>JAUPFV010000004.1:12049930-12658357 GCA_036936605.1 Limnanthes douglasii subsp. nivea | reverse complement strand
CTATTTGTAATTGATTTGGCCTTGATTTGGCTCAAGTTTGAAGCACCTAATGTACCTTGGCTCCTAATATTTTGTGCTCATATGCGCTATTATATCTTTTTTATTTTCCGAAGCGCCTCTTGTTGGATTGTCAATGTTTTATATTTTTTTTTGCTCTGGCCACCTCATTCCTCTTGATGAACTGTCCACCTAGTGTAGTAGGCCGTCAAACTTCAGTGTTTTGTTTCATTGTTACATCAAACATGGTTATTTTTAACTCATTGTCTCAATGCTGCTACGACCACAGGATCATGGAAATCTTTTAATTGTGATTTTGTTTCAATGAATCTTCTAATATAGTCTTTTAGGCTCTCATTATCTTTTTTTTTTGCAATAGACTATATAATCCACCTATGTTTTTATTTCTTTTGAACCCACAAAGTGATTTCAAACGTGGTTTGGAACGTCTTATAATTTATATGCAACTTGTCGAGAGATTATTAAACAATTTCATTGCAGCTCCTTTTAAATCCATCAGAAAAGGTAGCCACTTTATTTCATCATTATCTTCATATTATAGAATTTCACCGTTGAATTGCTGAATGTGGTGCTCCAGATCTCACTTCACATCGTATTTGTCCATCTTACCGTTATTATAGATTGGGGGCATGAATCGAAACAATATTTATGGGGCTAGTGGGGACTCTTTGTCTGTTTGAGGTGCTTCATTCTCATAATAGCCATCTAAACCATCCATAAACGAGTAAGCCTATTTGAACCCTTACCATTTTCACTTTGCGCCTCTGGAGTTGGTATTTTTCTTTGTCATGCTCACCTTGTTGTATGAACCTAGGTGTATGCATCGTGGTTGATATTGCGGGACGTCATCCATCCATTCAGATATCTCATAAGAGCTACTCTTGCTGCCCTTAGGCAGGATGTTGTGGATATCCATGTGAAACTTTATTGTGCTTTGAGGATATCTGATAGAGCACGCTGTGCTTGGAAATTTGCTGCTATATTTTTAGAGTATGGAGGATAGCTTAGTAAATGTATAAAGTCTGGTAGGGGCGGGATATGTCCCGACATTGCTTTCACGATTGGTATTGTCCCTACATTCATGATTTGTTAAACTATAGGGTTTTTTTTCTTCTCCACTTTGGACTCTGATCTACTCCTCTATTTTTTGTCATAGTTAAACATTGAATTTTTTTTTCGGTTCTTGTGACATTTTCGTCTACTTTAATTTTTATATTCGGATTCTCGATTATAATTCTTTTTTCTCCTTTCGTATTTTTTTATTGTTTTCGTTTCTTCAGTTTTTTTTCAAATCAATCATGCAACATTTTCAGGAAATCGTAATTCTTTTATTTTTTTCATCCATTGTGTCGACTATACAAAACACAATTAAACATGGAAGTTTGACCTAATAACCGTTCATGCTAACCAATTATTAACTAAAAAATATCAATTATTCATTGATTATTAAATTTGTTAGGATCCAAAACGTCTTAAATTGTAATTTACTTAATTATATTTCGTTTTAATAATTTTATTTTGTATTTAAAATCTTCTAAAAATTCATAAATAAAAAAACTAATTAGTATTCAAAACCGTATTCAAAACTATTTGTATAAATAAAAGCTTACGAGAAGATATATAAAAGTTCAATTTTGAACCTCACCGTTGTCCTCCGTCATCTATCATCCAGATCAATTCATTTGCTTTGTTAATTATGATTGCTTTGTTATTGAGCTCACAAAAGTAGAAGTCGCAGCTCTGTGACTAGTGAATTTGTGCGAGAAAATGCATAGCACGAGTCACGACCGGTTAATCAGACCTTAGTCGTTAAAAGATCAATTACAAATTCTAATAAATTACTCAAAATGAAGACAGCCAAAATGAATATGATGGAGTAGTAACAATAAATGTTGTAGAGTCAATGCCATGCCTTAAATGGGGACTCAACGGGTACATAAATCCATTGAGGATCATCAATATTGTTCAGGATACGATGATTGGTTTGAATTTTTATCCTTATTCTAGACCACCCAAGTCACATCAACCTTGGAAAATTATCTCGTGGGATACTATACATACCACAATTGTTGTAGATACAAAGGTCGCTGAGGAAACACCAACATCAGAGACAGACAAATAACCAACAAAAGGGTTGTTGAGGGTAAGCATTTATGAAATACCAGCTAGAGTGAGCAATGTGGACTGCTTCCTCAATCTTTCAAGGGTTATGATACTACCTCCCTGTAACAGACCACAAAAACAACATTTTAGGGCGTGTCGGATCAAATGAACCAGAAAACAGAATTCGTTTGGATTTACAAATTCCAAAAAAGAATAAGGTTGTATTAGCAAAAGAAGAGGATACGGCCGATGGCATTTTTGCTATCTACTGATGCAAGAAACATACCTATGTTTTAGCTCAACTATACATAATTAAAAAAGAGGACTTTTAGTCATCCGCAAACCAAGCTATGTAACTTGAGTTTATAAATCAAAGTCGGCAATATAACTATTTGATCCAAACACAACCTTACTATCTTTCTTTCTCCTCCCAACTCTTTGGGCGTCGGAGATAATTTAAAAGAGAGAACTTCTAGCCATGTCGCAAACCAAGCTAAGTAACTTGAGTTTATAAATCAATGTCACCGATATAATTTCACTCACTTGTATATGCAAGTTCTCATGGCTGACTACGTTGTTCCTCAATTAGAGTTTGAACTCTCTGCATCACAACCAAAACCAAATTTCAAGATAAAAGAAATTAACGAAACCAACGAAGCTAAAGCAGAATAATTGTCTCTGCTTTACCTTCACAGAACTTCCAACCTCCTCCAGCTTTTGCAGTAGTGCTAAATCTGCGGGTTTAGGAAAAAACTCATGCCTCGGAGCTTTGGATGGTGACATCTGCAAGAACACATCGGAAATTAATTAATTAAATCTAACTTGATATGACTGACATTTAGTGTTGTAATTTGCACCGCAATATTGCCTCCATTCGTGGACAACTAATTACCTGTAATGAAATTGAAAAGACAAAAAGACTGATAATATGAGAATCAACCAAGGGTTAACCCCAAGGTAACAGAACTGGGCTGGTACTACAAACTGGTAGCTGAGTAACCAAATGATCATACCCATGCAGTTGGTGATTGAATTGCTTTCACGTTTGGAAAATCTTCAATTGCAGTAGCTTGCCTAGCAAAAGCCTCAGTCCTCATATGTGAAAGACGCGTCAAAACAGCCTAAACTGGCATGAAGGGTGCACTAATTATCCGCTTGATGTAATTATAATAAAGGACACACATGATTGGGAATTGTGTACCTTCCTGAACGTATCTGGATTTGCAACACCTACAATATGAACATCATCACTTGCTGGCCTTCTGATACCAGAATTCTCGATCCTCAGAGAATAGACACCAAAAAAGGACTGCAAATATCCTGACAACAAAACAAAAGGTTCCAGTGTGACAGGACTGCAACTACATCAAACTCCAGGCGTAAAAGAATATTACAGAGAGATATGTTAACCTATCAATGTGGTGTCACCTTTGTCAAAAAAAACAATCAAGAAAAGACAATAATGAAACAGCCATGAAAAGTCGAAAAATTGATTCTGCCAATTCTTAGACGACAACCATTGACAATTTCGTTGACTAGCAATAACTATAAATATCAACTGCTCAATAGAAGATTGGCAAAGACACTGTAGCAGCCTAAGATTTTACTCTCCATACTCGACTTTCAGCATAGTCATTATCAATCCTTTAGTTGGTCGTACATTACTACTTTGACAGAGAGATGATAATTTTCGCATGAACATAGCATGTGTGTACATGACATGGCATACACGGAACCAAATGTTACATACCAAAATCATACAAAAAAACTATACCTTGCTCAATTATAATATCTGCAACCGAAGGCAACAATATATACTTCTCCCTCTTTAACAGCCCAAAACATGGGAATGCGACTGGCTTGGCAACCTGAACTAAGCACTAAAGCAATCAACATACAATTTATACAGCATCACACATCTATCCTTTTACTGATTATGAAGCTAAATCCTAATCCAATCAATACCAATTAAGAAGGGACTCAGAATTTTTTACTTTGTAAACAATAGCGTTTTGCGTAAGATAAAGCTTCCTCGACCGAATGTCTTTGCGCAGGATATATCTTCGCACAGGCAAATAAAGCAGCATAAGCAACCCAATCCCCCATGCCAGTAAAAGTAGCAAAGAATATAGAAACCATTGAACAGACTGATACTTAACGAATTTCTCCTCGGCTTCTATAAACGATGCTGCATAAACAACCGACTCGTCTTCTGCTTCTATTTCTCCATTAGAACCACCATCTAGTAACAGACTTCTCTCCAGATCATTGATTTCTACAACCTCGTCCCCAGTTTCCATTTAGGTTTGCACTACATAGATCACAATCATATGTGCATTAGCTGAATTTACACTAACCTCATTAGACCAGTTTTCGACAGAGAATTAGAGGAAATGGAGACGAATGATAATGTTGAAACGGTGAGCAACATGATCGCTATGCTAAAATCACTTATATAGTTCTAACTTGTCTATGCGAAAGTAAAGTGGAAACCCTAGACGAACGATTTAGAAGGGCGAAGAAGCTTGAAGAAGATGAAATTGAGATGGTATGAAGGAATAGAGTAAGATTGAAATTTGATCTTACCGATTGATTGATTGATCAAATCAAACTTCAAATGGAATCGGTAGTAAGCTGAAGAAATCTCGAGGATGAAGAGGAAGAAAGACTCTGGGGTTAGGTGCTGCAGTCTAACTACCTGTTCTACTACGCGACCGAGACCGTTGATATTGTGATATAAATTTGGTAGCCAAAATAAGTTTGGCGTGGAATGTGGTCAAATTATTTAAGGAATTATTTAAGGGTGAAGCTATTTTTTATAGGTTTTATTTTTTATTTTTTTCATGATTCAAAATATATTTTATGTTGTTAATTTTTTAGTAAAGAAAATAACATATTTGTTTTTTTTTTATATTTTATTTTATCTATTTATTCAATTATTTTTATTTTCAAGAACACATTAACTCTCATCTTCCATCATCCCATTAACTTCCATTTTCTCATTTTCCATCAACCAACCTAACCCCATTAACTTAATCTTAACCAGATCCTCTAGCATATAAATTACTTCTATCTTTCCTTTTCTCTTTTTTAGCCTAACCCAGAAATCAATCTAAAAAAAATCATCTCTTTGTAGATCGACTAAATCGAAAGAGCAAGAGCTTGTAAAGAATTGAGTTCATGTTCTAACATCATAACCAGGTCTGTATCTTCTAATCTCATTTTTTAACTTTCGATTTCATGTCTTATCTTCTAATCTCGTTTTTTTTCCAGTTTTACAATTCCATGTCATAATCTAGTTTTTCAGTTTTTCTTATCTTCTAATCTGGTTTTTTTCTTCTGTATCTTCTATGTATTTTGGTTTGATTTTGGGTTTTTCATTACGGTTCATGTTGCTTCGTTTAAGCTAAAATCATAAAAATCCACAATTTTTAATAGAACAGAAGAAACGCACCTAATTCCGAGATGACATCTCGGAATTCGGTGCAAGTTTAAAAAAGACATCTGATTCTGAGGCAGCATCTCGGAATCAGGTGTCTTTTTTTTTAAAATAACGAGCACCTGATTCCGAGATACTTTCTCAAAATCAGTTGCTTATCACTTAGAAATGCAGAAATTGGGATTAGCTCCAAAAACAAAAGTTTCAAAGTAGTATTTTCAAGTTACTATATTGTAAAACGTAAAAACAGGATTATATTACCTTGTTCGCTGCTTGAGTGTTGTTCTCTAGAGCTGTTAGGGGGGCTTCCAACCCGTTAATCCGCCCGGGACCGGACCGGTAAGGCCCGCCCGAGACCGGTCCGGATAGCTTAGGGAGTGGGTTGGGAGCCAAAATTTTGGACCAACTTTCTTACCGGTCTGGACCGGTCCGCCCGGTAACCAACCCAGTAAAGGAGATATATAATTTTTTTCCTAATCTATGTATATTTTTAACTAGAACCCTAAAAAAATTATGATAAACTAACAAACCCGTCCGTTAAGAGTCGGACCGGACCGACTCGACTCTTAACGAGCCGGTCCCGGTCCTTCATATTTGGCTCCCTCCGCTTAGCGGTCCGGCTCGACCCGTTTGGTAGCTTAACGAGTCGGTCTCGGTCTTGTCCAAACCCGGACCGACCCGATAACAGGACTATTGTTCTCATGTAAAGTTTGGGTTTCTTGATTTTCCATGATTAATCTTTCATAAAATTGAAGTTTTTTTGTTTTAAGTTAATTTTAGAGGGTAAAATCATATAGGTTGGTTTAAAATTGGATTAATGATGTGTTTTTTTACTATAAGGCTTTCTATTTGATTAATGGCATCTAATGTTAAATTTGAAAGTAAAATAAGAGTAATTTTGTAAAAATAAGAATATTTTAGAAAGTTTAAATCATAGAAAAAATAAAAAAATCTTATGAAAAAATAGCTTCACCTATTATTTACATAAAAGTAAGGGAACTCGGAAGAAAAACAATGCAACAGTAATAAAAAGAGTCTTCCTATTATACAAAGGTGTCAAAGCAAAGGCATTAGTACGGACAATATTGTTTTATTGAATATAGTTGTTATTTGGGATAACAATATACAGTTGGAAATTGGAATTTTTAAGGGGTTTTGTACTAACAACTATAGTATTTATCAATGAATTCAGCTTCTAATATTATTTACTTATTCCTACCAAACATAAGTTTTAATTTACATATTGGTCCAAAATTAAATTCTAAAGACAAAATTACCTCTAAATTAGACTTTAAATGGTTCTATTTTTTTATGTCAAAATTAATTTGAATCCTAGCCATGTACGGTATTTCATTCTTTCTCTTTGTGATATCGAGTCTTTCTAATTATCATATTTATCCAATTAAACCGATATGCTTCTCAACCCTGATTATCCATCGCTTTGCTCTTGTTTTTTCTCCAAATCCAAAGAGCATGTTCTTTTCGATTGGTTCTATGGGATATCTCGTCACTCGATTTATGGTAGAAGGAGACTAAAATTTTCTTCTTAGGCCTTGATAATGCCGACAATACTATTTTCCTTTATTGTAAGCTTTATGTTTCCTTGATCGTATCAAATTGATTTTTGGTATTTATTGCCTTTTGGAGATTGAATCGATGTTGATTTGGGTTTATTTTGTGCGTGGTAATATTGATTACCGATGGTGCATCCTAGCTTACGCAGCATACGACATCGTAAGAATTAAGTATGAGAAAATAAAATTGAAAGCGTTTGATTTGGGTGGTCACCAGAGGACTAGGCGAGTCTGGAAGGATTATTATCCTAAAGTGATATTTCTTTGTTACTTTTAGTTTAAATCAATTATCTTGATCGCACATCAAAGTTAGTATGAATTGTTTTGTTGATATTGTTTTTTAATGATGATTGCTTGTATTAGTTAATTTGTTAAGTGTAATAATGAATTTGTGTTGTTGATGGTTTGTGGGTTTACATTGGTTTGTGTCAGAAATGATAATTTTCTTATATTGAAGTTGAGAGTGCTACTTCTGCCTCTTTGGAATGTCATGCAGAAGGAGGTGGCATGGATTTTTCTTTACTTGCTTTATTTTTTATTCTCCATAATTTGCGCCAGTCTTATATTCACTTAATGGGAAACACAAGAAATGTTAGTTTATTTTCTAAATATTCAATAGTTTGCTTATTGACCAAATATAATTTTCAATGTAAGATATCACAAAGAGACACTCATAGTCTTTTATATTCATATTCAAGTAAGAATGGTTTTTCTCTGATTTTATATAAACCGGTAACTGCAGGTGTTGCATTGTTGATCAAACTGATACATGTATGGGTTTTTTTGTTCGTTATGATATTAGGGAACTTTTTTTTTAAAACTATAAATTAATGGGTTTTCACGTTAAGGTTCTAAGTTAGTTTGTTTTGATTTCAGGCGCGGTGATACGTAATGGAAGATAAGTCATTCTTGAGGTAAGATTTTGAGAGCTTTCGATTTAGATTTATGGTATTATTGAAGGACCTTTAGGATATATTGAATGATCTGGGTTATAAATAGGCTTTCAACTGAGAATCGCATAAACTCAAATGGTGGAGAAACTTGGAAACCAAAATTCCTGATATAGCAAAATCCGGATTCACCACATCGTGGTTACCTCCATCACCTCAATCGTTGGCATCAGAAGATTAGAAGGAAAAAACTTCATAACCTTTTAAATTTTCTAGTGTTCTACAATAGATTCATTTTGCAGTAGTCGAATTAGATCGTTTGGTTGTGTGATTTTAGCGGCTTAACGGAGTATAGTTACCTAAGTTGTTGTCGGATGCATCATTTTTTTGTTATTTTGAGTTAGAGTTATCTTCTTTTATATATATTCATCCTAGACTATTTTTCTTATTTTATCCATACTAAATTGTTTGTTGTGCTTTTGTAGTTATTTTTATTTCCATTGATTGGCAGATTATAAGTGCAACTGAAACCCAACTCCTAGTTAGATTATGGCCGACAATAAACTCCTTTTAGCTGCAGAGTTGGTTAGTGAGCTATGGAATGCAAAAATCAACCCAGAGTTTTTCGGAAAAATACTTCGATTGTACTGAGAAGTAAAAAATTCCATGTGGCCTCGTTGTTTGTAAACGTGAAGGAGTTGTCATGTTGAACATCATGGAGACGCAAACTAAAACAAAAATTCCCTTTATTTGCAGGATCTTGTGTGCAATACATTTTATGGCTTACAAAGTCAACCTTACTGCTCTGCTGATGCTTTGAGTTGGTGACACCTTATGGCCTATTGTTTTGTATGTAATCTGTCTGATGTTTATAGCATTAGTTAAAAATCATAGAAGGATAAAAGGATTAAAGCTACATCTAGAGAGGCCACTCACAGAAGAGAAACAATCAAAACAAGATTCAGTGCTTGTAAAGTTGCGTCCGGAGGAAATCTTTGTATTTTTATGAGAAAATATAATTAATTTTTTTTAGAGTTGCTCATGTACACATCTTCATTTATAAATATTTTTACTTATAGGTTAAGAGAGGTACTTTTTTTTAATATTTTTTATTTTCTTTATATAACATTAATAGGAACTCTAATTATTTGGATGAAAAAATAGATATAATTTTTTTTGTTGAATAATAACAGGGATAATCTTGTTATTTTAGTAAAATAATAACAAGAATAGTCATGTTATTTTCGTAGATGATTAATTTCAAAACATGACATCAAATTATTCGACAATCCAAGTCCTAATTTTGTTCAATGAAAATCTTTCTTTCTTTTAGGCTAAATCGTACAAGTTTTTCATAAGCACGAAAGTTCATATATTTCATTTTAGAAAATTATAATAGTCATAACAAATAAACCTAATCTCTGAAATCGATAGTACCTTCACCTATTTCAGCTTGAAGAGAGACAATAACAATGGCGAAACTTTTACAAAAAGAGAAGAATGGAATAGAACCAGAAAAAATCGAAACCACGAAAAGTGAGTAAGATCGGAACAATGATAACTCGAAACAACTGAGAAATTGAAAAAGTAAATTGAAAACTGAATCCATGATATGAAAAAGAAAAAGTGAACTTTAAATCTGAAGCCTCTACAGCTCACCGGCCATAGTTGCCGATAAAAAAGTGCAGCGGTATGGGACTCAATTAGCATGTGCAAAATTGGTGGATTAAGTCAGGATAGATTGATAATCTAGACTAAATCTATCCCTAAGCTAGATGTTCGTCTGAGACGGGGTGTTTTAGGGAGGTAAAAGAGTTTAATGTAGTTTCGAAGTGAGTGGGGGTAGAATAGTATTTTTCTATTTTGTTAAATGTAGTTTCGAAGTGGGTGAGGGTAGAATAGTATTTTTCTATTTTAGTTGGAGTTATTGGTAAACATGGTCCCTCGATCCGTAAAATTAAACACAATTAAACCCTAATTCTTAAGAGTCTCTTTTTTAAATTAAATATATAGTGGTATATAGAAAAAAGTTAAATGGTTAAATATAGTTTATTTTTAAAAGTATTTATATATTTAATAATAATAATAATAATAATAATAATAATAATAATAATAATAATAATGAAGTTGGTAGGGGTAAAAATCAATAGAAAAAAAATCAACTGCGGCAGTTCAAGAAACGTTTTATACAAAGAAACATATGGAAAAATAAAAGGATCTGCACCGAATGAGAAATATTATAAAAGAAAACTTTAATTGCACTTCAATGTTTTTAAATCTTCACAACTTAATGAGTTATGATAATTGAAGGAGAAGAATAAGCAAAAACAAACATACGACAATAAAAAATATCGCATAGAAGGAGTGTTACCTAAAGGAAGCTAGGAGGCACGAAAAATAAAAAGAGTATCCATGAGATACGTATGGACAACAGACACACTATACAAGAAATGATTAACAAACTTCTTATAATATGCTTAAGTAAACACGAATCAAACCTTCAAAATAAAAGAAGGTAACACTCATCTAGTATGAAAGAACAATGCCTTAAGGCTATATTGGTAAAAAATCATGAAAATATGAAATGTGAAAAGTAAATACATGTGAAATATGCCAATGAATTCACAAATTTAATGCAAAGTCGAACAACGTTATTGAAAACAATAACAAACGCGTTGTCACTTAAAAAATATGACACAAACATCATGAGACCATTCTTAATGAAACCAAAAGAAAGAAGATATTGTATAGTTGTCGTAGACTATCGCTCCAAGCGGGTAGAAGCACAAGAAGTGAAACGTACCACAAAAACAGAGGTAATATTTTGTCAAATAAATTATATGTTACAGGAACGGGACTCCAGGAGTTATTATGATTTATAATGGAATATAGTTCCAAAATGATAACGTCACAAATATTATGGGGAAATGAGAATAACAGTCCTCTATTACATCCTTAACTCGATGATAAATCGAAGTAACCAATAGAATAACAATCAAGATCATAAAAAATATGTTAGAGGGTGCATTATGAACGTGTCTATATTACCTATAAGAAGTGTTATGGTCATACCAAGCGATACTATGAATTGCAACAAAAAATACAATTTCTCATTATATATGGAATTGATGCATTAGTGCCAGAAGAAATATGCAGGAAAACAACATACGAAAAGACAAATAATAATTAATATTGTAGAAAGATAGTTGATTTTGTCGAAGAAAGAAGAGCTAAATTTCACATTCACTAAGAATATCATAAAGCAATAATGAGAAATAAATGAAATCATAAAGTATAATTCAACAATTTTAGCTAATAATATTAAATAAGAAGAAGAATTTAACACCCGAATGAGGGCTGCTTGGAAAACTATGCCCAAATTGGGAAGAACCATTTACAATTGAATAAAAGAAAATCTAGGGATCCACACATTGTTGGACAATAACCATATTCATATGAATAAAATAATATTCCTCTTGAAGGCACACAAATCTCAATGAGGTGTTTAACGTCAATAAAATGTCTGACATGTCAAAACTATATAATGTCTTTTAAAGACACATGGCAAAAAGTGCTAAAAATGTTGAAAGAAAAAATATAATTTAGAAAATACTCAGAAAATACAAAAGTGCATAATGCATATTGATAGAAACAAATATCGTAAATAAAAATGTTTCGTAGAGCTAAAAAATTTAAAGAACAACATGTCAAAAGGAATATGTACCTCAGAACAAATTAGATATATAATAAGCATATGAAACTAAATAAGATCTATTGACAAATATAAGAATGGTCAAGCAGAAATATGTTTTGCCAAGACACAAGTGCTAAAGAATATGGCAATTGCATTATGTCCTCAGAAATAATAAGACATATATAAAAAAACTACTTTATCAACAAAAGTGCTTCAGTTGGAACTAATATTTCGTAAAAAAAACTAATATGTTTTGGATGATAAAAATTATCAAAATTCCAAATAATAGATGATAAAAAAAATACCAAGAGTCATCGATCAAAATAATAAAAAAGATGATCATGAGTCATCAATCAAAATAATGGAAAATAAGATAAAAAGACACATGATCAGGGGTCAATCCGCAGGAATAAGCTACATTTGTTTAAAAAGAAAATAAAACCTCTACTAAAGAGTTCTGCACACTGAATATACTTGGCAAATTTTTGAAAAATCTGAGTACAATGGCAAAGTCTTCTAGAAAATAATTATTGGCCTATTTTAATTGACCAGTCAATATAAAAAATAGAGAATGCAAGATCTGTCCTAGACACAAAAACTCATTCATAAAAAATTAAAAGAGGACTCGCAAAATAAAAAAGAGTCTTATAAAATAATGTATTGCTAAATTGGCAATTAAAAGAAGATGGCACAAATACAGTCTATATTTGTTTTTATAAATGAGAAATATGTTGTGAAGTAATAGTTGTGGATACAATGCCACATTCAATAACATGTATCTATGGGGCACAAGCTGTCTCAGACGTATCTTTATTAACATTGGTTCCTTTGTCATCTTCGTTATTAACAAGAAACATCTTATAGTCAATATTTTCCAAAAAATATTTTTAAAAAAATAGAAAAATTGATTGCCATGTGAGTCCATCTTGACAAAATAAAACTAAAAGTCAAGAGATTTACTAGTCCAAATAATATATTTCTGTCACTGCACATTAGGAACATTATATAAAAAATGATCGAGATTTATCTGGGGATGATCTTCATGGATATCTAATAATAATCTGGAATAATATTCCATAATAGCCTCTTAGGCAGAGGAAATTATAACAGCTTTATAATTATTAAAATCAATATAACGAGTTGTACACTCAACAACAAGCTACTTCAGCACAATAGTATACCTGTCTAACATATAATCCAATTATTTTTCCCTTTCAACACCAGATTTGAGAGCAACTTTTAAATAAGATCATCCATCTATAGGATTTGAAGCACTATTAAAAAATTCATGAAAATATGATAACTCAACTGAAATATTCACTTGGGCATGATGACATATAGTTAATCGATTAAAAATAAACTGTAAAAATATACATCTAAAAGGCAAAAAACAAGCAAAACATGAGGACATAATATTACCTCAAAGCCAAGATTTAAATGGTGACTATCCAACTCTAATGAAAAATGATGGATGTACAAAGACGTTTGGCTCACCAAAGCACCAAATTGAGAAAATAAATCAATTCTGAAGCAAACAATATAAGATGTGGAATAATTATCGTGTCTTTGTGGCATTCAGAACGCGAAACTAAGTCATGATTATGACCAACAATTAAATTAGACTTGGTAGAAACATTTTTGCCTAATTATTCTATATGAGCCCCCAAAAGATCCTCAGTCTTTGCTTCAAACTCCTTGAGCTAAAAAACTCAAATACTTAAAGCATATAAAAAAAATGAGCCACATCTACGAATTTTGTGGGAACACAATCCAAAAAAGGAAAAAGAATCAGAACCATTCGTAACAAATGTTGAAATAGTTCAAGCATGGCCTCCAAGAGGACTTGAAGAATAAGCAGAAGCATGAGAAACACCATGCATATCCACTGCATAATACAAAGTTACACAATTTCAAAAACAAAGCTACATTAAGTAAAAAATTGAGGAATATAATGCAAAATCACGTGAAATACTCGGGCACTTATACATTTAAGATTTTAACACTCTTCTTCCTCGTCTATCTCATTTTCTTAGGCAATAGAGGAAAGCACACCATGTACTCCAGAAAAAATAATGGACAAATTGGATAATGTCTTCTTTATTGAACGTTTTTTCTATTTACAATAAAGATTTTTTTAAGGAATAATGAAATGAGTACTCACGCTCAGCACTCTAAAAACGTTTGATCAAATCATAACTATTCTAAACCTTGGTAAACAATTACCACTAACAAAAAAATGTGTTTCCCAATATTTCATGACTTTGGGAAAATCATTAACCATATGTGAGAAAATAGACACAAAAATATTAAAGAAAA
Source organism: Limnanthes douglasii subsp. nivea (assembly GCA_036936605.1). Taxonomy (NCBI): domain Eukaryota; kingdom Viridiplantae; phylum Streptophyta; class Magnoliopsida; order Brassicales; family Limnanthaceae; genus Limnanthes; species Limnanthes douglasii. Next base: position 12,644,323 of record JAUPFV010000004.1, on the reverse strand, counting down.
GACTCTTATTTCAAACCGAAACTCAGTAGTGGTCAATAAATCGTCAACAACTAATGTGCAAATAGCTGTCTCGAGAAAATAATAGTTGAAAGCAACAAAATTCAAAATTTAGGAATCATTTGTATCCATAAAATTCAGCTCATATGAAAAAACTCAATAATATCACTCTCTAGTGGAAAGAAAAACTCGTGATGCAAAGGGTATGAGAAGAAAATAACCATATATGTGTAAGCATCAATGAGAGTTTCCCCCTCTTTAGAAAATCAGAGAAAAATATCTTATAATTTCAAATAAATCTCACTCTCTGACAATAATAAATACGAACACATTATCAAATCAAGCTTTTATTCTGCATTTAGACTACCAACCACTTATTTGGGTTCAAAATCAAGATGAGTAAAGTCTTCGCTACCAATGATTTAAACATTAGAAGAAGCCATATTAAAAAATTAGGAGTATAAAATGAAAAAAATTATTCTTTGTGTTTATGAAATTTCTAGTAAGGAAATATTTTATTATAACGAACTTAAAGAAAAGAAAAGCTCGGAAAATTAGAAGAAACAAAGAAACAAAACATCGACAATCAAATAGAAAGGGTATTTAACCAAAATAAGAAATTAAAATTCAGAAAAATATATTTTCCTACATAAATAACATATATTAAGTCAGAATAAATTGAGGGTCAGGATAATAACATATCTAAAGACTTCAAGCACACTTATAAAGTAAGAAATTTTATTACATTGTCAACTTTTGCCAATGAATTGCATGTGAAAAATTATTAAAATAGACCTTCACGATATTAAGCGTATAATTACTTGGGAATAGACATGTGTGCTATTTGTATAATGTAATAAATAAAAAAAATTATCACTATGATCGCTAAGATAAGCAAAAATTGATTCGGCTGAATGAATAGATAATAAAACTACTAGCCTACAACTTTAGCATTTAAGAAGGACTAGGGAGGGCTACTCAAAAATAAAAACACGAGGAACCTTTAAACAAAAGTTTATTCCAAAAATATTTTTTTTTCATAATAGATAAAAAATAGTATTCCTCTCATAATCATTCATCAAGGCCTAATGAGGGGCTACTGGAATACCTATACAAATACGCTCAGAAAAAGCAGAAAGCAAAGTTGAAGTGAAAATGAATGAAGTCAAATAAAAATAGAGAAAGTTGAATCAAAGATAAAAACCTCACAAGGAAAAAGAACCTTTAACAAAGAATAAACGAGTTATTAAAACATCATCAACAACAAGTCGAAGTTTTCAAAGAAATTACAAATTCAAAGAACGAGCATCGTTAAAGCAAACTAAATAAATAAATAACGATAAAAACTGCTTCGAGAAATATAAAAATACTACTGATAAGACACTAATTCCTCGATAAAGATCAAAGAATACTTCAGCCAATAACGAGAACACTTCATACAACATTTGGTTAGTCTTCCTTCGTTACTCTCACCAAGACTATAATGACTACTGATAAGGGTTTAATTAGTTCAGCCCAAACCAATCAACTTATCAATTTATCTAAATATGCAAATATTTACATAGACTTAGTCAAAGATACATTCAACTGCATAGATTTATAGTTAGATAAATATAATCCATTATTACCTAATATGAGGGAGATATTTATTATAATATAAGACCTATAAATGAAGGTGTAATACTCATCAATAAAACAATGTGACTTTTATTATTACTTGTTCTATTTACTATTCTATTCTTCTTCTCCATCACTGTTTTTAATCCCAACTCAATTTATTCTTAATCAAATCACTGATTTGGCTAAGTTTAGAGATTAAAAAATATCAACTTTAGTTATCATAATATTTTTTAAATGCATATATTTTAGAGAAAAAAATAAAAAATAAAAACAAGATTAAGACTCAAAACTCAAATCAATATTTAATTATCAACTTTCCTAAATATATTTTAAATCTCTTTACTTTCTTCTTATTTAACATATAAATAAATTGATATTTTTTTAGAAACCTTCGATCGAATTTAGGTTTGTATTTTTTTAGTTTGTAAGGTGAATTATCGTTGTTTGGTATTGAAAATGGTTTTAAACCCATATACAAACAGATTTTGGTAATCAAATCAGACTCTAAGCAGCCTATAAAACGTAAAGTTACGTATTGTTTGTCGTCACAACAATGGTGTGAAAGAAGATGTTACTTGCAAAACATAGTATATATACATTGCGAAGTATAGTTTAGTTATTTTTCCTGATTTTCATAACTTAAATGACAGACATGTTTCACAAATCAATTTTTTTTTGAAGTTTCACATGATATAAAATCGTATGCGAAACATAAAGTATTTTATGTGAAAAAATTGGCATCGTATTTGTGTTGAATATATTTTGTATCTGGTTTTCTAAAATAATTGTCATGTTAGATGATTTGCATGTTATTAGTCGGTTGAGGATCATTGACAATATTGTGAGTATTTCGCACAATATCCCCAAACCAAAGCTTTATACTCAGTTAATAATATGTTGTGTATAACTTATAGAGAATTGTCTAATGAGATTGGAATATTCATAAGTGTTAGAATCAATCTGAATTTCATTTTCACGATTTTTAGCAACTATAAACACTAAGACATGAACCCTTAGCATACTAATGATGACGTGACCTACACGGTTTGAGCGTATATATTATACTTATTCAGATGTGTTATATTTACCGAAAAAATAACATTTATGTGAAGCCTAAGTATGTTTCTTCTCAGAGATATAGATGGTATAAAATCATACGTGTGAGGTATTTACATACTAGCGTATATTCACCATCATTTGGACAAAGTGTTGGAATTTAAAACGAAGAGCATGTACGGTTTTCTAGTTATGCTAGACATGGAACATTGACCACTTCCATATTTTCTATGTTGTTATACGCTTGTATTACACACATGAGATTTCATCCATACTGAGGTGGGATACATGTCACGTCAATGCCTTCTCTATGTTAAAACTAAACTAAACGATTATGTTAAGCCATATAGACGAGTCTGACGTAAGTTACACTACTTATTTTTTTCATTTTATCTAAATGGGGTGGAAGATTAGGTTGGGAAATAAGTATAAATATATTTCCAAATTTAGAATAAGCGTATTTGCAAGACTATATGAGTGTAACTTGCAAAATATTATTATTTTAATTAGCGATATATAGTGTTACTAATTTATGAAATGTTAAGAAACAAATTTTGAAATATAGACCTATTAATTTATTGAGTTTAATGGTTTTCCATCCGTAATACTTTTATTTTTCAAGAAGTAGTATGGTACCATGTAAATATAGCTGAGTTAAATCATACGTAGCCATATTATCTAAAAGCAAGTATTTCACCAATTCAGATACATACATAGCATTCGAACACTTGCTCTGTGTAATAAACTCTAAAAAGTAAATAAAATTCATATAAAAGTATATACGAGTGAAATGATACAATAGAAATCATACCACTTGTTTAGTTTGCACGATGAGCATAATAATCCTTTAGTCTTTGAGGGAACAATCTGATGCACTACAGATTATGCTAGCTGGATACAAAAAAATAGATTAGGTGAAAATTGTAAACCTTGCACATATAGACATTGAGTCGCACGTCTACGGTAGTCGTGAAAATGTACTCACATGACAGTTTGGAGATTCATACTGAATGATTACTATGAGTCATCGAGACTTTCATAGCATTTAAGATAAGCTATATGTCGCGTTTCTTCATTATTATGACATTTGTAACAAGCGTTGTAGTCATGTGTGTATATATTTTGTGGTTATATTTGATTTTTTCTATTTTTGTACCATGGCTAAAATATGTTATATATGTACCGTTATTTTGATATAATCATTTTCGAAACATGCAGTACCTTGAATTGTGAAAAACAAAATCAAGTAAGACTTTCGAAACCTATGACTTATGAAACAATTATATGGTTGCGAAACATATAGTCAACCATCACTTGTGATACAAGCATAATTTTCATATGATTATATTTAAAGAAATAATCTTTCTAAAGTCTTATTTCGCCACCAATATAAAACATCAAAATCATATATATTCCTAAGTCCAAAAGTTGATTTAGATATTTATTTCAAAGATTAGAATAACTAGCATATAGCTATTTGAAAAGGACAATCACCATCGTGCAAAATACCATAGTGCATAGCCCGTGGTTGGTTGATTTTAATGCGGTACTTTGAAAAATGTATGAGTTTTAAGGTAAGGACAAGGTTAATTCTCCTTTTATTTTGCGTATAACAGAATATATACGATAGAAGCGAGCTTAGTTAGAAGTACTAGTTAAGTATCGCACAACCGATGTTACATACTACGATATTGTGTAGAAATGTTTTTACAGAGTAAGAATTTTTGCGACATTATTAATGAGGCCGAGTTTGAATTTATTAGCCAAATGATATTAGAAAGTGAACAAGTTTCCTACGATAACATAATATATAAATTTAATGATAAAAAATATAACAAATCGAATTGATCACGTCGTAATTAAATTGTATGTAATCATATTTGTTAAATGTGAAGAATTATTTGTACTTATGAGTGAAATTTTTATACTCGTTAAATGTGAACTTACCCATTACTCGAGATATTAATATTTTACTTTGACTTATAAATGTGCAATGTCTTTGGAAACTATGTGTTAATTATTGTCGTATTTTTTTTTGTCGTCCATTGTCCTCACCTCAAAAGTATATTTAGTAAAAGATACACATTATGTTCCACACTTGATACAAGAAAATAATTTTAACATCTTTATTTATGATATTCACATATCATTCACCAAACTTAAATGCTGCTCTGTAAATATTGAAAATCTTAATTATTTCACATATTAACTTTCAACGTTCTTATAGACATGCTTACCATATGTTCTCGAATCAAACAATAATTTGAAGATGGAGTATAGGACTGTGTTCTATAAATATTTGATATGATGTGCCTCACTACTAAAGATTCCATGATGTTCTCCAAAATAAATAGTTCACATCGAAAGAAGAGCGAAGAACATTCGGTAGATCATTTCATAGGTCCTGTAATATTATTAGCAAAACCAAACTGTTTTTTATAAGAGAAACAAATTCTATTGTATATTTTTTTACAAAACAAAATTATTGTATTATGTGCGATAGGGTATTTTGTTGTTTGCAAACCAATATGTTTTATTCTTTGAGAATATTTTGCAAACATATACTCATTTGAACTTTCTAAATATCATCAAACTTTATGAAGGCAATACTAATTTGGAAAGCATAAAACTAACAAGAGGTTAATCAAAATTTAATTGAGATACCTGCATGTATGAACTACCATATGCAAAATAATAATAAAAACTTGCACGTATAATTAGGTCAAGCACTAAAAATGTACAAATTTAATGTTTAAAAAAAACTGACTTAAATGAGGGTTGTATCATTACGGTATCATTGGAAAACTGATGTTAAATAAATAAGAGTTTTTTTAAAAGATGGCATACATGTACGCGTTAAAAATTGAAAATTTAATAATAATAAAATAATATTGGTGATGATATTGAACTAAATATAAAAAACATGATTAAATAAAAAAAATGAGAAATACGAGAGTTTGATATATGTATAGTATGAAGAGACAAGACCTGTTGATACATAAATATTCGGAATTGTAGTTAATATTATGTTGATATTTTTTTAGTTATATAATTCGTGAGGAGATGGTAAAATCTGTTTTTTACATTTGAAGCTTGATTTCGCAAAAGAGATACAAGTGGAGTTTCATGCATTATGTATACCGTATTTGGTAGACATCGAGTAAAATGTTAAATACAATAGATTTAAAAAACAATTATTTGGTGCAATTGATTATGTAAACGAGAGACAAGAAAGGTTTCACACATTATGTAGACCGTGTTTCACAGACACCGAATAAAACATTGAATATATTAGGTTAGGAAAATGTAATAAGATGTAACTGATTTCATAACGTAGATACAAGTAGGGTTCCACACATTATGTATACCGTATTTTGCGGGCAGTCGAATAAATTCTAAATATAATATGGTGCAATTGATATTGCAAAAGAGATACAAGTAGGATATTACACATTACTTATACCTTGCTTCGTAAGCATCGAGTAAAATGATGAATACAATAGGTTTTGTAAATGTATTATGCTACAATAGGTTTTTCAAATCTTATAGAAATTGATTTCACAAACGTCAAACAAGTAGGGTTTTGTACATTAAGTACACCATATTTCGCAAACGTTAAGTAAATTTTTAGCATAACAGGTTTTACAAATCTGTATATAATACATACATAAAGTAAAAAATAAATCCATTTTATATTTGAAGAATATATATTGGTGGCTTGCATTATCCGTTATAGTGCTTGGCAATATGTCAATCGAATATACAAAAGTTAAACATCGAAATATGTTAGTAAACTTGTGAACATTTACAACTTGAAAAAACAATCATACTCTAGACATTGTACATTTATAAATAAAGTTGTCTCATATATAAAAAGTTGTAAAATAATATTCATGAAAAAATAGACAACTAAAATTTTTGCCGAAGGCTAAAGAAAAAAGGTTAATTAAATCCTACCAAAGATTGTTCAAATTTCCCTAACCATTATCTTTAACCTTTTAATTTTTTTAGTTCTCTGGTGTGGGAATTTTTCAAGTAGTTGCATATGATAGAACTATGGTTGAAATACAATATATGTTTGTGTAGCATTGTCTTTATAGTCTCAAGATAATAAATAAACATGTGAGTAATTGTACGATTGCGCAAAAGATATTTAAAAACAAATTGCCAAGAGATCCCTCATATAGAGATAGTTGAGGACATGTAACCCTAATATAGAGTTCGACATAAGGTGGATTATTCAATATTTTTATTCAGAAATCAAGCTACATATATTGTGTTTTGCAATAAAATAGAACAACAATCGTTTTCATATATATGGTATACATTTAAACATATTTCATAAATATTTACTAAACCATGTTTCGCAAGCTGGACATAATGATTATTATTTTTGCTAAAGGAATATAACACAAGTTTCATTATATATGAAAAAGTTTTACATATCATAAATAAAATAAACAATTTTTTCACAGAACTAAAATACAATAGTAGAATTTTGATCAATTATTTTTATAAAATAAACATAATATTCGTATTTTGTTACTTTTTTGTTTTTTTTTTGCAAAAAATCAATCATTGGAGGTAAACTTAGTCGAAATATACCAGTCCTTGAGTACAATGGTAATAACCAACCGGATGATTTGTCTTTATTAAAATTATACCATGAGGTATATATAGTTGGTAAAGTTCAACCATGACACATTTCAACCTATAAAGTTGTTGATGGTTAAAACATATATAGAGAATGTGAATCCAAATAATAAACCAAATATTGAATAACCAATATAAAGACATAAACGAAAGAAATAATCTCCCATCCCATATTATCTCCAATATATTGTGGTTGTCCATTCGTAGGATTCACACTTTTAAGCGGTAAATACGTAAAACACCATCGTAGTACAGCAAAACAATAAAATATGCATAGAAAATTTCTCGCAATAAGTACACCGATTGTCAGAAAAATCACCCAATATTTTGGTCGAGCAGTTACTCGATAGTGTGCCAAGAATGTTAATCCATCATCAATTTCAACTTCGCACCATAGATCTGTAAATACAATCTCTGTGATTTTAAAGTTCGAAGATAAGTTTCTCTCTAACATTAAACCATATATTTTCATTTTTAAACACACCACTTGAATTAAACCTAAGTCTATAATATATGTAGGAAAGAAAGTTAGTAACTTTAATGATATAAGGATGCATGTATAGTACTACATGCGGTGTGTATGATATTTTTGGCTCTACGCAGACGATAGGCTATAAAAAAGATATTCTCTACTTCTCGTGATTTTATAAAGAATTTAGATATGACTTGTGCTCATTTAATTGTATGTGACTTCTTGGAAGAGTTAGTATGAATTTTTTACATGTCTTTTCTAGCAGTGCTATTAAATATACTAAGCAGTGTTCTAACTGTATCGGACGGTCTATTAATTGGGCTGTTTTCATTATGAGCATGAGATTTTCCCATTCTTCATGTTTAAAATAAGAAAGATATTTTTTTGTAGAATTATCCACGCAGGTCTTTTTACCTACACCACGTCCTCGACCTAAAGTATGGGCTTGTGTTTTAACCATCTCTTGGGGCTTGTGTTGAAATATCCAATATTTGCATAAATAGTTTTAGCCAACGAATTTTTGATTATTAGCCAACACATCTAACTTTATGATTAGAAACTCATAGTCAACGACAAGCTCTTCTTCTCTCGTAAGCTTAGCACGAGGTAAGATGTATAGTTTTTCCCAACGGTCATTAGTAATATGAAAATGAACCCACCGACCGTCTCATTGAAGTATTATAAGTTCATGGGTACATGGTAACCATTATGTTATTCGACTTACACAACCATATATATATATATATTTCAATTCTAACTGTTTCGATATCCTTATAATTTTCTAATATTATATGTAAAGCCTGTTATGAAATCGACCTATATAAATTAGAAGACAAACTTTCAATTAATAAACGTGTCCGACGTATCATGTTATTTTTTCCAATTGACCTTTTATATTTGAATGTTATATTATAAGAATATTGTTGATTGTTTCTAAAAAATTTCAAAATTCAACTTGTTTGACAAATGAATTTCTTTAAACTAACGTGCGCGCCTTCCACCATGAATTAAACATATTTCGCAAAGTAGAAATACATTGGCTTCATAATTGGAGCATACATTTTCATTATCAAGCATTCCGTAACAAAATTATTATATTAAATTTCACAATTGGAGTATACTTGTTCGCAACATAACTATCATACAAAATTTTGCAAGCAAACTAATATACTTCATTCGCAACAAAACCGTTTATACTTTATTTATTAAAAAACTATTGAGCTACATTTTGCAATAAAACTATTAAACTACGCATTTCGCAACACAACTATTATACTACATTTTACAATCATACAATGTGGATCTCTCTGAGTTAATAATTTGGAAAACACGATTATATTTTATATTGTGTAACCATATATACTGTTTTATATAATTTTAAAATTAGCTAAAATAAAAATACTACTAATGACAAATACATTATCATATAATATTGAATCTTGAATATATTACCTACTGGTCATTGTGTTGTAGCAATGCATGTACTTGTTTGTGTACGTATGGACACAATTATCTTCACGTGGTGTAATCTATGAGTCCACTACGTAGTCAAAACTTTTGTTCACTTATTTGAATGATAATTGTTGATAGGGTCGAATAATTTTGGAAGTGCCCTTCTGCCTAATCCGAAGGGGTAATTCAGGCATCTTGTACATTAAACTTTTATGAATAGTCAATCTAAGTGGACCAATGACTCAATTGTATGCTGAACCGTTTTTGTTTTGGACTTTAAAGCCTGACCCAAATCCAAAGTCCAACTCGGACGACCCATGGGTCATAAAACATGTATAAATACCCCAACCAACCTTATTTAATAATTGGACTTTTTTTAAAGAATATTAACTACTAACACACACGTCTTTTATATCTCTACCTTCTACATAAACATTTTATACCCCGTTAATAAACTACCTGAGATACCCTTCGATCATAAATTATCCATACCAGATTGGCGACCATAGTGGGAGGCGACGGTGCCTGAATTTCAGAATCAAAACCAGTGAATAAAACAGTTCGGATGGATCCTAATGTACAAGACGTTCCACCTATACAGGTTGAAGGTGTAAGAGAGAATAATGAGCACACTACCGTGTCTCATATCAATCACAATTGTGATGAAAAACAGTTCATGCAAGATGAACGTGATCAACTAAGGGCTGAAATTGAGGCTTTAAAGGCTCAGAAACAAGCTAAAAAGAGTAAAAGAGAAGTTTGGAGCATCTTTACTCCACCCTACTGATAGCCCTGGTGAAAATAAGAAGTCCATTAAGACTCATGTTAGCTCTAAGAAAACACATCGGTCTAAACTAGTTGTGAGCACGACATTAGAGTCTTCCAATAGTTAATCCAATGATTCATACCTTGAAGAATCATTCTCATCCATTAGTGATGAAGGGCGTTTAAAGAAGAAATTAAGACTGTCCAATAAACATTCAAGAAAAAAGGATACACAAGGCAGAATTAAAAAGTATCAAAGAAAAATAAAGGGTTCAACCGATCACCACATTGACCGTTTGTTGATCGATTCAGTTGTCTTCCAATCTGAACTAGGTATTTTTGTTACTCCCAATGAAGATACCGTATTTAACCGTAGCCAAAATTGGAGACAATCATCTTTATCTTCCGAAATCCTCTTTGGACATCTTCCCAAGCAATTTGACAGTTCCAAGACGGAGAAGTACGATGAAAGCAAAGATCCAGACAATCATCTCAAACAATTTTAAAAATTTATGATGAATTTTGATGACAATAACAAGATACTATGTCAAGACTTCTCACAAACCTTTAAAGAATGTGCCCTTAAGTGGTACAACAGTCTCCCCCAAGGGTGTATAAAGAATTTTGACATTTTCTGGGTAGCATTCCGGAGGCATTTGTAGGAAGCATTGAGCTTAGGAGGAATAGTGATACGATTATCCATTGTTCCCAATAGCCAAACGAATCTTTGAAGGAATATATTAGTAGGTTTGTGAACACAAAGAATGGGTTTGCTAATTGTTTTGAATAAGTAGAAATTGCCTCTTTAAGACAAGGTTTGAATCCAGGTAATTTGGCCGACTTAGTAATCCGAAAAAAATGATGAATTTTGAGGGATGTTAAATAAAGTTGGAAATCAGATTACTGTTGAAGAAACTAAGAACTCTATAGTGCCCCGTCAGAACAGATACACTGCTACGGTGTTAATTCTACCAGCAACAACTAAATACGGTTACAAATCAAAGGAAACTAGACATGGATGATATCGGCCCAAACAGAATCAGTCCAATCAAAACCAACAAGTGAGAAGTAAAAGGGGTCCATGGGTTTAACCTGAATGGTTTGCGGATTTGGGAGAGTGTGTAGCAAAAATTTATGACACACATGATTGTATAGCGTTGAAGCAAGAAGTGCAAAATCTCATTGAGAGGTAAATTGTGCGCTTTTTTTTAAATCAAGAGGGAAACAGACCGGATAATACATAATCCAATGCCAATGCTCCCCGAATAACTTCTTCAACAGTCCCAAGAACATCCAGACATGAAGATACCATGATGATTGTTGAAAGATTTGATGTGGATTCTGAATACTTTGATCCCGATCCAGATCGGAATCAAGTGGGGGTGATAGTGGATAAATCTGATACAATTTCCGATTTGGTGAAGTTTTTTGAATCGTTAACCATATTTGGGGGAGACACCATGACAACACCTTCAAGTTGTTCAAGAAAAAGGCATGTCAACACCTTTCCTACTCATTTGTACCAAACCTCAGCTCCTTTCATAGTCTTTCATGAAGACGACTTAAGAGATATTGCAGAGCCACATGAAGATGTTGTGGTGATAGAAATTGGGGGTAATGACATACATTGAATCTTGATTGACACCAATAGTTCGGAAAACGTATTATTTCTGAATACCCATTGGCGAGTTTGAAGAGAAGTACTGTTGGGTAGAGGACCTTTTTAAAAATGGTAAAGGTATTATTCGTTGTGGTTGACTGCCCAACATCTCGCAATGCTATATTTGGAAGATCTTGGCTTTCTAGGATGCATGTTGTGGCCTTTACTATCCATCAATATTTACAATATGCGGTGGGTGTTGTTCGAAGCAGTTAGAGTGTGGCTAGAGAATGCTTTATAACGGCTATTGCCTCGAAGTCATTAGAGGCGGTCAAGACTAATAAGAAATAAAAACTACTGGAGCCTTCCACCAATGAGAATGAAATAGATGTCCGAGAGAGGCTCATAGTGCTATAATATCCATAGTAGAAGTTGAAATCCTATGCGTAAAAGAAGGAAAAAGTGTTAAGATTGGTATTAAGTTACCATTGAGTTTGAAAAAAAGTTATTATCTTTCTTGTCCAACAATATACATGTGTTTGCATGGTGTAATGATGATGTAACTAGGGTACCAGCCAAAGTGATCTGCCACAAATTATCAGTCTGATTTGATGTTGGATCGGTAGTACAAATAAGAAGGTCATTTTCCAAAGTAAAAGTCGATGTGATAGTACAAGAAGTTGATCGGTTAACTAAGATGGGCCATATTAAAGAATCTCAATACCCCTTGTGGACATCTAACCCTGTTTTAGTCAAGAAAAAGAATGGAAAATGGCGCATGTGTATTGACTTCACTGATCTTAACAGAGCATGTCATAAAGATCATTTTCCAGTACCTCAAATAGATCGATTGGTGGATTCTACATTGTGTAACAAGTTGTTAACCTTCATAGATGCCTTTTCGGGGTATAATCATATACGAGCAGATTTAAACGACCAGGATCATACTACCTTTATTACTGACAGAGGGCTTCATTGCTATAAAGTTATGTCATTTGGGTTGAAGAATGTTGGAGCTACCTATCAGTGATTGGTAAACAAAATGTTTGCTAGCCAGATTTGCAGGAATATGGAAGTATATAGATAATATGATGGTGAAAATCCTTGAGGAGGAAAAAAATATATCCAATATTCAATAAACCTTTTCTAACCTAGAAGCTATCAACCTGAAATTAAATCTAAAATGGGGTCTGGATATGTCAGAAGTGAAAAAGGGATACATGCCGATCCGGATCAGTTAAATGCTCTATTGGCTATGGATCCTCCACATAGTACTAAAGAAGTCTAAAGGCTGACCGGGCAGTTGGCTGCACTGAATAGGTTTATATTAAGATCATCAGACAAGTGTGCTCAATTTTTTTCAAGTTTTGAGGAATGCTTAAGACTTTAATTGGTCTCCATAGTATGATCAACATTTCTTGATATTAAAAAACATATGTCTCCACCCAAGACATTGTTCAAACCTATCCATGGGGAGAAATTTTATAAGTAGTTAGCAGAGTATGTTGTAAGTGTTGTATTAGTAAGGGAAGTGGATAATTACCACAGTCGGGTGTATTACATCAGCAAGAGTTTGCTGGAAGCAGAAAAGAGGTATTTAAAGTTAGAAAAATTAGCCTTGGCACTAGTAATAGCAGCCAAAAAAATGAGGCCATACTTTCAAGCACATTCGATTACCGTTTGAACATATTTTCCCTTAAATAATATTCTAACAGAAAAATGATATATCGGGTAGAGTGACTAAGTGGTGAGTTGAGCTTGGAGACTATGATATTGATTTTGCGTCTCGGACTGCGGTCAAGGCTCAAGCTATAGCTGATTTCTTAGTGGAGTTTCATACTAAAAGGCCTTGTGAACAAGAACAGGAAAACAAATCTAAGAAAGAGTGGCTGATCCGGACAGACGGTGGGTCTAGTACGATGAGATGTGGGGCTGAAATTTGTTTAAATTCTCCTTATGGTGATACTATGTATCAGGATGTATGTTTTGGTTTCAGGGCATCCAATAACAAATCATAATATGAAGCGGCCATTGCTGGGTTAAGACTAACTCAAATATGTGGAGTAAAGAGGGTCGGGTTAGTAAGTGACTCTCAGTTACTTATTATTCAAGCTCAAGGGCTATCTGAAACTAAAAAAGATCAATTAATAAAGTATCTGCAAGTACTAAGGGAAGTTTCCATAAGTTTTAAAAGCATCCGGTATGAACATGTCCCTAGATCGGAGAATAATATGGCATATTCTTTAACTACCATAGCCTATTCCGAAGCATACCCATGGATTCTTATGCAAGAATGTCCCTACATAAGATCAGTTCAATGGAAAGAGGATGAATTTGAAGAAAGTATGAATATATCTGGCATACAATCTAAATATTTGAGGTATAAAATACATCAATTTATTTCAGAATGAGTTTTACCTTCAAATAAAGTCTTAGCTAAAAAGATCAAGTACAAGGCTCGTGATCTCTTGGTGTTAATGGAATTCATTATAAAAATTCTTTCAACATGCCTCTCATACGTTGCTTATGTTTTAAGAAATCCTAAAGTGTTCTATCTGAATTGCACGATGGATATGGATCAACACATTATGGCTATAAGGCCTTAACCAAGAGAGTTTTGTTAGCATGATACTACCGGCCTACTATAATGGCAGATGCCAAAGATACGGTCAGAAGATGTAATCCTTTCCAGAGATATGAGAATGAAATCCATACACCAGCCGTTCATCTCGAGTCAATATCTGAACCCATACTATTTGATAGATGAGGTTTGGACTTAGTTAGACCTATTCCCATGGCGTCCGGAGGTTCTCGAACGGTAATAGTGGCAATATACTATTTCTCTAAATGGATAAAATCTGCCCTACTGGTTGGAACTACTTCTAAGACGGTCATAAAATTTATCATATCCAACATATGTTGCTGATTTGGAATCCCTCGGCGAATTACCACAGACAATGGGCCACAATTTGACAATAAAGACATGGAGACGTTTTACACTTCTAAAGGAATTCAACATTGCTTCTCTTCTCCTTTCCATCCTCAGGCTAATGGGCAGGTTGAAGTTGCTAATCGGACAATTTTAACAGGGTTGAAAAAAAATCTAGAAGGATATGCTGGGAAATGGCCGAGTTATTTGCAAGAGGTATTGTGGGCCTACCAAACTACTCCACAAACGGCCACCCAAGAGTCTCCCTTTGCCCTTGTTTATGGGATGAATGCAATCACACATATAAAAGCTAAATTTCCATCATTCAGGATACAAAACATTTCTAAACATGCTAATGAAATGGTTGTGAGGAATCACTTGGATTTTATTGAAGAAAGAAGAGTGGAGGTATATTTAAGAACAACACACTATCAGGGTTTAATGAGAAGTAGGTTTGCATCCAAAGTAAAAAAGAAGAGATTTCCAGTTAGGGGACATAGTGTTAAGAAAAGTATTTTTGCATACCAAAGAGAAACAATTCGGAAAACTGGCACCGAATTGGGAAGGCCCATACACGGTGTGTGAAATGATCAAGCAAGGAACATACAGACTTCAAAACAAAGAAGGCAACATGTTGAAACACCATTGAACGTTGAGTATCTCATGTTGTACTTAGAATAAAATTAACTTTTATATATTTACTTTATCATACTTCAATATATATATTTGAGGGAATACTCTTCCTACCCTGGTGGCGCGGGGAAGTTTTAATGAGGTGCCCGATTTTAAATCAATGTTATCTTATGTCCTTTTCAAAGGTTTTGGCGAGTACGAGGATATCGGATAAATTAAATATCTATTAAACACCTCAATCATTCAAATGAAGTATCTTTGAAGTGATCAGATCTATTAAACACTTTCATCTTTCAAATGAAATATCTTTGAAGTGATTCGGTGAATTAAACGCTCATTAAACACGCCGGGAAAATTAAATACTGATTAAATACTAGATTTAAGAGGAGAAAAGAATACATACGAAAGGGAAATGAACATTAAACATTGATCGGAATAAATTCGATCTACCATTACACGATATGCCTTGGCCATCCAAGGACTTCGGTTCACAAAACAAAGTTTGAAAGAAAATAGCATAATGTGTTGGCCATATAAGGACTTTAGTCTTAAACATAAAGTGTAAATACAATAAATTTAGGGCTCGTTCCTTTTGTTTTTTTCCTTACCATCATATTTCTTGGGACTCTTGGCATCGGTGCTTGAGGTTTTATCGGTTCCCTCATCAGAATCACTCTCACTTGTTGAAAAATAACCATGTTTATCACCATCTGGCATGATATGAAAATGTATCTCATCATATGGTACAAACTTCCACAAAGGTCCAAGATTTTTCTTTTGAAAAGTCTCATGAAATAGCAAAACTACATCCGATTTGATACCTTAATCTTTTTTTCCAAAGAATCCACAACACCAATAACATACTTCTCTATTGCTGCATCTATCTCTTGAGCTTGATTCTTCTTTAGAGAAATATTTTCTTCTTTTTTATCTTTAAGAAGTTTATTTAACTTATATTTCTCTCCAGATAAGGTGTTGATAGTGCTTGCATTGGTGGTTTGTTGTTCCTTCAAAGACTTGATCTCATTAGAGGTAGTAGTTTCCAGTTCAGAATACTTAGTTTGTATGGCCTCTTGGGCAGCCTTGGATTGACGCAGTTTGGTGCTTAGTTCATGTTTCTCTTTACTTAAAGCCTCCATTTTTTGTTGTTCAGACAAAAGAGAATCCTTCAAGTTTTGGTTGTCTGTGGTAAGAGAAGTTATATCTTTAGCCTGATCCCCGGCTTGTCTTCCAGATCAACGATTGGCTTGATATAGCCCAGAATTATGTGGCCCAAAGTATCCCGCTCACTTGATACTGCAAAAGATTCTCTTTCATAAATCACATAATTAGTCATAGTGGTTGTTTTGGGAAAATTTCAGTCAAATTCCTCATTCTCAAACTCACCAAAATACATATTACCGAAGTCATCCAAGTTAACGTCACCCTCAGTAGGATGTGGATCGACTGTAGGAAATAACGGAGAGGGAGGATTGGTGTGTACTTCTTCTTGTGGAGGAATATCAGATGGGAGAGTGGGAAGAACCTCTGTAGGTCAGAGTATGATCTCTGACCCTATGGCATCTTTTTTTTCTTTTTTCTAGCCCTTCGATCACCTCCCTTATTACGCATTTTATGACCCTTTTTTCTTGAGTTATAGTGATGGATTCGATCCCGAAGCCTTACTAACTGTTGCAGCAACTACCTTTAACAAAAAAACATTGATTCCTTTAGGATTCTCCGAACTAGCTGCTTCGGGAAACTGTTGTGATGGGTTTTTTCTTCTTATTATTCCTCTTCAACTTGTCCAAGTGGTTAGGAACTTTGTCCTTTGCCTCAGTTATTTTAAGAATGACATCTGATGGAGAGGGAGTGCTCAGTTATTCCCAAGAGAGATCTCTGCTTCCAGTGGTATTCCACATGTGAGCCCTCAACATGTTTCTTGAAGTGAAACAATTGTGAAAGCCCAGCCCCCAATTATCTGATTCCCATTGATTTAACTTGGAAAATATAGTTTTTCCTGCCTCCAAATGCTCTGAGAATATTTTTAAAAAAACTACAAAGAGGCACAATAATTAATACGGTATATCAACATAAATTCTAAATACTAATAAAAATTCGAACAAGAGTTACCAGAACTCTTCCAGTATCTAGTCAATTGGCTTGGATTTGATTTATAGTTTATTTCTTTTCCAATTTCCCAAGCTCCATTTATGAAAATAAACTAAGTCCTCCATGGTGTCTCAATCTCCATCAGATCATTCACTACTTTGTAGCCGTTTCCCATGTTGTAATGATAAAAAGGGATTTGGTGATTTCTACACTAACTAGCCACGACATTGAACTGCTTCGTAGGCATTGAAATTTTTTACAGTCTAGAAGCAATAATGCTGGCTAGCAGAGTATACTAGGCATTCGAGCCTAGTTAGCTTGGGAAAATCTTGATTATATGAAACTATCTGATTATTTCGGGGTCTAATGGGAAACAAAGACCCTAGTTCAGCACCTCGGTGTCTACCACCATCCTATTGGCTTTACAGTCCATAAGAGTTTCCGGAGTGATAGGAATTCTCACCTTGATAGACTCTGGAAAGTCCCATTTGGTTCTTATCCGATCTAATTTGGCAGTGTGTATACACGTAAGAATTATTTTAAAGGGCCAGTAAGTATTTCACACTAACCTTACGAAAGTTGGGCCCAACTTTCCCTTCCAAGCACTCCGAAAGTGACTCACTATTTGGATGTCCCACCTTTCCTCTATTTGTCCAATCTTAAGTGGTATTCCCCATATGTACGGATGTTTCCAAGGGGGTTTCTTCCCCGCTATCTTCCATATGTTCTTCCATTATAGTGGATTGTGGTTCGGCAAATTTAGCACCAATAGTTTTTTTCTCAATCTGAGTAACCTCGTTGAGGAGGATCGATGAATTCGGGTCCACCGGAGGTTATGGTGGAGTTTTTATTGCTCATGAACTTATGTATTTTGAAGTGGAAGAGGTACTCTTAGTCTGGGAGAGTCGAGTGACTCTTCGGGATGTAGTGTTCTCAGTGTCTGATCCCATAGCAATGAACGGTAAGGGTTTCTTTACGATTGATAAATTCTTTCCGATTGAAGTTTTCTTATCCTTAGAAGAAGGCCTTATGGGTATTTTAATGGAAGAATCAGAATCTAATGTGGTAAAATATGGGGTGAAAGAAGTTTTTCGAATTACTGAGGTTCTTTATGAGGATGAACTCTTGTCCAGCTCCAGTGTTGTCTGGCTAGTTACTCCACTAGAAGGTGCAAGAATTCCAGCAGCGGTTCTTGCTTCCTTTCTTGCTTTTTCTAACTCAGACAAATTTAACCAACCTCCTTTGATCAAAGCGATTCTGGCTGTGAACATATAAACTCTCAAACTTAAGATAAATCGTTCAAGTAATGATTATGGGCTATTAAATACACCCTAATTGCTTTTTGAAAAATAGCTGCAATTACCAAAGGGAAAAATGACTGAGAGGTCAAATCTGAACATGACATGTGTTGCCTTTAAAATTCTAACATTTGGTTAGTCCATCTGCAAAAATAAAGAACACTTTGGATCCTGTCTATCTGCTCCTCGGAAGCTAACTCTTCGAGAAACACTTTAAATATGATCCGAGTTTGTGCATTGATAACTTAACTCTTCCAAAATATTTTTTGAAAGACCTAAAGAGGCTACTGATAGGTATCATATCCCATTTAAGTTGGGCCAGTCTCTTTCTGGGTTACCATACTTTGGGACTTTATGTCCATAATGATGTTATGCTTGCTTTTGGTACTCCGAAGAAACAAATCTTGATCGAACCTATATTTTCCCAATGGATACAATCTGCGCATGCTAAAACTTCATATGGATTTGATGTACTTTTATCTTCAACGAATGGCCCAACATTCAATGCGGGTCGAAGCATATGGTTGCATAGCTGTTTAAATGCTATTAATGAGAATAGTAATTCATCATTTTTAACAATAGGTCTCGGAGACTTCTTGGTTCATCATGCTATTGATTTTGGGATTACTTCGTTGGTTTCCACAAGTCTTTTTCTTTCATTAATTACTATTATTTGGATACGTCATGGTATGGGTTGATTTGGACTACACGATTAAACCAGATTCTACAACAAGATCTGATAAGTAATAGTCAACAAATTGGAGTTTTGTATAGAAGAAAATAAAATAAAAAAGTAATTTCATTCATACCATTATTATGATCACATTGCAATTCAATTGGATACTATAGAAAAATGTATTCTCTCTTTGTGCAAACAAAAACAGAATAATCGGAAATAATAAAGATAAAGTAGATTTTTATCTTTTTAATGTATTCCACAGACATAAGACATAAATTAGAATTGTAAAAAGAATCGTGTGGATAATTTTTTTTTTACAGCTAGTACTGCTTACTGGTGAGGTTTATTTTGGGCTAAGGGTAAGTGTTTTGGGTATTAAATGTTTTGGTGTTAAGTAGTGAGAGATTTGAGCAGCATGGTTGTATTCAATATTCATTACTCTCATTAATGAAAGTGGTTGGGGTATTTATACCCTTAATTAAGGACCCACGGGCTTTCAGGTCAAGTTATGAAACCGGGTCGAGTTTAAGGACTCATTTAATTATTAAGCTGATTAGCATATAGCTTAGTCAAAAGGTGTTTAGGTGTTTCTTTACTTTTGTCCTTTCCGGATAGTTCAGTGGCACATTTATGTCCGAATTACCCTTGTCCGGATATCTCAGTAGGTTGTGACTGAATAATCCGAACTCATCACTTACTAATCAGTAAACCTATATCAATAAGATAAAAAACGAATTCTTCATCTGAAATTAGAATTAGGCGAGGTAAATAAAACGAATTTAATCTTCATTCTGTTGCATATATTTCAATTAGAATTTTCTATTTTTAAGTATTTTGGAAAGATTCATACAAATTTTGAAGAAGAAAAATTAATGTTCGGATTTGAATTATCTTTTTTTTTCCAGCCCGCTTTGAAAAGAGATAAAGAAACGGTGAATCAGAAAAAAAAATGAATTAAGAAAAAGAATAATTTATGGAACATACATATAAATATTAATGGCTCCTACTTTTGATTCCACTTCCAGATCCTCTTTTACTATGGATTGGACTTCTACTTTTTCCAACGGCAACACAAAGTTTTCTCCGTACGTGGGCTTTTCTTAGTATTTTTTGTTAAGTATAAGGTCCAATTGTATGGGAAATACTTCAAGAAGTTATGCGGGACATCGTGTATTGTTGAATAGAGCGCCCACTTTGCATAGGTTAGGCATACAAGCATTCCAACCAATTTTAGTGGAAGAGCATGCTATTTGTACCCGTTTTTACGGTTTAGGCTGCTCCCACTTCGCTCGCCGCTACTACAGGAATTGCTTTTGCTTTCTTTTCCTTTGGATGCATAAGAATGTTGTGCTCAGCCTGGAATACAATCATGAAGTTGAAAGTACCAGAGATTCCTAGAGGCATGCCATCAGAAAAACTTCATTGACCAGTTGGATAGATCAAGAAAACAACGGTAGCAGCTGCAACAAGAGCTGAATATGCAACAGAAATCCAAGGACGCATACCCAGACAGAAACTAAGTTTCCACTCACAACCCATGTAACAAGCTACATAATAGCACCCATTTTTTTTGATTTGGCAGTTTGATCTATGATTTCTCATTCATGGACGTTGATAAGATAAGATTCTTCCATTTAGCCTAATACTCCATCCGAGAGTTATCAGTATTTATCAAATCTGTTCCTATCTAACAGAACACTATTGGATCAAATGACAAAGACATTGTTCAGAAAAAGATGGCTTTTCTCGGATGAAATGAAAATTGGATTCATGTATGAACTGGCTAAACAAGAATTC
The DNA here is from genome assembly GCA_036936605.1 of Limnanthes douglasii subsp. nivea. Classification (NCBI taxonomy): domain Eukaryota; kingdom Viridiplantae; phylum Streptophyta; class Magnoliopsida; order Brassicales; family Limnanthaceae; genus Limnanthes; species Limnanthes douglasii. The sequence goes on along the minus strand of JAUPFV010000004.1, from coordinate 12,623,281 downwards.
GTGAATAGCTTGTACTTTTAATTTTCAATGTGAAGAAAAAAAATTGTTTGTCAATAAAAAAACCTGAAAGAAACGTTTTATCTTCAATACTTAATTTCTTATTTAATTCCACATATCTGTCCAGAAATAATGAATTGAGTTTTTAAAGGCATTTTGGACGTCGGATAATTTTGGAAGTTCCCTTCTACCTAATCTCAAAAGGTAATTCAGACATCTTCTACATTAATTTTTTTATGAATAGTCAATCTAAGGCCATCTCTAACCGTCGGAGACCGAGACCGAGGGTTAGAGATGGCCTTAGATTGATTATTCATAAAAAGTTTAATGTTCGGTCTCCAAAACAGGAGACCGAAATACTATTCGGTCTCGATGTCAGGCTCTGACGAGCGCGAGATCGGGATCTGAAAAGAGAGAAAGCGGGTGAAAAAGAAAGAGAGAAAGCGAGTTTCAGTCGCAGGAGAAGAGAGAGAAAAAGAAGAAGAAAAAGGGTGAGAAGAAAGAGAAAACAAGAGAGAGAGGAAGGTGAGAATGAAAGAAAGAAAATTAGTGCAAATGTAACTAATAAATTTTAATATTAACTAATATTTTAAAATGTATATTAATAATTAATGATTTTAATTCAAATACCAATTTTTGGTTTCCAAGATGAGTCCACTGAAGGTAGATTCCGATGACCTATTTTATTATTTTTTTGTAAATGTGTTTTTTTCTTTTTAATTAATAGTACAAAATTAATCTAAATAAATGCGAAACATAGAATATTTAATTTATAATATAGATATAAATTTAATTATAAAAAATATATTTGAATAATATTATAAAATTAAATTTATAATATAAATATAAATTTGATTTACATTTACGAAATGTTTATCATCTACGAACAATTCCACGACATATATATATATATATATATATTAATTTATCGTAAACAAGAATTAAACAAATAAATTTATAACATAAATTTAAAATAAATAATATTGTAAAAAGATATATAAAAATATTAATGTTAATTATTAATTAATAATATAGGTTATATTATTTATTATAAAGTTAGTAAATGTAAATTGAGAGAGTGAGATAGAGTGAGAAAGAAAGAGAGTAAGATGAATAGTTAAAAGATAGTAGAATTGTTTGAATTAAATTGTTTATATTAAAAGTCTCTGGAATAGTAAAATAACGGTTAGAAGCTGTGTGACAAGTCTGTAAATAAATAGAGGTCTCCGGGGTTGGACCAGGTCTCTGGGGTTGGACCAGGTCTCCGGGGAGACATACAATTAGAGATGGCCTAAGTGGACCGTGACTCAGCTGTATGCTGACCCGTTTTTGTTTTGGACTTTAAAGCCTTGTCCGAATCCAAAGTCCGACCCTGAAGACCCATGGTCATAAAACATGTATAAATACCCCAACCAACCTCATTTAATGGGTTTGACTTTTTCTAAGAATATTAACTACTATTACACACTTCTTTTTTTCACTCTACCTTTTACATAAATATTTAATACCTAGTTAATAAACTACATGAACTACCCTTCGATAAAAAATTATCCACACCACCTCTAATTTTGTAAAGTTTTCATTTATATGTTGAAAATGATCTTAGATCAAACCATGATGTTCCACGCATCAATAAACTTTTTAAACTCTTTATTCGCCGTAAACATTTTTTTGTTTTTTGCAACTACGTTCTTGTTGATACGTCCTTCGCATAACATGAGTTGCGACAAAAAATTTTCATTAATACATTTCATAAAAGCATGTTCATGATCGGTTAATATAACACAAAGAAAACTTACATTCGTTTTCTTACATAATTGTTCTTAAGCATCTCAATGCACATTCATAATTATACATCTTCTCATTTGTCATGAATGAGAGCACGACACAAAATTTCATTTTAGTGAATGTATTCTTTATTATTTTGAATGGTATTTTATATCTAATAATTTTATATGTATTATCTATTACAAACACTTGGGGGAACGTTTGTAATAAATTTATACTCATCGGGTGTGCAAACAATAAGTTTGTTATGATATCAGATATTTTGCTCATGTTCATATGGTGTTGCATATAATTGTGCCTTTGTAATATATAAAATAAATGTTGCATTTGTTAATGACCACTTTTTTAATCAACCTCTTTTTTGGTGATAATTGTATATGTCACGCATGTTGGAGGAATTATTCGGATCGAACTTCGTTAGGCTATTAAATACATCACAAATATGTTCTCCCATAGAGGTTCAAGTTTTTACCAATATTTTTTTTATTTATTTTCAAGTTTAGGATGACCGCATGCATTTGAAAATATTCTTTCGGTGCGTGGTTGTGTGCACCAGAAATCATATTTAACGATCACATACCATCGCCTTCGATTGGGCGACCTACTAGTTTAAAAGGACATCTTATTTTCTTATAACGATTAATTCGATTTTGATTTTTCTCCCTTAAGACTATCGTATAATGGTTGGATCTCTCACATTAGTATACAAACTCCAGAGGATCTACGGTCCAAATTATGCATTTTGAGTATACGTATGAAGCCAAGTTGTTTATATAGGCCTCTTCAACCAACTCGGTCATCCTCTAATGGTAATATTTGACAACTATTTATCTAATAAAATAAGAAAATAACATAAAATTGTATGGGAGGTTAGTTTTTGCAACATAACAACAACATGTTTTGCACATTAATAATATTATGTCTTGCATATATGTTAAACCATGTTATCCTAATGTTAGAAAATAATTATGATGAATATCGTCAGGATTGGAGATAATTTGTCATATATATTTTTCAGATTAATTTGATTAAGGATAATAAAATCTCGACTATTATTTCATATACCTTGTTTATTGTGTTTTAGAATTGATTTATTATGATAAAGATATTTTTTTTATTATTTGACCAAGTTTTGTGTGTTTTGGTAATAATATAGTTGTTTGAATATATATTTCAAATTATGGATCAAACTGAAATATTTTATATATACAACTAAGAGCATTTCGGTTTATACGAGTATATATGGTGGACTTAGCGAGTTTGAAAAAGTCACTACAAGTCTAAACTACTACGCAAATATTTCATACCACTAATATTGGATGATAATACCATCATCACAATGTTGATCACATTAATGTTTAACTGCATTTTACATCTTGTACTGAAACATCAAAACCTCACTTCTCTACCATTATCAAATACACCAACTATAATAATTGCTATGAGGGAAATTAGGTCTGATTTGTTGATAATTAGAATTTTATCCATGTAAGTATGAATGTTTGTATTTGAGGTGTGTTATTGAATGAAGGTGACTAATGTACCATAATTTATTGATTTTTTTAAGAAATCTATTGCAAGTGATGCAACGTACGAACTGACATATATCTTGTTTGGCATTGCATCGAATGAAAGAAACTGTCTGGAAACTACTTATTAAGACTGATTGTAAAACTAAATCATGATATTTAAAGTCGTTTTCCTTTGATTAACATCGACCAAATGACTAATTTAGACGATTTGTTTTAATCATTTCATTTTTTGGACTATTTATCATTACGCTGTTTTTATGCTAAAGCATTTTTGGATTTTATTTAGCAGAATTTTATGCACTTTAACAACAAACTGAAAGCAAACATCAAGCTTAAGATGTTAAGGTTAAACAATAAATTCAAACAAAAGTACCAAATATAAATACATAATATGTGAAACACGACATAACTGAAGTAACATAACAATACAAATAAAATCAAACAACATAATTGGATTACAAATAAGATAATTAAATTGAAAATAAACATCATTATATTGCTCAAACTAAGATGATGACTCACATTTGTTTGCACTTATACTATTATTCATATGTTTATATCACCCTATAAAGACCTCTGTCAATAAAATGATAGAATAACTCTGTATACGAATGTTCACACATAATTTGGTATTCCTGATAAGTTCATTTCTCTGTGTTATATGTTCGTAAGAAAGATAAAAAATCTTATAAGAAACTATAAACTTCATAATTTTTAACATAACTTCAACATATACTCGTCCAAGTGAAGTTTATGGCAGGGTGATTCCCTAAATACCACTCGTACATTTTTAAAATGAACACATCAAAGAATGATGGTTCAGTTTTCCACCACCAGATGTGTCATAATTTTATTGACTACAAACATAGTATTTCTCATAATATTATCTTCTTATTCATTATCTCCACATTTTAGATATGTCTTTTAGTTTAGATACAAGTTTTAGTTAGGTTTGATGTATGAAAGATGAATGTTTAGTATAGATTTTAAAGGTCAAGTTAAGAAAATATTGAATACCCAATTAAAAAATGATACATGATTGATAAAATATAATCAACACTTAATCTTTTTGGCTTATGCTTTTAATTTTTTGCTGAAAATAGAATAAATAACATTTTTTGTCATGGTTTTAAGCAGTGTAACCAGTTCATCAAAGAAAATTGACAGTGCATTTTGCTAAATTTACAAATGGGTTATTGTAAAAAATAGGTCTAAGAATGACAAATTTGTACTTTAAAAAAGTATAAATAGATATTTATTGGTTTAATGATTTGAAGTCAACTTTTTATGAAGTTATTTATAAAATGTTCAATAGTTTTATTTTTATGATTTTAAGTAATAAAATAATATCTCTTATAAAACACATATAAAATAACAATATTAAAAATAAAACATTGTCTGAAATAAAATAAAAGTCCAAAATATCTAAATGAAAAGAAGTTCATTTATAACTCGAAACAACTAGGGATTAGTGAGTTGTAGCACTTGTCTCTCAAAAGTCTTCTAATATGCCTCAATATTGTTAATCAGTCTTATATTATTATTTACGGACAATCGTCGATCACAAATCTTCCCTCAAGAGATCCTTCTTGGTTATCATTTATCATCTATATTATTTATTTTAGTCGATATATCGAGTTATCACCAATGTGTACAAAGTTGTGTATAATTGTATGTGTTCAGTAAATGTCATTGCCAATACTTTAAAATATATGTTTCCCACTTGTATCGAAATAAATCCTTACATTTTTTATTCAGATCCATCACACTTTGTAAAGATAGATAAGATATATCATGTACAATTTAAAATTCAAGCAAAAAACTATCAAGAATATATGCCTCCACATAGTCTAACACATAGTGAATGATAGTATAAACTACCTTTTCTAAATTGAAAATGACATTGAAGGTCCCCCATAATAGTGGACGTGAAACCCAAATTAAATAAAGTATAAAATAAGATAAGTAATCGAATTAAACTATACTTGTATGTACTTCCAAAAGATTAAAAATAGTTTTGTGACATAACACTTTCGGTTGTACTTATATTACTCTCAACTGACATGCTAACTAGTTAGTCATCTTCAACCAATTATAATACGGGTTTGAAAAATATTGGAAACATGAAAACTTGTCGTAAATCCAATAGTCCAACAGACTGGTAAATTGTTCAAAGCTTCTCTCATGTGTCTTGAAGCATAATCCAATCCATGATATATATAAGCCAATATAGAGGTTCATCAAACATATTGATCTAGTGCTTATCAACCTTTTGGAAATACTATATACTATTTGTTAAAGCACGAAACAATATTATCCTTAAAAAAATTATATTAAAAAAAATACACGATGTATGCGTTAATGGTAAATATATATGGAAACCATTTCAAACCAAACCCGAGCCTCGATGATGGTCAATTTCGGATTTTCAATGTATGAATGCCCAATATCTACTGAAAAAACGAGTATATCTTCCTTTTATTATCAATTTTTCTAAAATATAATAAATAAACTTCTAGTGTGAGCACCTGATGATATGTATATTATCAAGCGTAATGGTTATCTCCACAAAACTAAACTATAAAGTTAGTCTCGTGATGTCATCTTTCATTAAAAACCTTCATCATGATTTGGTTCATACTGAACATCGAGAGGTGACCAACCAAAGAACCGATAAATTCTTGGTTACCAAATCATGTATTGATGTCTATCTTAATAGGTAACATAACCCTAACATGGATTAGTGATCATCGAGGCAGAAACTGGTACGCGACTATAATAAATTAAAAAAAATGAATTTTAAACATTGAAAAATATAAACAAAAATATATATATAAATATATGTAATATATTATGTAAATATAAGTAATAAAAAAAACTTACATTGTTCATGTATGTGTGATACATGAAATCTCTAAGTATAGCTCTAAAGTCTACACTTTGGTCCGACAAAAACTTATCGGTAAACGAATCATCGTTGGTATCTCCGCCGCATCCACGTTTTCCACGATCACCGTATTACCTTGTGTATCATGTGTATCGGGTTGTCGTTACATGACACTCTACCCCACGTTGCATACAAGACCTAGATGTACATTTTTTCTATTAGACTCTCTCCATTGGTACGACGGATAGATCATTACCAACTCTCTAGCATGTGGCATTATACCAGTGCTTTATTGATGTTCAGATTCGGCTTTTGTACGTATAATCCACCAAGTATGTCAATTGATCATTGCCAAATTGAAAACACTATTGAACTTTATGCATATCATAAAGTTCAATAATGTTTGGATTAGGTTTGAAAAGTGTCAAAACAACAATATTTTAGATAGTATACAACCAATAAATATTATAACAAGAACAAGTTATAGAAAATATATTGAAATGTATGAAAGAAAGAAACACGATTTCCCATGATTTCCAAATCTCAAATTTCTCGAATCGACCTTCGCTAAAATTTCTAAATCTAAATCTAAATCTAACACATCCATAACATTAATCTAACATATCCAACATAAATAAAAATCAATTTCACCATAAAATTAGTGTAAATTTTACTGCAATTTAAAAAAAAATCAAAATATTTTATTCTAAATAAACAACTAAAATAAAAAAAAAACAAATAAACTTAACAAAATTAAATAAATTATTCTACCCTCTTAGTATTTATTAAAAAAAAAAAAAAAAATTTTATAGCAATAGAAAAACCAATTAAAAAAGAATCGGAAAGGTAGCCATTTGTTGGGTGATATAATTGAGTCGAACACTATGTAAAAAAGATAAATCTAAGTCAATACCAACTACTATTACCGCGTTCGAACAAGGAGAAACAAATTAGATTTAAACTGAATGTACATGCCTGGCCCAACCTGAGACCATCGTTTAGGCCCAATCGTTGAGGCCTTAGAAACTGAACCAAATAAGTTTGGTGGACTGGTCCATTTAAAAGACAATATTGTCAAAGTCGCCTTCAAACCAAAGTCAGTGTACGATCTAGGATATGAATTCGAAACATACAACACTTAATATATGTGATATGAATCGTGTGACATTGGATTGATTAACGTGGAGAAGAAATACACTATAAAAAATATGCATGTCAATGGAATAGATAATTATGCATGGGTAGAATCTAATGAACCCTATTGGCTACAAGAAACGCCTAGGCGGGTCATTTCGTAAGACAGGTGGTCCACCTAGCTAAATGAGCTGCCCGGTGGTTAGTTCAGTTAGGTGAACCACATGCTTAGCTAGCATGTGGTAGGAGTCTATAGGTTTTGTATAAAATTTTCAATTTAGGAATTTTTTTAGACAATAATAATAGAAATGATAAGGTTGTTAAAATCATTCAAATTTTATCTATTTTCATCCAAAAATTATTTTTAGCCACAATTTAAAATTTTTAATATCAAATTTATTCAAAATTAAATTTACTTACGAAACTGCCATTACTGAAAATAAAATCCAAAGTGTGATATAAATTGTTTTACAATAACTAACTTCATTCATAAAAAATACTTGCGATGATATTATGCACGTTGTTGTAGTTGTAGTGACAAAATTATTTATATCATCTAATTATTCTAAATTTTCATTAATTTTTACCATATTTTAACGAAAATAAATAATATTTTGTTGACCAATACAATATACATCTTACAAGACATATTTTTACATCACACGTACACAACTACAAATAATATAAAACAATATAGGACTAGCTATTTATTATCAAATAAATAATTGGATAAAACTAACTAATATTTTGTTGACCAATACAATATACATCTTACAAGACATATTTTTACATCACACATACACAACTACAAATAATATATTACAATATAGGACTAGCTATTATCAATATAATTAGAATTTGTTTCTCCGTCAAATCTTATATTTTTCTAGATATTAGTGACAAAATTTTGTGATTTGTGATGGAATTTTGTGATATGTATAAAATATGGAAAACAGAATAATAAAGTGCTAATATCTTATTGCTTCAATAGAAAAAACCTTACATAATTTCAAGATCTTGTTTCCTTTATATAATACATTTTAAAATATATTACTTTATTATCTCCTAATAATTTTCCATTTTCTGTTAGGTCTGGTCGTGGTTCATGTCTTATTTCCACGTACATTTTTTACTTTATATTTTTTTCATAAGATATACCAACCGTAAAGAAGAGTTTAGAACAGTTAGAAGCTCATATATCATAATGCGATTTTTTAGAAAAATTAATTGTGCGAGTTATATTAAAAATTATGAATGCGATGTTTTTGAAAAATAATCGTGCGAGCTATTTTAGAAACTATCAATGCGATGTCTTTGAAAACCTAATCATGTGAGTTCTTTTAAAAATTAACAACTATATCTATTTGAAACATTAACCATTATATTTGTTTAAGAAATTCTTATCAGTGGATCATCTATTCTTTTTGTGTAGTGTGTTGCAAATTTACTGCGAGGCATGAGTGAGCTATAGTTTTTTGTCGTTCCATTCTCCATATCAATAACCACCAAGATCCAGTGGTTCATTGTATCCTTCTTTATGTGGCCCATCGAAAGGAACGCACGATACGTGTCATGCCTCATAGTTTTGAGTACTTTGTCAACAATTTTTGACAAATATCCCTTCTAGGCCAATATTTAGCATTAAGAAAAAAAGATTATAAACATTTTTATTATAATAATCAATAACTAATTTTAGTTACACTTTCCGTTGCATGGGCATACATTTGTCTCGCGTTGTATTTACAACTACAAGAACTTTCAAAATCCTCAAATGGTACTTGCCAAACGGTTTCTTTAAACATCTTATAAATCCAAGAGTCGATAATTTACCAGCAAGTGAGAGGCGTATAAGCAAAGATGAGAGATTAATAAACATGTGATTTCCTAGTATAAATAATCAAGCCAGACTAGTCCAACACTACACATGCAATTTCTTAGTATAAGTAATGATTTTACACTAGTCCAACCGAGTGTTGTAAAGTATGCCTCTTTTTAAAGAGACTGATTTATGCCCACTACGTTTTCAGGTTGTACCAATGTTATATCGTTTTCCTCATGTTCAGGTGGTACCACTGGTGTATTTTTTGTCTCTAGTTCAGTTGGTACTAGTACTGTAGTTTTTGTCTCCTTAAGAGGTGATTCAGTTGTACCAACTACCTGTCCGGTTGGTACCTGTAGCAAACCTTTGTGTACCAGTGGTCTTTTGGGACGCATTCGTCAACTTGTGCGGTTGGTGTTGTTGTGTTAGGGATTCCTATTGAATAAAAAGGTAGAGAAAGTGTTTTTGTAAAATTTTATTTCTGAAATCTCTTATGTAACTAAGCTAACTCTTGTTATAGCTGTTCAGTCTATAACAACAATGCCAGACATATGGGTATCATACGTGTGAGGATGGTACAAATAAAACATATATAGAAAGTTATAGTAGATGAAAGACATGTACTTACTTGTATGTCCTTTTTTTAGGAGAATTCCGCATACGTGTGTATTCAATATATTCCTGTAGGCACTACTATTTCTTTTACATTCGGGCGTCTCATATAAAACGAAACGACTTTTGAAAGTGGTCGTATTCTTCGTTTGGAAGATGGTCTGAGATTTGGATGTCGTTGCAACGCTCTTTGAGGTTGTTCCAGTCTTCTTCGACTTTGGTGGAGTCCAGTTGTATTGGACGAAAAATTGAGAGAACGGTAAATTGAATTTATCTTCTACCCTTCTAGTTTCAGGTAGGGATGTACGGTTTGGTGTTGAGGAAATGGTTGACGGATGGTTTGTTCAGGAATGGGTGGTTGGTGGTTGTTTTATATGTGGTGGCCTTATGCTTGTTTTTTGGGCTACAATTTTAGTCCTTAACTAGGCATTTCATCCGGTAAAACTGGTAGAACATTTGGGATCCAACTTGCTTCACCGCATCCAAATACTGTTTTTCAACCTTTGTCAACGTCAACTCAGCCTCCAAAACCTATTATGAAGAACAACCTAGTAAAATATTCGTCACTATGAATCTTATTGGTTTCCTTCAGACCATTTGGTTCATTTAGTTTCACAACCATTCAAGTTATATCGTACTTAAACTAGGCGAGTTCTACCATGAAAGAACTATTCGAGTTTTATGATACTAAAACAATGCGTTTTTCTTTCAGTTCCCAACTATACGAGTTCTATACACAGTATGCGATGTTGTCGTAATAAACAACGTGTTATAGCATCTCTATCGGTGATGGTTTGGACTCCAATCCTCACCATTTATAGCATCATAGGATCATGTGCGACTTGGTGAGTACTTGCTCAATGGTTGTGTGCTCCACGATGAAGGGATGCATCACAAAATTTATTAGTATCATGACATCTTCTTTAAAATTCTTTTAACAGAGTCGATAACTCTACCGGGTTTTCCGACAACAACACAAGCTTTAATTGACCCAAGAAGCTTCTGTAATATTGCTCCAGATCAATCTTAGTTATTTATTTTTCCTAATTCTTAGACATAATATAACGTCATCAGTTTAGTATATCTTCTAAAACTAAGTAGAACAAGATTGAGCAAATAAAATAAATAAATAATCGAGCAACGTCATTCGCAATATTCTCACTTCCTTCCCTGATGGCTTTAGTTATACCTTCCTGTAAAATACCACACACCATGCGAATTCAGTGTTAATTACCATACTAAATTAGTGGAATTAAACTGATGAGGATACCCTCACCAAGGTGATAAATCAACCAAAGTCCGATTAGATGGAAATGATAGTGAGACATAACCAAGACCAAACCGAGGGGGTTTTACTACGATATCGAGGTAACCCATAAGCAATACATCTAAGCAACACTTAGTATCAAAGAACTAAGGCAAAACCGAGGGCTATCTACTTTTTAATAAGATAGATAAAAAATCATCAGGCAAAATCATCGCAGACGATCACGCCAAGCCCCAAAACAAGGGACGCCGAGGTCAGCCTACAAAAAGCAACCGCACAGAATTCGTACGAGAAGGTCAATAGAAGTTGATCATGGCCTGCTCAACTAATAAAGAAACCAAGCAGAGGTCATAGGCTGGCAATTATTCGATCATAATATTACCAGCTAGAGGTTCCACCGCGCAGAGGCCACGAACTAAAAACAAATGGCCAAGTAAAGCTCATTGAGGAACAATGCACATTTATCGATGCTTGTAGAGCTAAGTCACTAGCAACGATTAAATGTCATAAAGGAAGTCAAAACTCATTAAAATAATTATTGACCAGACGAAACATGTAATGCGCCATGACTAAAGTAATAACCACGAAGGTAACCGTCATTCAATCGTCATCCATCACCATGGCATCTACCAATGCCATGGAAGATCTCAACTGCAACTCCTCTCATATTACCGGAGTTAAAATCCAGTTTGATAGCATGTCTCATTCCTTTTTACAAATCCACCTTGTGGCTTGTCTCTGGTAGAGCATGTACGCCAGTGACGATGCCCTTTTCTCGATGATTCTGGCACCAATCTTGTCTGTATATTGGACTTAGTTGTCGTCCTTGTCAGTGCAACGTTTTCTGATTGTAGGAAGAGAAACGCCGGAAATGTGTTGCTTGGCGACCATCGAGATCTAGAATGCGATGAAGCATATGGGCTGGATGATTTGGCGCTTCAGTAAGCTATGTTATCATTTCAATAAGATTTTTGGAGCTCTTTTTTTTTCCAATTATCCAATGACTATCTTTAAGTTTTAGTTTTGCAGTTTCTTTTGAAACCGAGGACAAGGAAGACACATGATCTTGCACGATCAAGCCAAGCAAGGCAGGGAACCATCGGGAAAGGATCTCCGACCATGAGGCCACAATGTCGATTCCCACTTGTAAGTTCACAAATGTCCTGATCTGCATCAGGGAGTTTCACGTCAGACAGTCTTCGTCGTCCAAATTCTTCATGACGATGCGTTCAAAGAACTTTGGTGGGATCCCGTCTTTGGTAAATCAGAGTCTTTAATTGTCTTGCACTAGTTTTCAGTCTCTTCATCATACTATCGACGCCTGATGTAGCCTTCTCTGGTCGTCTCTACCCTACTTTGGTTGGATACATTGCGACCCATTTTCTTCCTCATGCTGAGCGACATAGTGCCTTCCTTATCCAACTCTTAGGTCACCGCTTCAAGTCGGGAGGTAATGTTGATTTCAATCAGCGGTGCAATGCTCAATGCCGATGAACTCTCGATCCTCGGAATCGACCGACTAGTTTCAGTGCTTTTTGTGTTCTCCCTCCAGCCGGTGTGGCACGCCTCTATAGCCACGATGTACACCATAGTATTCAGAACATTGAAACGCACGTCCGCCACTTCCTAAAAAAAGGACAACGATTTGAAACTCGTGTGGGCTAGGGTTTCAAAAGTCATGAGACTTTCTTTAGCCTTAATCGTGGGCTTTTTCTTATGGGTTTATGGTTTTAGACCCATCATTCTTATATGGTTTAAGTCATGGGTGTTTAAGTATTTAAATACTAATTTTCATACTCACTCCTTATATTTTTCCTTTAATTGTAAATTAGTTCAAAACAATTTTGTTCGGGAAATCGAGTCTCATTTTATAAAAAAATTTAGCTCATCCAGGAGAAAAATCAACATAAGAAACACATCGAGAGAGAGCTTTCAACCGTCAAAATCTCATTGCCACGAACGCAAAATGGCATATCCACTCTGTTGGTTAAGTCAAGTATGTTTGGGAATACTCCTCTATGTACTAGTTGTTTTTCTAATCTCATACCTAATGAAAATTTTTATTTATGCGTCTTGGTAGTTGGAATGTGAGGGGTTTAAACGGCCCTGTACGTCAAAAAAATGTTCGTGATTTTATTTTTCACAATGGTATTAATGATGTCTACCTCCTTGAAACCAAATTGAACATTAATAACATACACCTTATCCTGAGAATATGCTTCATTGGTGGTACATTAAAACTAAGCATGAGAATCACCATTATGGTAGAACCTGGATTGCTTGGAAGCTAAGTGTCTGCAATGTGTTGTGGAATTCATCTCCTCCCGAAATTATGAATTGTGATGTTACTTGGATAACTAAGAATTTGACCTTCAGCCTTACCACTGTTTATGGCTTTAACGAGCCCTTTGACCGCCTACCTCTTTGGAGGGATATTGAGAATATCGCTCATTCAAATTCTTTAACCCCTTAGATTATGACGGGTGACTTCAATGCAATTCGTGATCTCAATGAGTGCTCCAACTCTGAAAATCGTTGGAATAGTTGTATTACCATTTTTAACGACTGTTGTCGCTCTAGTGGCCTTGAAGACCTCCATGCCTCCGGTTTCCAGTATTTATGGTCCAACTTCCAAATCAACAACTTTATATCTTCTAAGATAGACAGAAACCCTTGTTAAAGCCCTCTGGGATGACGCTTTCCCGAACTCCTTTGCGCATTTATACCCCCCCCCCCCCCCCCCCCCCCGTACCTTGGACCATACCCATATCATCGTTCATCTTACCTCTCCCTTCATCCCGAGACCTAAGCCGTTACAGTTTTTGAATATGTAACGCTTCCACCCTCAATTTCAAGCCTTGTCTCTTCCAGATGGAGTGCCCCTTGTGACAAAGAGCTCATGAAAGGTATTTCTATCAAATTAGCCCAGATCACTTCTATGCTCTCCTCCCTCAACAAGCGTGAATTTAGCAACATTAGTCATAGGGTTGAGGAGGCCTAGGTTGCTATCACTCAGGCCTAATCTAACCTTGCCTCTAACCCTTTAGATAGCTCCCTCATTTCTCTGGAGCGTGAAGCCTCCAAATCCTACATCTTGTTTAGTCATGCAGAAGGATCTTTCCTCAAGCAGAAATCTAGGGAAACCTGGCTCAAGCTTGGGGACATGAACTTTAAATACTTTCACAACAATATTAGGGATCATCGAGCCCGTAATAAAATCCTCTCTGTCACAAACCCTGATGGGTCCTCCAACTCTAACCCTAGACGGATTTCTTCCGCTTTCTTTAAGCACTTTGAAGACCTCTTTGACACCCCAACCCTCGTAATTACTCCAGCCTCGATAGGGTTATGGCTCTCATCAAAACCCAGATTTACCATTTGGATAAGTCCAACATGATTAAGCCCATCTTGGATGATGAAATCAAGAAATCATTGTTTGATATTGACAGCGATAAAGCCCCGAGTTTGAATGTCTTTAGTGTCGGTTTCTTCAAATCTTGTTAGCCCATGGCTGGGCCTGGCATCTGTTTAGGGGTCAAAAACTTTTTCCGCAAAGGAAAAATGAACCTGGACTGGAACAAAACCTTCATTACCCTCATCCCCAAAATAGATTCTCCATCCCATCCCTCCGAATTTATACCTATTGCCTGTTGTAATGTCATTTATAAAATCATCTAAAAAATTATTGCCAATAGAATCAAACTCTCAATTCCCGCCCTTATAGATCTCTCACAATCAGCCTTTGTTCCGGGTCGTTCCATCTCCGATAACATCCGCCTCACCCAAGAACTAATGCATGGCTACCACACTAACCGCAAGGGCCCCAAATGTGCTCTCAAAATTGACCTTATGGAGGTTTCGACAATGTCTGTTGGGAATTGATCCATGACGTTTCCTATGTTATAGATTTCACCCTGTGATGATTAATTGGATTATACAACGTATCACCTCCCCTTCTTTCTCTGTTAGTATTAATAGTACACCCACTAGTACTTTCTCGGGTTCGAAGGGTCTCCGCCAATGAGATCCCCTCTCCTCGTATATCTTTGTTATTGTCATGCATGTTTTATCCAACATTCTTCATGAAAAAAGTGAGGATCCATCTTTTGGAAATCATTGGAAATACCACAAGCTCAAGATCATCAATCTCTACTTTGCGGACGACCTTATGATCTTCTGCCGCGCAAATGTCCCCTATATCAATCTTATTAAGTAGGGACTCAATGGATTTTCTCTTCTTTCGGGCCTTCAGCTTAACCAGAGTAAAAGTCAAATATTCCTCTCTGGGAAATCGGACATTACGAAGACCTGAATCCTTAGCACCCTTGGCTTCAAAGAGGGTGTGCTTCTTGTCAGATATCTTTCTCGTTCCATTGATTACTTCCAGACTCTTTTACAATGATTGCAGACCCGTGTTTATCAAAATCACTAGCCGCATAAAATCTTGGACTTCCAGACATCTATCCTATGCTGGAAGACTTTAGCTGATCAAATTTGTACTATTCGCAAGTCAACTCTAATGGTCCTCGATTGTCATCCTTCCAGTGAGAGTTCTCAAGGAACCCTCCCGGTTATTCCGTAGATTCCTCTGGCCTGGATCAGAGATGAAGATATCTGGGGCTAAAATTGCTTGGGATAAGCTCACAATTCCTGCAGATGAGGGTGGCCTTGGTATTCTTGATCTTAAGATTTGGAATCATGTGGCCGCCCTTAAGACTTTTTGGTCCATCCTGACAAAAAACCAGAACTCCATATGGACTAGATGGACCTTCAATGAAAAGATAAAGAACAAAAGTATATGGACCCTCCCCATTTCTTCTTCTGTCAGCTGGAGCTGGAAGAAGATTCACAATCTCCAAGACCATGCTTCAGGTCTCTACAAGGTAATCATTGGAAGTGGCGCTACCACGTCAATTTGGTACGCCCCGTGGCTATTTCCAACTTCTCTCGTAAATCATTATGGACCTAATATCACCAACTTGACTCGTTTGCGTAACCTTTCGAGTGTTGCGGACCTCCAACAATATGGGCGACGAGTCTGGACACATTATGCTAGAGCGACAAATAGGCGTCTCCAGCCTCACCTCAATGAAATTAAAAATGATATTGAAGGCCTTCTTGCAGACTCTGAAGACATTTTTAATACAAAAAATTATAAATTATAACTACGATAATATTATTATCCAAGTTAAAAGACACTCGAATTTAAAAGATATTATTCTCAATATATCATGCTCCGTGGTAAAAGAACAAAAAAAAAAACTAATAAATAAATAGTGGAATTACTATATAATAAAATGAGAGACTCTTTCATTTTCGTTATTGCTCTTAGTGGCTTTGTTTTTCTTAACCACTATTTAGTGCTGTCTGGGGTACAAATCACTATTCAGCGCCGTCCGAAATACGGATCTACATTCACACGGATGGTAGTCCTGTTTTTATACGGACTACGTTTACCTCTTCTCCTGATGCTTTTCTTTTGTATTATTCTATCGAGAATATCTTGCCTCATATTGTTCTGTTTTATATAATATTCTTTAACTATAATTCTTTTTTACGTAGTATTTTTCGACTATTTTTTTTATAATATGAGATATCTCGGTCTGACCGATAGATATAACTCGGTAACAATATTATACGTATTAGATATCTGATAAAAATAAAATCAAATTTTGTTATTTTTCTATAAACACACCACTACAAATCATTTTTTGGTAACCATTACCATTCAGTACAGGAAAAGATTTATCATCTCTTAAAAAGCTTATGCCAAATTCCGAGAAGTCGTAGTCAAAACCCAAGAAACAAGCAATGGCATCAAGTATGGCCAAGCCAACTCACTGCTTAATTGACAAGCTGTTTCATCCTCAACCAAAACTCTGATAATTCAAGAATTAAATACCTAAAATATAATGTAATAATCCGATCCCACTTCCACTTGTACTTAAATAATACTCACATGGACCGGCGAATTAAATAAACAACCGGAAATATAATAATATTATTATTATCTTAACGTTTGATTTGAAATAGATTAATCAATATTATCACTTCACCTGTAATTACATTACGACTACTCCGTTAATCTTGGTTAATTGTTGGCGATTAAGAGATCAATCTAGTTAATGCCTTTGTTAGTGATGTTGTTCATTAAGGAGCCAAGCAGGATTAACATGTTTATTTATATATTTTTGGTGTTCCATGACATGTTATGGAAAGAAAGAACATATTCTATAAATTTGTCGAAATATGTCATGGATGGTCAATGGGTGGATACAATTATTTTTTTCACTAGGTTTAAATACATGCTTGATATGTAAAAGGGTATATATATATGTTTTTCATTTGTGTTTAATGTACTAATTTCAGATTTATATCAGTTAATATATTTTGTTTGGTAAGGATCTTTTCCTTCTTGATAGAGGGATCATTTAAAAGCAATATCAAACTAAATTGTATTGTGTTCATTTTGTGAAACAGTAAAGTTATATTTAGAATATTATAATAATTTTTTGGAAATTGTTAAAAAAAGAGAGTCTAAATTAGTATGTGAAGTCTTTTGTTTTCGATTTTTAGTATTTACAGAATTGTTAAAAATCCATTTTTTTTAATCTCTATTCAATTACATGTTTTGCCATTTCCTATTCCATAAAATTGCAAAATAGAAATTAACTTCTAATCTAACATTCATCTTTACAAAACTAACAAAAAACTAAAAAAAATCTAAATCAATAAACCTTTTTTTTTTCCAACCTTTCAAAATCTTTAAAACATGAACGAAATGGAGTCGGAACCAGTTCTCCTAGATACCTCTAGAGACTAGCATGAACGTCGAAAATATACATTACTTTTCGTTTTATTATTTTTTCGAAAATACAAATTTTAAAAAATCCAAAATTTTGTGTTTTTCGACATTCGATAGCGTTGATATAGTGTTTTTTTGACATTTGAATGGCGGAATGATGCATTGGGCCGTCTATTGTATGGCGTAATGGGAAAATGACACGCCACACATGTGGTGTGTAATAGGCCCATTATGCCACTTATTGGTGTGTTTATTCATCAGTCCGTCTTATCATTGGCGGAACAACCTAAACTAATCTAAAATCCCGATTGTATTGATTTGTTTATTTTGTATGTATTGCAGGAGGTTACCCAATACAAAATTTCACTTGTTTGGGACTACGCTCACCATTTCACGACTCACGACGAGTAGACCCTATACTCGATGATCGAGTGGTAAAAAATGCGTGGAAGTCGTTAAGATTCTCAATTAAGATATCATCTAAGAAACGAGAGAATATATGAAAAATACCAAGATTAGATTATCGGTGTGAGCGATATAAGTCTACCGTTTAAGAGTGTGACCGTAAGCGTAAGGCTATCAGTAGCAAAAAAATTAATTGTCTTTTTTATTTGGTAGGCAATCCCGTAAAAGGTGATGATAAGTGGGCTTCAAGTGTCCTTTTCGGCAAGCACAATCATGATCCGATTGTGTATGTGGAAGGACATTTGCAATGATTGAAGTTATAAACCGAAAGAAAAAGAGCTCGTCGATGTTTTGACGGTGAATGGTACAAAACCACGACATATATTTGGTGCTTTAAAGAAGGTCGATCCGGATAATGCGTCAAATATCCGTCACCTATACAATCACCATCAAAGAACAAAGAGGGTTTAAAATGGTGGTCGCTTCCAAATGCAAAGCTTTTAGGAAAATTACAAATGCACAAGTACAAGTATTGGGAACGGACGGCCAATGATGACTCAAATGTGCTAACCGATTTATTTTTTTACACCCGCTTAGTATTAATTTACTACAAACCACGGTTCCTCATTATGGATAATACATAAAATATTATTAGATACGAGATGCCTTAGTTCGAAGTAGCCGGGGTAACATCGATCAACAAAATATTTTACATTGGTTTCACATTCATGGTGAAAGAAAAACAAGACAACTATGAATAGTCATTAGGATGTTTCAAAACGATAATAGAGAAAAATGATTGTGAATTTCCTTGTGTTATGATCACGGACCGTGAACTTGTTTCGATAAATAAAATAGACATAATATTTTCTAATGCAAGTCACATGTTATGCAAATGACATATAAAAAAGAATTTTAGTGGGAAAACTAAAAAAATATTTAAAGACGACAACGTGTTTAACACATTTTTGGCAGCTTGGAATGACGTCGTTTCATCCAACGTCGTTGACGTGATAAACGAGAGGTTGGTTAAGATGTGGATGATGTTGAAAGAACATGATAAGGCGATCGATTATGTCATAAACTCGTAGATTATACTATATAAAGAGTGGTTCGTTCATGCCTACACTAACAAAATCATGCATTTCAACAATTACACCTCTAATAGGGCGAAAATCTTGCCTGCTACGTTGAACCCCCCTAAACAATATCCCGCCAAAATAAAATCGTTTATAGAACTCTTGATATACGTAGTTTCAAGATGTTAATCAAATCTTCCATGTATATAATTTTCAAGTTGCTTAAGTATGAAGTGGAATGTTGCCAAAATCAACCAATTGCTTCAAGCGATCAAGTATGTTACCAGAACAATATACGACGAAACCAGAAATATTTGTTTTGATGAACTTTAACTACAGACATCTAGGATTTTAAAACCCACATACTCGCAGTTGTGTTGAAGTCTCTGCCAGGTACAACAAACTGAAATCTGAACCGATGTTTCAGGTGTTCCACTTGTCGTACCTTTTACGACAAGAGGCATTACAAGTTTGGCAATTGATTACAAAAGATATGATAGTTTATCTGAAGGAGAGCATTACTGAAAAAGAGGATGTGATAGCTAATTTCTCATCGGTTGAGGATAATCTCGAATATGATTTCGACTAATACGTGTTATCTTATTATGTATTTTTATTATCATTCTCTTCTTGATTTGAGGTTTTTTAATTTACTATGTATGCAAGCTTTTAATTTAGTATGTATGGAAGTTTTAAATTAATTCTGTATTTTTATGCTTCTTGTAATACTTTTATTATGTACATATCAAAATTTTAATCAAATGAGTCTTTGAAAAAAATTACTTGTAATGGTTCCCTTAAATACCTTTTAATAGTTTAAATTTTTCGTACATTAATATATTTCACAACATATAAAGAAGATAAACAAAATAAAACACATTATTAGCAAACAAATTCACAAAAAAAATAAGGATAGATAATATAGACATAAATTTAAGACTCATTATGGAAACCGCAACCGCTACTTAACGAGTGCGCACAAGGTAAACCCTCAGTCTAACGCAATAGCCTGCACATCAACGTCAGAAGGTAAAACACACAAGGTGATAGACTCAAACCAAGAAAGCGTTTGTAGAGGGGGTCGAACGCATCACCTTTTGGTCACGAGCTCATCTGCTCCACAAACTCGGCTACATCTTTTGGGGCACCCATTGAGGGTAGGAACACACTGAGAATATTCGTTATGGTCCAGTGAAGAAATATATACCTATTTGTCTCAGTATAATACTTCTCCAAATAGAAAGAAGCAAAATGGATGGATTACATAATAATGAGAGAGAAAGTAGAAAACTTGAATTGGCTAAGATAATGATAATTGAGAGCATCATCAAGATTTTGGAAGAAGTATACATAAATTGGCTAGAAACCCTACAATACGAACATCTTTTTTATACCAACAACTACTATATAGGGAACATCATTCATAATGATATGTGGTATGAAGACAATAGTACCAATATATATACACTATCCTATGAGGTCACTGCAAACAACAATAAAAACAATGATCAAATAGAATGGTGGCGATAGACTTAGTTAAAGAAGAAAGATCAACAAATTATATTTGGTCAAAATATTACAAGGTAGTGAAGAGGAATAAATATAATTCCAAATTTTGGTTACTAAGTTTTGAGTCAGAGGAAAACCTAACGAGAAGAATATTACAACACGTACAAGAGAACAGGCTGGGAAAGCTAAATACAATATGGAAATGACCATTCATGGTCGAAGCAAAAACAAAAACCAAATTATACATGTTGATGAATAGGGAAATCAAGTCTGCCACCGTTTTAACAGTAGTTGAAACTCTATTATAGTCGTACGGATTAAGGAGCTTGTACTTTACTACTAATATAAATCGTATTTATTAAACTATGGAGATGCACTATTTTATCTCTTAGTGGTGTGATAAGGTTTTAAGGAGGCATTCAACATGAATAAAATTTTTTTCTTGCAAAAAAAAACTCATATCTTGTTTAATATAGTCCAAATAACAAATGTTGATACAAAAATAAAATCCAAAGCAAAACAAAATTTTAAGAATGCCAGAAACATAATATCAAAAGGTGATAAAACCAAAAATATATAACATCATTGATGTAAAACAATATTCCAAAGGGAAAATATAACTCGAGATAATTTAAGCCAAAGTAAGACTATAGAATAAACAACATATACAAACCAAAAAGTTAAAGCAGTAAAAGTGCTCAATGAAAAATAAAAACTCAAATTAGAAATGAGTCTACTTCAGATAACAAAGAAATATCAATCTTAACATTGATAATAAAAATAAATATCAGGTGCTATAGATCCTAACAAAGGATAAAAATTAAAAAATAGATAACCAAGAGTTAATCCACAATAAAAAAAAAATTTGTTTTAAAAAAAGAAAACCCTACTAGGGAGTCATGCATCGTGAACATACTTAGAAAATTCTAGAAAAAATCCATGTATTAAATCATATTGTTTGAAAACACAATTCTCAGTCTTTTTTACCCGATCAATCAATAGAAAAAAAATAGAGATTGTGAAGTGTGTCTAAGGTATAAATACTCATTCATACAAAAAAATAAAGAAGTACTCGAAAAATAATTCTTGTAATATATAACAACAATGTCTTCACTATATATAAACATAAAAAACTCCTTTTAAGGTATACGTAATATAGCAAATAAAATTATTTAAACAATAATAGTAAAGTCAACAATTATCATTGGAACATCATTCTTTGCCACACAGTTTGTTGCAATACTGTCGGAATAAGGCATAAAAGTATCAAGTCTTTCATCACAAGCAAGCATCCAAGTTTAAACCAGAATGCATGTCAACAATAGAAATACAATACCAAAGGTTACCAAAACAACTTCATGGAACAAAGTATGAACATCTAGGATCGTCCGATATGGGCATTAACAGCCGATCTCAAACAATGGCTATAAATTGTTGTTCTAAAACAACAAGTTCCTTCATTTTATTTTAATGTTCACCAAATAAATATTTGCATGAAATCTTGTAATCATAAGGCATAACAGTTGGTTACTCTCAAAGATCGATAACAGAAGTTGTAGCAACCAAAAGTTGTTGGTCATTAGAAGACCAAAGTTTCTCCAAATCATCACGAGTATAAAAACAATCAGTAAGTTTACTCTTTAAAGCTCATATCACTTCATTTTGCATCAATATAATTCTTTCAAAAAATGATGAATAAAAATATATTATCCTCAAACTATCACAAGTGTGAAGCAAAGCACAACCCAACTGACTAGCAACCCGTGCTTTAAATTATAATTATTTATGAGTAGCTTCAAGCTTTTTATTCAAGCATTTTTCAGACCGAGTATTTTCTTTTAAATAATCTCTAAGATTAGCGCTTCTTCCCAACGGATCATAACTCTTAAGTATTTTTTAAAATCACAAATATGACTTGGAGAGTCAATCTTAGCATCACGCAACACCTATAACGCACTAAGTATAATCTGCAAAATAAAATAAACCAATGTTTGCAAGAGCCGTAGAGAAGTCATAAACAAAGAAAGGACAAATACTAACTTACCTCAAAACCTAGGCTCAATTTCCTCTTATCTAACTCCAAAGGGAAATTGTTAACAAAGAGACTTCTATGTCTCACCAATTCAACATAATGAAAAATAATTTCAAGGATCTCTTCCGGTGAAAACAATAGAGAATGTATAACAAAAAAAGCCATGAGAAGAAGATATAACATTTTAGGAGACAAATAGTCTAGAACTTGAACCAATATATACGAGAGAATGTGAAGAAAAAAAATTGTATATTCAAAGATTGACTGTCATATGCAGTAGTAAGTAAACAATTAGAACAACGAGAAGATGGAAGACCATTCCACTCAAGATTAACATCACATAAAGGTTGGGATTATTGTATAATCAACTAGAACGATAAGAACATCAATAATATTTTGGCATAAATCAGACATTAGCTTATCCAAAGACAATATAACATGATCTGAAACAGAAAATAATGATAGGTTGATAAATCACCTCTTTTCGCTCACTACATATATGAATAAGCTGATGTCATTCGTTATTGACAATCATATCAATATTCCCCGCAATTTTACCCATGAAAGATTCAATATTAAAGGCAGGATGAGATTCTCCAACACATATTTTACGTGATGCATAATTGGGAACAATAGACTCTAAAGAAAGATAAATGCATGGACAAACATAAAAAAATTAGAAATATGAGTTGTATTTGAATTAACAAAAAGCATTTGTTTAACAGTAGTTCCAATAGAAGCAGTCTTACTACCTAATCCATGACTATCTTTAGTAGAATCAATACGGAAGTTTGCAATTTTGAATCCATAGGTCGCCCAACATCAAGCACGCCCACATGAGAAGAATAAAATTCTTTTTCCCAAAGACTCGATAAATGTAACAATATCTTGGCAAATATAAGGAACATTAACCTCGTCTTGCGGCTTAACAGAAGAACAAACTGTGGAACTCTTACCCTTTCAATGTCAAACTACTATTGGAGTACAATCAACCGAATTTGTGGCAGCGACCTTCTTAATAACATTTTTTATATGAGAATATTTAACAACTTTCTTTGAAGGAGTAGATTTTCCAACAACATTAGTAGCTAAAAATGATTAATATAAAACATACCCTGATCTTCCAAACGAGACCATATTCTACTGTAAACAAAATGAACGGGAGTGAGCATGTGAGAATAAAAGTTGGAATATTTCTTAGCCTTCGACATAAAAAAAAATATAACTCATCGATTTTTTAGCCTTTTTTCTCTACGAAGAACGAGTCGATGGGGGTTGCCGAATAAATTTCAAGAAGAAGATTAAGAATCGAAATAAAAAGTAGTAAAAGAACAAAAAAAATATAAAAACCATATGTTTCATGAACCACACTCTTAGTGGATGAATAGCCCGACTACGCTCTGCCTCCCAATTAACAGAAACATAAATAGATTTATTCTTTCAACCCTTGTTGATAGAAGGTAATTGGTAAGAATTTTAGAATTCTTTTGCCATGTCATCAAAAAATAAAGAAAATGTCGATCAGTGTAATATGAGATCTATAGCAAGAAAGTCATTTGTTCTAAATCGGCAACCAAATTTCTTCACCAATACAATAAAACACATAAGCAACCTACAACAATTTGGAGCAATTTGGAAGGGATAAATATGTGTATCTTGGCCTAGCGTACAACACAAAAAAACAACTTAGTCATCGATAACATTAAAAAAAACTCTACCAAAGATAATGAAATCTAATAAAAACTCATTCATGGATGCACCAATCAACGATTTTAAATATATTTTTCATCGCAAAAATATTGATAATCATTTTTTGTTACCTGCTTCACGAGAGATAAAAATCTTTGGTGCTAAGGTAGTTTAGTATAAATTTTTCAAGCCCTTGTTGAGGGTGGCCTTGAGATTATAAAATTTATGGTCTAGAATCGAGAAGCCACTATCAAGTATTTGGTCCATTTTAAGTGGCAAGTCCACCTCATTTTGGTGTGACTATGAAAATATTAATAGCAAGAACCTCCCTACTGATTCCTCTTCTAACTGGGTAGGAATAATTTTTTTTATTTGAGATCGGTTTCCACCAACTTGTACAAATCGGAAATCCACAATAACAAATCAACTTCCCTTTGATATGATTCTTGGATTTTCTCTATTTCTTTTGTTGACCATTATGGTCTCATAAGACACCGTCTTCTTTTTCATTTTATTTACTTATCCACAGTTTATTTTAGAGTATTGATATTCGACAAATATCTTATTTTTCTGTTTCGATTTTTTTTAGTTTCGATTTATCTAAAATATATCCAATATATGTATATATATTCTTTTCCTATTATTGGTTAACCAAAAATGCCTTATAGTATTATGCAAACCATTATTTTATTAATTTTATGTTTTTTTATATAAAATTTTATATATTATAATCTGAAAGTAATATTATATCTTAACATTGGCTGCGTCGTATCAGTTATACACAACATGAGCTGTACGTTTCATAAATAGGTACTTTATTGGTAAGGAAAAGGATAAAAAGAATAAGAAAAGGTTTATACTATAAAGATTGCCCGAAAACCGAAAATTTATCCTTGAAAGCAAGATTACAAAGAAAACCAAAAGCAATTACTATAAAATTTACAGTTTCTAAGTAAGTGCGATCTTTATCATCATCAGGAATATAGAAAAAAATTGAGGTTGAGTGATTGAACCCCACCTTGGATGTTCCTAGACTTTTGTAGTCATTTAAATGCTTTGTCCACAAAAGAGTGAAACTGGTGTAGCCTGTAGCCATCTTTTTTGAAAGTGGGCATTAAGATGTCCCTATATTCAGATATAGTTGAATCGCCTGGATGTAGACCTTTGTGGTCTCTCTTTCTCTTTTTCATTACTCCTAGTCCTATTTCATCAATGAAGTCTAACGATGGATGTTTTAATTATCGGTTAAGTAGATAAATCGATTAACGTTTTAAGTAAAACTGGAAGCTGCTCGACAAGCTTTTTTTTTAAGTCAAAATTTAAAATTTGACGGTCTTGAGGTAAGGGAAAATTTGATTAGTACTTTAATACGGAACTACATGAATTGAGATAGCAATTTGCTGGGTTTAAATTTAAATGGAATACAATAGATTATAATTTTATTATTTTAAAGATTAAAAGCTTAATAAATATTCATAACGAATACTATCCAAATACTTCAAAATTTATATCATTAAAACAAAAATGATAAGTCAAAATACCTTTTTTTAATAAAAATATTAAATTAACTAACAAATATTAAACTTGTTATCCAAACCACGAGCTTTCTTCGATTTGTGAGATATAAATTTAGAGTTCAAAATTTAAAATAATATACATATAACATGATTTTTTTTATATGGTACCCTCGCAGTTGCTTTTTAAGGGAGTAATCATTTTGCAAATTGAGGACTTTAACGATATCCGTATAAGGATAACCTGTAAACATAAATGAGAGGAGATCAGTATCGTGTGTTACATAAGACATGTCATATTTTCTTGTAGAGAATCTGTAATGGAGGTCCGAAAAAGTCGGTGAGCTACTATCAATGCAAATGAGATGAGATGCCAACTACTTTTTTTGCATTTCTTTTTTTTATAGGTGTGGTAGATCACTACACATAAACAAGCTCGTCAGGTGTGGCATATAACATGTTTTGCAGGTTTCCAAGAGCTCACGACTATGAGCCATTGTGACCAATCAAAAGCCAGTAAAAGAAACCAAACTTTTTTTACAATTGGCTATTAATATATTACTTGTGAATTCGCAATCAAAGAGTGTATAATTCGTAGATTCAGGTTCTGACATACAAATAATACACTCGGATGTGGTTACGTTCTCAGTTTATAAGTTGTCTTGAGTGGATAGTTTACCACGTATGGTCATCCAAGAGATGGATGAGTGTCGTGGAACATTATACTTATTGCAGACCAAATTTTCCCAATTCAAACTAGGTACTGCTTCATAAAGGGTTTGATAGAGAAAAGTTTAGATTCTTCATTGGGATTTATATATACTCATCATCGTGATTTATTATATGAGGTAGAATTTCATTGATGAGGCAAGAGTTGAAGATCTGATTACCTCCTATACCATTTCGACAAATCTTCACCAACTTGCGGTAATCGCTTCAGTTGAACGGCTAATATTCGGTCTGGCAAGTCTTGTTAGGTCTGGGTTGAATGTTTTTAGATATTGTTAATTTCCCTAACAGAGGTGTTTTCCCCATTTCCTACTCTGACCTTATAAATGTGGATTCCAATAGGTCTAAGCCGAAGGTCTTCCTCCAGACTCAAGAGAGAGAGGACTCTAACGGGAGGGTCAATAATTTTTTTTATCTACATTTTTATCTAGTTGTATCATATGGAGGAATTAATCCACTTATTTTAGACCAAAAGTGTTAAGAAAAAACCATATTTTTCCATATTTTTGGCTTAAAGTCCAAAAACTACCATCATTTTATGGGAAATGTAATGTTTACCCAAACAACCTTGGCACCATATATTTTTATCTCTTGTTCACACAATACTAAATAAAGTAATTTTGATCTACTCATTGTCAATACTAACTAAAGTACTTTTAATTTAATCATTGGTGACCACGTGGATCATGTTAGTTTTATCAATAAGTTTAGTTTGGAAGTGATGAGAGAGGAGATTCCGGTGAAACATGGGTAGTTACATGTATTTGGGATACTACAGAGGTTAGAAACGTACTTGACGAAAACATTATTCACTTCAAAAAGGGTATTTATAAAGGATCATTGATTGTTGTTAATGGCAATTATTTTGTTACAGATGCTATGAGTTTTAAACTTGTTATGGAATAATTTGGTATTTTTGTATCCTATTTTTTTTTATCTTATTTCTCTTGAATATTTCTTAAAAAATAATTCTTCAGTTCAGTTGAGGAAGATAAAACAAATTATGGTTGTAATATTCACGGAGATCATTGACTACTTTAGAGGATCGCATGAGTGGTTAGTTTAGGTGATGTGAAACTTATTTTTAGCTAAGGAGACACAACCACTTACGTCGCTACATTCACAAATATTAAGATGGCCAAGTATATTCTAAAGCCTGTTTAAATTATTGGAGATAATAGATATATTGTTGCGAGTAAAAAAAGTTTACAGTTGTTGTCAATAATATATTAGAAATCAGGATGCAATTATTACATATTAAAGAATATGAAGACCTTAATTGTATGAGAGTCGGGGATGTCAATACACAGATGCTAAAAGTATGATTAGAAGTTAAGAGTGGTAGTAATGGGTTGAGTAAATTAGGAAGAAGTATCTCAATTGTGGTTTACAATGATCAAATCATTTTTGGAATATATGGTATTATTGGGTTGTTTATTCGACCATAAATATATGAACCAAATGAGTTTGAGATCACTAAGTTCATAATGATAACAACAATCATTAAACAATAAATAGAAGATTTCCATAGGACGAAAGATCTTGTACAATCATCTGGAGAGTGTGTGTAGTATTAAAGTCTTCAATAACTACCTATGAAGAGTTACGACATAAGAGAAATACTACTTTAAGGTCTTACTAGAGCGAAATACGGTTAGAGACATCATTGAAAGCGTATATAACAGTGACACAAAATTTGGATGGGGAACTAAGATGTTTTATATCGACATTTTGGATTCCAGACTAGCCAGATTATACCTATGGGGTGCGCAGAATGATTAATGGTGAAATATTAGTAGAGGAGCATTTTAATAATTATATATTCAACTCTAATATCTCGTACTCTTATTTCTATAATGAGTATTATAGAGATTTGATTACTAAAGATAAAGTATGTCACATCATTTTTTAATATTGGCTAATTTAACACACAAACATCCATATAGCTATTATCATTTGAAAGATACTTACAGTGCAATAATGGCTGGTTATTGACCATTTTATCCAAAATAGAAACACTATCATTGGACTTGTTTTCTGCTCGGTGACTAGGGGGAAAATGAGAGTTGATTTATTCTCCATTGGATATATCTTCAGTCTCCTCCTTGGGGTCAGATTATTCTAATGTATGAGGATGTTAAGAAATTTAGGATGGGGAATGAAGATGTTTTATATTGTAATTTAGGATTCCAGATCAAGTTTATATAGGTTGTAATTTAGGAGTAAAGATTGAATGTCTTAAATATTAGAGATAATTTTGGACTAAGTTTATATAGGTTTTATCGGGATGAAGGATTGCATATGATTATGGGCGTGGATATTGGATGAAGTATCACGAGAAGAAGATGAGTAACACGATACGTATTATTGTGGGAACGAGGGTGGTACTTGACCGAAAAAAAATCATAAGTCAATTTGACAGTCGAGAGAAAGTTAGTATATAATTGACAAGAGAAGTGGTTAACTGATCATTGGCTGGTGTTTTGGACGTACGATATTTTGCAGTGTCATCCATAGGATCCAATTACTAAGGTATCGTGGACTTGTTTTCTGTTCGGTGACTAGGTGGAAAATGAGAGTTGATCTATTCTCCATTGGATATATCTTCAGTCTCCTCCCTAGGGTCAGATTATTCTAATGTATGAGGATGTTAAGCAATTTAGGATGGGGAATGAAGATGTTTTATATTGTAATTTAGGATTCCAGACCAATCAGATTCTACGTATGGGGTGGGCAGAATGATTAGTGGTGTAATATTAGTAGGGAAGAATTTTACTAATTATGTATTCGAATATAATATCCCATACTCTTATTACTATAAGAAATATTATAAAGATTAATTTACTAAAAATAAAGTGTATCACATCATTTTTTTGTATTGGGTAATATTTAACCCACGAACATTCTATATAGTTGTTATCATTAGAAAAATACTTATAGTACAATAATGGATGGTCGATGACCATTTCATCCAATGTAGAACCACTGTTGTCGTACTTGTTTTATTATTTTTCACTACGAGGAGACTGAGAGTTAGACTATTCTTCATTGGCTAAACCTCCAGTCTCCTCTCTAGGCTTAGATTATTCTCAGGTAGGAGGATATTAAGTAATGACCGAAACCGAGGGATGTTTGACTATACTCTCGCTTACTATTACAATCTATTAATTATATTTGAGGCTTACATCACATGCACCAATAGTGGAATCCATTGGATTTGAAGGTTACATCATATGCTCTTTTCCAGGACGGGGAGTGCTCTTGGGCGGATGATGATTTACTGCTAGGGTTGAAACATTTACAATGATTGATATAGTGAACAAAAGTTTTGTATTTTAAACATGAAAGTGGAAGCTCATGAAATTCAATGCGGAGAGTGATCATGTTCCTCATACATTTGTAAAGTTTTGTGAATGAGTTTATGGTGGCATTCATGACAATGTATGCTCTAGCAAAGTTTATTTTTATTTATCTCTATATATGTTTATCCAAAAATGTTAACGTACGCAGTACGCTTGCAATATAGCTTAGACCATTAGAGTTTCATGTTATTTCCGGAAGTTGTAGAAGATAACCAAAATTAAGATTTCTTTCAACAAAGCTTTTACAATGGAGACCATGGCCCCCCATTTCTCAAGAATGTTTAAATAACTAATGAAGTGTCATGTGGAACCTTAAAAATAAGGGTTTCTTGCTCTCTAATGTTAAGAAACAATAGTAACAACCTACTTAATTGAGCTTACATTTTTCTAATGGATATGGCCCATATAAACTTTATACAAACACCTTAACTTGGATGGTTGTTGGCTTATTAGTGAAAAATAAAAAAATAAAAAATTTAGTCCACGAATCAGTATTACCATTCACTATGTCAGAAGAGACGACGGGAGCCTTATCAGAGTATTCTCGTGTAATATTTTTTATATCGTCATTAAATATTGAATGTTTTAAATATCAGAGATAACTTTGGACTAAGTTTATATAGGTTGTATTGGGATGAAAGTTTGCATATGATTATGGGCGTGGATATTGGATGGAGTATCACGAGAAGAAGATGAGTAACGCGATACGTATTATTGTGGGACCGAGGATGGTACTTGACCAAAAAAAATCATAAGTCAATTTGACAGTCGAGAGAAGGTTAGTATATAATTGACAAGAGAAGTGGTTAACTGCTCGTTGGCTGGTGTTTTGGACGTACGATATTTTGCAGTGACATCCACAGGATCCAACACCTTTAATTTTCAGACTTTGACTCAGGCTTTACTAAGGTATGTTTCACACAATTATAATCCTAACAAGAGAAGAGGTTTGAGGCTTAACTGAAGGGATGATGAACCTATAGAGCATGGAGAACGACCCATGAACCAGAGGAAAACGCTCTGGTTTTTAATTGTTGTCATGAATGAGTCAATGAATTTTTATTGGGAGGTAAACTATTTGAGATAAAATTAGGGGTTTAGAAGTCATGATGTTGTAACATAAAACCGATTTAGAGTTTTTTGGTTGTATGTGCCAAAAGAGAATAATAAAGTTAGAAAGGATTTGGGTTTTGTGTCGTATATTATCGAGGAAGTATTGAATAGAGATGTTTAACTATGAGTCAAAATTTATGGTGGATATCAAGTTTGGATTTTTATAAAAAAAAAGGTATGACCTAATAAATATAGTGGACTTGGAGAAGCAATACCGAGTAAATAACTCAGGTTGAGTGATTGCTGAGAAAGAAAATGGATTATGTTTTGTTGAGAATGGACCGGACGGAGAGAGCTAAACCCATTTTAATAACTTGCGACGGTGTGAGAATTTAAAGTTTGAAACAAAGTCTCACTAATGAATTTTAGTGGGTCAAGTTTAGCGCAAACCCATAAGGTGAGTTTGATATTGATCGATGAACAATTTTATGTACATATTGCTTATGTATTGGTTTAAAGAATTATGGTTTTTTAGACACACTTGAAATCAGTGGTTGAAAGGGTGTCTAAATGGACTTGTGAGAAACATTATAGACTAGTAGGTTTTATTTTTATCTCTATTTAAAATGTTGTATATTTATGTTGCAGGTTTCTTGGATAAAAAAAGAAGCTTTGAATATTTGATGTTTTGTTGGGAGACAATGCGGATTAAGAGGATAGAAAGTGATGGTACTATGAGAGATAATAGGTAAATTACCTTGAGAACCGAGAAATATGAAGTCTAACGGGTTACTTGCATTCATTGTGGACAAATAATACATGTAAAAAGAGACTTCGTCAACAATAAGTGGAAGAAAGATGGAGTAGTTGATCCGAGAGACATTAAGTGGCGTCAAAATCTTTAACTCCTTTAAATTTATTTATTTTTTCTCTCAAACCCGCTTGAGGAAATATTTATGTATGAGCGAAATTGAAAGTTCAAAATATTAAAAAAATATAAAAATATTCTGTTTTTATAGATAATGATGACACTCCACCCCCTTTTCTAATACTTATCCATCAAATTGGTTTTATAAAAAAGAATAATTTTTTTAATTATATTAATAAAAGAATTATATTTCGAGTACGTTAATAACAATAAATATTAACTATTTATTATAAAATTATTAATATAAATCAATAGCTTTACATATAACTATAATGATGTTTTACCCGTTTTAACAGTTAAATTAGAGGATAAATGTTAACGTTGTGTCAAAAATTAACAAATAATATACTAAAATAACCATCAAACGGTTGCGGATACAACAAAATATAAAACAGTTTGCATGTAGCGGACGTAAAAATGACTGATACGAGTGAAAACGATAAAATAAACAGCTACGAAAATAACGAAAAGAAAAATTACGGACAAGTAAATAGTACAATTACAAAATCAGCTTTTAAATATATGGTTCTCAATTGCTTACTCCATATAGACAGAAATGTCAAATATCACACCTAGCGAATACGATTTTAGTAGTGGTTATTGTTTATGATATCCATTAATGATTCGCATAATTGTACTATATATCCAAAAGATGTAATGAAGATAAGTTTAGGGTAACAATCCTAAAATTTCCAACTTAACTGTATCGGAACCACCTTATTTTATAGCCAAAGCATCTTGTATAAATGATTATTTTACTACTTGGATATTCTTACAAATTTAATGGTATTATAATCATACGAATTAATTTTGATGAATTTTAAAGATTGTGATTTAATTTGAGTAAGGATGTAAAATGTTCGAATTTAATGGTCCATTTAAATATTTACGTACCAAAACAGGTCAATAATAAATAATAAATAATAAATAATAAATAATAAATTTAAAATATCTAAAAATATATAAAAATGATTAGAATACAATAATACCCACTAATATATATATATATATATATATAATATTTCAAAAAAAATATGATTATATATTTATAAATTTTATAAATAAAAGCATAACGACCATCAATAAAATACTCAATTATTTTTATTATTAGATTATATATTCTAGCAAGGTACAACATTTTCAAATCAATCTAATTATTTAGAATTTGTCACATCAATTGATGTTAGTTTTTGGAATGAAAATATTTTCGTCCCAAACAATCAAAGCAAAGAAGAAAGTAAAAACTAGCTAATGTTATATTCTAAAGAAAGATTTGAGCCGTCTGTTAATGAGAAGTTGATGTGTTATTAAAGGAGACGTCCCATTCGAATTATCAAAGGAGAATGATGTGTTAGGATATTCGGTCCTGATCTATGTGAGGCCAATTGTTGAACTACAGAGACATGTATTGTCACGGGTTGAAAAAATCACTTCACTTCACGATAAAAACAAGAATTTGAAAACTTCAATCGAATAGGAAAAACTAGAGCTAATAACCTATTTGGAGAGGTTAAATTTTTCAAGGATGAGCTGATTAAGGTGAAGTCTGATCATGAAAAGTTACAAGTTGATCATAGAAGTCTGCAATCATCCAACTCTGAGGAGATTGCTTTGTTAAAGAATCAGCAAACTGAGGATAAAACCACCATCGAGCATTTATAGGAGGAAAATAAAACTCAAAAGGCTTTTATCAAGAAGCAAGATGATGAAATTGCTTCTCTCAAAGCTAAGTCGACCCAAGAGGCCAATGATACTATATGCGCATATGCTAATATTGTAATAGGCTCCTTACAAAAGAGGTATCCATCAATCAAATCGGATATGGTGTTAGAGTTCTATAGAAACTTTCCCACACTTGTCTTAGGATCTTTATGGGGTCCGGTCCCATATAATTTGATGCTTCCCGACATGTCGATAGATGATCAGCTTAGTATCTTTGAAGATTCATCCGATGGCGGTTCTGATAATAGCAATGATGGAGGCTCTGATGGTGAGATCTCAGAAGAAAAATAAGAAGAAGACGCCGATGGGAACGAGTCCTAAGGATAATAGGTTTCTATGTAGTTTTTTTTTATGCAAGCCCTTGTCACATACAAGGCATTTTGTTGTTCAAATCGTATTTTTTTGTGCAAGTCTTTAGTTTGACATATGCATTTTTATAATTTTTCTGCCCGAATTCTGTTGAGTCCTTGAGTTCCCCAAGGAATTATATATTTTATCAACTTAGCTTATTTCCTTATGCATGCTTATCTTTACTTCTTATTAGAATGTATCCGAAGATGGTTAATGTTAAAACAAGCCATTCGAAGGCAATAAAAACTTAACCATACACAATTTATTCGAAGGTAATAACTTAACATACACAAGGCATTCAAAGGAAATAAAAACTTAGCATACACATGCCATTTGAACGTAATCCATTCAAAGGCAATAATAACTTAACATACACATGTCATTCAAAGGTAATTTACTCAAAGAAAATATAAACTTAACATACACAGGATATTCTAAGGTAATTCATTCGAAGGCAATAATAATTTAACATACATAGGTCATTCGAAGGTAATCCACTCGAAGGCAATAAAAACTTAACCTACGCATGTCATTCGAAGGTAATCTATTCGAAGACAATAAAAACTTGACATACACATGAGATTCGAAGGTAATCTATTCGAAGACAATAAAAACTTAACATACACAGGCCATTCAAAGTTAATCCATTTGAAGGCAAGATAAACTTAACATACGTAGGCCATTTGAAGGTAATAAAAACTTAATATACCAAGGTAAAAAGATATTCTTGTATGGAAATATATGGAGTAGTTCGATAAGCCCACAACACTTCTTGTAGGTAGCTAGGCCATTTACTTGTTGCTTCTTTTAAATTCTTTATGAGACCCATCAAAATGGTTCTGTTTACCATATTTATCTGTTTATTGGCTTGAGAGTGAAAAGACGAGAAGAAAAATGATGAATTCTTCTTGATACACATGAAATTTCCATATATTTGTTGTCAAATTGAGGACCAATATCTATAATAATAGGTCTTGAGATTCCGAACCTACAACAAATATTGGAAAAGATAAATTTAATTATGTCTTTTGAAGTCGTTCTTGGAGAGGGGTGTAACCTCTATCCATTTTGAAAAATAATCAATTGCCAATATAATAGTTTGACATCCTTTAGAAGCAATCGGAATGAGTCCAACCAAATCAATCCCCCGCCTATCAAAAGATACCACTTCGGACATTGACATCATAGGAAGTGCTGGTACATGTATTACATTTTCATATCTTTGAAAAGATCACATCTTTTAACTAACTCTATATCGTTTGTCATGATAGATGACCAATAATATCATGCTAATAAGAATCTTCTAGTCAAATCCTTGTAGCCACAATGGGCAGACCTTTCTTCATCATGTTACTCAGATAAAACTGCTCAGGATTCATCGAATCTGAGACAACGCAGCAAAGGCTTACTAAAATATCTTTTGTAGAGGATCCCTCTCAACACCAAAAACCCGTGGGCTTTAAAATTTTGCTTATTATCTAGGCTTTTGTCTTCTGGAAGGAATACTTTTGTAATGAACTCTTGAATACCATATCTCCAATATTTACAGATTGTGGTTCATATTTGGAAACTTTCTTTATTTTCAATTTCCATTACAAGGATTGTGATTATAGAAGGACGCTATTGTACCAGAGTCCAAATATATGCTTCAGAGTACGCAACAGTGGCTAACGAGTCAGCCATCAAATTCTTCAATCTTGATATATGTTCATATTTTATATATTTGTAGCAGGCAGAAATTTCTTTCAACACTTGCAAATATTTCACCAATTGCTCTTTCCTTGTTTCAGATTGGCCATATGCTTGATGTATGAGCATCTGCAAATTACTCAACAATCAGATCTTTTTGGCACCACATATTTGAGCAAGTCTCAAACATGCTCTAGTTTCTTCGTATTCTGCTTCATTGTTTGATACCTTCAAACCAAAACGTATAGCTTGGTATATTGAATCGCCAAAATAGGAAATATTAACAAATCGATGCCCGACAACCTATTATGCTAGATCCTCCATCTGTTTGAATTATCCATTCTTTGCCATGGTTGTGAATAGAAGACTTTTCATAAGGTCTCTCTGAATTAATTCAAGTAACACACTTTCTACAGTCTGAGCTTTGATTGTTGTTTGAGGAGAAAAATCAATATCATAGTCTGTAAATCCATAAACCACTTGGTTATTCGACCCGATATATTGGGTTTTTGTAATACATTTTTAAGTGAAAAAGAAGTTTGAACCGTGATGAAATACGCTTGAGAATAAGTCCTCATTTTTCTAGTCGCTATTACCAAGTCTAATGCCAACTTTTCAAACTTGAGGTATATTTTCTCAGCATCCAAGAAGATTTTGCTAACATAATAAATTGGGCGAGGATAATTGTCAACCTCTCGAACCAGCATCGCACTCACAGTATAATTCGGTACTGCTAGATACATGTAGATTCTTTCTCCGATGGTTATATTGAATAATGTTTTAGGGGAAGATAAATGGTTCTTGATTTATAGGAATTCTTTATCACCATTTTGGGACCAGTTGAATTCTTTGGCATTTCTCAATACTTGGAAGAACTGTGCACATTTATCTGATGATCTCGAAATAAAATTCAAGGCTACCAACCTTCCAGTCAGTACTTGAATTTCTTTAGTGGTACGAGGAGGGTCCATAGTTAAAAATGCATCTAATTATGTTAGGTCAACCTGAATTTATATTTCATTAATGATGTACCCCAAGAATTTGCTAGATCGTACCTCGAAGGTATATTTTTTTCTAGATTTACCTTTAGATTAATGGCTTCCAAATCACAGAAAGTTTCTTTAAGATCGAATAAGGGTTCCTCCTCATTTGAAATTTTACCATAATGTCATTAATATAAACTTCTAGATTCCTCCCAATCTGACTGGTAAATGCTGTATTCACTACATGTTGGTAAGTAGCCCCAACATTATTCAGGATGAATGATATTACCTTATAGCAATGGAGCCCTCTGTCAGTGAAAAACGTTGTGTGATCTTGGTCCTTCAGAACCATTTGTATATGATTATAACCAACAAAGGTATAAATATAATACTGATGAGGTTGTCTTAGTCTCTTGGTTTTTTCCATAGTGATTTGATTTCCGACCTAGTTTAATAAACTACCCTAAGTCATTGCCTTCTTTTGAGTCATTGAGTCTGCTGATTTGCCAGCTAACATCCCTTGTCGAAGTGAAGCTATAGACACATGTTCGAAACAATCTACCAACCATCCTTAGTATTCACAAAACGGTTGATGTAATCTTTTAAAGATTCATTCAGATATTGCCAGAAATATATAATCGTATATTCATTCCATCTAAGTTATTTAATTCGTACAAAACTGCCTTCAGAATGCAATCCAAAGCTGGCTTCAAAATGCTATCCAAAAAGGCTTTCAGAATGCCATCCAAAACATGTCGAAATTCTTGATTGATCCATGCAGTAATCTATTATAACACTTCAAAGCACTACCCTTAAAGGTTTGCAAAAAAACCTGCATAATAGCTTGACATCATCATCAAATCTCATCATAATTTTATCTAATTTCTCGAGATGGTTATCAAGGTCCCGACTCCCACCATATTTTTCCATTTTTGAACTGTCAAAACGCCTGGGTAGATGTCCATAAATAATTTTCAAAGACAATGACGACTGTCTCCAATTATACAATTGGCTAAACATATGATCCTTGTTGGGTGTGGAAAAAATCCCAGGCTTGAATTGGTCAACAAATTGATCACTGAACAAGTGATCTATGATATTTTCTGCTGAACCCTTCACCTTTCTGATAATCTTTCTTTTTTCATCTACCCTTTCAATCACTTTTCTTTACTGAAAAATCCTGCTCACTTAATCTATGATGCTTTTTCAAATGTTTTTTCACTAAATTTTCTTTCTTATTTTCATGACCATGATCACTACTAGAAGAAGAAATGAAAAATTCTGATCCTAAAGAATCCTGGTTACTTGATATATGATGTTTTTTAATCTTTTTTCATCAAATTTCCTTTCTTCTTCTTATTACCATGATCACTACTTGAAGAAGATGAGGAAACTTCTGATTCTGAAGAATCCTGCTTACTTGATCTATGATGCTTTTTCAAATGTTATTTCACTAAATTTTATTTATTCTTCTTATTACAGGACAATAAGTCTTTGTTCAATTTTAAACAATATTATTTTTAAGCTTATAAACAACAGGCTAGATAATATTCTTGCTAAGATTATTTCTGAAACTCAAGGGGTTTATGTAAGAAGCAGGCATATCCATGACAATATTCAATTAGCTAGTGAGCTGATCTTTGATCATAATACAAAAGTAAAAGCTGGAAATACTCTGATCAATCTTGACATGGACAAAGCTTTTGACAAAGTATCGCATAGCTTTGTTAGCAAAGTTATGCTTTTTTTTGGATTTAACAATGCTTTTGTCAATCTAGTAAACAAGATCATCAGAAATGTTCATGCATCCATTCTATTAATGATCAAAATGTAGGCTATTTCAAAACTAAGAGAGGTATTAGACAGGGAGATCCTTTATCTCTTACTCTCTGTATAATAGCTGAGTATGTCCTAATTAAAGGTTTGAACTCTCTCTTTATCAATAACAAATCTATGATCTATAAGACTAGGAGCTCTATCATTATTCATTCATTGGTCGTTGCTGAGGATATGCTTATCTTTACTAATGGTTTGAATTCAACTGTTTCTATGATTAGATAATTTTTGCAGGATTATCAAGAGGTCTTTAATCAATTAATAAGCAAGGATAATACAAAGATATTTATTGCTAAAAATCTCACGTTTTCTTAAGACAATTATATATCTGAATACACTGGTTTCAATAATGACACGATGTCTACTACATACCTTGGAATCATGCTTAATACTAACAATAAGTCCACAAAATATGAGCCTATTATTAATAAAATCAAAGCTAAAACCTCTGAATGGGTGGGAAATAAGTTATCTTATGTTAGAAGGCTGGCTCTTATTAACTTTGCTTTAATGGGCATTCATATCTACTGGCTTTGAGTTTTTACTCTTTCTAATTGCATAATTGAAAGAATTGAGAAGATTGTATAATCAATAAATTTGGGGTTCTACCCAAGAAGTTGATAGAATCCACTGGGCTCACTGGTGCAAGATTTGTAAACCTTTCTCTGAATGAGGTTTAAACGTCAGAAAGTTAAGTGACATCCACGAATCTTTTTCGTGTAAACTTTGGGTGAATTTTAGATAAAATAAGACTCTCTAGTCTAAGTATATTCATAGCATATATTGAAAGTCTATTCAATAGTTACAGGCTAATTACAAGTCTAGGAATTGCTCCAAGATCTGGAGAAGGTTTCCTAACATAAAGAACAGGGCTAAGACTTTAGTTAAATGGTTAATTGGCAAATGAGAGGAGGATTTCTGGATATATAACTGGTTTAGAAGCTCTCATCTCTTAAAACTTAATGATAATGCTAATAATTCTTGGTATATGTAGGAAAATATTTCTAACTATTGGTAAACTATTGGATGGAACAAAAAGATGATAAACTTCTTCTATACTACTAATTTGATTAACATTGATAAAGTCTCTATTAATGATAATACTGATGATATAATTTCTTGGTTAACATCTAAGGATGAGATATTTAACACTAAAAGCACTTGGATTACCTAAGGACTCGGCACAATAAATCTAGCATTTTTGGGAAGCTTTAAACAGCATAACTCCTAAGAAATGTTCATATCTTACTTGGAGGCTCATACACAATTGGCTTCCTACTAACTCTTCTATGCATCTTAGATATATGACCATGGTCTCAAAGTATCAGTGTTATGATAATGTCGAGTCTACCAACCACATATTCATTGAATTCTCTTTCTCATGGAAAATATGGTGCTATTTTTATGTTCTTTTCAAAATCAAAATTGGTAGATTCATGTCTATCTCCCATATGTTAAGATCTTGGTTTTGAGATTCTAAAAATGAGGTTTATATTTGTATTATACTGCCTCCAATATTATGTTGGGTTATTTGGAAGTATAGAAACAAGTCTAGTAAAAGGTAATCTTAATGATTCTACTACTGCGATTAAATATGTTAATTTAATTCTTTCAGGTCTAGATCAAGCTAATTTGTTATCTAGAAAAAATGGGACTTCCTACATGAATGCACCAGCATAATTAGGATGTTATCACCATCTTATTTCCAAAAGAAATCTTATCTGCCTATATTGGAAGCATTCTCTTCCTAACACAGTTAAAATGCATACGGGCGGTTCATCTTTACCTAACATAGACTCTAGTGAAGGCAGTATATAAAGAGATATTAAATGAGAGATAATCCCATGTTATGGAAATCTTTCGTTGCTGGCAGAAGCCATAGAATTCCTTGAGTGCCTTCAAGTTTGTAAGGAGAAAAGTCTATCAAATGTGGATATCGAAACCGATTCTGAACTTTTAGTAAAACAATTATCCTCTAGAAAATATCTTAAATATCTTGATCTAACTCTTAGTTATTGCAGGAGATTAATTTCATCTTCTATGATCATTTCTTACATTAGCAGGGTCCAAAACAAAGCGACTGATTGACTCCCTAAGTGGACCCAAAATGTAAAATGAAGCTGGAATTTGACAAGAATCATTCCCATCATGAGCTTAATGTAATTATCGATCCTGAAAAAACTAATGTTGGATACTTAAGAGTTTTCAACTAAATAAGAGATTTTGGGTTCAATGTCTTATCTTTTGATTAAATTAATTTTTCCAAAGATGTTTTCAAATAGTTTTGAAAGAGAGTTTACCTGATTGTTTCTGGTTCATCTTTCATCATTATTGATGTTTGTTCTTTCCTGCTTCATGATGCTTTCTCTGTTATTTGCGCTGTCTGAATCTAATCTAAATAGTTTATTTTTTTTTTCTAGTTTCTACCGGACTTTTCTTTTTTGTGTAGATTCTAATTAATCAAAGAGAGCTCTTATCCTTTTGCTGCTAGAATATTCATAGTCCTCCCTAATTCGAATCAGAATAATCCAGCTCCATGAGAAGAAGTTTGAGCAAACTTTTGTTCATTTGTGAAAAACTGATTTGTAAGCTTTGGCGTCTTCGATTTGAATTATTCGCTTCATGGAAGAGAAGCCAAATCATGGCAGAACTGATAATTTCATATTGGTTAGATTCTTTTTAATCAATGAGACGCTCTTTTCCTTCTGGTTTTCCTCTCAGGTTTTGTAGCAGATCTTCAGTTGCATGGATCTCTCGAAGTTGGTCGATTCATGTACTCCTCTTTCAATCGAGCTCGAGCCCCTTTTTTCTGTTGGTTCCTGTCTTAAATGGTGTAACTAATCGCGCATCGATCCCTTCTTAATTTTAGTTGAAAAATGGATATAAGGTTTTAGAAAAAAAATAACATTTTTTAATTTCTACGAAAATTGAATCCTACATCTTTGCCTCGTATATTTTTTCTTTGATCTAATAAGAGTTTTTTACTAAAAATAATATTAATTTTTTAATAAAAATATTAAAAATATATTAAATTATTAAATTTAACAATAAAAACTATAACAATTTAAAATTGCCACGGGCCCACGGAATAACTAATTTACACGTAAATGTAACGTTACGCCACTAGTTAATATCAGAGTCTAAAGACATTTCGTTTCAAAATATTACTACAATAATACTACTATAAATAAATTATTTGAAATATTAGGTACAATGAATACGAAGAAGATCTTAAGGTAGTAAGATAGGTTGATTCGATAAGGCAAGCATTGATTATGTGTGGTCTAGAAGGAGGCAAGAAAACAAGAGCAATAAAAGAGAAGCACTCAAATGTAGGGACC
Organism: Limnanthes douglasii subsp. nivea; assembly: GCA_036936605.1. Lineage (NCBI taxonomy): Eukaryota > Viridiplantae > Streptophyta > Magnoliopsida > Brassicales > Limnanthaceae > Limnanthes > Limnanthes douglasii. The sequence goes on along the minus strand of JAUPFV010000004.1, from coordinate 12,581,218 downwards.
TAGTGTGGCTTGTGTTCAACCCCATTTGGATCTTTCATTTGGCTGTCTCCAGATTTACTGATGGCTTATTATTAATCATTCGTCTCGACTCGAGTATATATACATCAACTTAGTAAAACAACATTAATGGGCACGCCGAAGCATGCCAGGAGCTATATTAATCAATCGTCAGTTAGATAATCAGAGTTAGAGTGTTTAACCGGAATGTGTCACAGCAGACACTATTGGGATCAGGACAAAATTGTCATGGGATGTTGCAAAATATGGTAATGTTACGTGTGTGTACATTATTTTTACGGACGCAACCGTTAGATAAACGATAGTTGTCACGCAAAGCACGGGAACGGTAATAATATAGTCTGGTCGTCAAGGAAATGGCAGAACACAATAAAATGAATGTAAATTGGTGGAGTAAAATAAGCTTGTGACGAAAAATGAGTTCGATTCTTTTTACAAATGTTTTTTTTTTGAGCTTCTCATTTTTTGTGGCTACCGTATTGTTAAGTAAGCGATTGTAGGTTTTTTTAACAAAAAAAACAATAAGATTAACGTAACAGCCGTTACGATTATCAATTTTATATTGTTTTTATAGCAAATAATACTATTTGATAAATAAGTTGTTTTATAATTCGTATATTATAATTTGAAAATAGTAAAAAGTTATTATAGTTTTTTATTGATTTAATTAGTATTAAATAAATTAAAAAATATAAAAGATCATCATTTATTTTTCCGAGATCTAAAGAAATCATTACAACTGAAAAACTACCAAATTAAAGTACCAATTCCGGAGTTACGGAGGACTACTTTAGAGTTACAGAAACTACCATAAAGTTACAAGGAATATAACCGAGATCGAAATACATACTAACATTAGATCTAAATCCGAGATCAAAATTTCATTTCCGGAAAAACCTAAATCTAAAAAGAAGAAGATATTTGATATATTAAGCGAAGTCATGGATGATTGAATGATAAGTTAATCATCTTATACTCAGCCTGGTTCCAACCTCTACAACATAAAATGGTTCAGCGGCATCAGGAGGAAGGTGACGAGACCACACTAGAAACCGAAAGAAGACGATATGGGCAAACGGAGAACATAACCATAACAAAAAAACACACGTGTAACATGGATTTTTCGATCAAAATGAGAGTTGTGCCTATGCCAAAAACACATGAAGAAAACGATGGGGCATCTTTACGTAGTTGGAGAAGAATAGAGAACGGACCACCAACAAAAAATAACCCATAAAAAAGATAGTGTATAGTGATATATATATATATATATATATATATATATATCATTAAAAATATTATTTTTTTATTATTCTCTTATAATGTGTATTATAGTTAATATCATATAGTTCTCCGAAATACGATATAGTTTGTTAACTTTAATTTCAATTTTATTTTGGTGGTCATCAATGTAAACTTTAACCACCCATAGTTTCTTTTCTTTGGTTTGAGAGATTATATTTGTTGTTTTGAGAGTTTTTGTAATATGATAGTTCAACTTGAGAACATTTTTACAACTCTTGAGCCACGAGAGTATAAAGTGTAAAGACTTTAATCACTAAAATTTATCGTATATCCTTTAATCTCATAATATAACAACTTATCACAATTTTTTTACCACTTATAAAATAAATAAAATACAACAAGTTATACTATAATCGAACTATAACAATTATTTTCTCTTACACATTGTAATAGAATAATAATAAATAATAATTTTGATGATATATATTTTCTCTTACAATGTGTATTATAAATTTGTATCAAGACTTATAAGAAATACGACACACTCTTGTTAACAAGAATGTCAATTTTAATTTTGGTGGTCATAAGTGTAAACTTTATCCATTAGGCTCCATCGTTTGTGTTTTTTTATATAGATATTATAGTATGACAAAACTAGTAAATGAAACAAATATCAAACAATCGCACAAATAAAAAAAAAGTATACCAAGTACTTAAATCACCAATGATCCTCCACCGCCAAGCAAACTCGATTCATTATACCGATTACAAATTTTGATCGAAGATTATACAAGAATAATATACTTCAAAGAAAATAATATAAATAGGACACATCTTGTTTATTATTCTCACAATTATCTTTATACTTCTCGGACAATCACTATACTTCAAATCTTATTTCTTTCAATCTATATTTCTAATCATTATGAAAGAAAATATTAAAAAAAAACGTGAACAAATAAACTATTTAAAACCGATAAACTACTTAAAACATCTAAAGATATATAGTAAAAAAAATTAATGAATTATTAGCTAAAAAATCCAAAAAATTATTTAAAATATGTAATAGTTGAAAGATCTAAAAATCCCAATCAAAAATATTGTTTAACTAATATAATAAACTATTAATTGAAAGACTTAATAAACAATATAAAATATCTAATATCCGAAAAATATAAATATTTAAAAATTTCAACAATTTTAAATATATACTTAAAAATCCAATTTCCAAGTTATTTAAAATATATAATGGTTGAAATATCTAAATATTAGAAATACGGTTTACAAATTCAATAAACTATTAATTACAAGATATAATAAAATATTTAAAGATATAATAAAATATTTAAACAGAATTATAATATAAAATATTTTATTTTTTTATATACATATTTTAGTCCATTTTATTTGATTAAATTAACCAATAAAATATTAAAAGAAATATGATGAAATGTTAAATGTGTTGGAATGATAAGTGTTACGGCCTGACAATGTATTAATGTAACAAAATAAATCCTTCCAAATACGACACAATAAAAACGTTATGCATATCGGTGACTAACATAGTTACGAAGCTAATAAAATTAATAAGATTTTTTTAGTCCCCAAACAAAATTAATAAAAGTTTCTTTTTTTTCAAAATGTGATTATAGGAAAAGATTTTCGAAATATTACAAAGTATTTAATCTTCACATAATCGTTGTTACGTTTTCAGTTAGTTTGGAAGAATCTGAACACACCGACTTCTACCGAAAAAACTTGTTTGCTCTCGACTAGTCTTCAGTTAGTTTGGAAGAATCTGAATGTACTGACTTCTACCGGAAAAACTTGTTTGCTCTCGACTAGCCTGATCATATTTTGGCTTAAGTGTAATTGGTAGAGGTATTGGTTGGATTTAAGCTTGAAGGTATAAATGTTATTGTTGTTGAACAGTGTGAGGTGTTTGGCAAGGTGTCATGGTTGATATAGGCGTTGGGTCCTAGGCTTTAGAAGTGTCGACTAAACGTGACTCTCAGATACATCGTCTCATCCACTTTGATATTAGATACAAATTGAATTGGAAGAACACAAAAAGTCAATGCATTTCTATTCATTATGTTTTCTGCTAATAACCTAAAAAATAGTATTTGATAATGTGCAACAACTTCATGAAAGTTGTCCAAGTTTTTCTTGGTTTGGACAAAGCACCAGATGTAGTCCATGAAACTCTGAGTAGGACCATGCTTGCAATGCAATATGTAATTGTCGTGAACCTTAATCATTTTGCTACTGATAAACTGATCTTTAAACAAAATCCACAAAATTCTAAACTTCAAATGGACCCTTGAGGGATTTGGTTGAACAAACTTAGAGGACTTCCTTTGTAGGTCATTGAGAAATCCCGACACATAATTTAGTCAACACCTCCAAAACATAACATATTATACTTGAGCTACTTTATGGTATGCTTTGTGATATCTCTAAAGTCAGCATACTTACCTGACTTGTACTTGTTGAACTTAAGTGACATATTTTTAGTCAATAACTCTGGAGCGAGATGCGACTTAGCTAAGTTATATTTCAAATTAGAGGATGATCGCTCAACATCATCGTTCCATCAATGTTAACACTTTGTATGGATCCTAATATGTCTACAATGATGTTTTTCCCTGATAAATCCTCATTCTCCTCATCTGTAGAGTGACGATATTGGGATATTAGTTTTAAATGGGAGGAGATTATGTGTAATGTCTCATGGTTAATATTAGCGTTGGGTTTCGTGAGTGCAGAAGGTGTCGACTAAGCATTATTTTCAAACGCATTGTATCGTCCATTTTGATATGAGATTCAAATTGAATTGAAAGAACATCAAACACCAATACATTTATCTTCATCATATTTTTTTCCAACAACCCAATGAAGATTGTTGGCGGTTTGTGAAAAAATTATGATAATCTTTCAACTCATTATTGGTTTGGACAAAGAATCATATATAATCTTTGAGGCATTCGTTAGCTCCTACTTGTAATGTATTATATAATTTTCGTCACCTTTAATCACATTGTTACCGATAAATTTATATCTAAGTAAAATCCACAACACTCTAAACTTTGGATGGACCCGGTGGGGATTTGGTGGAACCAATTTAGAGCGATGTTTGGAAAGGTAATTAAGAAACCGTGACATATAAGTTAATTGTTGCTTCCAAAACATAGCAAAATATTCATGAATTTATTTATATTATGTTTTGGGTCCCATAAAACTATCATACATATCCATCTTGTACTTATTGAACTTAGGTTGAAAATTTATAGCCAATAATTGAACAGCATGAGACGACTTGGCTAAGTTATATCTCAGATTATAAGAGGATCCCTTAACACCATCGTTCCATCTTAGGTACTGATTGGTGCTTTGAAACAACTCCAGATTCTACTGGTGGGGTTTAGATAAGTATTTGGGAGGTTTTAAACCTAAGAGGTTTCATATGTATTATCTGAGCCCCAAGTTATGATCATGAGGCGAATGAATAAGTTGGTTTGGTTTAGTGTTGGGTAGCTGGGTGCATGAATGGTTTGCAAGCTACAAGAAATGTTACAAGGATTTGACATGTACTTTGGCTATAAGTCTCAACTAGGCTCTTCTTTTATTATTAGAAAAACGCTTTGAAGATGATGCCAAGCTCAAGAAATCCTAACGCTTGTTGTGCTACTACTGATGTATTTTTGTGATAATTATTCCCATTCATCGTCCATTATATGGGTTTTACTTGAAAAAATGAAGCGGTGTTTGAGTCAAGATCGACAATCCCTCATCAAAGAAAAGTTGTCTCATTTAGTCTCTAGCTAAAACCAGAGACTACAATGGTTATAAAACCCCATCGTACCCTTCAATTGATGCACATCTAATCTATATGTTTAATATCCATTCTCAATGGCATATGTCTAGAATCTATGTTTTCTTTCATACCTTGAAGGATTTCGAGCTTTCATAATTTTACGGTGATACCAGGTTGTTGTTAAACTATATATGATATTTGGTAAGATCTCATGATTGATATATGTGTTGGGATATGAGGGTGCTTGAGGTATCTCCTAAATAGTTTTTTAGACGCGCCATATCGTCTATTTGATACGAGAGTTGAGTTGAAGTGGAAAAGTACTGAAAGTTAATGTATTACTCGCTTTTATATTTTTTGCCAATAACCTAAGGAAGATCCTTTGAAAGTACGAAACAAATTGATGACCTTATGTCAATTTATTCTTGGTTTAGAAAACGCACTCGATATGATCTTAAAAACTCTAATTGAGCTCCTACTTACAATATATTATATAATTGGTGTCACTCTTGATCACCTTGCTACCGATCGAGCAATCTTTGAAGTAAACCCACAACATTCTAAGCTTCATAAGAACCCTAGAGGGATTTGGTTGAACCAAGTTAGAGCACTTCTTCTAAAGGTCATTGAGAAATCCTAATATGTAAGTCAATTATCACCTTCAAAATATAGCATAGTTTTCTTGAATTTCTTTATGTTACAATTTGAGTCCCATAAAACCATCATATTTACCCATATTGTACTTGCTAAAATTCGGTGGAAAATGTCTAGACAAAATTCTAGAGCGAGATATGACTTGGCTAGGTTATATCTTAGATTATGGGAGGATCTCTCAACACTGTTGTTCTATTCTAGGTACTGATTGGAGTTTTGAAATAACTCTAGATTCCATTGGTGAAAGTTTAGGTAATATTTGGAGTGTTAGACCTAAAAAGTTCAGTATGTATTGTTTGAACCCTAGGTCATGACCCTGAGCCGAAGGAAGAATGTGGTTTGGGTGAGTGCTAATAGCTAGTGCATGCTGGTGTGCAAGTTGTTAAAGCAGTTGCAAGGAATCGACATGTACTTCTACTATAAAGGCTCGTTCGAACTCTTATTCTCTTACTGTGGAAGAGTTTCAGCGATGGTGACGAACCCTATAGTAATTCTAACCCTGTATATGGGTCTTGTTATAATGAGGGTGATGTATTTTTCGGAGATGAATCCTATCTTAATTTTTCGTAAAGTGACTTTCACTCAAGAAAATAGAATGGTGTGGAGCCAATCTTGACGACCTCTCATCAAAGACATGTTGTCTCATTTAGCCTCTAGGCAAACGCGTACACTGTATTGATTCTAAGATCTTATCTTTCTCTTCAATTGTTGAACTTTTAGATTTACATATCCAACCTCTGACCTCAAAGTTGTATGCATGAGATCCATGTTTTCTAATCATCGCTTGAATGCCACATTAGTGTTACGCATCTACTCGAATTATATTTGAAGTTATATCGGGTGGATGTGGCTTCCAAACCTTTTAAGACCAACACTGCTTTTATTGTCTTCTTTGATGCAGTTGCTATGGATTCGCATTGGCCCGAAAAATCCATATTTCAAATAGTTTGTGTGAAAAATCTCTAAGCTACAAGTTTGTTGGCTTTAGAAAGAACCTTCTCGATATCATTCTCGTTCCATAAATCATGTAACTGATGAGGTTATGTCTGATCGGCCTAGATATTCACATAAATAAAATGTAAAAAAAAAATAGATTATGACAAAATGATTTATAAGAGAATAATTTGATATTTCTAGATAGAAAGACATGTATATATAGATTAAGCTTCCTTGACTTCAAGTGATATTCTTCAATCTAGACACATTGGTAGTGATAGGCAATGTTATTGGTGAATTTTTTTTCCCGATTATTCAACCATTTCATTTTACCAGGTTCAATGATAGTCAGATTAGTCAATAAATATATGTTTCAATGAAACAACAAGATGTTATTTGTAACAAGTAGTTTTGTTGGTTAACTCATCCCTACCTCGTAAGGGCGTTGAGAATTGTTTTTGCTTTGATTGTTTCAAATTCTTAAAAAGTCTTCAAATAGCCATAGTTTACGAATACTACCTAGTAGGGATCCAGACCCACTCTATTTGCATAGAACTCTAAATGATATTCATCTGTCTTGGAGAATGACACTATATGATAGGTTAGGTCCGAAGGGTCTAAGTAAAGGTAGCGTTATACTTAGAAGGGGGTTCGTCTGTGTTGAAGTGACATCTGAGTACTGATATTCAGGCCCTCCTTGTTGGGGTAAACACCAATAGTAAGCCTCTGGTTCACATGCATTAAGATACAAAGGCTTTTTATTCCACAACAACAAAAGTATTTGTTGGTATAATACCATGAGTTCCAATGCACAAGATATTGTAGCACTCCCTTCTCAATAGTTATAATTTTTTATAACTTTTTTTTATCTAAGAATTCATCATACACTCACTATGTCAGAATTGCAAAAGATCTCATCGAAAATTTAAATAAAATCGCATAATCTATCTTCTTATATTCTTGCTTCCCCAAACTAAATTTATAGCATTTATCTATAAACTAAAATAAATTTAAAATTATATTAAATTATCATTTAAAATTGTTTCATAAGTAATATATTGATATCAGAATTGTAAGCAAGTGGCATAAAAATTCCCATGACATGATGGTGTAAACAATTCATATCGGCTGTTTTGTCTTCTTAGTTATGTCACATTTATTGGCACTAGTCATATAGGAATTTATTGGCCTATATAAAACTCTATACGACAGTATGAAAAATCTATATTGGCGGTATGTCAAATTTATTGGCACGGGTGATATAGGAATTTTTGTGGCTTATACGACGGTATGAAAAATCCATATTTTCGGTATGTCAAATTTATTGGCACAAGTGATATAGGAATTTTTGTAGCCTATATAAAACTCTATACTATAGTATGAAAAATCCATATTGTCGATATACCATTCAGTCACTGACGCACCAACAGTGCTGAAATCCATATCATCCGTGCTTTAGCCCTTAAAAAATAAAAAAAATAAAAAGTCTTGATCTATTAATTTATTTTATTAACGAATACAACATAGTGATTAATTGGATTTTTTTTTTATGTTTCGATTTTTTAAAAAATATTGAGGTAAAATTATTTTTAGAAGTAAGGAAGTCTTATTAGAAAAAATATTGGTGATTTTGAAAAGAAAATCGGTTACCTATTATCACTTCTATAATTTCGACCAAAATTTAAACTTGTAAAACAATAACCACGCTACACTAAATTCTCCAAAAACAATAAGAAAACAAACTTTTTTCAACTTTAAAATTTAAAAGCAATTTTTTAGTCCAACCGTTTCATAAATTTAAATATAGATGATCATAAACATAAACTATATTCCATAATTTCTGGATGAAAATACACGCATGTGCATAGAGAGTATCATTCGATTGGCATGTCTAAGCGCCACCAACAACGGAATATGATGAAAGAAAGAAAGAAACACAATGATTCGGTTTGCCTCCATATCCATTCCCACATTATACACCTTTAAGGTTTTATCTTCTTCACTTATCTAATCATCATCGTCATGAGTATAATAAAAGAAAGCTTTACTGATGAGGCATGCGCATGTGCCATACATATACCAATACCACCACTTCTGCTAATGGCAGACACTACTCTATTATGCTTTCATTTCTATCTTTAGTTTGATTTGCTTACGTTGATTTGATCCCAGAACCTAAACGTGTGTTTGTTCGGGAATACAGTACAATTTGGCTTTCTTATCATGCGTATCACTTCAGTTTGGTTGTTGGGTTTTGTCTATTTTTCTATGTAGCATATCACTTTCCATGTTATTGGTGGTTTAAAACTTCCTCTTTTGATATATGCTATATGAATCATGATATATAATTGATAAGATGTTATTTAGATGTAAAGTGATGGATTATTTATAAATATATTATATATTTTAGAGGAATGGGTTTGAGTGAAATTTGGTAACCTAAAAAGGTTATAAGAATGGATCCGGGCGTGTCGGTTTGTGTTTAGTCCGTTTAGAAGAATAGGGGATGATTTAAAATCAAAGATTTTAGGATGCTAAACTAAGAAATATTAAAAAAGAAAAATGTAAAGAATAGTGGATAATTTAAAATCAAAGATTTTAGGATGCTAAACTAAGAAATATTAAGAAAGAAAAATGTACAAGTATATTGGAAAAATAAAAATAACATCAAGATAAAAAATGTTAAGTTAAAACTAACCAACGAAAGTAAGGTGAATAAAAAGAGTCAGCCACGAGATATTACAAATTTGACGATCCAGAAGAATATCATAATTTGACAACTTATAAAGAGAAACAAAATGGATAAGATATAAGTTAAAGAAGAGACGTTTTACGTGATTGAAAGAGTCTGAAGAAGGTTTTAGGTCTTTATTTGATATTATGTTTATAATAATTTACAAATGAATCAATTATATCTAATATGTTATAAACTCAAAGAGATGAGGAATGACGAAGTAGGTTTCAGCAAATGTCTAAGATATTAGAATTTTTAGTTTAAAAAGTAGCTTTAAAAGATGATTTGAACCAAGATTAGTTATGTGCTAAAAATGATGTAATTCAGGCTAAGGCAAATGAAATAAGAGGATATCAAAATAATAATAATAATAATAATAATAATAATAATAATAATAATAATAATAATAATAATAATAATAATAATAATAATAAGCGGTCCATTAATGAAGTAGCATCAAAGAAAAGATCTGTTGGGAATATAGGTGTTGTGAATTCCGCATATTTCGCCTCCGTATATAAGTAAGAACAACACGATCTCAACACTAGTATGATATTGTCTGCTTTGGCACCCGAAGGCCCTCACGACTTTGCATTTGGTCCACTACCAAAAGGTCTCATACTAGTTGAGATATGTTCTTACTTATATACCACTGATCCTTCCCATGTTTAACCGATGTGGAGATATTTTGTTAGGATCAATCGATATTCGAGGATTTGTAGAGATCATTTAGAAGTTAAATCATTGGAACCAAAACTATTAAAATAAATGGAGGTTATATAATGACATTTTATCAAAAGCTAGAAGATTCGTTAAGGAGTTATGTTAAAAGGTTTGTTCTAAAGATGAACAATTAAGAAGAATGTCAAGAAGGTGAAACTTTGGTTGCGTTTAAAAGACGATTTCCAATTGAGAGTAGGTTACTTGAAGATTTGATTAAGTTTCATGTTGATACTATGGGAGGGGTTATTATGGAAATAAATTTCTATCAATGTTGAAGAGATAAGAAGAGATGAAATTATACCAACAAAGGTATCGTAGAGATGAATGTAAAGTTCTGGCAAGAAACATGGCAAAGAATGAAGATCTATAGATGTCGACAAATAAAAATATAGATAACCTCAATTTTTTTTATTTTGATAACCCGATAAGGAGGTTTACACTTCTTACTGCAAGCATAACAACAACATACGACAAGAGGAGGGAAAAGTTGAATTATCGAACACAACGAGTTATATTTTCCTCTAATAATGAAAGATTCATGAGATTTAATTGTGCTAATTATTGTGACCATGGTCATGCAACTAGATATTGTTTTCATTTGAGAGATTAAATTCGAAGGTTAATTGATAACGGTAAGTTGGTTTAATTTTTCAATAGAGAGCTAGAAATATGAGTAGAAAATGATAAATGCAATAGTCCAAAGAAATAAAAGGATGATATACAAGTGACTTATACCATATCTGGAGGGGATATTTCAGCTGGAACATCACAATTGTCAAGGAAACAACAAAGGAAATATTTGGAATTACATCTTATTTATCATCAATGGATATAAATATAAATCCAACATCACATTGGTATCTATATTATGATGGTTTACAAGGTATAGATACTCCTCACGATTATGCTTTACTCATTATTATGGAGATTATTCGGCTTATCAACAAAATAATAATGATTAACACAAGGATTCAGGTAATGTTTTGTACTACAACGGTTATGAAAAGATGGTTGGTGCATCTTCGTACAAAAAAAAATCAATAAATGACTGTATAAGTGAAGTAGATATACCAGTAACTGCGAGACACGAGTTAATAGAGAAAACAATTGACATTTTATTTACGGTAGTTAATGCATTAAGTTCTTAAAATGAAATTTTAGCTCGTCCGTGGTTATATAAAATAAAATTTGTTGCATCATCTTATCACCAATGTGTAAAACATTTGGTAAGATATCAGTTTAAAGTGATAAGAAGCAGTCAAAGTGTTAACATGCACATGTTCTACGTAGCATCTCAGTTGTTGTCTTTCTTAAAAACAAAGAGAGAAGTAGCCGCAGGAAGCGGCTAGGGTTTTGTGTTTATTAGAAAATGTTCCGTTTTGTTTTATTGATGCATTAGAGATGTAATTCAAGAATTGACCAATAGTAAGGCTCTCAATATATAGAGAACTTGGAGGCCTATACAAGGAAACTTAATACACTGAATATTCTAACACTCCCCCTCAAGTTGTGTAGTGGGATCACCAATACCCAACTTGGATAAAACTGATTCAAATGTTCTTGCAGCAACCGCTTTTGTCAGGATGTCTGCCAGTTGGTCTTCGGATCTAACAAACGGAAGTTCGAATGTCCCATCTTCAATCTTTTCTTTTATGAAGTGCCTATCTATTTCAACGTGTTTTGTTATATCGTGTTGTACCGGGTTCTCTAAAATCTTAATCGCAGCTTTATTATCGCACATTAACTGAGTTGGACACTTCAGAGGGGATCTGATTTCTTTAATTATCTTCTTTAACCAAATTATCTCGGTAATCCCCTTAACGATTCCTCTAAATTCTGATTCAGCACTTGACAGTGATGCTACTTTCTGTTTCTTACTCCTCCAAGTCACCAAGTTACCTCCAAGAAGAGTAAAGTAGCCAGCAGTTGATCGCTTGTCGTTAGGATTCCCTCCCCAATCAGCATCTGTGAATACTTCAACATCAAGGTGTCATTTTTTCTTAAAAATTATGCCTCTTCCTGGTGTGCCTTTGAGATATCGAATAATCCTCATTATTGCCTCCATATGGTGTTCCTGAGGATGATGCATGAACTGGCTAACTACTCCCACCGCGTATGCAATGTCGGGTCGAGTGTGAGCCAGGTAAATCAATTTTCCCACCAACCTTTGGTACCTTTCTTTATTCGCTGGTCTGGCCCCTTCAATTATCTTTAGTTTGTGATTCACAAACATAGGAGTGTCATTTGGTTTACAATCCACCATGCCAACTTCAGCTAATAAATCCAATATATATTTCCGTTAGGAGATATAAATCCCTCCTCTTGACCTAAGAACCTCGATTCCTAGGAAATACTTCAATCCCCCAAGGTCTTTCATTTCGAACTCCTTAAAGAGTTTTTTTTTCTACGAGAGCTAATTTCTTCTTCGTCATTCCCCGTTATAATCATATCGTCGACATATATTATAAGACAAGTGACTAATTCTCCTCTTTTTTTGTAAAACAAGGTATGATCCTCATTACTTTGTTTGTAGCTATACTGCTTCATTGCCATTGTAAATCTCCCAAACCAAGCACGGGGAGACTGTTTGAGCCCATATAATGCCCTTTTCAGTTTGCATACCTCATTTTCTTGAAAACCATCAAAGAACCCTGGTGGGGGTTCCATATATACCTCTTTTTCCAAGTCTCCATGTAAGAAAGCATTCTTTATATCAAATTGATGAAGAGGCCAATCTTTATTCGCATCTATTGTAAGTAAAACTCTGATAGTGTCAATCTTTGCAACCGGAGAGAACGTTTCAGAGTAGTCTATACCATATGTTTGTGTATATCCTTTGGCAACCAATCTTGCCTTGTGTCGCTCAATGGTGCCATCGGATTTATATTTTATATTAAACACCCATCTGCACCCGAGTGCTTTATTCCCTTGTGGTAACACACAATTCTCCCATATACTATTCCTTTTTAGAGCTTCATTTTGGTATTCATTTCCTTATGCCATCCAGTCATCTTCTTAGCTTCTTGAGCTGTTTTAGGGATTTGTTTAGAGAGAATAGTAGCTGAAAACGCCTTTGTAATCTTCGTCATTCATTTCCTGTCCGTTTTTACCGGATATATAGAAGCACGAGGAACGTGTTCCGGTGAATACCGGTCAGGAGGAACCCCTCTATTTTTTCTTGGGGGAAGAACCGGAGTTTGAGTTTCAACAAATGAACTTCCTGAAATGTCATGGTCAATAGCATTTTGTGAATTATGACATTGTAAATTGTTTACCTCTTGATGGACATTTTCTTCGGCTGATTCGCTGGTAGTATCCATGGCATTTATTTTTTGTTGGACATTGTCTTCAGGAGAATCATTGGTGGTAAGAACTGTCTCGTCAGTCTCCTTTATGTTGGAAGAGGCGTGTTCGGTGGCGCCATCTACCGACTATGTCGGCACATCCTCAAAGTAACTTTCATATAACAACCAGTCGAGTGATTGACTTACTTTCTCCCCCTGAGCACGAGATTGGTGGTCAAAAAAATAATCGGATTCTAAGAAGTCACAGTCCATGGTGACATGGATTCGACGAGTAACCGGATTGTAACACCGATATCCCATTTGATGAACACCGTATCCAACGAATACACACTTTTCAGCACAAGGATTAAGTTTGTTTTGACTAGTTTTATGGATATGAACAAACACTGAACAACCAAAGACATGAGGTGGTAAGGTCATAACAGATGGAATTGTAACTTGGATGGCAAGCACTTGTAATGGATTTTTATTTCTTAGACATTGGGTTGGTAGATGATTTGCAAGATATGTAGCTGTAGCAAGAGCTTCTGGCCAAAGAGAATGAGAAACTCTAGATTCAATCATAATAGCACGAGTTTTTTCAAGTAAAGTACGATTTTTTCGTTCTGAAGTACCGTTTTGTTGAGGTGTGTTATGGATAAGACCATTTTTTTAAAAAATTATGCATTGTTTGGTTGACAAACTCTGTTCCATTATCAGAATGGAGAATCTGTATTTTTTTTCAAATTGAGTCAAAATCATTTTGTAAAAACAAACAAATATTTCTGGTACTTCCAATTTATATTTCATGAAATATATCCAAGTCATTCTTGAGAAATCATCCACAAATAAAACAAAGTATCTGATTTGATTGTTAGTGGAATTTGGTGTTGGACCCCAAACATCTGAATATATTAGCGAAAAACCATAATCAACTCTAGTATTACTTTGATTGAATGAGACCCTACGATTTTTTGCAAGAATGCAGGTTTCACATTTCTCATGAATGGAATTATTCAAAAAAAGACTAGGAAACAAACTCTTAAGATAGCTAAAAGAAGGATGACCAAGTCGTCGGTGCCATAACCAAAGTTGCCTTTCGGTTATTCCGTGAGCAAGCATGGCATGTCCCTTATAAACTACCTCATCAACATAATAGAGACCTCCTTGTTCAGTACCACGCCCAATGATCTCCTTCGTATGAATGTCCTATAAAATGCAAAAAAATAGATACATAAGAACCACACAGTTGAGTTTTTTTGTCACTTGACTAACAGATAATAAATTTAAGGATAGTGAAGGAATGTAGAGGCAGTTTTTAATTTCCATTTTTTTTAAAAAAATAATTGAACCTCCTGTTTTGACTTCACAAATTTCTCCACTAGGAGTCTCGATATGGGATTTCTTTGGAGATGACATGTCACCAAAGTCTTTAAGATCATAAGACATGGTGTCCGTAGCCCCGCAAGCAAAGATCCAATTCATTGATTTCTCAAACCTTTTACCTCCAAGTTTTTCATAGAAGTTCGCCGCCATTCCTCCAAAACCAGTACCACTTCCTTGCTAATTTTTAGTCGGATGTTCACCGCCACTTGTAGACGAAGCCCGTTTGATATTAGATCTGAAAAACTGGTTATTTTTCTCTTTATAACCGTCCTCCCACCATTCTGGATAGCCAACCAGCTGGAAACATGTCTCTTTAGTGTGTTTCTTCATCCCACAATGAGTGCAATACAACTTGGATTTATCTTCTTTCTCTTTGGATCGGAATTTAAACCTCTGTGTAGATCTTTAGCAGCCAAATCCATTCCAATTTCAATCGAGTCACTATCAGAATAACTTGATTTTAGTATATTAAGCCTGGCCACTTCCCTTCGTATTGTAGTATATGTTGTTTCCACGGAAGGAAGAGGATCCTTTTTCAAGATATCTCTCTTGACTGGTTCCAGCTTGTCATTAATCGCCATTAGCAATTGATAGAGTCTTTGTTCTTGAGTCTTCTTATTGTAGATCTGAATGTCTTCTGGGTCTTTCATAGGGTTCAGATCTCGCCTATCTATAGACATCCAGATGTTCTGCAGTTTTTTCCACAAGTCTTCTAGTGTATCGGACCCTTGCCTTAATGAATTAGCCCTCTTATGAAGGTCAAACACATGTAACAAATCTGTACCAGAACTGTATGTGGTGGCTAACCCATCCCAGAGGGCTTTTGCAGTTGGATATTGCGAGACATTATTCACCAAGCTAGATTCAAGATTCTGGATAATCCATGTGAAAACACATTGATAATCTTGTTCCCATCTTGTACATGTTTTGTCAGTTTTGGATGGAGGTGTCGGCTCCCCTGTAATGCGAGAACCTCTCCCCCTTCCCCCAATTGCTTTCTTCATCAGGTTTTCCCATAGGGCATAGTTGTCACCACCGAGTTTAATCCCTAGGGATAAATTCTCGGGGTTAGTTGTTTGTTGTTGTGTTCCGAGACCATTTCTCAGAATGGCAGCAATCTGCATTGTTAATTCATCAGGGATTTGACTGACCACGAATTCATTGCCAGCCATCTTTGTTGAGGATGTTCAGAATTCCCAGAATCACACATGATCTGATACCATGTTAACATGCACATGTTCCACGTAGCATCTCAGTTGTTGTCTTTGTTAAAAATAAAGAGAGAAGTAGCTGCAGGAAGCGGCTAGGGTTTTGTGTTTATTAGAAAATGTTCCATTTTGTTTTGTTGATGCATTAGAGATGTAATTCAAGAATTGACCAATAGTAAGGGTCTCAATATATAGAGAACTTAGAGGCCTATATAAGGAAACTTAATACACTAAATATTCTAACATAAAGGGTAACGAGGGATCATTATTATATGTCTTCTAATTCAGATGATGTCGTCTTCTAGCAATCAATAATGGATTTAAGATTGTTGGAAATAAATGAAACCGTAATGGAACTTAAAAAGTGATACATTGATGACTTTTGCGAAGCGCAATATTTGATTAAGTCGTCGAACAAAATAGTGAAGTTGGTTCTAGATTATAGTAATGGTGAAAAGAGGAGTAAGTTGAGTCATGAATTTATGGATAAGTGTGCGAAGTGTCTAAAATTGAATGATAATGTTGTTGTGTGAGCATCTATGATATTATTGGAGTTAGTAAGTTAATCATTTGTCATGAATTGGTTATTGATAGAAGGCTTAGGCTCATACAACATCACAAAGAGTGTTTATCCATAGAAAAGCTGAAGTAATTGTAAAATATGTGGAAATGTCACTTAAAGTGGGTCATATACGAGAGTCTAAATATGTATCATGGGTGATAATTCAATGTTGGTGATAAATAAAAATGATAATAAAGAAATGTGTGTTGATTTTACCGATCTAAACTGTGTTTGTACAAAAGATATTTTTTACCTCGTACTGACCAGTTAGTAGACATTACTACATGATATAATTTATTATTATTTATGGATTCTTATTTAGTATATGATCAACTCGTCAACCATATTTTTACTAAGAAGTTGGGATAATATAGAAGCTTATATTGACGACATGATAATGAAAAGTAATGATGAGATTTTGTATGCTTTGGTATTAATAGAGACTTTTGGTAACTTTATAAATATAAATTTAAAGTTGAATCATTTGAAATGTTCTTTTGGGTACAAGTTGTAAAGTTTCTGGGATATGTAATTACAAAAGGAGTAATTGAAGTTGAACCTATATAATTAAATTATTTGTTAGCCATGGCTCCACCAAAATCTAATAAAAATACAAAATTTAACACACTGTTTGACAAATTTTTCTTATGTTGCATATTTTTATTTTAAAAAGTGTATTCTAAAAACCATATGTATCAAATCGTCTAACATGTCGGTCCATTATAATTGGTGAATATGAAACTTAATATGAGCCGACTACAAAAATAGAGACATGAACAGTTTCAAATTTTAACGACCTAATGATGAGAACGATAATTTATATGAAATTATATCCAATGAATAAAAATGAGTTGTATGAACATATAAAGCTTATGGTTCAAATAGAAATAGTGTTGGGATAAAGAATAGTTTATATGGGCATACTTTTTGAAGATCAATAAATTGTACACACGCATCAGTTACAATATTTTTAACCAAAACCGAATTAGTATTTTATATAGGATAAAACGCTTTTTAGATGAGGCAAATTTGGCTTAGCCAATTTTGTTTGGCTGAACTTTGTGTGATTTGTTTGCTTTCACTTTTGTTTTTTGTTTTCTTATGGTGGGAGTATTTTTATGTTGATATTCATAGGAGGGTTTAAATGTTAAGAATGAAGCAATGGTGAGTGGTTTGTTGGGTTATATAATAGGTGATAAGAGGTTATGTGTTAGGCCTTACTCACAACCTCATTCACATTATTTTGTTGACTTTTATTTATGCTTCGATCTGGGCTAAGAGATAACCAAAAGTCAAGATCTTCTGTTTATATGCTAAAATATCAGTAAGTGACACATGATATATGGTCGTGATAATTTTTCATACTATTTTGGGTTGGACAAATCTTTTCATGTATTCTTATATACTCTCATTGGGTTCCTTCTTGTAACGTATTATGTAATCCCCATCTCCTTGGATTACCTTGTTGAAGATGAACTGATCTCTGAATGATATCCGAAGCATTTTGAAGGTTTGAATCGAGCCCAAAGACAGTTGGCTTAACCATGTGAGGGTACTTCCTCAAAAGATTACCGAAGTTTTTTTATATAATATTTTATTATCTCCTTAGAACCCGAACATCTTATTTATAAATCATTCACTATTGTGTTTGGGATCATCGGTCATAATATATTGGTTGAAGTTAAAAGACATATTTTATTCTAGTATTTTCATAACTACTAAGATGTGTATAAGTTGTATTTCATTTCTTGCACCCCTTCCCAGGAAAGTCGTCGTTTGGAATCCCGAGATTTGTGGGTAGACCAAGGGGTTTCACTTTTGGTATTGTCCTAGATATTGTGAGTATTGATTAGGAAATATGTTGTTAAGTAGGGGGTTTGACAAATTTCTATGGCGGTTAAGATGACTTCTTACTGGTTTATTTCAAAGTCTATCATTTGTTGACACTTCAATATGATGATGGCTAGAATGTGTTTTACTTATTTCATATGAATGGGAGTATATCCACCTTGGTGATGTTTTCTCATGTCAAGCAATTCTCGATCATATCAAACCCTAGAGCCTCTTTCCTTAAAGACTTCTTTGTAATATAAAAAACACGTTTCGATTCTCTTATCTCGGTGAGTGATCAAAAGAAGGGTGATTGTTGGGTATTTCGGTGGTTTAGGAATCATAGTCTTCTACGTAATTATACTACTGATAAGAGAGATGAATTTTGATGTGAAAACTCATAAGTTTATGATTATCGTAAAAAAATAAGAGTATAAAATGCTCGAGTTTAATATCTAGCCCAAATGAATTATTTATTCTTAGCCTTACACTTCTATATATATATATATAATCTAACCAATATTTGACCCATAAATCAAATTTTGGGGTTTTATAAATGTCTAAGACAATATAAAAACGAAAAAGAAAAACAGTAAACGATTAGGAATATATCAATACCAAAATAATCAAACAACTAACCTTCTTGTATGACTGGTTATATCTCTAGTCTCTTAGCTCGTACAATTGGGTCACGTAATCTAAGAATATAATCCATATCTCAATAGGTTATTGTGGTAGTATACTACTTATTCAGCCTAGGAGTATTAATATAATTCATAAATATGCTTTATCTCTTAGTCTCAACCTAGATCCAAAAACATTCAATTGAACTCGTAGGTAATTCAAAGCATTGATATTAATTTCAATAATAAGGAACACATATAAAACTAAATTAATAAGAACATATAATTTATTCATAATAAGAATATTTACAGAGGTCCAATATAAGCCTAGCAAAAAAATATTTAGATAATGCTAAACATGATCATACACATGGAAATAAAACTAAAAGATAAAGATGAAGAATACGAATAAGAGGAAAATAAAAATAAAACTTTGGACCATCCAAGAAGATGTTTTTTGCTTTCTTTTTTTTTCGGAGGGAACCCGCAGCCGCTACTCAGAGTGCAATGAGTGCGCACAGGGTAAACCCTCAGTCTGACGCGATAGCCTGCAAACCAACGCCAGAAGGTAAACCACACAAGGTGACAGGCTCAGCCGAGAAAGCGTATGCAGTGGGACTCGAACTCATGACATTTTGGTTATAAGAATGCCATGCTCAACCAACTCGGCTACCCCTTGGGGGCTGTTTTTTTTTTTTTTTTTTTTTTTTTTAATATCATATGATTTTCAAATCCTACCATTAATTATAAATAAAAGATTGTGTTTTGTGTTTTTGTATAAATAATGAATCTTTATTCTTGATCCGCAACTAATACTTATGTTCTTTTTTTTTAATAAATAATGGATCTTTAATTCTTGATCCACAATTAAAAAATTAAGTTTTTATGTCCTTTTATTTCTCGTGGCTTGTTTATTAAATTTACTTTGTTTTTTTGCTTTCTTCATTCAATTCTTTGGTTTTTGTTTATCATTTTATTCATTTTTAACTTATTTTTCTAATTTAGCTTATTTTATTTATTTATTCAATAAATCTCTTAAATATCCATTAAATCTAAAAATAAACATAATGAGAGAAATTTATTATTTTTATAAATTAAAGTAGCTAATAAATTGTTATAATATATATATAAATCAAGAATGAATATTCATTGATCAAATTTTTTAGTATAAGTTTTTTCAGAATTCACACATGCCACCACGTATACGATGGTGAGAAGTTTCTCTCGATGGGTGTAATGCATATCATCCATCTAACGGTTCATTTTGAGGACTGGATCTGTGAAATTTTCTAGCACCAGAATATCGGGCTCTACAATATGTGACTTATACATAATCAAAATTAGTTATATTGAGGCTTTCAATATATTCAAATAACCTGATTTCTGATAGATCAAATTAAATGATGCATGTTAATTTGGTTTGACTACGTTAAATATTGATTTGGCTGAGACAAAATAGGTTTTACCTAAATTATAAATGCTAAAAACTACGTAGTTAGGATCGAGATCTTACTTATATTATTGACAGTGAGTCTTGTCGATGATATTTGAATCTTACTTTTTATTTTTAGATTAAAAACAAAAAAATCAATTATATAACCTCAATTTATCTTTAAATACTCGCAAAATGTATTTTATTATCTCAACATCTATATTTGGTCATTATTGTCGTGCATTACTAGTTAAGTTTATTTTTTATTGTAATAAGATACTTTTAATCTTGTTATTTAATTTTTTAATTATATATAATTATTATTTATTACTTATAATAATATAACAAAATAGAATTGAGTTTTTTTATGTTAATTATATTTTATAGATATTAGAAAAAACCAAAATGGTATTAATATTTAGTGATTTTAAATTATTTTCATAAAAAATTAACTTCTAAACACATTTATAGAATGTCATTCACCGACATTCAAATACAAAAATTCTAAATCTCCTAACCTAGTTTTACTTTCAAAAATTATAAACTAAAATCTTGGCTAAAAATATTATTAGTCTCTTGTGTTTACCATTTGTGCGTGTTATCCAAACCACTAACAAAATAGTTACAAGTTCACCCCCCCCCCCCCCCCCCCCACTTTGCTGCCCAAATATATTATTGGTTACACCATATCAGTGTTCACGTATGATGCCACACGTGGATGCGATAAATATTTAAGATGTTTCTTTTTACCATTTACCCAACCTATTTATCTAACTTATTTACCCAATCTATTTAATTAACCTAAATATAACATGACCCGACCCAACTCATCTAACCTAATTAAGACCTAACCTAACCTCATTAACCTAATTAAAACCCGATCCACATAATAAATAACCTAACTTTGACCGTTTTAATCCTTCGATACTTTCAGAGTACCTAAATCCTAATTCGATTTATATATTGCGAATGCTTAATTCATAAATACTTTCGGAATACCTAAATCTCTAAATTTTGTTTTTATCTTACGTATCCTAAAATACCTAAATCAATTTATATCTCCATTTTTTGTGTTCCCAAAATCCTAAATACCTAAAATCAAATATTTAACTTGAACCCCAACAAAAACCGAGCTCAGATAGCTAGAAATTTGACTCTGTTTGGTTCGAATTCAACATGAACCAAACTCGGATAGTTATATATTTAGATGCGGACTCCATATTTTTTAGGTAATATTATGATCAGATGGGTCAAGTGACGTTAGCGCCCTCACCGAGGTGCGGGGGCGGTATCCTCACCGGGGTCCAGAGCCAACACCTCAGGTGCCCCCCTTTGTGGGTCCAAGAGGCGTAGACCCTGACTGGGGTTAAACAACATGTCTATTATAAAAATGTGTTTAAATTTGAGTTTTCATAAAAATAGTCATTTTGAATTCAAATTGAAAATCAGCCGATTTGTTTTTACCCAAACTGCGTTTACAATTGAAAAATATGTTATTTTTGGTTTGGTCAAAAATACATATGGAAAAGATGGTTCACACAAAAATATAATATTTTTTATTCTCTTTTGATACAAAACCAACCAGCAATGCGACTAAACCATAACCAAATATGATAGATAACACTTATAACAATCAAGAATGTATGAGACCTCTATCCTTCCTTAGAAAAACAGTAACCTTAGTATAAAGAAGATATTATAAATAGCATGGGAAGTCGTTTGATAGTCCAAGTTGAAAGCCACATATAAAATCTAATAAGTTCAAAAGTTCTTAACAACAACTACAGAGAAAAACTCTCCAATTTTTATTTTCTAAAAACGCAATTCATTCCTACAAAGATTGTAAAACATATTTTTATATTTGAACACTCTGTAAGTATAGAAAACTTAAAAATTAACTTAAATACAGACATTAATAATATTTCATTTTAGATTTCTATAAGAAACTAAAATGAATAACATTATATATATATATATAATTAATACAACGAAACTATTAAGTTTCACTTATTCAATGTATTTATTAATGACTTCACATCTTCATTCTTTAATACAGTTCTTTTATTACAATAGTGATATGCACTAAGTGTATATTGATATTTGAGCCCTTATATTTATTTTTGAAGTATCTTTGTGTTCATATCATCTCTGATTCTTGAATAAAGTTTTTCCTCAAGATTTAATACATGGACACTTATTATTTGGAGGACCACGTTATACTGTTGTAAAAATCTTTAACTAATCTTAAACTAAAATTTTAATTTGGAAGAGAAAATCATTTAAATGAAGTGTATCAATATGCAATTATTTTTAAAAATCTACCCACATTGTCCAATACATTTTGGGTACATATTTACTTTTATTGTATATATTTGGATTGTGACGATAATTTCTTGTTTTAGTGAACGTCCTCCAACTTGAACCACTCGACTTAGATGTATAAAGAAAGAGATATCAGTGTTTTAATGAATATACTTGTTTTTTAAAAAGGTTTCCCTTCATTTTTTAAGCTAATAAAAAAGTTAAAGACAAAGAAATAACTCACTTTTTTCGATAAACAACTGAATCTATGACTATGGTCAGAAATATTTTGTTTTGTTTTTCATTTTTTTTACCAAAACTATAATCTTTTACTAGAAAAATAAAAAGGATAGGAAAACTTAAAACTTTGATAACAACTGATATGAACTTTAGCAACAAATGGGGTGAAACCCGCACCAAATCTAATAAGGAACCCTTAAAAAATTAGGAATGTATGAGACCTCGACCCTTGCTTAGCAAATCAAAATCCTTGGTCTTAGGAATACGCCATAAATTGGATGGAAAACCATTTGGTAAGTCAGGTTGAACATCACAAATAAAATCCAATAAGTCCAGAAGTTGTAAACAAAAACTACAGACACACACTCTCCAATTTTTATTTTCTTGAAACGTGATTCATTCTTATAAAGATTGTAAAACATATTTTATACTTAGAATATCCTCAAAGTATTGGAAGTTCATAAATTTGGCTTAAATACAAAATATTAATAATATTGCATTTTAGATTTTTATAGAATACTAGAAGGATTAACATTGAATATATTTAATTCGAAAACCAAACCATTGGGTTTGACTTCTTCAATATATTGATTAATTGCTTCACATCTTTCTTCTTGGATTCGGCTTTTTTATTATAATGGTGATATGAACTAAGTATGGATTGATATTTGAACCCATATATTTATTTTTGAAGCATATTCTTGTTCAAAATAATCTTTAATTTTATCTAATGAATTTTTTTTTTGAGAATCACCAACTTAAATTTTAAACTAAATTGTTCATTAATAAGACTTCAAGAGTTATCCATGAATAAAACACAATTTAATTATCTTCAACCGTTTTCATTCTTATTCTTCTTTTATTTTTGCCGCATGAGAATTTTAAATATAATTTCTCCAATATTCTTCCTAACTAACTTCAACCATTCATTATCAATTCAACCATTCTTAATATTATAATAGCATTGCACTATATTGTTAACTATTCATCCACATTAATCAGTTAATGTATATATGTATATATATATATATATATAATAACAATAATAATTTGTCTTTTAAAAATTTTATTTATAACTCTATAAATAACTAATTAGTTTTAAAACTTTTAGTAAAAACATTGTTATATCAAACTAATTATTTTTATCTCTATGGAATTTATACTTATATTTTATAAATAAAGTTTTACATGACTAACATTGTCTAATCATGTCGGAAATCATATCAACTAACTTAGATTAGAGAGTTAAGGATTGAAACAACTGGATAACAATTATTTCAGGAATTTTTAAGGATATTTTGTTGGTTATAAGCTAATTATAGTACAAAATAGGTGTACTCAGAATATCATAATCAATTTTTATGTAATATTGAATAGAACTTACCACTTATTTTTAATGTTCCAATAAAATAAAGATATTGTTCGTCTCATATTATTTTTCTGATAAGTATCAAACAAACTACGACTAAAATATTAAAATTAAAAAAATATTTTTATAAAGTATCCACTTATGATCGTTAAAAAAATTATTAGTGTTCTCAATTTTTTTCTGACATATACAATTAAAACATATTTTGAAACAATATTTATTTTTAATTTTATTATTTTATTATTTTATTATTTGAAAAAAAATCAAAATGGAAACTTATTTTGATTGTTACAAAAATATTAGTGAAATCATATCAATATTTAGGAAAATATTAAAGTGAATAAAGCTTAAATATAAGAACTAAAATAAACAGCAATTGGTTACTATTTAAGAGGACACCCAAAATCTTATTTGGGATCATTTTTGGTAAATCTTATCACCAGAAATCTAACTGTCCCAAGGTCGTTGGACAAACATAAAAAGGTGTCTTTAGTTTCCTCGGATTCGTTGGAGATAGCCTTCTATTATGATAACCTAGATTCGTCAAGACTATTATGAAGATATTCTCGATCTGCCACTAAATATATTTTGAATCGTATTATGATTTTATGGTTTCGAGATAAATTTAAAAATTCAGAAGATGTACAAGATTTAATATGCTTCGACGATTGGAAGTTTGATGTAAGATCATGTGTATGTCGTATATATAAAATTTATATGGTATGTCTTAGGTGGATATTTGAGTAACATGTACATATACCATCAGAAAATAGTAAAAAGTATTATGTTATTTATAACAAAATAAAAGATCACATCGTGACCTATATGATATAATATAACATTGAGATCATAGCATATTCCGGTGTATATTTTTACTTGTGGTGTAGATAGTTCTCATACTTAAGAGAGTATTTTTAATTTAGTATGAAGTATGATTTTTTAATAGTGTAGAATAGATTTTTATCACGTTTTCTAATATAGCAGTTATAACTTTAACTTAAACCTATTTTATAGATTCCAACAAAATATTTTGGGTAATAACTTTATCAAATGATTACTTATGGCAATTTAAAAGCTTCTTATTATTTATTATTATAATAATTTAATAGTTAAATTCTCTAATATTTATAATAACACAAACAAGTCTAAACACATAAACATCATCTTTGAATTTATTTAACGGGGAGTATAAAAAAATCATAGCATTATAAAGCATATTTTTACAATCCTCCATTATAATATATCAATTTATTAAGATTCTAATGTCCAAAATCTTTCACGAGCACAACACTCGCGTGATCGTCTTTAGTTACTTTCAATGGGAGATCATTTTTATTCCAATTTTAGTTTTATATCAGACTATATGATCATCAGTTCGTGTACATTTTAGTTGAAGTGATATATGTATATACAGTGGCGTAGCCAGGATCGAAACATAGTGGTGTCCTGAATTTTTATTATTATTATTAAATAAATCAAAATAAGATACAAAAGTTATAACAAACCTGATTTATATTGAAATCTCAAATATTAATTTTTTATTGTTATAATATACGTTACACAAGTAACTAACATGTGATTAAAAAAACTAAAATAAAAACATAAATCTAAGTTAATTTTACTTGTATTTTTCTTTTATTCATAGTTTGAAATTGTTGAAGGGTTGTTATGTTACTAATCATGCCACAAATATTACAAAACAATCATTGAGCCATGGATCGCTTATTCTATTTTTCAACTCCTTCTTCCCATAATTCAAACCCAAGAAAACTCGCCCAACACTCGTCGTTGCTACAGGTAAAAGCAAAGCCAACAATGGACAGAGTTATTATGTTTAATATATTCTAAGTAACTTCGGTATAAGGATATTTTTCCTTACGAGGTTGTGTTAGACCCCTTAAAAGGTAAACTCTTCTTACCGAGTCTTGAAGATCTGGATGAAAGCTAGAGATTCGATCTCTTTTCCCTGGATCAGCCTCCAAATGTTCCCAATTTGAAGATTGTGCTTGAACTTCAGGTTGTGGATTATTGACCACCAAAACACGTGCTTCTGGAATAACAAGTTAATCTTGTGTCCCTCTGCGGTTAACTTTGAAGAGTTGAAAGATGGTCCGAGGGGGATTTTGTTAGATGAGGATTTGTTGGTAGGGATTTTGTGATAGAGTAATACTTAAGAGTCAAATCTAGAGAGAGAAAGTGTTAAAGTAGTAGAGAGAGAAAGTTGTACTATTCATCTCGAAATTTGTGAAGCGTGTGTGGTCCTTTTATAGTACAATTGCGGACCCCACACGCTTTAATTTGGACTAATTACATATTTCGGTCCTTGCTCTGAAGTTCCTTCCTATCTTGACCTTATCTTTACAATTAACGCATTTTAGCCCTTATACATTTATTTCTATGCATTTTGGCCCTTATACATTTATTTCTATGCATTTTGGCCCTTGTCTTTTATTCTTCCTCATCAGTAGCCCCCCAGTCTTAGTAAAAATCGTTTTGCTAAGACTGAACAATTCTTCTCGTCGGCCAAAATCTCTTCGAACTTCAAAAATCTCTTCAAACTTCACAGGTCCCTCAGGCATAAAAGTTGCTTCTTCGAAAGATTGTTCCATCGGACTTCACAAGTCCCTCAGGCATAAAAGTGAATTACCTGAAAGTCTCCTCGAATATCTGCCAAGACCCCTTCGAATTTCTGCTATACCAAGTAGCCCCCCAATCCTTGCAACATTTTAAGCAAAATGTTCGTCGGACAATTGTGTACTTAGGCGAAAAATGGTGCTAGGATTGATGATGTCATTGCAAAGATACCAACGTCAGCATACGTTTGAAGAAACGGTACCTATTCTTTTGTCAGAAAACCCTTCCGCTTCCCATGACAACCTCTGACACAAGACTCTTCATCTTCTGTTATAGCTAGGTTGTCATACATTGCTCACCTATAAGGACCATCATACCCCTAGGCAAACAGCATAAAAATGTCCCCGGGCTCCTTTTACCAAAGAAGCCCATTAATCTTCTATAAATACCAACCTCTTTCTTCATTAATGTAACTTCTGTTCAATCATTTCTAGAGAGATAAAGCTGGCGCACAGAGCTCGTCGAATTCCTGAGTGGCTGTTGATTAGTAAACGGTTCGAGGAGAGGGTTGCCGCTGGTGAAGACGTAAGGCCTCATCCCCCGCCATTGACTACAACATTCTTCGGTCCTTGGCCTCCTTCGAACAACTCGACCGCCATCATACCCCGTGAAGTAGCTCGTCAAAGCTTACTCAGCGAAACCAACCCTCCTAAAGAAATGGGCAAAGAGAGGTCACACAAACATTCATCAGGTTTGAAGAGGAAAAAATCCCATAGAGATAGAAAAGGTTCGCACGATCGAAAACGAGCCAAGGAAGCTCCCCTAAGCATTCGAGAACCAGCCGCCACAACCAACATTGAACATCTGCCCAGACGATCTTCAAGCCCTCGACAAACTTCGAGGAGTCCCCCTAAAAACCCAGCTAATCCTCGGCGGACTTCGAGGAGTCCTCCTCGAAAGGCAGCTAGTCCTCAACGAAACCCGAACCAAAGTGACTCTGCTAGCCCTTTTCGAAGACAAAATCAACAACAGACTTCAGGAAATTCTCCTCAAAATCAAAATCAACAGGAGAACTCTGGAAGTCCTCCTCGACATCCAGACCGTTACCATGATGCTACCAGCCCTATTCAAAAACTCGGGACAGATGTTTCTAGCCTGCCCTCCACGCCATCCATGACCATTCATGGTACTCAGTTTTCTCCCTCAAGGACCCTTATTACCGACGAGGACATGCGTGTCTTACATGAGCAGACTTTGGACCCCCAGATTACAAAGCCTATCGAAAAGCCCATCAGACAGAAATCGTCTACTGTTCTTCCCTTAGGCCCTTCGAACGGTGCAACCTCCTCGTCGACACTGTCCGAGGAGCAGGCTCGCCGGATAGCTCCCAAACTAAAAGGAGACATAGTGCTTCCCTTGGAGTTGGATAATATCGCCGGCAATAACATTAGAGGCATCGAGAATAAGCACATGGTGGCCCTTGCCAATATCAAGTACAAGTATTTTTCAAAGGCTGAAGAGACGATGCTCAGGACTCGATGGGGCATTCCCACTTACATTGATATCAGATTTCCCTCCGAAGGAGAAACACCCTTATCTGTGAGGGATCACGAAGTGGTGGTCTACACAGAAATCATGAACTGGGGGCTAAGGTACCCCTTAGACCCCTTCTTCATTGAATACCTTTCGAAAATAGATCTCTGTCCCTCGCAAGTTGGGCCCAATATGTGGTTCACACTAATGGCATGCATAATGGCCTCAAGGCTCTCAGGCCAAGAATTCTCACTAGAACAGATCATTGGTCTTGCTGGTCTTGCTCGAAACCCTTACTTCCCCTTCTACTCACTGACATTCAACCGGGGGCAAAAGGTGTTGAAGGATCTTCTGGAAGCAGATAAAAAGTGGAGGCAACAGTTTCTCTTTTTCTCTGGTTGCTGGGAGACCGGTTCCCAGGCCACTCCTTCGAATCCACATAAGCTCTCCCTGAAGTGGACCACAAAATGTAAGTATTTCTGAATCATTATACGCCCTCGAACAAGTTGTTAAGTTTGTTACTCCTTCGAACTTCATAAGTGTCTTCGAACAATACATTCTGCGTAACCATTGTTATCTTTTATCATTTGTTTCAGCCATGACCGGAGTATCCAAACCCTATACCGACTACGTCGAAGGTGCAACCACTGTTTTCACCAACCTTCGCCTGTAGGCAAAAGAAAAGTGGGATAATCGCTTTCGACGTTGCTTTGTCGATGAGAACTTGGCCAGAAGTCGACTCTGGAGGCTTGATCCTCTAGATCGTATAAGTATGAGGGGCCTAATGACTCCGCCTTCTGAACGCGAAGTGTTAGAACGATGCAGCAAGCCTGATGTGATAATCTATTTGCCCAAACGCTCTCGCTCGCAAAGTCACCTGGATGACCCTCCAGAAGATGAGGCTGTACAACCTCAACCAACAAATCCCAAACCAGTTGCTAAGGCTCAAAAACCATATTCTTCGAGGGACATAGGGTCCTCGAATTCTAGTAACCTTCGAGCAACTGAAACCCTGCGAACAGATGGAGCCCCTCAAACAGATGGAGCCCCTCGAACAAACGTTGTTATGCCACCAAATCCCTCTACTACTATCCTTCCACCAAAGAAGGACAACAAGAAAAAGGACTTGAAAGGAAAGGGCATTCTTCTTGAGCCCATCGAAGAGCAATCTGAGGGAGGAGAGACTCCTGACAATAATGAAGGAACTAACTTTGACAGAGAAGGCCAAGATGGTGCAGTTGACACTGAAAACAGGGGTGGCCTATCACCCAAGGAAGCCTCCTACCAAACTTTGCACTCTCCTCTAACTGAGGCGTCTCAACCAGCCTCCTTCGAAGGCAGTCCAAGGGTGGCTCCCATTCCTGCCCCTCGAACAAACCCCCCATTATTTGTTCATCCTGATGTGGCCTGTGGTAATTTTTCTGAGTTCGATTCTGCAGATCTAGGATCTCCGTCGAGCTCCTTCGAGGTCCCCTTAGACGATGAGTTTTCAATGAACCTGCGAAGGCTGCTGCACACGTCAGTTAATCGAGGAAAGAAGATGCGCCATCTCGAGAAGCGCAAGAATCACTATAAGTTTAAGGCATTAGTTACTGCCGCTAAGCTCGAAGAAGCCAAGAAGGAGCATGCAATTGTCGAAGGCCAAGCTGATGCCTTGTATGAACGTCTTTCCGCTGCTGAGCATTATATAACAGTAATAGAACATTGTTGCCAGAAAGAGAGGGACTTATACAAGAAAAAGACTGACACCCAAGAGCTGTTGATCTCTGAATATAAAGCAGGGCATCGCAAGGCGTGCGATGCATTCGAGCAATGCAGTGAGGGTTTTAAAAATGTAGTCGAGGAGCGCGACAATTTGACAAGGAAAATTAGAAGTTTCCCAGTGGAGATCGAAGAGGCAAAGGAACAAGGTGCAGATGCTTATGCTGCCACATGTTCGGAGACGTTACAAGCTCGAGACGCTGCCACTCGAGCTGGCCTATTGACCCAAATATACACTGAGCACCCTGAGTATGAACTGGGTCCCTTCTGGAAGCTTGTCCCCCCAGAACTTCGTCCACCCCAAATAGTTGTCAGTGAGAGTGAAGACTCAGAAAGTGAAGGGAGTGATAATTCGAAGAATGCCGATTAAACGAAAGGGTCGTAGGTAGTTTTTTGTATGGCCTAAAAGGCCTTTGTTCTTTTTTGTAATGGTCAGAAGCTGTTTTGCTTTTTCAACAAGTAATTGGAAATTTAACTCATCAATGTATTATTCTTCGGATTTATCATGATCTGGCCTTCGGAAAATTTGTACTTAGAAAGATTCAACAAGTGTTATACTTGTAGTAACGCCTTCGAATTTTTTCTCGTCGAACAATTATGTATAAGAAGGCCTTCGAATGCCAACCCGCTGGGTCGTCGATAAATCGTTACTTAGGCAGATTTACCAAGTTTTATTTTTATAACTAGGTCTTCGAACCCCAGCTTATGTGGCCTTCGAATGTAGACCTTCGAAAAATAATTACTTAAACATATATTCCAAGTTTTATATTTATAACTAGGCCTTCGAACTCTAGCTTATGTGGCCTTCGAAAAGTAATTACTTAAGCATATGTTCCAAGTTTTACACTTGTCGTTAGTCCTTCGAACTCCAACTTTCGTGGCCTTCGGACAATTTGTTGGGTCTCCGAGGAATAAGAAAATCAGACCTATAATGAAAAAACGTAATATGATCCTGAAAATAGTTTGAAAGTCCCTAAATCATCGTGGCACATCGTCATGTGACCCGAAGAATAGTTTGAAAATCCCAAATCATCGTGGCACATCGTCATGTGACCCGAAGAATAGTTTGAAAGTCCCAAATCATCGTGGCATACCTTAATGTTAATGTGGTTCAGAAAATAAGTCAAAGGACAATAATTCGAGACACATATTAATGCGACTCAAAAAATAGTGTGAGGGACAATAATTCGAGGCACATGTTAATGTGACCCAAAAAAAATAGTGCGAGGGACAACAATTCGAGGCACACGTTAATGTGACCCAAAAAATAGTGCGAGGGACAACACTTCGAGACACAGGTTAATGTGACTCAAAAAATAGTTAAAGGCAAAGAAACGTTGTATTAACGGGATCACCGAAACACCTCATTAAAACCTTCCTGTGCCTAGCAGGGTAGGAAAGAGTGTGTCCTCACCAAAAGTTTTCTCGAGGTATACAAAGAAAATAGAAAGATATACAATATCCTATCTGAGCTCTGCTAATCGAGGTACAACTTTAAATGCTCAATATTCCAAGGTAAGCGGAGATATCGTCCATCTTTATCTTTTAGCCGATATGTGCCTGGCTTAATCTTGTCGATGACCTCATAGGGGCCTTCCCAATTAGGGCCTAGCTTCCCCAGACTCTTGTCCTTAGTGTGTAAGAAAATTTTCCGTAGGACCTTGTCTCCCACCTGAAAGTCCCTATGGTTGACTTTGGATGCGTATCGACTCCTCATAAGAGTTTGATAATGAAGGGAAGTCAGTTGCGCCCGCTGTCTCTTTTCCTCGACCAAGTCCAAAGCCAATGTTTTGTGCGCGTCATTCGTGTCTGCATCATAAGCTGCTATTCGATGTGAAGGGAAGAGGATCTCTGAAGGAACCACGGCATCCATTCCATAAACTAAGGCAAAAGGAGACACAACGGTGGCTGTTCGTGGGGTCGTTCGATATGCCCATAGCACTTCCTGTAAATAGTCGGGCCATTTCCCCGCCTTTCCTTCTAAGTTCTTCCTCAGCCCGTCGAGGATGGTGCGATTGGTTACTTCCACCTGGCCATTTGCCTGAGGATGAAATGGCGCCGAGAAACATTGTCGTATTCCCCTTGACACACAAAAATTGTGAAATTCTTTGTTATCAAATTGTGGACCATTGTCCGTCGTAATCTGCAATGGCATACCAAAACGACAACAGATATTAGACAAAACAAATTTGATCACATCCTTGGCTTTCGTGCCCGCAAGTGGCTCAGCCTCTACCCACTTAGAAAAGTAGTCAACGGCTACAACTATCGTCTGTCTGCCACCTGAAGCCACAGGTAGAGGTCCAACCAAGTCAATGCCCCATCTGTCAAAAGGAACCGCCTCTGGGATGCTTTCCATCAGTGCTCCTGGCTTGTGGATTATATTAGCGTACCGCTGGCACGTGTCACAACGCTTGACCAAATCTTTTGCATCGGCTGAAATAGTTGGCCAGTAATAACCTGCCAAGAATACTCGGCGAATCAGAGCTTTATATCCACAATGAGCGGATCCTTCGCCATCGTGTAACTCGGAGAGGATAATTTGTGAGTCGGGTCCATTCAAGCACCTCAGTAATGGCCGACTCAGAGACTTCTTATACAACGACCCGTCCAACAAAATGTAACCGTGAGACTTGAATCTTACTCTTCTGGCTTCATATTTGTTGGGGGGCAAAATGTCATGAGCCAAAAAATCAATGATGACTGTTCTCCAATCAGGGGTAATCGCATGATTTTCCTCTGAGACATTCATCACATGGTCCTTAGTGATAGAGATCGACGGGCATGTCTGGGTCAAAACCCAAGGATAACCCTCGGTCCGAGAAGCAGAAGCAAGAGAATCCGGGATGGCATTCATTTCCCGTCGGACATGCTCGAACTTGACGCCTTCGAATCTTGACGCCAAATCTTTCATCAGTTTCAAGTATTGTACCAATGTTTCCTTCCTTGCCTCAGATTCTCCTAAAACCTGATTTATTACCAACTGAGAATCACTGACCAATTTTATCCGTCGAGCTCCGCATATCTGAGCTAACCGCAGGCCGGCTAAAGCTGCTTCGTACTCAGCCTCATTATTAGTGGCTTTGAAACCGAAACGGATGGCTTGGAACATGGCGACCCCTTGCGGGGATATTAACTGAACTCCTGCCCCGCAGCCTGAGATGTTTGACCCCCCATCCGTTTGTACTACCCATTCTTCCTCAGCGACTATATCAGATACCTCCTGTTCGTCCCTGTCAGAGTGAAATTCAACCAGAAAATCCGCTAAAACCTGTGCTTTTATTGCTGTGCGAGGTTCAAATGTTATGTCAAAGTCTCCCAACTCAACAGACCATTTAGTCATTCTGCCAGAGACGTCTGGTCGCTGTAATAAACTTTTGAGGGGAAACGTCGTTCGGACCACAATTGGATGCGCTTGAAAATAAGGTCTCATCTTACGCGCTGCTGTCACCAACGCCAAAGCCACCTTCTCCAAAGTAAGATACCGCTTTTCGGCATCTAGCAAACTCTTGCTGACATAATAAATTGGCCTTAGGAGAGCATCAGCTTCTCGGAGGAGCACGGAACTGACCGCACATGCGGACACCGCTATATACACAATCAATGTCTCCCCCACCAATGGTTTAGATAAAACTTCCGGCGAGGTTAGATACTCTTGAATTTGACGAAACGCCGTCGAACATTCTTCGATCCAACAGAATTGCTTCGCATTCCGCAAAACTTTGAAGAATGGGGCACATTTGTCCGACGAGCGGGAAATGAATCGATTGAGGGCAGCCAATCGCCCTGTCAGGATTTGTACCTCTTTAATGTTTCGAGGAGGGCTCATAGTGATCAACGCTCTTAATTGCTCCGGGTCCGCCTCAATACCTTTCTCACTGATCATGTAGCCAAGGAATTTACCCGACCGTACTCCAAAAATGCACTTTTCTGGATTGAGTTTTAGGTTAACCCTACGCAAGTTGTGGAATGTCTCCGTGAGGTCGGCAAAATGGTCGTCGTCTTTCTCACTTTTCACCAACATGTCGTCGATATAAGCTTCCATACTCCTCCCAATCTGCTCCTCGAAGGTCTTATTAACCAGTCGCTGATAAGTTGGCCCCGCGTTTTTTAACCCAAACGGCATGACCTTGTAGCAGTATAGACCTCGCCCGGTAATAAAAGAAGTACTCTCCTCATCGTTAGCAGCCAGTCGGATTTGATTGTATCCTGAGTAAGCATCCATGAAAGATAGCAACCGATTTCCGGAGGTCGAGTCTACTAACTGATCAATTCGCGGGACAGGAAAAGGATCCTTAGGACAAGCACGGTTTAAATCTGTGAAGTCGATACACATTCTCCACTTGCCATTCTTCTTCCTTACCAACACCGGATTCGATGCCCATAGGGGATAATGCGACTCGCAAATATGACCAATACTTAAAAGCCGTTCGACCTCCAACAAGATTGCTGAGGCCTTTTCCGGGGAAACAGGCCTCCTTTTTTGAACTATTGGTCGGACATCCGATCGCAAGGCGAGCTGGTGACATATAATCTCCGTCGGCACCCCCGTGACATCCTGTGCACACCAAGCAAACATATCGAGCCTGTCAGATAAAAAATTAATTAACTTTCCTCTAAATTCGGGGGAGAGATGAACCCCTATTTTCAGAACTTTCCCAGCCATGAACTCGTGTGTCGTAGAGTCCTCCTCCGGGACCTGAAATCCGGGGGCCTCCCTCGGATCATCACAAGGAATGACCTCGGAGGGTGGCCCCTTTAATTGCTATGCTGAGTCAGAGGGTCCCCCTCGAACTCCCTTAGAAGACAAAGCGATTTGGTAGCATTCTCGTGCCATCTTCTGGCTACTTCTGACCGTGCCAATATTGTTCCCGATTACATATTTTAGACATTGATGCACCGTGGAGATGACGCCGTGCATCCGTGACAACCAAGAGCGACCTAGGATAGCATTATACGAGGTGGGCGCGTCGACCACAATGAAAAGTACCTCTACCTCTTTTTTGAACGGTCCACGACCCAACTCCACCATACATTGAAATTCTCCCACGACAACCGCCGTAGCACCAGTGAAACCTACTATCGTTCTGTCAGATCTTCGGATGACCGGTGGGTCAGAAATGCGGCGATAAGTACTCATAAACAAAATGTTCGCCGAGCTTCCTGTGTCGATAAGTATTTTCTGAACCTGATCCCCGACAATGCCCGCCGCGATCACTACGGCGTCCTCATGAGGGCCTGCTACATTACGCATATCATCATCATCAAAACAAATAATAGGGGAAGGAGATCGATGCATTTGTGCGGAGACTCCAGCTTCGATCTAGGTGGTCAAATTCACCATGTGCCTCTTGCGTGAGCTGTTCGAATTCCCTGCGATGGTGTCTCCACCAAAGATTGCTAAAGACTCAAAAAATGCACACAGACTATCCACTTTCCCCCTTGGGATTTCTTCTTCGACCAAGTTCACATTGTTCCTCCCAGCTTTCGGGTCCAAATATTCCTGCTCGATGTCAAAATCGTCAACCCCTTCGGAAATTACCATTGTTGTGTCAGTATTCTTTGAGACAGCTTTTACCACGGCATTCTTCTGGGAGTGCTTTTTGACGTATTCCAACAGCATTCCATTTTCGATGAGAGCCTGCACCTCCTTTTTCAGGGCTATACAATCTTTGGTGTCGTGGCCCACATCCTCGTGATACTTGCAATATTTGTTAACGCTTCTGTTCTCCCTCGGTGTTTGTATAGGAAAGGGTTTCCTAAACGTGACCGAATTTTTAGCTTTATCAAATATTGCAGCGACATTTTCCGTCAACTCCGCATAGTAGTCGGGCCGAGTCCATTTGTTTGACATGTATCTTCCCCCTTGATTGTGGTTCGATTGATTGCCATAATACTGCTGATTTGATTTTTGCCTTGGAGGATACTGACCCGTGCTTTTAGCCTGAACGGTCAATCGAGGGCCCTGAGTGCTTGGTTCAACCCGTTGAAGCTGATTGTGGTCCAATTGTTCTCCGGACCCTTTCTCTGAGGCTTGGGTTTCTTCCACCAAAATTCTCTTCTCAACTTGATCCAGCAATGCTCCAAAAGTCATCGCTTGGCTTTCTGCCACTGTGTCTTTCAACAACCCGGGGAGCAATCCCATTCTGAAAGCTGCAAGCGCCACCGAGTCCCTACAGTATTCCATATCTGTCTTGGTTTTGACAAAACGATTGGTGTAATTTTTGAGGCTCTTCCCCACTTTTTGTCGACAGTATATTATGGTGTCCCCGTTGGCCCGGAACTTCTTGCTTCCCACGAAGTGCTGTCTAAAAATGTTCCAGAACATGTCAAAGTTCTTAATGGACCCCTGAGGTAACCTGTTGTACCATTTGGACGCCACTCCCTTAAAAGTTTGAGAGAATGCTCTGCACAGGAGTTTATCATCGTCGTCAAAGTTTATCATGAAATTCTTAAATTGCTCGATATGATTATCCGGATCTTGAGTCCCGTCGAATTTTTCAAGCTTCGAAATGTCAAAATGCTTTGGGAGATTCCCTACTAAGATCTCCGAAGACAAAGGAGAGGCTCTCCAATTGTGCCCTGTTCGATAAACATTGGACCTCAGATTATCATTGTTTGAGAAGTACAAGCCCTCCTCGGAGGGCAAAGTGTATTGTTGTTGCCATTCCGAATTCTGAGGACCTACATTATCCTTCCCTGGGCACTTCACCTGCTCGTGAGAGCGATCATCTACTCGGTTGTGGCGACTCTTCTCCCTTGAGGATTTCCTCTCCGAACTCCTTCCCCTTCGGGCTCCATTTTGCCTTCGACCACGCTTTTTCTTCCTGTGGCATCTTCGAGGAGATGATTCAGAAGTGCTATACCGCGAATAGCCGCTCGAAGAAGCTGAATCCGAACGGTACTTGTCTTTCCTCCTTGGAGATCGTCGCTCACGCCTCCGAGACCTGTCATCCCTTTTCTTGGGACGAGTTTCAACGTCCCGCTCTTCTCTTTGCTCGACGGGCTCTCTCCTTATCTCAGATCGAATGTTTCTTTGGGCGGCTTCTTTCTCCGCCTTCAACTTTTCGATTTCCAGCAACAGTTCATTCCTTTGAGCCAAAAGAGCGGAGTCATCAAAATCATTTTCAACTCGCCGACCTCCTTCCCCTTCGGACTCCAAGTCATTTCGAAAGTCATCCCCCTCCATGTTTTCCTCGCAGGGATCAACTAGATCGTCCCCCTGACCTTCCATGGTTCTCCTCGGAACAGGAATTATTTCTAGGGAGTGATGATCGTCGGAACGATTCTCGTTTCCCACAGACGGCGCCACTGAAGAGTTGAAAGATGGTCCGAGGGGGATTTTGTTAGATGAGGATTTGTTGGTAGGGATTTTGTGATAGAGGAATACTTAAGAGTCAAATCTAGAGAGAGAAAGTGTTAAAGTAGTAGAGAGAGAAAGTCGTACTATTCATCTCGAAATTTGTGAAGCGTGTGTGGTCCTTTTATAGTACAATTGCGGACCACACACGCTTTAATTTGGACTAATTACATATTTCGGTCCTTGCTCTGAAGTTCCTTCCTATCTTGACCTTATCTTTACAATTAACGCATTTTAGCCCTTATACATTTATTTCTATGCATTTTGGCCCTTATACATTTATTTCTATGCATTTTGGCCCTTGTCTTTTATTCTTCCTCATCAAACTTCACTGATTAAATTAAAGATATTTGTATTTTCTTTTCTAAATTTATTTGTTTTGAAATATCAATGCATCCTATAATGACAAACATAAAAACTAAATCAATAATAAAATTTAAACTTAGCAAAGCAAAACAAAAATTTATGATTTATGGAGGTCTATTTGCTTTGAAATTTAATTTTACGACTCTCTATCTTAAGAAAAAATATAGATCAACCGATGTTAATCTTTGTAACTAGTGAATAGTAATATAAGACATGTAGCAAAGCTTAAATTTTGAGAATTAATAACATAGAGACTCAATAAATACATTAGTGTTTGAAGCTTGTTGTTAGAGTTGTCTAATCGATAGTAAAAGAGAAATTGTTTAAAAAGATTATATCTTATAGTTAGGATTTTCTACCAACATTATCAAATTTATATAAATTTAAATTATTTTTTAAATCAACATATCTATTTTTATGAAAATAATATAGATTAATATTATAAATTCGAAAATAAATAATATACATTAAAATAATAAAGGACATTACCTATAGCCAAGTCTTGAACCCAGGATCAATGTGCTCCACTTTTTACCAACTCTACTAAGGGAAGATATAAAGTTGTACCTCCGAAAAAAAAAAGATATAAAGTTGTACTACTAAAGATATATTTTAATGGAATTAGGTGGGTTCTGGGACCCCGCACCTGGCTCCGCCTGTGTGCATATATAGAACAATTTTATATCTTGTGTTAGTTTATCCAACTTACTTTATATGATCACGAGTTCAAACATATAAAACTATTAGATAAATGACATGTAATATTACAAATTCATGTAATTTCATGTTATATTATTGATGACTTATGTTATGATTAAATAACAATGATATTTTTAGTCATTTGTTAAGTATTATTTAGTTGATAAGATGTTTTAGTTAATCTGTTAATTCAAATATATTTCTCAGAGTGATCTTTCAATATAAACCTTAATTTTTAACAATAACGATAAACATACAAAACAAGCGTATTTGAAATTGAAGAATGTGAAACAACATTAACGTAAACATACAAAAAAATATAAGTTCACATACAAAAAATGTAAGTTTTTTGTTAGTTCTGTTCCAAAATATGTGATATAGATTCATTTTTATATGTATATTGAAGTGTTAAGTTTATCATTTTGTTTTTATGAATATATGATTGCACCCTAAATCCAAGCAAAACTCAAAAGCTTCATACTTTTGCTCAATCATCATCTTTTTATAGTCAATTCAATGTTGATTTTTGATGATTTCAAAACACAAACAAGTAATATGAAATAATATCATCACATATCTACTTAAATAAACTATCAATTTCATTACAAAATCTAAAATACGATGAACTCCAGAGAAAATAAGAACTAGAAAGTTTAACGTCATATTTTTTTATTGGACCTTTGACATGATGATTTTATTGTATATTTCAATTATGATATTGTTATTGGTTATATTTTTATAAGAATCACATCATTTTGTTATAATAATTGTGATCCACCATTGAAGTGATCAGGAAAAAAAATTAAGTTCAATTTGTTTTTGTGTTAATCATATAAATCATTTACGATATCAATGGAATTTACAAATGTTTGCAACTATTTTTCACCATCGTGATATAAATCATAAATCGTTTTTACGTTTATTCATCAAAAGCTATTTCTATTTTTTATAATGAAAATTTAAATGCAATTTATATTTTAAAGCAACAAAATTGTTTGTATATATTTTTATTAAAGTTATGGTTCCAATTTTTAAATTTTATTTTTGAATTTTATTTTTAAAGATCTAAGATAAG
Organism: Limnanthes douglasii subsp. nivea; assembly: GCA_036936605.1. NCBI lineage: Eukaryota > Viridiplantae > Streptophyta > Magnoliopsida > Brassicales > Limnanthaceae > Limnanthes > Limnanthes douglasii. Next base: position 12,541,488 of record JAUPFV010000004.1, on the reverse strand, counting down.
AAAACACGAGTTTAAAACGTGTGTATATATATATATATATATATATATTTAATTGTGTATATGTATTTTGAATTTTATAAAAAACTATAATAAATTGTTGATATTTTAAATAAGATTAATTTCATAGATTTTAGAATTAAAATAGATAAGTCGAATACATGAGCTTAGGATAACAACAACATTTTACAAACTATCAAAAATAAGTATAAAGTAAATATGGTATTTTATAAAGTGAAAAATTGAAATATAAAAAAAGAATTACACTACACATAGCATATGGAGTAGCATGCATGAAATTTAATACGATTAATTTCAATTTAATATGATAAATTAAAAGGTGGAATAATTAGTTTTATGATAAATGGTATTAGATGAACATATTTACAAATTATATTGTCATCTACTATCCAAAATATTATTTATGTTTATTTAATACTCATCTCATTTATATAACTCCCGATGAATATGATGTAGCCCAGAAAGTCCAAACAAAAGTATTGTTTATTTTATTTTATTTTATTCAAATATATTATATATTTAAATCAAATCTAATTATATTAAGATTTGATTTTATTTTATTTTATTTTATTTAAGAATATTTATTTTATTTCCTTGTATTCTAATTTAGGGTTTTGAGAAGCTATTATATAAAGCCTCTTATGCCTTAAGTTATTTTAAGTTTTTGGAATAATAGATTTTTTATCTCTAAAAATTTCACTCTTTGTTTCCCTTAGATTAGGGTTGCATCATGTTACCCTTGAATTAGGGTTTCATGTATCGTTGTTTCATCTTCTACTTCCGCCGCGTCATCAGTTTGGTATCAGAGCCTCAGTTCCTGCTACGGGTCAAACATGTTTCTGAATCTTGATTTCATCTGATTCAAGGTCTAAAGGAGAGAACAACATACGGCCATGAATATCTCAAAGATCGTTTGGTATGCGGGAGACACACTAGGCGTTTCAATGACGATCATATTGACCGGTTACTGAAGGAGTTTAAATTGGCTACCAATCGTCGAATCAAGGTAAAACTTTCTTATCGATATGTTGTCTCAGGCTATGAAGAGGTTTTCAAAACCATTTTTTTCATCAACTGGACATGGGGATGTTGTCTTTAGGCTATGAAAAGGTTTTCGAAACTATTTTTTTCCTTCAACTGGATGGCTTGAATGTTACTTCGAATAAGGAACACTCGAGAAGAATTTATCTTATTCCGATAAGGTCAACAATTATAATTCCCAATGTAACGATTGAATAAAATAAAATAAATAATTTGGGTTCTTTTGATGGTGATGGTGCTATGAATTCGAGGACGAATTCTTGTCAACCAGGAGAGGATGATGTAGCCCAGAAAGTCCAAACAAAAGTCTTGTTTATTTTATTTTATTTTATTCAAATATCTTATATATTTAAATCAAATCTAATTATATTAAGATTTTATTTTATTTTATTTTATTTTATTTAAGAATATTTATTTTATTTCCTTGTATTCTAATTTAGGGTTTTGAGAAGCTATTATATAAAGCCTCTTATGCCTTAAGTTATTTTAATTTTTTGGAATAATAGATTTTTTATCTCTAAAAATTTCACTCTTTGTTTCCCTTAGATTAGGGTTGCATCATGTTACCCTTGAATTAGGGTTTCATCTATTGTTGCTTCTTCTTCTGTTTCCGCCGCGTCATCAGAATACCTAATTATATAATAATACCTCAAATACTGATGCTTGATCACCAACTAGGTAACTATTTCTAATTCTTGAACCAAAGTTTCTTTTTCGTACCTTTTCTTTTTATTTTATTTTATTATTTAAAATATCTATTTTATTATTTGAAAGTACTATTGGTTTTGTTTTTTTAATATTCAACCATAAGAGTTTTGTACATATTTAAGCATGGGAGTTCTGTACATTTTTAACCATGAGAGTTCTGTACATTCTTAACAATGTGAGTTCCCTACATATTTAACCATGCAAGTTCTCTACATTATGTTTCCAACCATGAGAGTTCTGTACATTTTTAACCATGCGAGTTTATTGAATATTAAACATGAGAGTTCTTCATTATAATCCAACCGTGCGAGTTATGTACATTTTTAACAATGAGAGTTCTATACATTTTTAACAATGCGAGTTTATTAAATATTAAACATGAGAGTTCTTTATTATATCCAACCGTGCGAGGTCTGTACATTTTTAACCATATGAGTTCTCTACATTATGTTTCCAACCATGAGAGTTTTGTACATTTATTAACCGTAAAAAAATCCAAAAAAAATCAAAAATGGTTCAACCTAGGACCCGTCAGAACCATTTAAAAATTTCTGCCGGGTTGCAAGTCTGTCGGGTTACTGTTTATGCAGGTCTGCCGGTTGCAGGTCTGCCGGTTGCAGGTCTGCCGGGTTGCAGGTATAACGGGTCAAGTTCGCAGGTTATCCAGCAGGTTATCCAGCAGAAGACCCATTTAAAGCACCGTTTATCAAGTATTTTATAATATTATTTAAAATTAATTTGTATGTGTTAATTAAGTCGAATTTCAATAATTGAGATATGTACAATATAAACGAGCTAATTATGCTATTTATTGTATTTTAATTTAAATATTATATTATTTTAATCGAAATTCTATAATCAAGGAAATTATATCCTAAAAAATATAATTGTAATATGATTTTGATATTGTTTGATTATATTTATATATTTAAGATATTTTATTTAATATTAGGTAGATATTAAATAAAATATATACATCTAATTGTATTTTGATTATAAATTTCAATATTATTGAAAATAGTTTTACGATTATAAAAGTAATAATTTGATTGTATTAAAACAAGATAATTGTAATATGATTTTGATATTGTTTGATTATATTTAGATATTTAAGATATTTTATTTAATGTTAGGTACACATTAAATAATATATACCTATTAGACATATGATTGTATTTTGATTTTAAATTATTATGTAGTTTTTTAGATCTTTCAAGCTTGAAGTGTATATGTTTAGATGATTTACATAGCTTATTGTATTTTCGAACTATTTAATATTTGAAGTATAAATTTAAAGTTTTAGAATTGTATAAGTATATGCATAAACATAAATTACTTGTATTGACCATACCACTGGTTGTATTCACCATGCCACTGCTGTAGGTGACCAAGTTGATCATTCGCTCCTCCATGCCACTGTTGTATCTGGCTAAGCTGGTCGTTTACACCTCCCTGCCACTGTTGAAATTGACGCTGCCACTCCGTATATTGAGAATGCCACTCCGTATGTTGAGTATGCGCCCAGTGGATATACTCGATCTGCTGCGAATGCGAATGCTCAGCAAATTTGCGGTCGGAACGTCTTTCTTGTCGCGGTAGTCCAGAAGAACCACCATGAGTAGCTGGATCGACAGACGGCTGGATATTTTGCTCAGAAGGTGGATTTGGCGGTTTTGTAAGATTTTTCGCAGCCCATATATCATTCAACGCGTGCTATGGTGACGTCATGCCTGCCATTTTGATATCAACTCTCCATCCCAAATGTATATCTCCTGCAATTTCAAAGAGTTTCTACTTATAGCACTACTTGACCTAACCTTCATCGGAGTGTACTTACTCACATCAACCCCTTTCGAAACAAGCAAATGACTCAATATCATCCCATAAGGTAGTTTATCCCCCCCACACCTCATAGCCATATTTCGAATCATCAAACTAGGTAAACTAATTCTTCCCTTATTTTGCACCATACAAGTAGTTAAAAATGTTTGAATATATGAAAGTTGCAAATCATTGTTACTAGGGGGAAGAAATAAACCGTTTACCAATTTCAAAGCTAATTTCCCATTAGCATCCAAATTACTTCTTATGGCTCAAAATTTACCGTTAATTTTTGTAGCCTCCAAACCACAACTGAGAAGCTCTACTTCTTCTTCGTAGGACATAGGCCAATCAGCACCCCAGCCAGAACGAGGATAATTAATGGAAGGTAATTTTTTACGAGTATATATATCATGGGTTGGAATAAAAAACAGATCTTCAAAATCAGTTTCAAAGAAACTATATGCATCACCATTAATTAAACAACTCATTCCTAAACCTCTACCATGTGAATCATTCTCAATTAAATGTGCGGTAGTATAAAACTTTCGTACTAATTCGATATACCATTCACAATTGAATCTAGCAATTCCCATCCAACCTACGCCATTATTAGGTTCAATAAGTGTGGATTTTTTTTGCATACCTTTAACTTGGATCAGTTCATCGTAATCCAAATACGTACATGCCCAAAATTTGGTTACACCTCGTGGTTCTAGCAAATTACGGACGCTAACCTCCCCTTCGCAGTGATGTTCGATTGTCTGGCTCTCTGATTCCCCCACCTCTTCATATCCCGAACCTCTTTTGGCATTTGCTCTTCGTCTCGAGGATGAAAATCATCTCCTCCACTCTTCTGGGCTTGCTTTGATTTGTTCGAAAACATTCCGATAAACCTGTAGGATTTTTTTGTGTTTGAAAATTATAAAAAAAATAGATAGAGAATTATAGCTAACTAGAGAGAGATTTATGGTGGTGTGAGTGAATGAAGGGGATGGGGTGTATTTATAGGTTTTTTTTAATTAATTAGCCGTTAGGATAACGTCATTGCTGACGTCATCCATCCGGGCAAGAGTCCGGATGGGCCGCTGTTCCTAGTAGCTAGTTTTCAAACTAGCTGTTAGGCTGATCCGGACCATCCGAACAATTTGTAAGGATGGCCCGGATGGTGTAACGGCTAGTTTGAGAAACTAGCCGTAGCACAGTTCGAGGCATCCGAAAAATTGTTCGGATGGTCTGGATCGGTCTGTCACGATCCGGGCCATCCGGTCGTCTAGAGGGTCCGCATTTGCAATTCGGGCCATCCGGACAATTGTCCAGATGGCATGGACTTTTTTTTTCCGAATTTTTGAATTTTTTTAATGGGTATCCCCTATAAATAGAGGAGACCCCAACTCCAAACTCACAAACTCTCTAAATTTACTCTACATCTCTTTAAATCTCTCTACTTGTTCTACATATTCTATAAAACTCGAATTTCTTATTTTACATATTGTAGTTCTACTTTCGGAATAGTTTGATTTTTTTTTTCCGCAAATTGTTTCTATTTTATAAAAACACTTAAATAACATTGGGATAACATTATAGTAGCTCAATTAAGCTCTGTATAATTTATCAAGTTTTTTGCTTGTTCTAGTTATTTAAATTAGTTCTTTTAATTCTAATTTTATTAGTTGTTTTTAGTTGTTATTAGTTGGTATTAGTTGGTATTAGTCTCATTTTAGTTTTTATTATTTGCGATATTAGTTTTGATTAGTACTTTATTGCATATTAAAAAACGTTATTTTAAGTTTTAAAATGCCTCTAAAACGTAGAAATACTAATGCTCACCCACCCGCTAATGTGGATCTCAATACGGATGATGATTTTCCTAGAGACTCCTCTCACATTGACACACTCTCCTCCCACGGAAGTGGTGGTGGAAGTACTAGTGGTGGATCGAGATTTTGTAAGAAAACATCTTGGATTTGGAAACACTTTAGTGTATCAGGTGATGGTTTATCCACTATTTGTAAAGTGTGCAATACAAGTTATCTTTACGTAAGAGTAAATATTAATATGGGCACTAACACTATGGTAAAACATTTAAAATATATGATCCTACAAAACCTAACGCAAATAATATTTGCATAAACCCTCAAACATGTCTTCCTTTTGAGTTTAACCACGATACGTATAGGGAAGAAACAATGATTTATGCAATTGGTAGTTTACAACCATTCGGTTATGCGGATACTTGGAGATACGAAAATTGGATGCAAGCTGGGGTAAACCCACAAGCCAAATGCATTCCACGTAGCTCTTTGTGATCGCTAGCCTTTAAATATTTAAAAAAAAACATTATTCAAACTATGCTAACTTTACCATGGAACTGAATTAAGACTTAAATGAAGGAGAAACCCGGGAGAACTCTTCTTTTGAGAACTTCACGTGTTGAACAACGGCTGAAATAGCCGCCTTTCGTCCTTCAAATCTTCAAAGAATGGAAGAGCGGATTCGATTCCGAGTTAAGAGTTCGTTCTTCTTCTTCCTTAAACTTTAATAAGGCAATTGCCTGCCGGTCGAACTACCTCCTTACTTTAGGGTTTCGATTACTAGTGATATAGCTTATTTTACTAATTTTGATATGGTATGTGTTACCCTTCATTGGATAGATCCTGAATGAGTACTCCAAAGGAGAATTGTGTGGTTTGAATCTATTGATCAAAATAACGCACAATTAATTATGGAGAGTATAGTTGAATGCATGAATATTTATGACATTAAAAATAAGATTATGTCTATTTCGTTCGATAATGCATCTGCTAATTTGAGTGCTATAAAATTGCTTAAAGAAGATTGCACTCCTATTTTTCCTAATTTGTTTCACACCAAATATTTATGCCATGTACTTTAATTAGTTGCGAAAGATGGAATAAGGATGATTCTCGAAGATTATATTGCTCCTATTAAAAATGGGATCCTATTTTGCACGACCTCCGCTGCTAAAAAAGAGCTTTTAAAACACTTGTTAATGAAAATGGGAAACAATATAAGAAACTTATATTATATGTCGAAACTAGATGGAATTCCACTTATACAATGCTTGCACGTGCTCATGTTTTTAAAGAAGAGATTATATGGCTTTATAATGCATCTTATCCTCAGACAGTTATTGAAAATCAACATTGGAAATATTATGCACACACTAACCTTTTCTTCACAAAATCAACCTAATGCTCATTTGGCCCTTTTCACGATTACTAATCTTGCCATGCATATGAATGAATTTAAATCAAATTTTGTATGCGTAGACATGGTGCCCCAAATGGAATTCAAGTTCACAAAGTATTTTCATCCAATCCTTATGACTTATTCATTTGCTTGCATTTTGGATCATTTTTTACGACAAGATCAATTTGAATGACTAGTTAGATGCTTTTATCAATCCGTACAGTTTTCTGAAACTAGTCCAACGAATGATCCAATTGCCCTGAAGGGTATATTGTCAGCGTATATGAATGTATGCATAATATGTATGATAAGTATACCGAAAGATATAGATTAAATACAACTACAAATGTAAGGAATAATAACAATAGGGGTAGAGGGAGACTTTCTACTAACTATGTTCAAATGGCAATGTTACGAAGCAATGAATTTACAGAAACCCCTCAATCTGATAATGAGCTGTCTAGATATTTGAGCACTAGGTTGATTTTACAAATTTTCTCGACCGTGGTATTGAAGATACCATAAGATGGTGGGGTACCAAAACTGAAAAGTATCCTATTCTTTGCAGGTTTGATAAAGAGATTTATGTAATACCTATGTCTACAGTTGCAAGTGAGTGTGCTTTCAGACAAGCGAGGTTGCAATACATAACTAAGAGAACAAGATTGACGGGCAAAGCACTTAGAGTGCTTGTGGCAGTCAAGGATTGGACCACGGCAGATAAAAGGATGCAAGACAGAGAGTTTAGAGACGAAGTGAATGTAGACGACATCTTCGAAGATTATCCGGATGATTATGAAGATACACTTGAACAATAAATTATGGAAGAAAACTAAGTTGAAGGTGAATCAAGTGAGGATGAAGATTTTACTTACAAAGAAGAACTTGAAGAAGATGAATGATGTTTGTAATAGGTTTTTACTATTTTATATTTTAATTTGAAAATATGTGTACAACTCCTGGCCCGCAAGAGTATAAACTGTGAACGACTAAATAAACCAAAAAAAAAACTATTTACCTTTTATTATAATTACAACAATTGTATTATGAAATAATTATAAGATCTCATTTTGGTTTAAAAAATAATAACAAACATTGTAATATTTATAACCAACTCACAATAATAATCAAAATATAATAATAAAATGACAACCATATTTTACCATGATAAAATATAATTTTGGTTTAAAAAATAATAAATAGCACTTGTAATATTTATAACCAAATTTCAATAATAATATTCAAAATATAATATTAAAATTATAACTATAAAATTTGTAATATTTTAACATGATAAGATATCGTTTTGATTATAATATAATATCTAAATTTCTAATATTTAAAACCAAAACATAATAATAATAATATTCAAAATGTAATAATAACACATTATAACCTTAAAAATAATATTTAAAATTTTGGTTTATATAACTTTAAAACACTAAATTTTATGGGGTCTGTCCGGGTTGCAGTCCTGCCGGATTACAAATCGAACGAACCATGTTTGCAGGTTATCCGCCGGATTATTGACAGATCTCCGGTATTTTTTCACGGTTCCAAAACCAATTGCCATCCCATAGTGATCTTATTATATAAGTACTTAATGGATCCGTATCTGTACTGTAGTCCAGTCCGTACGTAAGAGAAAAGGTGGCAGCGGCTAACCGGAGAAGGCATCAGCCACTCAAAACGGTAACCGAAGGGTCAAAAGCCCTACAATACCACAAACATGGTCGCAGTTAGTTGACCGACAAAAACCTGTAACACCGACCACACCACATGCTAATATTTCATAACTCTTACCGATTTCGGAATTGAAGAATCATGTATTTAGATATTGGAGTCTAGCTGGAAATTCCTTTACTGTTATAATTTAATTTATATAAAAAAAATACATCACAGGTTTGTTAATTATTGTTTGGTGTGGTTTATTATGTTGGTTTATTATTAATAATATTAATTTTTTTAGAGATATTTGATTATTCTTAAAAATTTAAAGTATTTTAATTTTAAATTGTTTTGTTAGAATTGTTTTCTTTAATTTAACTCTTTTTTAAAAATTAATTTCGTATTTTTTCAGTGAGTTTTTATAAGATATTTTCGTCTACAAAATCTTCATTAGTCGATGATATTATTGTGGGAGAAGTTCAATTTAGTTTTTGCTCTAAATTATGTTTGATTTCTTTTATAATAAACTTTTAAAGTTGGATATGTGTTATTCTTCTTTAATTCATTTGATTTGTATATTATTATTTTTTGAGTTTGTTCAAATACCTTAGTATTGTATCGTTGTTCTTCCATATTTATTTATTTTTATTCTTTTTAGATTTTGGAATCCAACAAAAAAAATGGTAGACAAAAAGAAAATCCAACCCAGTGTTGGTCACTTCGTTAAGCTTCTCATCAATGGGGGTAGTTTTTGTAAGCTGGATACCATTTAATATATCGATACTGGTTATTTAATGTATACAAACATTTACATCTACGTACTTTCTTTGGTGATAATTGATTAAGTTTTTTACTATATTAAATTTATAGATAGATAATTTGTTTAGGTTTTGTGATGCGTAATTTGTTTTGATTTATTTAATTTGGATGATTTGTTTGTGCATGTGAGGATGTAATTAGAACACAAATTAGTTGTTTATGTTACTATAAACATGTTTAAAACGGCTTTGTTGGCGTTGTTTTACAAGATTTGGTCTTGTTAATAAGTTTTCAATAGATTAAACTTTTTTGGATTGTTTAATGTTACTTAATCTGTTTTTTTAATATTAAATGTATAATAAATAAAATGATACTCTATCTAGAGATACCCCAAACGTATCCAAATACAGTCGGAAAACATCCGGGCACTTAAATACAGCTAAAAAATGGTACAACAATAAGAGTGGAATACATGAATACATAGACTACATCATTATTAATTAAAGTTACAAAGAAAATGTATTTAAGAAAATGAAATACATATATCTTGATTGGATGATAAAATACTAGATCCAAAATCCAAAAACTAGAACAGAACTTTAGATATGATAGATGGAGAAAAAGACATAAGTTGTGGTCTCTCCTAGCAATAGTAGCCAAAAAAGAAAAGACAAATAAACCTAAGATCAAAGAAAATCCAAAAATCAAAATAAAGAAAGATGAGATAAGTTTTAAAAATATTACAATAGATAGATAGAAGGAAAGACATCGAACGTATAAAAAATAAAAAATAAACAAGAAATTTGTTGATAAGAAATCAGGTTCACAATAAGGATAATACCATCGGAAACTTAGCATGAAAGATAAAACCAAATCTACGAGGGAAGAGTAACCTTCAAAACAGTTTGCTAGAGTTATGTCTTTACCGCAAACCAGGTCGAATCAGCTTCGTCAATGCCATTTTCAGGTTGTTATGAAGTTGGAACAAAAATATTTACTAATGCAAATGACGAATAAGCACCACCGGTTGATAAGATAAGGTGGATCTGGCCGGCGAAAGTAGGTGGAATGAGTCTTTTTAAGTTTAGAGATAGATAAAGTGCACCGTTCGACGCTCTCTAGGGTTTAAGATCCATCTCATTTCTCATTAGTTTTACTTGATCTATTTTTTGAAATCAATTTGTGTGAATTTGTAATGTATCAAATACGAAAGGATACCTTAAAAAATTTAGTATATCAAGTTTTTGATGATCTCTACAATGGGTGTAGATTAGTTATTTTATAAAATCAAAATATGTGTAGGTATTATATTTCACTTGTCAATGTTGTTTAGTTGTTTCCAAACTTGTCGTTAATGAATAACTTGAATAATTTTCAGAAAGATATTTTGTATACATCCTTCATTCATCAAACGTGTTGGTAATACCATTTATTATTCTTGTTTATGAACTATGATTTAAGTTCTCAACCTAATATTGGTGTAGATGAAATAAAAAAAAATTATTGTAATTCATCTATTCACCCAACATTTCAAGGAGGATAATAATGGTTGAATAGGGGTTCAGTAATAATAATAATAAATTAGACTTGTATTCATACGGATCGACTGTCTATGTTCAAGAAGATTAACTTGATATAGAATTACGCTTGCCTAAAATATATGAGTTGATTATGTTCAAGCTTTAGAGTAGTATTTTCAACTAAAAGAGGCACAAAATATCAACTAAAGGAGTAGTTCCAGTGAAATATAATGTCTGTACAGCTTAAGAAGTCTTATAAATTTTGTTACTCACAATATGTATATATACTTATTTTTGAAGTTCGATAGGAAGAACTTCGGGTGTAATTCAATATTGTTATTGGCAATGTGTGTATATATAATTTATTTTATGTATGATATTATTTGATGTATTGGGTATTTTTTTCAAACGGTATTAAACAACATTAGAATTAATTTAGTTGAGTGTTGCATTTCATATTGACTCTCATTGGTATATGGTTCTTACTTTCTTAGGAATACATATCGTAATTATAAATAATAATATTATAATTGCTATTTCTAATTTGAGTAACATGATTAATTCTATATTTTGGAATGAATAACCTGATTGATTTTTGCTAATGGAAATAACCAATTTTTCTTACAACTGCAATGAAAATCATTATTTATTATTTTAAATGAACTATACTAAAAATATTAAATGAACTATACTAATAATATTATTCTAGTTAAAATAAAACTATAAACCATCACAACGCAATCAACTTGACAAAATTTAATTACTGTCATCTTTGTTTCTGTTAATAAAAACATACATTTAAAAATAGATATATGTTATTGAAAATTATATGAGAAATAACGATATTATATTAGAAATTACAGTAAACACTATTATTTATGATACAAGTAACATGATTAATGAGAAAATAACAATATTACCATTGTTATTTTTTATTAGAATAACAATATTAGTAATAAAACCAAACAACATAAGAGTTCATGCACAAAAACAAAAGATAATGCAATTTTAAAATATTTTTTTGACAATTAAACTCAAAATGCACAAAAATCTATAACAAAAAGGTAAAAATTAAATTTGAATTTAGGTTTAAATTTCAAACAAACTCTCAAAATTATTCAATCAAATCAAAACAAAATAACATATTCAATTAGACTTGTGTAGGTCATATCCATAATCTGATATGAACCAAAATCAAATAAAAAAATAGTTTTTGTAACATTTATGTCTTACGACATGGAAACAAAAGGTTTTGATATGAATGGCTCAATATTCTACCCTTGTTTGTATTTTTCCCTCGACTTTATTGAGCATGCCAATTTCATAACATACATTAAAATCATTATATCGTGATAAAGTGCTTCCAAAATGTTTGACCACAACTTTAAATTTGAAACCGAACTCTTTAAAAATATCAACCACGGGTATCAAGCTAGGAACATGGGTCGAGTTGGATCAAGATCCAGTGAAATTGTGAAGGATTTTAGATCTTTTGGATTTCTTTTTCTTTGTATAGTGTACCTTGACCAAGTAACAGATGTGGTTATTCTCATTAAATAAATCTTAAAATTTGAAAAAAATAAAAATAAAATAAATCTTGGCAAAAACGGAGACTAATGAGAAATCTATTTGTGGCTTTATATCAAGCTAGTGTTTAGATATATAGAGACAAGTCTTTTTGTCATCCCACTACGAGAAGCTTATTTAGACATGTCTATGCGTCATCCCATAGTAAATAGCCTTGGAATGTTTTATTCTTTCTATTTACTTATTTTTCAGCTACTATATAAGAATCTCGACTAGATATAAAGACAGAAAAATTACATTTCAAATTTTGTTTGAAAAAAAAGTAAGTTTTTCAATTGAAAAGGTGAATCACATTAATACAAAAAAAATACAATAGTAGGCACCACCAAACAATACCTAATAAAAAGACAAGGTCATACAGAATAAATTGAAACAACTTTTATTAACGGTGAACACCAAAAACCTAATTTGTTTTGAGGGAAATGTGATATTGTCGAATAACTCAAAAAGATGGTGACAATTCTCTGTAGTAGGTGAGTATACTGTGAGGATACGATAAATGCATGATGAACAAGCGGTGAACGGACGATGAACAAATGATTTACAAATAGTGAACATATACCGAAAACATGAAATATGAACGGATTTTGGTTTTTGTATAATGACAAAAAAAGGTAAAGATTTAGCTTATTTAAGTGAGTAATGAAAAAGTAGGCGACTAATTTATAATTAGAAATTTTTTATATATTTTTAGGAATTTTGAAACTTTTGTGTGTCTTTAACAATTTCAAAATGTGTGTATACCTTATAGAAACTCACCTTAATTTATAATGGATTTTTTGGGGTTTGTCGAATTGTGAATTAAAATTATCAAACAATGATTTCGGACGTAAAACAAGTTCATTTGAATCATAATTCGAAATAATTTCACCACGACTTTAAAGAAAAGTATTGAAAATTAATTTTATAGGATGATAATAAATTTTAGGAATAAGTTTGGAAAATAAAAAATGATAATTAATAGGTTAAATAAGAGATTTGATTAAATAAATATTTTGAGATCATTTGAGGTATGTCAAAACAAAACTGCATCGCATACATGTTACAACACGTCAAAAAATATAGTACATATGTTCATCGTAGCAACATATGCCTCCAATTTCAGAGTATCACAATTGTTTTAGTCCAAATAATGCGGTAACAAACATGATTATTTGAACATCACATAATATGTAAACTACAAGTCGGTTTTTACAGTAAAAAATAGCTCTCTCTTTAACTATTTGGATAATACATTAACTTAAATTTTGTTAGTTTATCATTACAACAACGGATATGGCTCGCCGCGTGGAATAATGTTTCAAATATAGTTCACAGTTTGCCGCAGCTACAAACCACTTTGCTACTAAATGTTATAAACGTCTTGGTGATATAGATCAAATATAATTGAGATTTGATTACTGTGTTTGGTTCATCGTGGTGTGCTTCATTTCTTATCGCGATAATGGAAAACATATACAACCCTTCAAGCATCTATTCAATTAAGTGTGTTGATTCAAAAAAGTCTAAAAAATTATGACGTGTCTTAAATTTATAAATTATAGGATAGTTTAGAGTTAATAATAATAAAATTGTCTCTTATAAAAAATTTGTTGCTATACTTTATGTGTCAATACACAACATAAATAAGTTAAAGTTTAAAGACCGAAAAAGTATCAAACTCATGTTTACAAATTGTAAAAATATAACTTGATAACATCTCTTATGTATGGGATACAAATAATAATAGTTTATTTAATGACCTTCTTATAAAGGCTAATATTCAATTGTGTATGAATTTGTTAAGTTAATTTTATCTAAATCGAATATATTCGTTACTAGAGGATATATGTGTGATATAATGGTTAAACTATGTACCAATGATGATTCAATGAATAAAGACTCATATAAATATTCATGTTTTTAAAATAATTATATACTCCCTCATATATGGTATAGTAAGATAAAGAGAAATATTCTAATACAAATTATGATTATAAAATAAATACATGTGATAAATATGAACTATGTGTAGATTCAAAAATGAGTAAAAAATCTTATAAAAATGTTAAAAGATGCGTGAAACTAATATATATCAAAATGTGCTACATTTACTTATAATTTAGAATATAACTTGAAATTGACAAGAAAGTGACAAATCAAGAGACAAAGCTGCACTCAAGACGATATTCACCCCAAAAGTTGAGAATTATGACCTTATAAAAGTAAAAAAAAAATCCAAAATATTAAGCTAGGTAAAAAGCTAGAGAAATAGTGTTAGAAAGAGAGAAAAAAAACATTGTATCTAACTTTTAATAATCTAATATAAGGAAATTTAAGTGTGTTCATCAATAAAATATAAACCATTTCATTTTTTATTAGTGTGGTAATAGGTTCGATGATAAAAAAATCATCATCATAATATATTTTCATATGAATTATGAAAATAAAATAACTGAAATATTTTATATTACAAACTGTGCGGATGTTTTGTTTTTTGTAAAAAGATATATTAAAAAGATCAAATTAGTCAAAAGAGCTATAAATATGTTTTTGTTGGTTATGCAACAAAATAAAAAATCTTATAGGTTGTTTGATTTGGATTTTAATATAAAAATTCAAAGTTTATTGAATCTATATTATATAGTTATAATAAGAATTAAACCACTAACCATTCAGAAAAAGTTTTTAAAAGAAACACATATGGTAGATGCACAACCATCTGAGCCTCACAAGAGTCAAAATGAGAAACTCTACATTTCGATGGGATAAAATCCCAAAATATGTCGTTTCAACTTTATTAAATATGTTTTTTTTATTTGAATCAATAGTTTGACTTTATATAAAATGATTTAGTTACTCTTATTTATTTAAAAAATTATATTTTATTTTCATTTTTCGTGTATTTAATAAAAAATGATAAGATGTTATAATCTAAACTATACTTTATATATTAAAAATTAAAAATAAGAACTTTAAAAAATTTATAATACCAAAAATTTACAAGACTCAAAACTTGAAAATAAAAAAGTAACAATAGAATCGAGTTCAATAAAGGTCTTTAAATCACAAATAAATAAATAAATAAATATACTATCTTCTATAGTTTATAAATTGAATCCGAGTAAAAACAAATCACAAATGTGCGATTCCTGGATTTTTTCGAAGTCGACGTATCTGGTCGACTTCGAAAAAATATGTATGACACTTAATATTAACCGATACGAAAGAATGTCGACCTAATTGGTCGTCATCATTTATTAGTTTTGCTATCACCCAATGTTACCTTTATTATCGACATTAGTGGATGTTTGTGTTCACTAATATCAATTCATAAAGTTGATATTAAATTTCAACATGTCACTCTATATCGATTGGATGCGTCATAATCTGTGGACTCACATGTTAACCAACGTTAACATAGTGTATCGATATTAGTTATTATTTACTTGGATCCATACTTTTCAGTATAGTTTATGACTAAAATTATATTGTTGCTGTTAACTTTTTGTAGGCAATATGGCAAAAATATATCAAGATTTTTCGCACGTCTTCAAGACTTTTTCCAATTACACTAACCCTAAACTTGAAGAATTTATCAAACATAAAGGTAAGAGTAGTGGATACATGATAGCTAAGTGTTTTTGGAATAATAAAAAGATATAGAGAGCTCGAGATTAATGTTTGTTTGCGGTAAATCTGCACCGTATATGAGACAATCCAAGAAACCTAATGTTAAAATAAGATTGCGCTTGACAACAAAATGTGATTGTCCTTTTAAACTTAAATCTTATCATTTTATAGGTGAAAGTGTCATGTGAACTCCGATGGTTATATGTGGAAAACGTAATCATAACACTGTGAGATTCTTATACTGCGCATGAGCGAGAAAGTTAGAATAGATGAAGAATAATTTATTATGAAATCGTCTACCGTTGAGTCTCGTCATTGAAAAGTGTTAGCTAGTTTGAGGAATGAGAAACCATGAAAAGTATCCGACATACATAATATTTGTAATGAAAAATACAAATAGTAAAAAGTTAACCATAAAATTAAAGAAGAGATGTTGTTTTATGACCATTTTCCCAAATTTACGATTTTGTTAATCTTTATGGCAACATATATAAAAATGTATGGTCTGGATGGTTGTAGGGCTATAACTTACTATGTATTTAGATGTCAAAATACATGACGACATGTGCAAAACAACTAATGAGGAGAATCCTATAGGACTTTCCTTCATATGAAGTTGTGTACGGTACTCGTAAAAATAATATATGAAAAACCAAATAGGCTAAAATGATTTGATATAATTGTCGGTTTGAACTGGATGCAAGTGCCATTTTTTCACAATTACGACCATGTTTAAATGCATTGTGTGTACATATTATCGATGTGGTTCTTCAATTTTTAGCTCTAAAATATGTTTCCCCCTCTTACATAAATAAAAGAAGTTTTTATTGTGCATGTGAACGAGAATTATTTCATTAATGTAATAAAAATTATGATTTTAGTTCTTTAATACGTCTATAACAATATTGTTTTTATAATATTGTTAATATTCAGTAACTGGTTATGATCCATCCAAACACACCACTATCCCTCGTTCATATTGGTTGGAACTGATTTTGTAGAGGATAGAGTCTTGGCTAAATAAATCCATTATTCGATCAGAAGGACAAATATATGCAAATGGATGGAGTAATTAACCAATACCGTATAGTGACAAACCTTTCTAAACGTGAACATGCCTACTTTTTAACTTTTGTTTGTTGTAACTTTAATTTTTGGTATTGTTATTTCTAAACTACGTTTTATTGCGTATTTTTATTTTATTAATGTCATTTTTTTATGTTTTAAATTTTTTACTTAAACGCTATAGATTCAGAATATAAAATATGATAGCTTAAGAACATAACATAAATAAATAAAAAGTATAAAATACAGATAACATAACACTTTATGAAGAGTTTTATCCATGAAACAATATATAACTTTAGGCAATTAGCTTGCACATTCACTTATTCAATGTATTTTTCTCCATCTCTTCTAGTATATGATTTTTAATAGAATCAATAATAAGCAAACTAAACGTCGTGTTTTTCGTTAGGTAAGAAACCCAAAACTTGGAACCAATTTCAATTATTTGAACTTGTTAGAGACTTATTCACGACCTCGTGCATGCCGCATCATACATGAATAACATATACGATTCATACCGTACATGTAATACATTATGCCTACAAATTTATCAAAAAATAAAATTGTTTCATCTGCCCCGATTTTCTTCACAGCAGCGACAACTTTTACCAAGTTGTTATCTTATTAAGATATTACAATTTTTCTTTGTTGTACATTTTGAAGATGAAGATATGAAATAGTCAGTTGATTGGTATATATAAAAAAATTAGAGAGAATTAGGTCAAAGAGATAGATAATGTTGGACAACTTGACCTATAATCTAAAGCCACGTGTTTAAGTTGGTCAAATTACGTGTTTAATTTTGTTTTTAAAAATACCTAATGTCTACCAAGTTGTTGGACATTATGTATTATTTTTGTCCGGAAAACATTGTAAATATCGTTGCACGTTTTTCTTACAAAAAATACGAATTCCTAATGTCAACCAAGTTGGATGACATTCGGGTTTTTTTATGGAAAAATAGTATTGTAGTTTTTTCGTATAAAAATAAATCTATTATCGACCACATTGGTCGGTATTAAGGTTTTTATTTTAACAGAAACGTGCCATGTATAACACCTCAATAGCCTATAATCCTACCAATTTTTATAAACAAACCAATAATTCATACAACTAAAAACATATATATTACATCCAACTTATTTTTAAAAAACATTCAAAATATTACATTTGAAGGTTTAACCAAAATATTTCATTAGAATGCCTAGTCAAAATATTAGTTTGGAATTCATAACTAAAAAATTACATCAGAATACTTAACCAAAATATTGCATCCAAATTCTTAACCAAAATATTATATTCAAATATTGATTGTAAAAAACTTCTTTTATATCGTTTTGACTTTCACCACAACGTATGGGATAGTTTTATTTTAATTTAAAAAAAAATTGAATTTTATTTGTAGCCCCGCTTAAAATGATCAGATTAAAAAAACTAACATTTTCAAGAAGAAATCTTACTAAACATGTCAAACGAGTTGGATCCCTCAAAATACAATAGATAGAAATGTGGACATGAAAATAAGTTAGTGAGTCTAGATAAAATACTTTTCTCATGTCTCACCGCATTCATATGTGTTCGCAGAGATTTTACATTACAAAAAATCACGAGTAATAAAAAATAAAATCGATTATTACGATAGTTAGCATATTACTATCGACACAACCTTACATATTTCGGATCTTCTTTAAAGGAGATGACATTTACAACAAGTTTAGCAACCCACAGACGCACATGTCACGCACTTCTACCATTAGATATATACATTTGTTAAATAAAGAGTACGCACGTCTTTCGGACTCCATGTTGATAACATTTTAGCAAAAATAAAATTATATAATAAATTAACTAAAAATATTCAAAAACATATCAAAGGTTAGAAACACATACTTTGATATAACCGTAACCAATAGTAATTTCAACAAAATTCTGGACTTTATATAAGACCGTTTTTAAAGAATGCATATCTCAAGATATTTTGTTTATCAATATTGGTTTCGGATATAGATAACAGATTTAACTGTTCAAACTCGTATTTCTTTTCTGGTACTAAAAATAATTTATATTAGACGTCAATATCTCGTACGACAATTCTCCTCCTCACTATAATTATACAAAATTATTAATAATTTTCTTAAACTAGTATAGACAACTTCACTTTCACCCAACATATAGCAAGTATCTAAAGATAATTCCTCGATGGCTATATCAAATCTGTTGTTAGAAGTGTCTAATTGCAATGATACAACCATGGGGGATGACAAAGACAAATAAATATTATTTGGAATTATAAAATGAAAGTTTGCCAACGTCAGCTTTTTTAAGTGCGGAGAGTCCATGCATATGTATTGTGATGCAGCGAAATGACGATAAGAAATAACAATAGATAAAACCCTAACCCAATGGTAACATGATAGATAAAACCCTAATCCAAGAGTAACAAAGACTAAAACTTTCAAAGATAAAAGTATATTATTATAAAAGATTATTTAAAATTTAAGGAATATAAGGCTCAAAACCCTAAATTAGAATACAATACAAGGAAATAAAATAAATATCTTAAAATAAAATAAAATAAAATCTTAATAAAATTATATTTGTTTTGAATAATATAATACATTTGAATAAAATAAAATAAAATTTTAAAAGTTTTTGTTGCGGTTTTGGGCTACATCATCCTCCCTTGGTTGACAAAAATTCGTCCTCGAATTCAGAGTACCATCACCATCAACAACCAAAATTATTTTGTTTTATTTTTTTCAATTGTTACATTGGGAATTATAATTTTTGACCTTATCAGAATAAAGATAAATTATTCTCGAGTGTTCCTTATTCGAAGTCACATTGAAACCATCAAGTTGATGAAATTTTTTGGTTTTGAAAGCGTTTTCATAGCCTGAAAACAACATCCGGATGTCCAGTTGATGAAAATCATTGGTTTCGAAAACCTCTTCATAGCCTGAGACAACATCTCGATAAGCAAGTATCTCATTGATCCAATGATTGGTAGCCAATTTAAACTGCTCTAACAATCGGTCAATACGATAGTCATTGAAACACCTAATGTGTCCCCGCATAACACACAATCTTCGAGATCTTCATGATCACATATGTTGTTCTCTTTTTTAGACCCTGAATCAGATGAAATCAAGATTCAGAAACATGTTTGCCATGTAGCAGAAACTAACGGAATGATAAAAAGAAACGATGATAGATGAAACTCTAATCAAAGGGTAATATGATAGATGAAACCATAATCCAATGGTAACAAAGAATGAAACTTTCATAGATAAAAAAATATATCATTCCAAAAACTAATTTAAAAATTAAGGCATACGAGGCTTTGTATAAGAGCTGCTCAAAACCCTAAAATAGAATACAAAGAAATAAAATAAATATCTTAGAATAAAATCAAATCAAATCTTAATACAATTAGATATGATTTGAATAATATAATATATTTGAATAAAATAAAAAAGTTTTTGTTTGAGCTTCTCGACTACATCATGGGATGATAAAGACAAATAAATATCATTTGGAATTATAAACTAGAAGTTTGCTAACGACGGTTTTTTAAGTGCGGAGAGTCCATGCAAATTAAACTCTACAAAGTCCCGAAAACTTACAATTACATCATCTACGTCACATTATATTAAATAATGAACTCATTGAGTAAGTTCAGTTAACTCTCAGTTACCTAATACCATAACAAATCTATGAAATCCTAAGAATATCAATATATCATAATTAGTTATGATCGTCTTGTCCAAATTCAAAATATGTTATGAACATCTACTAATTTGAGGACCGATACAAACTTCTAATGGTTTCTTCATTATCAGGACAATACATTAGTTATAACATTATATTTAGTGGTAGGAAAAATCGTGAGAATTTGTACGAGTATGGAGATCGATAAGTCGCTTAACTTCGTAGAAATTTTTATAATATCAAAACAAGTCTTATAAACATTAATATTCAACCAACCACATCAAATAACCAATCTAAATAAGTAATGAAACAAAAAATCCATCTTTTTCTATGATTTACACCAATGTCGAGCTAGTGCATCGATATTAGTGTAAATATATAAAAATATAAATTTTTGTATTTACATCAATGTCGACCTATTTTATCGATATTGGACACTAATGTCGATAACTAGGTCAACATTAGTGTAAATCTAATGGAAAAAAAACCTTTATCTTTTGTGTTCAGTTTACACTAATGTCAAGCCTCTGCGTTGATATTAGTGTCTAATATCGATGAATTAGGTCGCCATTGGTGTAAATCTGAACAAAGAAAAAATAAAATCAAAAATAAAAAATTATTAACCTACAAATCGAACCAACCATAGTAAATCTCATATTTGATATGAAATTCAACAAAATATCTTTATGACCTATAAAATTACTCAAAAATACTGATCTAAGTAAAAAAATAAGTTTGATTCAAATAAAAATACTAAATAAAACTACGTAAAAGTTTAATAAATAATTCTTATTTTCGATTTGAATAAAAATGAAGATTCAGAGTTTGTGTCCTTATTGTTAGAGAGTTTTGATAATAAAAATAAAATAAAAATTGATAAAATCATTTAGTTTATGCTTATTTGTAGTCGAAACGTAAACGTATATAATAATTTAAAGTGTTTTTTACCTTTAAAATGTATGAGGTAAAAATAAAAGACGGTTGATAGTGGATAAGCCATGGTAGAAAATATTCAACCGCTTCAAAAGTAAGTATTAAGTTTTATGGTAAGTTACCAATGAAAGCTCGGGATAAATTAAAATTACTAATAACCACTCGATGGTAAGTTACCAATGAAAGCTCGGGATAAATTAAAAGAACTAATAACCACTTGAATTTTCAAGTTTACCACTTATTACTTACTGATGCAGACAGTTCGGTGAATTGACAGTTTGGAGTTCCGGTGTCAGATTTTGACCCACAGCACCTTGTTTCGAAGGAAACGACGTCACGAACGCAAGTCACCAGCTTTGCTCGTGAGCTATGGGCTTTTTTGGGCATTCGGGCTCATCTATCCTCTTGTTTTGCAATTTTAATACTTTAGGCTATTTTGGTAATTTTCATACTTTTAGTTTTAGGGTTTCGCTTGAACCCTTATATAAACCTATCTTCTATACACTGTTCTGGGAGTTGTTTTTGTTTAATAAAATTTAGGGTTTTATCCCTTTTGGCTTCTCTTGCGTTTCACTCTGAGTCACTTACTACGTAAAAATCATCCAACAAATACTGTTAGGAATATGGGTATCGCATATTCTGTCTCCGTATATAAGTAATAACAACCGATCTTTGTACTAGTATGATATTATCCGCTTTGACACCTGGAGGCCCGCACGGCTTTGCTTTTGGTCCACTTCCAAAATGCCTCATACTAGGTGAGATATATTCTCACTTATATACCATTTATCATTCTCAATGTTTAACTGATGTGAGATGTGGGACTTTGGTCGCCACCTTAACAAATACCTTTCAGGTATAAAGATAAAAAAATCAAGAACTTTCATTTTCTTTTTTCACCTCGTGACTCTCTCTCTAAATCGAAACTCACAAATCTCTCAAATTAAAGATTTATGCAACAAATTCTAACAAAATCTCAAGTATTTCAAAATAAAACAACTATTAAATGACATTTTCACAAGAAATTATCTTGTCTCTTCTTTAATTTTTTTAATTGTTGTATTATTAGTTATTTTTAATCTTTAAAACTCAATAGATTTTACATCATAACTTAATTTTATCTCCCTATAAATACATCTATTCCTATTTTTTAAAGATGAATAAAACTAAATTCATGAGTGGTATTTTAGAGATTTTTTTGTCTTTTTTATTATTTTCGCAACTAAATTACTCTAAATTATTCAATTTGAACACAATTATTTTTTCACAACCAAATTGCTCTTAATTACGTAGCTGGAACATAATTACTTTTTCCAGATTAATTTTACAACTAGATTACTCCTATTTTTATAATCAAGTGTAGTAAAAAATCATTATGAGTTTTGTACATCTTTAAAAAATATAATTAATATATTTTTTATTTTTTGAAGCTATAGTTTGAAAGATATGGTAATTAAAAAATACTCTTTCCAAAGTAATTTCGCAACAAGATTACTCTGTTTTCGTAACCAAATGCTAGTATAAAAAATTAAGAAAATTGTCATAAATCTAGTTTTGTTCGTCTTTAAAAAACAAAATCATTAGTATTTTCGGAATTTTTTGGAGCTAATGTTTGAAAGATACGATATTTTAAAAAATGAAAAAAAAAATTCCAAACTAATTTTACAACCAGATTACTCTTATTTTTGCAACCAAATACACTATAAAAATTAAAAAAAAAACTTTCATGAACCTAATATCGGTTTTTTTTTAGATATGGTTTGAAAGATATGACATTTAAAAAAACAAAAAACTTTTTCTAGAACTAATTTTGTAACTAGATTACTCCTATTTTTAAAACTAAATGCAGTAAAAAAGCAAAAAAAACTAACTTTCATGTAACTGGTTTTGTTCGTCTATAAAAGAAAAACCTATATTTTTGGAGCTATGTTTTGAAATACATGGCATTTAAAAAAAACAAAAATTGTAACATATTTTTTTTTCACAATCAAAGTCCGATTTACGCAATTTTATTTTCTTATTTACGCAACTCATTTGCACTTAATTTTCCAACTGCAAAAATTTGATTTTTCATAACCCAATTACCGTTAATTACGCAATTGGAATACATTTACTTTTTTTTCCAACCAAATTATTCTTAATTACACAACTGGAACACAATTTCCATACTAATTTCACAACAAGATTACTCCTGTTTTTGCAACCAAATCTAGTAAAAAAGAATTCAAAAAAAGAACTTTCATAGATCTAGTTTTATTTGTTTTTAAAAAACAAAACTAATAGTATTTTTAGATTTTGGAGTTATCATTTGAAAGATATGACATTTAAAAAAGACAAAAGACTTTTTTCATACTAATTTTGCAACCAGATTACTCCTATTTTCGCACTCAAATGCAATTAAAAAAACTAAAAAAAATATTACATGGATCTAGTTCTGTTAGTTTTTTAAAAAAAAACATAACCAATGGTATTTTTGGATTTTTTTGGAGCTATGGTTTGAAAAATATGACATTTAAAAAACTTTTTATAGACTACTTTCGCGACCAGATTATTCATATTTTTGCAACCAAATACAGTAAAAAAAAATCATAGATCTAGTTTTGTTCGTCTTTAAAAACAAAATCACTCGTGTTTTTTTTTTGGAGTTTTGGTTTGAAATATATGACATTTAAAAAGAAAATTGAAGACTAATTTCGCAACCAAATTAATTTTATTTTCGCAACCAAATATAGTAAAGAATAAATCCAAAAAAAATATTTCATGGATCTAGTTTTATTCTTTTTTAAAAAACAAACCAATGGTGTTTAATTTTTTTTTTTTTAAAAACCATAATTTAAAAGATATGATAATTTTTTTTAAAAAACAAAAAAACGGTTTAAAATATATTAGTATTGAAAAAAATTAAAATATTTTTCTTTAATTAAATTCTAAAATAAATGGTTATTAGTATTTTTCAACTGATAAATGTGTTGGTAAATAGTTTTGAATCAAAACTTTTGGGGTTAGGTAGTTATCGGTACTCATCTAAATTTTATTATTAATTGTTTATTCAGGTGTACCCGCTGGCTGATATCGAAATATAGTACTCCAAACTTGACTTTAGTTGGAGTATAATGATAATATAATCATAGGTCGACGCCTCATACAGTCACTTTCATTATTTTACATGTGAAGATCTCCTGCTTTTGCGGCTAATGGGCTATTTTATTACGTTGGGTATATTAATCTTCCTTATTTTCCGATTCGTATAGTATTTAATATTTATATATTATTGGTTTTATTAGTTCTTCTTTATAAGTAGCAAATAAAAAGGCTAGTCTATAACCGAAAATAAATTTATTTGGTTCGTGAGTTTGGGTTTTAAATTTTTATTTTTAAAGTTTGGCTATCAATTAAATAAAATGATACAAAAAATATATATATATATATATATATATATATAAATAAATTAAATTAAATTAAATTATTTATTTAAAAAATTATATATATATATATGTGTTTATAATATAATATACACAAATTTATTTTTGGTGTACTCTCAAAGGATTTAATGCTAGTTGAGATATTTCGTTCTGTTATATATTGTAAATTATTTTCAGTTTAAGCGATGTAGGACAGCTAATCAAACGGGATGTCAAATTTAGTCTGTTGAGATACTACATTTAATACGAAAAATTAATAATATATATTATCGAAGAATTTTTATTATTATAACTTACTAACATGGTTAAAACTCATTATTAATGTTAAGTCCAACATTGATTAGAACTTAAACTAATATTTAAAGGGAGATGAAAATTTGATTTTTGTTAAACTTGACGACATAACATATGGGTCAAGCTGAAAATTTACGGGATTTTTTTTTAGTCTAGCATAGTATTGTCTTCGATTTGAGATATTGAAACCTCTTTTCATGACCAATATAACACTCAAAGATGATATTTAAAGATTCCAAAATAATATCGTTTTCGAGGAGGTCATCTTATTCGTCTCTTAATTGATTTAGTTATTCCTATAGTTTTGCAAAAAAAATTGTTTGTGACAAAATTAATATATATTTTTCCTCATAAATTATTTGATGAAATTAATTTTAGAAAGTGATAAAATAAATTATTATTGATTATCAATGCAAGTAAATTGCATTAACTAAAATTCAGTGATGATTTCACTTTAATAGGATAGAAAAAGGGAAAAAATACTATGATTTAGCATATATTAAATCGGTTATACGACATCTACACCAACGAGATATCAACGATAAAAATGTATCCCGCTTTCGAATTTAAATATAAAGCTAAATAAAAAATATATTAAAAGTTCTTAATATTTAAATCTTTAATTTTAAGTCACAAATTAAAATCTACTAGTCTTCAATTTCATCAGCTACCTAAGTATCTCATATAAATTTGGGTTCGTAAAATTCTAAAAATATTAAAAGTATGAGCAATCATAACATAAAAATATAAATCTTAAAATGTTAGCCAAACAAATTCTACATGAAACTAAAAAGAAAGTTATAAAAAATTTTATAAAAGAGTCTATGGATAGGAAAGGATTTGTGTGTAATAAAAAAAATGAGTATTCCATAACGAGGACCGTGAAAAGTGTAAATACGGTAGAAAAAAGATAAACAAACAAAGATGACTAGGGGTTTATTATTTAGAAAATGTATCTATTACATAATGTGTAGACTCTTATTCATAGATAAAACATATAAGCTAAAGGGATTGGGCTTAATATCTCTAACACTCTCTCTCAAACTCACAATATGTTATAAACATTTAGACTTTGTCATAAAGAAAATGAAACCACGTTGTTGACTGATTTTTCATAAAAATACCATCTTTAAATGATATGTGTGAAGAAATCCGCAAGTTGTCTTCAATCTTTAAAAAAATTCATACGTCTACTTTACACCACTCACAATCATTTTCACAAGGCTCATCGTAATGGAATCAAAAAAACTAAGAGGAACATAAACACTTCAACCAAAGGAATGGACCTAAAGTTCTTGAGAAATCAGATGTATGCAAAGAAGCACAACAATGAGGCACTGGAGAACTCTTTTGCAGATGAGTAGAAATTTGATATTCTTCACATCTTCTTGATAAATCTTCATTAAGTACTCTTCTTCATGCATCTTCTTCAAGTATTGTTTTTCACATTTCTTCTACATCATTATCTTCTTCAACCAAATATTTAATTCAAACATTAAATCTCAAAACTCCAACCCTAAATATCAAACCTACAGATTCCAAACGTCAAACAAAAATCCTAATATCAAATGAAATCTAAACGCCAAATATCCAAACAAAATCCAAACGACAAACATCTATCTAAGTAAACGTTAGACATAATCCAACGTCAAATAAAATCTAACCATCAAACAAATCCAAACAAATCCACAACAAAATCCAAACGACAAATGTCGACCTAAGAAAAAATCATACAAATCGAAACGTCAAACAAAATCTAAACACCAAACAAAATCTAAACTACAAACATCAATCTAAGCAAACGTTAGACTACATCCAAACATTAAATAAAATCTAAACAATAAAACGAAATCTAAACGATAAATTTCGATCTAAGAAAATGTCAGACATAATACCAATATCAAACAAAATCCAATTCAAACTCTCAATCCAAAATCAAAATTGAACTCCCAAATACCAATAACAAAATTAAATCCAAAACCAAATACCAAAAATCAACTCCAAAAACCAAATCCAAAAAACTAAGTACAAATACCAAATCTAAATCCAAATACCAAATCTAAATTCAAATCAGAAATTAAATCCAAATACAAATCTAAGATCTAATCAAAACCAAAATTGAATCCACGATTTTACCGATAAAAAATCTGCAATGCTCTATTAGCGTTTTCTTCTGAATCGTAGCTCCAAATTATAACCCAACCGATTGGATTGAAGAATTAGATATCCTGAACACACTCTCTAAAATTTAATAAAAGTCGACACAATTTGCCTCTTGATCAGGTCTGTTTGTTGTGGGTGCACACACTAGATCCAAAAACCAAAACATTTCTCTCTTTTTTTATCTTGCGGCGGATAGTTAAACAACTACTCACTGAGAAGACACAAAAACTTAAACTCAAGATCTAAACCTACGCTCTAATATTATGCAGTAAAAAATAAACAAAGAAAGATGAATATGGTTTTGTTAGACTCTTATCTATAGATAAAACATATGAGCTAACGGATTCTGGCTTAATATCTCTAACAAATATAACCGAGTCTAATAAAAATGAAACAAAAACTTTCTATCAAATATCTCGATCCTAAAACATGAAACAACAAACCGTTGTACGAGAGGTAAAAATATACAATACAAACAAATCCAATGTTGTGATCATAAAATGTTAGACTTACATCTATTAGTGTAAAAATACTATGTATCAATTCATTGAATCTCAAATCCTAATATAATTATAAAATTGAGTCCAATATGTTCCGACCATAAATAATAGTGTATACTACCCAAAGATACCCAACACTATTTTTAGTGTCACGTAATATCCCAAATATCAATAGTAAACACATGGTACCCAAATATTAAACTTAACTATCATCTAATATCCAGCCACTTCCATAATATCTCAAATACAAATGCTTCATGATGAGTCACGTCATTCTTCCTCTGTTTTTTAAAGTTTGTATCAATCAAACCGTAGTTCAGAAAAAAGATCCGAGTGTACCATCAGTTTTGTTTTTTAAAGACAAACAAAAGTAGATCTATTGATGATATTTTTTGAATTTTTTTTTGTGAGACCCAATAACCACAGTCTTGTATTACATTTGACTAGTCTCACATCTCGTCCTTCATTTTTCCCTGGTCTCGCATGATATAATAGAGAGATGGGAGACCATGCATAATATAATAGAGAGATACAAAACCAAACATGATGAAATTGAGCGATGCGAGACCAGGCATGATGTGACGGAGAGATATGAGACTGCATGATTTGATCGAGATATGCAAGACCGTGCATGATGTAATGGAGAGATACGAGACTAGGCATGATTTGATCGAGATATGCAAGACCGTGCATTATGTAATGGAAAGATACGATATTAGGCATGATAAAATAGAGAGATATGAGACAATGCATGATGAATTAGAGAGACCAGTCATGATGAAATGGATAGATTATACATGATAATACGAAGAGACCAAACATGGTGAAGTGGAGAGATCATGCATGATGGAAGTAGAGAGATCAAGCATGATGAAGTGGAGAGACCATATATGATGAAGTGGAAAGACCAAGAATAATGGAATGAAGAGATATGAGACCATGCATGATAGAGATGAAGAGACCATGCATGATGAACTGGAGAGAAAAGGCATAATAGAAGTAAAGAGACTATGCCTGATGAAATGGATAGACTGTGCATGATGAAATGGAG
The DNA here is from genome assembly GCA_036936605.1 of Limnanthes douglasii subsp. nivea. NCBI lineage: Eukaryota > Viridiplantae > Streptophyta > Magnoliopsida > Brassicales > Limnanthaceae > Limnanthes > Limnanthes douglasii. The sequence goes on along the minus strand of JAUPFV010000004.1, from coordinate 12,512,399 downwards.
AGACCATGAATGATGAAATAGAGAGATAAAAGACTAGACATGATGAAATAGAAAAATACGAGACTAGGATGATCAAATAGAGAGATACGAGACCATGCATGATAAAGCGGAGAGACCAAATATAATGAAGTGGAGAGACCGGACATGATGAAATTGAAAGACCACACATGATGAAGTGAAGATACTATGCATGATGAAGTGGAGAGATGCAAGACACAATACGATAAAATAGAGAGATGCGAGATGTTTATTACTTGATGATATGAGATATGAGACCAAGATGATTGGGTCTGATGAAAAAAATTGAAAAAATATCATATATGGATCTAGTTTTGTTCGTCTTAAGAAATTAAAATCGATGGTATTTTGGGTTTTTTCGGAGCTACGATTTTAAAGATAAGAGCTTTAAAATAACTAGGAAAGATAAGGTTTGGTTCAAAGAATGACAAGAGGGTTAATTTTGGGTTTTCTCCTTGGTCCAGTTACCTATTGCTATAATGCCAATTTTGAGTACTGACTGTGGTTTGAAAACTTTGCTAGATATATTTGGGTAACCCACCCTAAATAATAACCTAGTTTTAAGAGGTCTCTTAAGAAAATGTGGAATTTGAAAGATATGAATATGACAAACTATTTTTTTCCAAATTTGACACATTTGTGGAAAAATGATACTCGTGTAATGAAACAGACTTAAGTGTGGAATGTGTCTAATGGAACCTAATAGTTGGGCATAATTGAATGCATGTTGCGAGTCGTTTGCTGAATATATGTTAACTATGGTCTCTTGAATCTACTGGAACGTTACGTTTGTTCCTGATGGAGCTGAACTTAAGTTCGTAATAGAATCATGTTTCTTCTACATGCTCGAGTTTCCTAATTAATTGAGCCTCCAATTTAATTGGGTTTTCTATAAATTGAATTTATATTAATTAGATTTTTCAATTAATTACTTTTTGCTATTGATTTGGATTTCCTATTTACAAGGTTTCCTATTTTATGATTAGAGTTTTATTGGGATTCAAATCTCAGGCGTCTACAGAAGAAGAAACACAAAGCTAGGATTTTGTTTTGAGATGACAATGTTGATAGAGACAAGCACTGAATCTAGGTTTTAGAGAAAAAAATGGTAGCTTCCATTATAGTGAGATAAACGAAAAACAGTTGAATAAACATTCTAATATTCACGATTTCTTTGTAAGCGTTGAAGAGAATTCTGTAACAAAGTTGAGTGATTTAGTGTTTGAGAATTTCTTGTACCCTCATATATATATATATATTGTATATGTAACTCATGGATGTAAAAAGAATCGTGATTTGACCCACATTAAGTCTCTTATTCTATAATTGATTTATTTTATGTTTTTTCGTGTTAACTTTGTTTTTGAAATATGGTAAGATCTGAAGCTTTGATTACCTGATGTAGCATCTCAATGGATGTTCATTATTTGTTTCGATCATTACTTCACTAGGTGGCTGAAATTCGATTTGGAGAGTCTTGTTCAGATATTGTTAATGTTCCCAAAAAAATATATTATAAAACTTACATCTAAATATTTAGTAGGATTAAATCATATATTTTCTTTTCTTTTTTTTCAAATTTTTTGATATGCTCTACCTTTTAATTTTACTAAAATTATTAACGCATTAAAAGATAAAAATAACAGTTTTGAGTTTATATACAATGTAAACACAATTGTTATTATATAAAATGGACGTAGTATGGTGACAAAAAATAAGACAACCTTATTTAAACTTATAAAAATAATATAAATTTTATTTGAAAAAATTTCAAATAATGAAAAAAAAAACAATTATTTAAACTGGATTTGGAATAAAATATTATCTCACTAAAATTTATTCCATACTAGATTACAATGGTAAGAACTGTGATTATTAACTATATATAAATGGAAAAGTATTTTATAGGAACAATTACTCATATTTTATTCGGACATGACTAGGAAAGATTTAAAAATTAAAATGGATCTATTTTTTTCGTAATTATATATATAAACCTTCTATGTATTTGGTAAATTTTGTATTTATCTCATTCATGTATAAATAATATATTTATGATTTTAATGTTTTAATATTTATGTTATCTTCTTCAATTTTTATTATGTTTTAAATTGATTCATTTTCGAAGATATATAAATTATAATAAAAATATTAATAAAATAAATTAACAAAAAAGAATCTAAAAAAATTAAAATTAATAATTGATTATCAAAACTAAAAATTCATAAAATTCAAAAGGAGGATGAATTTTTAATTGTATGCAACTGTTTGTTTTTAATATAAAACTTACTTATAAAATATTTACAAACTAACAGAATTCTACTCAATAACATAATATGAAAATTTAAAACATAAAAAACTTGAATATGATATTGTGAAAATATTTTTTATAAATATCATATATTTGTGTATATATATATATATATATATATATATATATATATATATATATATATATTATGGATATTTAATGTGTATTTAGATTTTGTTAATAAATAGAATCTTTTTAGAGTTAATTAGTTATTGATATTGAAAATTTTGGTGAGATAGATATGAAGTTTAAAAACGAAAAAAAGTATAATAATAATAATAAACTATATTATTCAAAGTACTTTTTATTCATGAGAGTTATCTCTTATTTGTAGTAAGATCATGATTCTTAAGGTAAATAAAGAAATTTTACATATGGTTTAATAATGTGCAATAAATATTCTTACACGAATTCATCATATAACTAGATGTGTTGCTACACGATTCACTGTCATTTTTATTCTAAATTTTATCACCAAGTCACAATTCATTAGGATTCAGTCTCTAACGGACCGAATCATGTTATCATATAAATTTCATCCTTATCAATAGTCTCTAAGGTCTTTGCGAGAGGGTCGAAGAATGACTAAAATCTTTGTGGTATATAGGACTTCAGCTTTCTTTGTTTTGCAGTACGGTTGAATATGAATCATGCAAATGTTTTATAAATCCAAATGTTCCCAATCTTCATTGTATGTCGAATTATAGACGTTTTCAAATTCATTTGCCCTAACTATGTTCCAGCCTCGTTGAAAATCATTTGTCTGTCAAAACATCCCTTAAGGGAAAAAGTTTTATTTTACTAAATGTAAAAAATTACACTTCACAGGTAGCAGGCTGCTACAGTCACCAGAACAATTTGTTAAATCGAAAAGACTTCATATTTGTTTTATAATGTTTGCTTCCAGATATAGGATAGTGCCCCTTATAGTCCTTTCAAAACATAAAGAGAGGGTTAAACACAATATCGGATTAACCAAAATATAAATTTTGGTCTTGTGTGTCATCTCACAAAGACTTGATATTTTTTATATAGGAAATAAAAAAAAAATTGTTTGTTATGAAACATCATCCGGGTGAAACTGAAGTTGTCCAAAAATGAAATATAAAAATCAATTTAGTCAAAATATTATTGGGGAGTGAGCAAGCATGCTGACGTGTGGCAGAAATGGATGTATTGGTTTGAGTTCTACGCATGAGAACGTTCTATCTTTTTGCATTTCATCCTTCCATGTGTTTGAATTTGTGACCTCAGTTTACAAAGAAATCTGAACCATTGAATTTCAATAATTTTAAGGGTTATCATTCATTAACCTGATCGTATAAAAAATATATTTTGCTCATTATTTTCTTTATTTTCTCTATGCACCAATGTTACTCTTTTAAGCATTAATGAATATAAAAGTTTGCCTCAGTAACTTCTAAAACATATAGCCTTAGAGTCATTTTATTTTTCATTTTTAGAAAACTACTACGATCTTCATAAGTTTAATTATTTCTCAATATAAACATAGATGAATGTGGAGTTTTTTCAAAAGTATAGATATATTTCTTAATAGTCGATGAAACTCTCAAAGATATTTTTATACACGTTTTTTTTTTCATGTCCACTTTAAAGATAGGTCTTTGGTTTACTTTAATCTAGAACTTATGGAAGTTTGAATCGATATCTAAATTTATCCCGACCAACATGTGTTAAATACATCAAGAGTGTTAATGATAATCATTTGTCTGGTGTTGGGAATGTCTTGGAAATGAGTATAATTATTGTGCGAGCTAGTAATCCATACTTATATTTTACCATGGTTAAGGTGCCAAGAACTTTGAAGACCTACAAATTTCAACAAGATTTAGAAAAAAACAAAATAAGTAAATCCTCCATTTATTTTTATGTTGGTGTTATAATAATTTTAGACATTAGTTTTACCTTTAATTAGATTTTTTGTGGGTAATGTCACCAGTTATGAAAAGATCAATTACGAGACGACTACCAGATGCATAAGAACATTATGCTAGGCTACTAGAGGGAAGTCGTACAATTGTGTTACTCTTGTAGATTACTTATTTTGCTTGAGAATTTAATTTTCAGTGGTATATGTCCCAATATTTATATCATTAGTGAATATTCAGTCTACATAAATTGGGCATACATTAAGGTTGATGATGAAAAGACTCACACAAAAATACTTATAAAGTTATGGTTTATTAAAAAACCGAAAGAGGAGATAATTATTTAGCAAATAAGGTTATAGTCATGGTTCTTTATCCTATAAATCCGCTTTGAAACATGCTAAGGTTAAAGTAGAGGCTGGAAAATATCCTTATTTAAAAATGCTGGAAAATAGATCTGACAAGAATAACAAAAAAGGAAAGGCGAAACTTCAATAAATGATTTATCATCTGCACAATTGTGTTAGAACTTCCGCTTTTAAGATTGGGGCCTCAAAGGTTATTGAAGTCAAATGGAAAATTATTGAACATAAGTCTAAATTTTTATATCGACGATGAAATTAACTACTCTTCCTGGCAAGAATATTATTTTAAAATCCCCCACTAATGAAGCTTTGGATAGCAAATATTTAGAGTGAAAGATCCAAAGAAAAGTCACAATGATACAAAAAAAAACCTACATATTTTCTTGAGCATGCAATATTAATTCCTCTTTCTTAGAGGAATATTTTAAAAAATTCTGATATTCCTCTTTTAGCTAGCAAATCTTCAGAGTCAAAGATGCAGACATCAACTCAATTCCAACAAAAAAAATTTAGAGAAAAAGTGGAATAAGCCTTATTCTAAAGAAGAATCTTGAAGATACTCTCGAGGTCAAACATGCCAAAGAAGTTGATCTATAAGTTAACTTTGAAGAAGAAATACTTGTATAAGACAAATATATCATTTACAAGTTTTTGTAAAGTATCTTTATTTTTTTCCATGAAGAATATCAAAAAATAATATTAGATTTATTATGGAACTATGTTCCTAACAATGAGAGGACATAAACATGTGAGTGGTCCAGTTCTCCCAAGCGTGAGCCTCTTCTAGCCTCCATAAAGGGATGTTATATGGTTTATGAAAATACTTATGGAAGTTGAAGAACAAGAATGGTCACAGTTGGTTAAAAAAGATGATGCTCGAATTGATGTTGTTAATCCGGTTATTATATCTCATAGCCAAGTAATTTTGTTGTCCTTGTTTTTTACTAAAAATGAAGTTATTGCACAGTCAACCGAATGTGGAGCTTTTACCTCATGGTATGGAGCGAATTCATATTAAGATTTATTTTAATTTTTATTAGTTTGACATTTATGTAAGTGTGAAGTCAATTCTGTGACTAAATTCCCCATGTTGAGGCGATTTTGAATGTTTATATATAAAGTTAATACTGTTATTTATAATTATTTATGACTTGTGATTTAGTTTAATTTTATTTTACTTTATATCAAGATAACTGTATAGTTTGATGCTTTGTAGTTTGAGTGATAAGTTATAAAAGAATATACCTTACGAATAACTACATAAGATCCTTGTTTTGATTAGTCTACCAATCTTTATTTGATTATTTAGAAGGGTGCATGGTTTCTTTTAGGACTACTTTTGAGACTCATCCTATCAAGTTTTGTTTTAGTTAAAGGTATCTAGACTCCGTAAAGTGTTGAGAATTAATTTTAAAATCATTACAGACTTAGCTTCATTTGTGTTCTTGTTTGGATAAGACCGAAACTACATTAGGTGTTGAAGACTACTTTTGGAATCTTTTGAGACTTATCCTTTGTATTTTGTTTTTAGGTGTGTTAAAGCTCGTTTGAGTGTTGAAGAGTTCTTTTAGAATCATATCATACTTACCCTTTGTTGTTTTCTTATTTGGAGAGACTTCATAGATCTTGTGGGTTGTAACTTGTCGCCTTGTAAACTGAGACTTATGTAATAGAAAAATAAAGGTTTATTAAAGATGAATTCCACCTTATAACGTTCTCACATCACTAGGTAGAAATAGTACATACCAAGTATAATAAACCGTTTGTATGGGATAAATAGATAAAAAGAAGTTGTAGGTTAAGGAGAATAATAGAGCTTTAGATGTTCGATATTCCAAAAGTTTCAAATTTGGTTTTCTTTTTCATCTAACAACTTGTATCTTCTCATTTTCACTTTGGCTTCAACTGTGTAAGTCCCTCCCCTCATGTTTTGATAATTTTATCCTTGGTATGATGAAGAATTCTCTAGGAAACTTTCCCCTCACCACAAAGCTTCTAAACCGAACATTTAAATTATAAATATTTTTATCAGAGTTTTATAATGCTCTGAATGAAAGTGGGATTTAGGTTTTTTTCCTCAATCACATTTAGTTCATGACTCATAGCTTCTGAATTAACTTCCTTCTGATATATTAAAATTATGTAGGATAACATAACAATTGTGGCTAATACAACTACTTTCATATTGCATACCAAAGCAAAATCTGTTTCTTTTGTAGTGGATCACATAGTGGTTCTATAAGATCATAAAACTTATTGTTAAAAGTATGGTCAATTTCTTTCGGTTTCTTCCAACATATCTTTGATGTCATCTGATATTTTACTTTTCTCACATAAACTTGGCCATTTAGCTAAGGATGAAAATGAGAAGATAATATTTTCTTGATACATTTTATTTCACAAAATCACGTGAGCCTTTTATTTTGGAATTGAATCTCATTGTCTATCGTGATGACTCTTAGTATTCTACATCTGCAAAAAGGGTTAGATGTAAGGAATTTTATGAATTTTTTGGCCGTATGTTTTACCAATGGTTGCGCTTTTACCCATATGGAAAAGTAGTATATAGCTATTATTAAGAATTCCATTCCTTCTGGAGCTTGTAAAATTGGACCGTATGATGTCTAGGCCTCGTATCAAAATAAAGTTCTCTAGATATTATTTTTTATTAGAACGACTGGAATTTGAATTGAGTTTGAGAAGCTTTGGCATATATCACAATTATTTTTTTCATCCTCCGTCATAGTAGGTCAGTTATAACCTTATATAAAATTGTTCTTTGCAACGTCCTATAATCGTGATGTGCGTTTTTTTTATATCATAAAGTTCTTCCACTATGAATATTATTTTACCATGGTTGAGGTAGCAGAATAGTGGTCTGGTGAGACTTTTCATGTATAGTATATCTGATACCCACACAAATCTGGTTGATTTTATATTGTTTTTTCTTACTTCAGTGAGGTGTTCACCAATATGCTAATTTTACTTCTTTATTTTCAATTACCATGACTCCCAAAGTTGAGACTGTGGATATAAATTATTTGGGGGAGGATGATTGAAAGTTTTTCTTGGAAAATGACTCATGGTGCTGAAATCGTACACGTTGAAGATGCCAATGTATCAAAAACCATGATATCCGCTCTTGGGACTTGTTTAAAAATTAATAAATCAAATCGAGCTTCCTAGTGTTGAAGTTCTTTTAAGTATCGAATGATAATATTTATTTTTTTAACTTTAGCTTGACAGATGTCTCGATGTACCACTAACTAAGATTCTGTTAGGAGTTAGACTTTCTTGGATTCACAAATATTGGTTAGTTGAAGTCCCTGCAATGACAACTTCATATTTTTCTTCACTATTAGAAATTGGGAAGCCAAGTTTGATAAATTGTATCAAGATATAGTGTATGGAAGAAATTAATTGTACTGTGTCCCTGAGTCTTGTTTATTGATTCAACCACACATTCAGACTTGTCAAGTTGATTATGCATGCTCTTTGGTAGGTATTTCTCTGATTCAAACTAGGACGGGGTTAAGAAATTTGTCAAAGTTTGAACTTTAATTGTTAGTAACTTTTATTTTGCAACAGTCACCTAGTTTCACTTACCACCTAGGTTAAGTTTCCACGCACATCTAACTTTTATAATACATTCCTCAATAGAATAATAAGTTAGTAAAATAATTGTATGCTCTTGGAAGTATGATCTCATATTTTGAGCCGCAACCACCAATGTTAAGGCCTAATTTCCAATTATAAGTAGTTATTTTATGCACTTAATAATAATTTACTTGCATAGTATATTACTTTAGACTCTAATTAGTATAAAGCTGAAAATATAATACAAGATTGCAATTACATAAACAAATATTTCTATAACTTTGACTTTGTTACTAGTTTAAAAAAAATGTGAAAAACCTCCTCACAAGCTGGAGTCTACTTAAATTCCTCCATTCTCTCAAAATTTGGAAGAAATATTTTTATTTTTCCTAAGATCTAGAAATAAACAGGTTTAATTCAGCCAAACTTCTTGTCAATATTTATTCTTTTACGTTTTATGTAATCTCCACGGTAACCATGTTTCAGAGTTGATTATGACATGCTTCAATGAATTTCTCATTAACAAGGAAATCAAGGAACTTGTCAGACCGAGCATCGAGAATGCACTTCTCCAACTTGAGCTTTATATTGACTCGGCTGAGATTTGTAAAGGTTACGAACAAGTCAACCAAATGATCATCTTTTTTAATGTTAGTGACCAACATGTGGTTGATATAGGCATGTAAGTTTTAAGTGAATTGTGGTTCAAAAACCTTGTTGGTAAGCCTCTACGTATCCCCATCGTTCCTTAGTCATAATGAAATTACTTAATAGTAATGTAATCCTTTTTTATGATACACATTGTGTGCTCCCCGATCATTTTAATGCATCCGTATTTGGTTTTATTCAAAATAGGCATCCATAAATGATAAAATCTTATTCCCAAATATTGCATTCATATAATGATTGATTGTTGAGAACAAATATAATTTGGGCAAGATTTATCAAGGTCCATAATATATATACACATCTTGTACTTGTCATTCTTATTTTATTACCAATATTAGGCTGGATGACCATATTTGGTAATGATATTTCTGGATATGGCCCATGATAATAAGTTTGTTTGTTTTTCAATAAATTGGTTTTAATATTTATTGGGAGTATGACCCCCTCTTTTGTTTGATCAACCAAAATCATTATTGATAAAAGGTTTATGGCATATAATCTCGTTTGGGACTTATGTGACATCCGGGGCATTCCATGCTAACATGACTAAGCTATGTTGTAAAAAGTCAAACGACTTGTACCTTAATTCTGTAGGTATATTATCGTTATTCACAATATCTTATTTTATTTCATGTTGATGCTTTCAAAATTATTCCTTAAATCTATAAGGTGGGAGGGATCTCTGAGATCATACATATTTTTTAGGACGACTGGATACCCCACTAATTCTATTAATTGAAGGCTATTGAGTCTTCATAACATTCCCTGGAAGTCTTTTGATCCATCATGATTACTTGTACCTTACCGTTGATTGGGTATCGAATGTACTGATGTTTCTTGTAGATACCACCATATGCATATTAATAGCAATAATAGTTCCAAAACTATGTTATAAGAGAATTGAGCTTCTACAATCATGAACAAACATCAGACCTTCTTTTAGAACTATGCTCTATCGTTGAAGACATCCAAAGTGAGTTTTCTAGTATAAGATTCATTGAGAGGAAATAAGAAATGGAGCACGTCTCATTTTTTATATGTACTCTTGTATAATATATTGGTCGAGCTTAGGATGTTTATCATAACTTTTTTGATTTCGGCTCTGATCAAATATACTATGACCAATATGACATTATCATGGAGAGCTATCACCCTTTGCAGATCATCATGAGATCTCCTCCCCTCCTCAACAGTGGGTAAGAATTATTGTAGAAGTGAGGTGATGCTTGCTCTTAGCGTTGGACTTTCAAATCATTCACATATTGTTACCTTGAGTTTCCAGTGATTTTGGAGAAAATATTTCATCGAGTAATTACTCAATTTTTTGTATATTGGGATCTAGGTCTAGATATTGATCCTCTACAAGCTCAATAATTGTATTTGTCCAAGACTCTCAACTCATCATGTGCTGATAAATCTTACATCTCATTCCTTGGTGGAAGGTCGTGATCGACTAATACATCTCTTGATTCGTTTATTTTTTTTTCTTAATAAAATTTGAGATCTTTCCTTCATCAATCATATTCTAGCCTGATATTTCATAGCCCAATAATTTGGTGTGGTGTCCAATTTTATTGTTGAACTTACAGAACTTGTTTTTGTCTTTGTGTTCCTTGGGACTTTGTAACTTATTTGGTATTTGAAACTTGATTACATATATGGTTCTTTTATAGATTTGTACCAGATATTAGTCAGGTTTGTGTATGATCAATAGACGGATGTTCTTGTTTTCGATCGTTGCTATTATTGTTGTAGTTGTTTCTGAACCTCCATAACTACTTTGATTATAATTCTTTGGCAACAAAGAATATTCAGTTTGTTCCTAGAGGCTTTATTATGTGGTTTAAAGTTCACTTGCGCCACCGTTAATGGCTTATTGTTTCACGCTAGAGGATGATAAGAAAAGGATGCTGTTGGATTTATTTTGTCTCTATTAATAATTGCTCCATAAATCTCATTGACCTTTATATGGTGTTACACTTGCTTTAAAAAAAATAAAAATTAAGCGCATTCTTCTTAATTATTTTATTTTACAGAGATACTGGTAATAATCATTATTTGTATGCCGCTACCGCCACCAAATCATGGCAATCCTGTAAATTACTTATCGTGTCCACAAACCTTTGAGTATATTCCCTTAAAATTTCATTTGGTCATTGCTTGCAATAGATGATGTAATCTCATTCTCTTTTTATTAACTTAAAACCAATTAAGTGGTTTCTAAAATTTGCTCTAAACATCATGAAACTTTTGATACACCATGGTAGAAGATTATTGAACCATATGAGGGTACTATCTCTAAAGATCTTTAAAAACCTTGCATTTTATTTTTTGATCCATCCCATACTGCTTCATCTTAATCTTTAATTACTCTATATGTTGTTCGGGATCTTTCTTGACACTGTATAACTCTATCTTATAGTTGTTAAAGTTTGGTGGTAAATCGCCATACAAGATGTCTGAAGCTAATGGACTCTTCATCCAGAAAGTCATTATCATCGTTTATGATGCGCTTGAGTTGTTTTTATGTATTTACGATGAACGGGTAAACATGCTAGTGTTGTGGCCCTTGCCACTTGTCAAATGAGTGATACTATTTTTATTTTGAAATGTTAACTAGTGCCTTTGGGGTATTGAGTATAATAAGGGCTCGACTAACTTGGTGGATGGATTCATGGATGGTTCAGATGACCCTTATATCTCTGATCTTATAGGTTTCGTTTTGCATGATTAGGGCATGCGTGTATAGTTTTGCTAAAGTTGGGGAAAGATGAATGTGTTTGGTAATAACTCTGCTGGACTTCCGGCTACAGTGCAGGAGCATATTGATATCCATATTGGATCTCTGATGATGCTATAAGAAATTTTTGATGTTTTGGATGAAGCATTAGAAAAACTTAATAAGGTTTTGGTTGCACTCCAAAATATAGAGGAGCCTGCTGATGGTTTAGATGAGCTCTCAGATAAGCTTGCTGGTAACTTTGTTAGAGTAATGGTCCTACTGGTAGGGCATGCTTCCCAATCGATTAGAGCATAGTACTTGTAGGTAGTCTAGTCTTCCATTCATCAAGCCTATGTTCGAAAGGCCCAAAGATCTCACATGTGCTCCTTCTTATCTTCACCAGCGTGTTGTAACACAAGGATTTTTCTCATTCTTTTAATCTTAATATTGCACTGATACATTCTACTATCGCTGGATGATCTTTATTATGAATCTTCATTTCCATTACTAGCTCTAGCTCATAAAGAGATGATCTTATGCTTGTTGATGATATTTTTTTTATGGCTTTTCAATATTATGGAGCTCGTTGTATCATCTCATTCTTTCTTCTCATTATCATTCGCACGTTGGATTAATGATCTTACTCGTGGGTCTGGAGTAGTCAACATAGTCTCTAAAATTTTAATATTATTAAAAAAAGCTCCTTAAACAAGTCTTATACTAGCAGCTAGAAGTCAGTGATTGGATTTGTTGGAACATCTAGTTGAACACTTGTAATCTTTATATTTATATCTTCATCGACAGATGGATCAATAAATAAATAAATATATATCCGATCAGTTGCTTTTAAGTCCACTTTTTGAGATTTTCAGACAAACAAATATTTATTTATCCCATAGAAAGCACCAATTTGGTATGACAGATTTTGGTCAGATAGATATGAAGTTTAAATTTCTATCAGAAAAATATATATTATTCTGAAGATTCTTTATTCATGAGAAAGACATCTTATTTGTAATAACATGATATTTCTTGTGGTAAATGAAGAAATATTACAAATATATTAAAAATCTATAATAAAGTTTTTTACATGAACCCTACGTGTTATTAGAATACGTACTGCTATATGACTCACTATCTTTATGTTTTCAAGTTGGTCACCAAGTTATAGTCCAATAAACTTCAATTTTTTTTATCAAATCTATAATCTAATCAAACAGATATTATTCTTATCCAATAAACTTCAATTTTTTTTATCAAATCTATAATCTATATTATATTTACAAAAAATATTTATATTTAGATCTTCAACAAAAAATATTTTTAATGTTATACAAATAAATAAAGAAACCTAATTTTTGTTGGATTTGATATATTTAACTTTTTTCCATTTGAACACTACAATGTTTTTTAATGATCAGTAGTTAATACTTGTTTTTAACTAATTTAATAATCATGATATAAAAGTTTGATTATTAATACTTATGAAAAATTAATAAAAACGTCAATGTAAAATAAATTTGGTTTATCCTAATTTTATGAATAAAATAAATTTGGAAAAGCAAGACGAAAAAGAAATTGAAATATTCACTCCAAGAATTAAAAAACATATTCTTAGAGTAGTCTTCGCCTTGAAGATCCGTTGTCGGCCTTTACTTTATGTAATTATCTTAGTCAGGAAGATCCTCATCTTTTTCAAATAAAAAATAGTTTTTAAGTAGAACCGGGAACTCCAAAATCAACATGCGAAACTCTATCTCGAGGAACAGAGGGAAACCTAAACAAATCTTGGACAAAAGTAATGTATACCTTTCTCAGCGTTTGTACTCCGAGGTGAAGAAAAAACTACTTTTCTCTTCAAGCGTTTGTACTCCGAGGTAAAGAAAAAAACTTGGAAAAATCCAATATATGATTATCCTCCTTAGAAACATATGGATAACGCTAAGAGAGGATTAACATAATCTTATGTAGATATTGTCAAACCAAAAACCACAATCATACAGGATCAAAGTCAAGTTAAGTACGAAAAAATCACATTGATATACATTTTAAGGTCAGTGTCAAATATAACTTACTTCAAATATCTAAACACACGATAGTTGATAAATTTTCTCTAGAAAAAACACAATCTGCTGCAATTAAGAAATTTCTAAAGTATTTTGGTTATCAATGAAAAATTAATGTTTCTCATCTAGAAATTAGATATATTCTTCTTGAATTAAACCTTATAGAAGACTTAAAAATAATATGGAATATAAATGTTTGGAAGATAGAAGAGAAAACAATCAGGCTTCTAGTGGTACCATTATTTCTCACCACACAAAGAATTCTCCATCACTCCGGTATGAATTTCTCTTCTGAATCTTCTGGATTTCAATTATGATAAATGGATAATAAGAGAAATAGTAAAAACTTTACGTAATCCCCTTAAAGTTTGGGTCCCTTCTAAGAACAAGATTAAACACAACTGCTGCTAGATGTGGTTAGAATTGGATGTATACATAATATTTTCACCAAATTATGGATAGGATTTAGTGAAAATGAAGGATTTTGCATGTACATTATCTACGGGGAATTTTTATTATAATGTTCGAACTGTTTTCATCTAGGACATCAACATAAAGACTATAAAAAGTCTTCTATAACAAAAGAATTTCACAAAAAGAACCCTGATCATCAATAGAAAATAGTGAATTACTATGGGAAGTTATTTAGTGAAGAAGATTCCAATCATCAAAAGATAAGTAGCCTTCCTTATCTCATGTACTGAAAAGTGTGGAAGTCAGTAAAGATTTTCCGAAAGTTTTAAACAAAAGAATGAAGCAATCCAAGATCAACAACTCTAAAGGTTCTATTTATTTTAAACCTTTTATATTTAAATGACAATTAAGATTTAAGTTGGAATATTAGGGGCCTAAATAATAAATCCTCATTAAGAAGATTAAAATCAATTAAAAATTGAAAAAAAATAGATTGTTTAGCTACTTAAGAGTCAATGGCTCATGTAGATAAGATTTTTTTTATAGTAAATATAATTGGTTTCTCTGAATACGTGGCTAATGTTAATAGCAAAATTTGGGTCTTCTGGAATAATAATTACTTTATTGAAGTCATTGAAAATAAACAACAACTTATATGTTAAATGTTTGAGGTCCCTAAGGTTTGATCTGTGGGAAAGCTTAAGAATATTATCAAGATAAGTTAATGAGTGGATGATTTCAAGGGACTTGGGTGTGATCATTTTTCTACTACAAGATTAAGCCATCTATCAAGAATGTGTTTTGATCACTCTCATCTAAGTATATCTGTAATATCTTATCAGGTGATTCACAAGTCACCTTTTAAGTTCAAAAATATATGGACTTTACATCCAGACTTCCTAAAGGTGGTGGATGACAACTGGAAAATAAGTATGGATGGTCCTCCAATTCATGTATTATGGTACAAATTAAGGAGACTGAAGAAAATGCTAAAATATTAGAATTTGGATGAGTTTGGAAATATATTTGAATTATTAAACCAAGCTGAAGAAGAATTTGAAAATTCTCAAACTCTTGAAGATAAAATTATCTTAGTTAAAGCTCGAGCTAAGTTATTACAGCTTCTGCCTAAATATAAAGAATATTGGTTAAAAGATGGGGAAATGAACACAAGATGCTATCATAATTATGTCAAAAGGAAAAGAAAGAGAAACACAATCCATAGAATCAAAAGTGGAGACAAATGGATTACTGATCAGGAAGAATTAGGGAATGATGCTACTCATTATTTTAAATATTTACTAACATGTCATATTGATCATATATTGATCATGTTAATATTGAGGAAATAGCTAGTTATATTCCTAAATGAATAAAAGAATAAGCTAAAAATATGATAATGGCCATACCTTCTGAGAAAGAAATACATGAGATCATTAAAAGACTTTTCCCTACTAGTACTATTGGACTGCTGGCTTCAATGGTAAATTTTACCAGATTTGTTGGGCCTATTATTAAACAGGATATTTTCAATGTTATAAGTAGGTTTTTATCTAAAGATGTAGTCTCTCAAGAGATCTTCTCAACAACCATCTGTCTCATCCCCAAAGTGGCTGCTCCCAATCACTAGAAAGAATAGTGACCAATAGTGACCAATATCCAATATGATATGTCCAAAGCCTTTGATAAGTTGTCTTTAAACTTTCTTATCAAGGTACTTGAATGTTTTGGCTTTGATAAAAGATTCCTTGATCTATTTTCAAAATTTATTAATGGGGTCTCTTTCCCAATAATACTAAATGAGAAGCTTCATGGATATTTCAATGCTACAAACAAAGTTTGACACTGGGATTCTCTATCCCCTAGTGTGTTTATTCTTGCACAATAATTCATAAGTAGGGTTTTAAACATTATTTTTGAGAAAAATCAGATTATCCAATACAAATCTAGAAGTATGATAAACATACCATGTTTGGCCTATGATTGGTGTGGATAAAAGTAGCCTGGGGGTAGGCTGGTAATTTCAAGTGGAGTTTTAAGACGGTGTAAGGGTGTTTCACGGTGGTATGGTGGTGTTTAAAGGTGTTTCAAAGTGTTTCAGGGTGTTTTAAGGGTGGAGAGAGAATTAAGCAGCCTGACAGCAGTTAATTTTTCTTACCCATAGTTAATGCTGGTGGTTGGGTATTTATAGTGTGAAATTTGGGCCCTTATGGGCTTTCGGGTCAAGTTTAATGGACCCGGGTCATGTTTAAAGACCCATGAGTTTTAAGCAGATGTACAGGTAGCTTAGTCAGACAGTGATTAGGTTTTTTAGTACTTTAGTCATAGTTCGAACTGCCTTATGCTTGCAGTGTTCGAGATCATCTTTCCGGTTCAATCAGTGCTGTTCGAATTGAAGTCTTGGAGTCTGTCCGAATTTACGGGGTGATTTACTTTGGACTACCCTTCCGGGGAGCTCTTCGAATTCGGACTCATCGGGAGCCCCTTTTTTAGGTATTTGAACAAGTGTCCTTGTTAAAGAACTGAAAAACAGTCCGACTTAGGAAGTGGTCTTCCAATTCGAAGAGTTGAAGACGGACCCGGACAGAGCAATCGTTACAAATTCCAAACGGTTCTTTGTCAGAGGTAGTGGGACACGTGTCACTCTCTGGTTGGTTACTTTTAGCCGTTTTTTCACCTTGAAAGTTGCACCACTTTCTCGAATAAGTTACTTCTTTAAATGCTATTGATGACGTCAGCGCCGTTTTTAATCATTGCCCAACTTTTCGGATTCTCCTAGGAATCAAACCCTTTTTTACATTTACTATAAATTCCATTTGTCTTTCACAGTCTCATTTTCACTTTCACTTTGCCATTTCACTCAAAACTTCATCTCTCTAAAACTTCAAACTTTCCTTAGTTGTTTTATGTTCACAGCAAGAACAGCTCTAATCAAGGGTGGCTGGCTTAATCTCTCAGAATTGGAGAAAGCTCAACGGGTTGAAAAAGAGAAAAGACTTGCAGCAGGGCTTCCAGCGTCGCCTGTCGAGAAACCAGCCCCTTCAATCGAAGAATCTGATAGAGGTTCGTCTTCTTCGAAAGGTACGAAACCTAGAAAACTTTTTCAATCAACACTCTCCCCTATAGTTTCTGGCTCATCAGTCCAAGAATCAATCCCCATTGTCGAACCGGGGGTCGTTGTCACAAGTGTCAGGAAGAAATCCACTTTTATTGCCATGGGGTCCGACTCCGACCATTCTCCAGACAAACTAATCATGAAAAGACCAAGCAGATTGGTTAAGGGACTTTCTTCAAAAAATACCAGCGATTCAGGGTCCGGGGCAACTGTTAGGACTCTCCGGGAAAGGCCGGTTGGTCCGGAGGCTAGCAGTCCACTACCTCCCAAGGAAATCTCAACCTCAGAAACTCAAACTGAGGTGAGAACTCAAAAACATACATCGAGCCACCAGTCCGGAGGATCAGCTGTGCCAAGCTTCATCCCTCCCCGGGCTGTTTCTGCAGAAGCTCCCCCAACAATAATGGAGGAGAGGATGGAAGACTCCACTGAGGAGGTTAGGTTTGAGTCCGAGTCTTCCGGACAAGTTGACACTGCTATAGTTGTTGCCAAGAAGGGCAAAGAGGACTTATATCTGAGGCGTCCGGATCTGCCGGAGAGCCTCGAAGGGAGAGTAGGGCCCTGCTTCCACAAGGTAGAGTTCAAGTATCTTTTATCTCTGTTAAAGACCAAGTATGCGTTTATCCATACTAGAGATTTGGGACGGTTTCGCACCAAGTGGGGGATCCCTGAAAACGTTAAAATCCGAATTCCCATCGATCCGGAGACCCCGATGGATTGTAAAAGGAACGAGATAGTCTTCTTTACGGAGCTATTCAACTGGGGACTTAGGTTCCCACTGGATCCAGAGATAGTGCGCTATTTCCACCTAGTCAAGCTATGTCCATCACAGCTAAGCCCTAACGGATGGTACACCTTGATGTCATGCATTATGGCATCTAGGTTGTCCGGAATTCCTCTTCCAATGGAAGAGTTCGCTGCTGTTGCTAGTTTGTGCAAACACCATCAGTTCCCTTTCTATCACTTTAATATGGGGAATGACTTGAAAGCCGTCGATGATCTCCTGGAGTCGGAGAGTAAGTGGAGGAGCCAGTTTTTGTTTGTAAGTGGCTCATGGGAGAATGGCAATAAAATCAAGGTCGGGGAGAATCCTAGCCTTCTTTGAAGTAGATGAAGGAGCGATCGTAAGTTTTCCTTTAAGCTTCTGTTCGAATTTCTCTTTTCATTAACTTTATGCTAACTAGCTACTTTCTTGTTTCATTAGAGCTGCCAAAAGAATTTGGAGACTACCTAAAAGCCGGACAGGTCACCTGTGGCAAGATAAATGCATGGGCCGCAGAGAACTGGGAGAACCGGTTTCACAAGGCTTTTACCCCTTGGAATTTAGCGAGATCCCATCTGTGGAACACCACAGGTCGGAGGGATCTATCCTGGGAGGAGTTCTCCACCCCACCTGATGAGGATGTAGTTCTGAGAAGGTCTCATGAGTTAGATGGGACCCTCTTCCTTCCTGTCCGGGCCAAAGCCCCAAGTAAAATGAAGGGCAAGAAGAAAAAAAGCAGGAAAGCGGTAGAAGATGCTGAGAAAGAGGTCCCAACAGGCTCAGAGGTACCAGCTCAGGCTCAAGTCGATGCAAACCTTCTACAAGTGGTAGAACAAGAGAGCGAGAAACAAAGAGCGAAGTCCCCAAAACCCTCAAGGGCTTCTAAACGGACTCGTAAGCAAGCGAGTGACAGTGCTGATAGGGAGGTCAAAAAGAAGAAGATTTGCCAAGGAGAGGAGCTTTCTCTCCGAGACCCGGAGCCCACTTTCCCAACTGATCCAACCTTAGCCGAAGAGATCCCAGGGAATCTTAATGAAGGGATTCCAATGGAATTTCACACTGATGAAGTGGATAGGGGAGAGATTAATATGGATGAAGTGGACGTCACCGGTCTGGGCCCCCTAGGTGATTACTTCCTTGGCCTGTCAAGAGATGAGTTCGCAGGGCCATATGTTCCTCCCAGTAGTTCCAACACAGTAAACTTCAATGGTAAAACTTTCTTGGTCTCCAGCGAGAGGGATGTTATAGCTCATTCCCTCCTTAGCAACGTACAATCAGTACTCACCCTGGAAAGGCAAGTCCGGAGTCAGGCAGAAACCATCAAAGAACTTAAGTCTGAGAAGGAGAAACTGTCCGATGACCTCAGGACTGCCACTACTAAGGTTGACTTGCTTAAGGAGTCGAACGAACAGCTAAAGATGAATCAAGAGAAAAGCAACACAAAAGTTGCTTCTTTAGAAGAGACCGTGAAAGATCTCCAGGCTAAGCTATCCGGATTGGAGAAGGACTTAACAGCCTCAAGAGGAGAGACTGCAGCACAGGAGAAGCTTGTCACCAACCTGACTACTGACAAACTTACTTTAGAGAATGCAGTGACTCAGGCTGTTGAGGAGAAAGCTGCTTTGGTGAAGGATCAAGAGGCCATGATCAAGGCCAAAATTAACGCTTATGCCAGGGAGATGATACGGAGTGAAGAATTAATGGTTGAGAAAGTGAAGTCCGACATGGTCCTCTTGTTTCACGAGAAGTTCCCGAAGAGGAGACTAGGGGACTTATGGCGTTATGTGGATGACGATGATCTCCCCTACTGGACCATGGTTGATGAAGGGTACACTGATATATCCTCGTCTGGTGATGAAGAGGAAACCGGAGAGAGTCCGGGTGAGGAAGAGGTTGACCCTAAAGGAAAGAAGGTCATTGAGGAAAAAAGCAACATCAAGGGCAAGAGAACAGATGAGGGTGAGCCATCTTCAAAGGCTCCTCCTTAATTTATAATCTGTTTTGTTTATCTTTTACTTGAACCAAAGTCCTTGGAAGGCCAAGGCACCTTTTTTGTGATGTTGTCCGAATTATTCGGACAGATTTTTGTTCTGCACCCAAACTTATTTAAAAAGTCCTTGGAAGGCCAAGGCAATTTTACGTTGTTGAATGAATGTTTTGTTTTGCTCATCCATTCTCTTCTTTCATAATCTGTTTAAATAGTTGGAGTTTAAGTAGTCTTGAGTTATCGTGTTGTGAGAGTGTTTAGTTTCTCTGGCTAGAATTTAAGTAGCCCTTAGACCTTTCAGTCCGGATAGTATGACAATCAACAGAATTTTGCAAAAACTTAGAAAATTATTCAAGAAGGCTCCAAGTTTCATTTAAAGCTCTCCGTGGCGCCGGAGAGAGGTAGTAGTATGCCCCCAAATATTTACATGGATGTTTTAAACAAGTAAATATTTATATAAGTTTTATTCTAAGTACATTCGAAGGTGTTCAATATTCCAAGGGTGAGTTAAAACCCTGTCATCTTTGTCTTCCAACCAGTATGTCCCAGGCTTGATTCTTTCAACCACAGTATAGGGACCCTCCCAAGTTGGGGCCAGTTTTCCGAAGAGCTTTTCCTTGGTATGCAAGAAAACTTTCCTTAACACCTTATCTCCTGGTTGAAAGTCCCTTCTTTTAACTTTAGAAGCAAACCTGCTTCTCATCAAGCCCTGATAGTGTGCCACTCTAAGATGAGCTTTTACTCGCCTTTCTTCAATTAAATCAAGTTGATTTCTAACTGCCATTTCATTAGCCTGTCCGGAGAAGTTGTGGACCCGAAAGGAGGGGAGTGTCTTCTCTATGGGGGCTACTGCATCCATCCCATAGACCAAGGCAAAAGGGGATTCTTATGTTGCAGCCCCAGGTGTTGTCCGGTAGGCCCACAAAACTTCCTGTAAATAACTAGGCCACTTCCCAGCAGCCCCTTCCAAATTTTTCTTTAAACCAGACAGTATTGTTCTATTAGCCACTTCAACTTTCCCATTGGCCTGTGGGTGGAAAGGTGAAGAAAAGCAGTGCTGAATACCCCTTGAGGCACAGAAGCTCTCCATTTCTCTGTTGTCAAACTGTGGCCCATTGTCTGTCGTTATTCTCTGGGGGACACCAAATCTGCAACATATGTTGGATAGAATGAATTTTATAACAGCCTTTGATGTTGTCCCTGCCAAGGGGGCTGCTTCTATCCACTTCGAAAAGTAGTCAATGGCTACGATTATGGTTTTACGCCCTCCGGACGCCATAGGGAGAGGCCCAACTAAGTCCAATCCCCATCGAGCAAAAGGGATAGGCTCAGAAATTGATTCCAAAGGAATGGCTGGTACATGAATTTCATTGCTGTACCTCTGGCATGGGTCACACCTTCTTACCAGTTCCTTGGCATCTTTCATTATTGAAGGCCAATAATATCCGGAGAGAAGCACTCTTCTTGTCAATGCTCTAAATCCACAATGAGCTGATCCCTCACCATCATGCAATTCGGAAAGAACCATCTGTGACTCATGATCTCCTAAACAGCGTAGGAGAGGTTTGCTATAGGATTTCTTGTACAAGACCTCTCTAATCATGATGAAACCACGAGCCTTGTGCTTTAACGTTCTGGCTTGTGATTTATTCAAAGGTATGATGCCATCGGACAGATATTGTATAAGAGGAGACCTCCAATCCTGAGGCTGATTTACTTGTATTTCAAAGACTTCCTCTTTCTCCCCTTCATCAAGTTGAATAGAAGGACTTTCAAGCACATGGATCCATGGATAGGACTCCGTGTATGCTATTGTTGCCAACGAATCTGCTAACTCATTCTCTGCCCGGGGAATATGCTCATAGACAACAGCTTTAAACTTCATTGCCTCATTTTTCAAGAGAAGTAAATATTTGATCAATTGTTCCTTTCTAGCTTCTGATAGGCCCAAGGCATGGTGGACAAGCAATTGGGAGTCACTTAGTAGCTTGACCCTTTTTGCTCCACAGATGTAAGCCAACTTCAACCCAGCTATAGCTGCTTCGTACTCGGACTCATTATTGGATGCCCTGAAAGCAAAACAAATAGCTTGGAACATGTTGTCCCCATAGGGGGAAGTGAGACATATTCCTGCCCCAGACCCTATGGCACTGGATCCACCGTCTGTTCGGACAATCCACACTTTTTTGTCTTTTGAATCAGCTGGTTGTTCTGAGTCCCTATCAGAGTGGAACTCAACCAGAAAATCAGCCACAGCTTGAGCTTTCACTGCTGTTCGAGGAGCAAAGTCTATGTCGAAGTCCCCCAACTCTACTGACCACTTTGTCATTCGGCTTGAAATGTCTGCTTTTTGAAGGACATTCTTTAAAGGGAAAGATGTCCGGACAATAATAGGATGAGCCTGAAAATAAGGCCTCATCTTTCTTGCAGCTATCACC
Source organism: Limnanthes douglasii subsp. nivea (assembly GCA_036936605.1). NCBI lineage: Eukaryota > Viridiplantae > Streptophyta > Magnoliopsida > Brassicales > Limnanthaceae > Limnanthes > Limnanthes douglasii. The sequence continues at coordinate 12,490,045 of JAUPFV010000004.1, read as the reverse complement.
AAGGCCAATGCTAGTTTTTCAAGTTTCAAGTAACGCTTCTCAGCATCAATCAAGCTTTTGCTGATATAGTACACTGGGTGAGGATACCCATCAACCTCCCTTACTAACACAGCACTAATGGCACAACTTGAAACAGCCAGATATACGAAGAGAGTCTCCCCATCAATTGGTTTGAACAAAGTCTTGGGAGAGGACAGATGCTTCTTAATTTCATTGAATGCCTCATCACATTGTGGTGTCCACTCAAACCCTTTTGCACCCTTCAAGGTTTGAAAAAATGGAGTACATCTGTCCGAAGACCTGGAGATGAATCTGTTCAAAGCTGCTAACCTCCCCGTTAATCGCTGCACTTCTTTAATATTTCGTGGAGGCTCCATTTGGAACAAGGCATTGAGTTGGTCTGGGTCGGGCTGTATTCCATGCTCACTTATAATATACCCCAAGAACTTCCCGGACTGCACTCCGAACACACATTTTTCAGGATTTAACTTTAAATTCACCTTAGCCAGGTTGGCAAAAGTCTCCTGGAGGTCGGACAAGTGTAGCTGCTCATCCATACTTTTCACCATCATATCATCAATGTAGACCTCCATATTTCTTCCAATCTGATCAGCAAATGCTTTATTGACTAACCTTTGATAAGTAGCCCCAGCATTTTTCAAGCCAAAGGGCATCACCTTATAGCAGTGCATACCTCTATCAGTAACAAAAGTGGTATGCTCTTGATCTTTTGGATCCACCTGGATTTGATTGTACCCGGAGAAGGCATCCATGAAGGAGATTAATTTGTTTCCAGAAGTAGAATCTACTAACTGGTCTATCCGGGGAACTGGATACAGGTCTTTTGGGCAAGCTCGGTTGAGGTCTGTGAAGTCAATGCACATTCGCCATTTACCGTTTTTCTTTTTTACCAAGACTGGATTGGCAGTCCACAAAGGGTACTGAGATTCTTTAATGTGCCCCATCTTTGTGAGTCTGTCAACCTCTTGTACAATGACATCAGCCTTTTCTTTTGAAAAAGCTCTTCTCTTTTGTACCACTGGTGCCACATCTCTCCGGACAGATAGGTGATGGGAGATCACCTCTGACGGAACCCCAGTAACATCAGCGTTGCACCAAGCAAAAACATGCTGATGGTCTTTTAAGAATTTTAACATTTCTTCTTTCAATACTTGTGGCATTTTGGACCCTATCTTGACAATTTTCCCTTCTTCCAAGCAATGTGTTTCAACCTCCTCAACTGGGATCAACACTCCGGGGGTCTCTCTGGGGTCATCAATTTCACCCTCACCCCCAGAAAGGCCCTCAAACTGCTATTGGTCATTTATTCGGACTGCCCCCAGCGTTCGTGGAGCCAAGGCAGTGGCATAGCATTCTCTTGCAACTTTTTGATTGCTCCGGACAACCCCAACCTGCCCCTGAACAGCATATTTTAGACACTGATGGACTGTCGAAGCCACTGCATGCATTCTAGAGAGCCAAGATCTCCCTAGAATAGCATTGTAGCAAGTGGGACAATCCACCACAATGAAAAGTATTCTGACTGTTTTCTTGAAAGGGCCTCTGCCCAACAATACTTCTTCTTCGAACTCACCGATTACATCAGCTGAGCTGCCCGTGAAGCCTACTATCGATCTGTCTGACTTTTGAATCACAGCTGGATTTTTCATTTTCTTGTAAGTATCTAGAAAAAGAATATTGGCAGAGCTCCCAGTATCTACCAAGATTCGCCTTATCTCATTGCCCCCTATTGATGCTCCTATAACAACAGCATCTTCATGAGGACCAGCAATGTCTCTCAAATCATCCCCATCAAAGACAATGAATGGGAACAAACTTGACGATTGATATGAGGTCATGCCCCCTTCTAGCTGGGTAGCCAAATTATGAACATGCCCTTTTCTTGATGAAGTGGTAGGAGCCGTTACAGTGTCCCCTCCGAAAATTGTCAAGGACTCAAAGAATTTAATGAGCCCGGAGACCGACCTGGAACGCTCCTCTATTGCACCCACTCTGTTCCTTGTTGGATCAGGATCCAAGTATTCGGATTCCACATCAAACCTTTCAATGATTACCATAGCCCCCTCTGGGGCAGCATTAACCGGACCAGCCCGGCGAGTGTTGTCAGGCCTGTTGCCTCCTCTCCTTTTAACGTATGCACCCAATTTCCCTCTTTCGATCAGGTTTTGAACCTCTTGTTTCAGTGCTATGCAATCATCAGTAGTATGGCCAATATCATTGTGATATTGACAAAAAGAACTGTTTCGATGTTCTCTGGGAGACTGCAAGGTTGCTGGTCTCCGGTAGTGTACTTCATCTTTTGTTTTATCGAAAATGGTTGCCACACTTTCTTTGAGTTCTGCAAACCACTCCGGCTGGACCCATGGTCCCCTTTTGTTTCTAGACTGTTGGCTTTGTGCAGGAGCAGCTGGTTGAGACTGAGCTTTTCCCCTTCCATGCCCCTGTCCGGTTTCTCTAGCTTTGTTTCCGGACTGGTTTTGATTTGGAGTTGGTGCCACCGGGGTGGATCTCACCTGTCTGTGCACCCTGGTCTTCTTTGTTTCATCAACATTTATTTGTTTCCCAACTTGATTTAGCAATCCACCCCAGGTCATGGCTTTCTTCCTTGTTACTGAATCGGCCAGGTTGCCCGGGTTCAAACCTTGTCTCAGAGAGGCTATTGCCACTTGTTCAAAGCAATCAGCCAGCCCGTTTTTTGTGTTCACAAAACGACTTATGTACTCCTTTAATGATTCGTTTGGTTCCTGGGCACAATGGATTATGGTATCTCCATTACCCTTTAGCTCCTTACTTCCCACAAATTGCCTTCGAAAGGCCACCCAAAAAGTATCAAAGTCTCTGATACAACCCTGAGGAAGGCTGTTGTACCACTTCAGAGCACTCCCCGTGAAGGACTGGGAGAATGCCCTGCAGAGTAGTTTATCATCATCATCAAAGTTCATCATGAAGTTCTTGAATTGCTCCAGATGATTGTCTGGATCAGTACTGCCATCGTACTTCTCCATCTTGGTGCTATCAAACCTCTTGGGGAGGTTTTCGGACAGTATTTTGGAAGACAATGGCGATTGCCTCCAGTTCCTCCCACGACTGAACGCAGTATCCTCATTAGGTGTTGCAAAGATACCTGGCTCATCATGGAAGGCAAAAGGATCCACCAGCATCCGGTCTATATGCCTCCGGTTGTGAGATGATCCTTTTCCAATGTGCCTTTTCATTCTTCCATGGTGATCTCTTTTTCTGGAATACTTTTTAACTTGCTTCTGTTTTTTCCTGGTTCGCCCCTCATCACTACTGGAGGACAAGGATTTTTTATTTCCCTCACTGTCCGAAGAGCTGTCCGAAGATTCTGAGCTTGAGTCAGAACTCTCCACAGGCTTGGACCGGTGAGACTTTTTAGAACTGGCATGTGTCTTTTTGGTGCTCACATGAGTTTTTGAAGCCTCATGCTCTCGAGGGTTATCAGAGCGATGAGCAACTGATGCTTTGGACTTTTCTTTCATGCCCATCTTGGCCTTCTCAGCCCTCAGAGCTTCTATTTCAACCCTCAACCTGTCACGCTCTTGGACAGTATATTCATCGTTCTCTTCCACCACTTCGAGCAAAGCTGGTGGAAGCTCTGGATTATCCGGATTCATTCGGACAGAATTTCCTTGCTTGGTTTTGAATGCTTGATTCAGGCACCGTCGCCTCCCACTGTGGTCGCCAATTTGGTGTGGATAAAAGTAGCCTGAGGGTAGGCTGGTAATTTCAAGTGGAGTTTTAAGACTGTGTAAGGGTGTTTCACGGTGGTATGGTGGTGTTTAAAGGTGTTTCAAAGTGTTTCAGGGTGTTTTAAGGGTGGAGAGAGAATTAAGCAGCCTGGCAGCAGTTAATTTTTCTTACCCATAGTTAATGCTGGTGGTTGGGTATTTATAGTGTGAAATTTGGGCCCTTATGGGCTTTCGGGTCAAGTTTAATGGACCCGGGTCATGTTTAAAGACCCATGAGTTTTAAGCAGATGTACATGTAGCTTAGTCAGACAGTGATTAGGTTTTTTAGTACTTTAGTCATAGTTCGAACTGCCTTATGCTTGCAGTGTTCGAGATCATCTGTCCGGTTCAATCAGTGCTGTTCGAATTGAAGTCTTGGAGTCTGTCCGAATTTACGGGGTGATTTACTTTGGACTACCCTTCCGGGGAGCTCTTCGAATTCGGACTCATCAATGATGATGGCCTTTTAATCTTCAAAAATGGTTCCCTCTCAAGCCTTAACCTGCTCATTTACTTTCTAGAGAAATATCAAAGACTATCTGGGAAAATAATAAACAAAGACAAAACCATGTTTATTACCTCTTTAAAGTTATCCTTGACAAGAATTAAAACTATGGAGGACAATACTAGATTTAAGCATAACCTATTACATTTTAAGTATATTGGCATTCTACTTCATACAAAAAAAATAGATTGAATATATTTAATGAATTGGTTACCAAAATAAAAAACAGATCTCTGTTTGGGATGGTAAGATTCTCTTATTTGGGGGCAGGCTTACACCAATTAAATATATATTTCTTACCATCCCAACATATCACAACTAAAGGCTTTTAATACCTAAATTTACCATTAATAGAATTGAAGGTCTATGTAACACATTCTTATGAGGTTCAAACACAACAAAAAATCTATTATAAACTGGTCTAAGTGGTTGCATCTATATAAGCCTTTTGATGAAGAAGGTCTTAATTTCATAAGAATTGAACATCTTTAAGTAACTCATTCCTGTAAATTATGATACAACTTCAGGAATTAGAAAACTATTTGGGCCATATTCATGAAATATATCTACTGTCCCAATATTAATCATATCTTTGTTTAAAATAATAACATAGGTTCTAAAATTTGGAAAAGCATGATAAACATCAATGATCAAGTTGAAGACTATTTGTTCCATAGGGAAATGCAAAATTGACTTCTGGATTGAGAAGTGGTGCTATTAAAAAACCCTAATATCTCTAGATATTACTAAAGATAATTCATAATATTTGGAAGATAAAGTGAAAAACAAATTGGACCAAGACCACTGGAACTTATAGCTTCTTAAAGCAAATGTTTTGCTTTCTGAAATTAAAAATATTCAAAAAAGATCTATCAAAGATGACACTTAAGACTCCCTTAACTGGTCTTTATCTGAAACATGGGCTTATAGCACAAAGCCAACATGGAATGCATTTAGGTATAAAGGAAACAAGCCTAAATTATTTTAAAAAAATCTGGAACACAACTACTTTTAGGAAATGTTATTTCTTTTTATGGAGGGTGTTGAATATGTTGATTTCTATTAATTCTATCCTTCAAACAAGGAACTATTCTGTGGCTTCAAAATTCTAATTTTGTCAAAATTATGAGTCAATTCAACACTTGTTTATCCAATGTGAGATTTCCTGGGAGTATGGAAATACTTCGCATGCCTCTTTGGGATTCTTATTGACATGAATATGTCCTTACCTTCAATTATAAGAAATTAGTTTTGGTCAACAAATAATGAAGTCCATATAAGGACCGTCATTCACTTTATCATTTATTGGGTTTTGTGGCAAGCTAGGAATAAAAAAAACATGGCAATATATATCATATTGTAACATTTATCCTATCACATAATAAGCACATGTTATCTAATATTGATCAAGCTAAACTACTTAAAAATCTTATTGGCTCAAGACTACAACAAATCCTTAGAATTGGGTTGCATTCTCCATCTTGATAAGCCAAGGTCTTGTCTGGTTCCCAAATGGAATTTTCCTTTAAATGCCATATATAAACTAAATATAGATGGGGCTTACTGTTTTGGTTGTTGAGGCTAGTGGAGGAGGCCTAGTTAAGGATTCAAATTGTGGATTGGGTGTAGTTTATGGTAGGCTTTATGGGAAACAAAATCCCATAATAGCAGAACCAATATCTCTCTTAGATGGTTTAATAATCTACAATGCCAAAGGCATATCTACAGTGGACACTGAGATTAATTTCTAACCTTTTGATAGAACTGATAGCTAAAGACAAATGTTCAGGGTACATAACTTCTCTAATCTCTTGTTGTAGAAATTTTTTTTAATCAAATTTGGTCATTAGGAACGTCTGTGAAGAGTTGAACAATGATGTCGATTAGAACGCAAAACATGCTCTCAATTCTAGAACAAATTTTGACTTTAACCTCTCCTAAATTCTTGCCTCATTAAGGTCTATTATCCTCCTATAAAGTCTAGGGATTGGATATTTAAAAATAGAATATAACTAGTTCTATTTTTCAATCAGTTTATTATTCAAAATTAATATTTCAATCAATCCTAGCTCATATATAACAGGTTTTTCCTGACTATATCTTTCTAATTTTAGGATTTTTTTCAAACAACAAATAAAAGCAGCAAATAAGCAATTTTATATGATAAGAAGTTTGCAGAAGTACATGGATTCTTTTCATTAGTTGATTCTATGTGCATGATCCTAGAAGCTTAAACACAGAGTTGAAGTGCTTGGTTTCCTTGAATTCTTGGCAAATATCAAAATCCATGGCGATTGGCTTCCTTCAAAGAATTTTTCTTTGAATAGTTCATGATATACAATCGGGAACTATCTAGAAAAAAAATACTTTGTTAGGAATTATTTAAAAAATATAGAAATTCCAAAGTCAGTGATTGCTCAAACCCAATATAACAATTAGTAGCAAAGAAAAGGATATAGATAAGTAATTATGGCTAACATTTATAAAACAAATAAATATCACCTGGAGATAGATGTCTTCTAAGGTTCATCAAAGTAGTTCCATGAAAATATGATACTCAATTCTGCTTCACTTTACAGAGAACTGGATTCCAGACAGGTACCTTCTCACGATCAAACCACAAGTCTACTGACCTAACCCTTATTTCAAACTCGATTTCCCCCTTTCGATTGAGGAAAATATCAAAATAGAGTTAAAGATAGAAGTCTGACTGATAGACGAAGGCAATCGTGAGCATAGACCACTATTGGAATCCATCTAGAAAACAATTATTTCTAAATCCTCATACAAACAAACAGGTTAACAATCTTAATAATTTCTAGATGAGGGTTAAAGATGGCAGTAAAGACTGTTAACCTGTCTGTTTGGATAATAAATATATAAACATATGGATTTTCCTCTATCCAAGAAAAGCTCCAAAGACTTGAGTGACCAAGACTCGTTGAGAAACATCGAAGACCTATAAGGACCTCCCGTCCTCTATCTTATTTCCCTCTCAGAAATAACCTCCCAGCTTACTAAATCTACAACACTATTCCTAAAAATCTAATCAAAACTTGAAGACCTTCTTCAATCTTCTACGGTTTCTACTAAATTTGGGGAAATCTATCATCGTCGAGGAATCAAGTAATTTGAAGAGATTAAAAAGAAATTGTAGATACATCTTGTTCTTTCTGCTCTCATCAAAGGGGTTTCAGAGAAGAAAACAAGAAGTATTTGAAGATAGTAGATTTTTATGGGGTTTTGAAAAAGGTCATTCAGGACTTAGCTCCTCTCAGTTTGAACTTGACCAGAGACCCCATGTCTGGTCAAGAACAATGTGTTGAAGAGATGGGGGATAATCTACAGCCATACCCTAAATTATTTTCAAATCTATGTTTAGAAGACAAAAGATCAGAATATAACTCTAATTTGAAGAACAATGGAATGTCCAGAGCCCACTCTCCAGTAAGAAAATCGCGAAACCTTCAAAATGACAAAAGAAACTATATGCTTTTGTCTACCCAAACATATGAAAAATATTTCCCATCATTAAACGGAAGCTCCAACCTGGTGGAAGCAAATAAAATTACTTTGAATTCGTACAATGAAGCAATCAATTCACACAAGAAAAAACAAGAATTCCAACAAGGACTAGTAAGGCTTTCTAACAAAGATGGCTTCAAAGCTATTTCATTCTCTAATCTAATCAAGATAAGTATTTCCTTACTAGTAACTCTACTTTCACATTGATAGGAAAATTTGCGCTAGGTAGACCTCATATTAGAACTATCCAAACCTTTATTGAAAACTTAAGACTAAAAATGGCTTTAACCTATCTATTCTAGACCAAAGACACATCTTAATAGAGTTGATTGACATTGATGATCTAAATTTTGTATGGAAAATGAACGTGCGGATAATATAACAAAACTCAATGAGGCTCCTGAAATGGGAGCCTCATTTTAATCCTAGAATCGAGTCTCCAGTAACCCCAATGTGGGATACTTTCCCTAAAATTCTCGAATTCCTTTACAATAAACAAACAATTAGTAATATAACAAATATTATAGGAAAAACCTTAGACATTTGGATCATTAATTACAAAAAAAACTTGGTATAGTTACTATCAGGCTTGGATAAAGCTTGATGTATTCAAACCTGCCACTAATAATATTTGGTTGGACTTTGAAGGTCACAATGGTTTCTGGCTTGAAATAGTATATGGAGTAACTCTATTATACAGTTTTGAATGCCATCACCTTAGCCATGATGTTTCAAAATGCAAAAAAAAATTATTAAATCTAATGAAAATATCAATAATGACAATCATTTGATTCAAGAATCTCATAAAGTTAAGAAAAATTATATACCTAAAATAAAGTCTAAAATTGTTCAAATATTCAACTGAAAATATGACTGAAACCTTAAGGAATCATAACCATGAAAATTCAAACGATTTTGGAAACAATATTAAGGAGACAACCTTTCAATTAAATGATGAAGGGAAACATGCAAATTTAACTCCAACTAATAACTACTTTCACTATGTTGAAAGTATGAACACCAAGATAATAAAAGCCTTTCAAGAACTAGAGATATGAAATAGATTTAATGGTCTGCTTGATTCTCTCTATGATAATCAATTAGATACTTCTCTAAACCCCACCATCACTGGAAGTTTACTAGGCTCCCCAACCTTTCACATAAAGAGAAAGTACATAGAATCTAAAGGAAACAAGAAAAAGAAATAACCTAAAAATAAAGATAAAACCATTAACCTTTTAATAGAAAATAAACTCAAGACCTTCAAAAGGTCAATTAACTTTACCTCTAATTCATCATGACATTTGAAATCCTGTATTGAAATATTAGAGGGGTAGGTAACAAGAATACAATGAGTAGATTAAAAGTCTTAAACAAAAATGAAAAAAGTTGATTTTATGGCCCTCCAAGAGCCAATGGTGGTTGAGTCTAATCTTAATAACATTATAAAGATTACTGGTTTTAACAAAGGTATGCATAACCTTAATTATAAAATATGGATTTTATGAAAAAACAAATTTAAGGTGGATCTGATCTGCAATCATGAGCTTCTCCACCTTAAAGTTGACCTTATAAATGACTTCAAAACATTCATTGTTGTTATATATACTAAATGTAACAGAATTAAGAGACTTCCCCTTCGAGATAAACTTATAGATCTCTCTAACAATATTATTGAGTGGATTTTTATGGAAGATTTCAACTACATTACCACTGCTTTTGAGCATCTCTTTGGTCTTACATTATGTATTATGTTTGAGAAGTCTAGATGAATTCAATAACAAAATTTTAGACTGCCAATTAGAGGATGTTTGTTTTGTTGGTTCACCTTACACATGGACCAACAAAAAATATTGGAAAAGACTTGATAGAGTATTAATTAATAGAAAAAATGAGAATATATTTTGAAAATATTAAAGTAAAACACTTAAACTGAATATGTTCTGATCATTCTCACATCAGCGTATCTCTTAAAAGTAACAATCAAATTCATAAATCGTATTTCAAATTCTTAAACATGTGGATGTTGTGTCCTGGTCTCAATAACATAATTAAGGATTCTTGGGAATCCCCTTTATATGGTTAACCCTTAATGACCGTTTGGAGAAACTTAAAAGTGGATTCATGATATATTTGGAAATATCTTTAGTGATATTTCCAAAGCCAAGGAAAATGTTAACTTCCATGATCAAAATCTTCAATTAAATCACACGGATAAAAACAGAAACAATCTAAACAAAGCTAACACCAGTTATCTTCTTCTCTTGACAATATAAGAAGCATATTTGGAGTAAAATAGTAACATAAATTGGATTAAGAATGGTGATAAAAGTACATTTTTTACAATTTTTTGAATAAAAGACAAATAAATAACAGGATTAATAGTATATACCATGATGGTATATGGATTGATGATATGAACAAAACTAGTGAGATTGTTGTTAATTATTTCCAATAGTTACTAGCTGATAATCATACTCCTAAATGATTCACTGATCCTTTATAATGTATTCACATGTTAATAACTAATGAAGATAATCTTAATCTGCTCAAAAATACAACAAAAGAGGAAATTTACAAAGTCATTAAAATTATGCCCTCTAACAGTGTTGCTCGACCTGATGGGTTTAATGCAGTAATCTACCAAAACTATTGGTCAATTATTCAAGATGATCTTGTTAATGCTATCATTGATTATTTTAATGATAAGCCTACCCCCAAATGCATATTTTCAACTTCAATATGCCTTATCCCTAAATTTGACCATTTAAACACTTCAAATATTTCATACCAATAAACCTGTGTTCTGTTTTAACAAGATACTTTCCAAACTTATAAATGATAGATTATACCTGATTCTTTCTAAACTTATATTTCCTGAGCAGGAAGGATTTTTTCACAGAAGAAATACTCATGAACATATCATTATCTCTCAAAAAATTATCCATGATTTGAATAAAAACTAGAAGGGGAAATATTTTACTAAAAATTGATATAACTAAGGCCTTTGACTAAATAGATTTTAGCTTTATCATTAATATCATAAAATCCTTTGGTTTTCATAATAATTTCATTAACCTTATCAGAAAAAGTATTGATAATGTTTTTTTCTCTATCATAATTAATGGAAACTTGCATGGACATTTTAAAAGAACTAATGGTATAAGGGAAAGGGATCTGTTATCCCCTAGTCTTTTCATTATGGATAAAGAATTCCTCCTAAAAGGTATTAACTACACCTTAAACCTCAATCCTCAAATGAAATACATAAATAGAAGAAGCCTCAATGTGAATGGTTGGACCTTTTCTTATGACTTTGTCACCTTTGCAAATGGCTCTTTAAACAACTTAAACGACTTAAAAATCTTAAAATACTTTCTTAGCCTTTACCAATTAACTTCTGGATAATCCATCAACAAAGAAAAATCTAGTTTGATTGTTTCAAATAAAATAAGTAACTCCAGAATTACATTTTTAGAAAACAACACTGGATTCAAAAGGAAAAATCTCCCCATTAAAAATTTAGGTCTTTACATTCACAATAGTAATAAAATTAAGTTTTATGATGATCTTGTTAATAAAATAAGAACTAAGGTCCAAGAGTGGGATGCAAAATCCATCTCTTATGATGGAAGAACTGTTCTTATTCAATATGTTCTTATGCATATTCCCTATTTTATACCAAATGCTATAACTTGCCCAATTCTGTTATTAGTAGAATTGAGAGGTTGTTAAATAGAGTCCTATGGGGATCTAAAGACACATCTAATTCTATTATGTGGAACAACTGGAATAATATTTGTAAACCCTACAAGGAAAGTGTCTTGAACATCAGGAAAATTTATAATATTCAAGGCATATTTTTTGCAAATTAATGTATAAATTTCATGAAAGTAATAGTCTCTATTAAAATATGTGCATTCTATTTACTGTAAAAACCATCGCCCTCTTCTTAACCTTAACCTTAAAGGGTCTAAAACCTGGCAAAGATTACTTCAGAATAAAGACAAAGGTGAAAATTCTATTATGTGGAAAATTGGTAAAGGTGACTCTGAATTTTGGCTACATAAATGGTTTAAAGATAAACCTTTAATAGATTTAACTGATCAAACTAATTATGATTGGTATAAAATTGAAAAAGTAAAAAAATGTCTCAATGATTGTTGGGATATTGAAAAACTAAAGCATATCATGATCCTTTCTAATATTAATTTAATCGCCAATCAATCTATTTGTAAAGATGAGAATAAAATTATTTGGTCATTAGACAATTCTGAACACTAAATCCACTTGGAAATATCTTAGAAAGCATAATAATTTGTCTAGTCTCTTTAAAAAAATCTGGAACACTTACATCCTAACCAAATTCTCATTCATTCTTTGGAATGTTATGAAAGACTAGAATTTAATTGATTATAAACTTAAAAAATGAATCTTCTCTTTGGCATCCAAATGTCAATTATATCCTAATATTGAATCGGTCAACCATTCTTTTCTATTTGGCAACCGATTCGCTTGCCCACTGGACAACCAAATGTAAAATTAAACTCGATTACTATGAAAACCAACTCCTTAATCCTTTGAGATCCATAATGTTTATCGAAAGTCTTGGTACTTCTTACCTCTGTACTAATATCAACTAATGCTTTAGGGTTGCACAAATATCTAGTTTTTAATCTTACATTAGTTTTGTCTTCTTTAATAATGGCTTGCAGATTTCAAATGACTTCATGCCAAGTTATTAATGTTCTAAGAGAGATTATAACAAAGGGAAGCTTCATCTGTTAGAGTTTGAATATTTTCTTGAGGAGGAAGTAACATTAAACAAAGCTTTGAATCAGATAAAATAAAGACCTAACAGCAACCTCATTAGTTTACCTCAAGTCTATAAGACATTAGATTTTTTTTTCGGAGGGAACTCGCAGCCGCTACTCAGAGTGCAATGAGTGTGCACAGGGTAAACCCTCGGTCTGACGCGATAGCCTGCAAACCAACGCCAGAAGGTAAACCACACCAGGTGACAGGCTCAGCCGAGAAAGCATATGTAGAGGGACTCGAACTCATGACCTTTGGTCACAAGCATGCCATACTCAACCAACTCGGCTACCCCTTGGGAGCTACAAGACATTAGTTGCTGCTTAATTCAATTGTTTTATAAATTTTATAATTTTCTTCTATTGCAAGCATCTCATTACGTATGTTCTCTACAAATAATTCATCCTTATAACAAGTTTATATCCAATAAAATTTACTTTTTGTTGGAAGAAAATTTACAGTGTTTGTTTGGTTAGGCAAATTCATCATGCATGCAATATTTTTAGGCAATATTTTTATTCCACACTAACCCATTCTTTTTAGGTAAATGCAGATAGATGTATCTACCATTAATACTTAACCATTTTATATTTAATATATATTTTACCTAATTAACTTAAATAAGATATCAATATATTTAATAATACCTCAAATAAATATCTATATATTATCACCAGCCATGTAATCATTTTTATTTTTTTAATCAAATTATTGATTTTTTTAAAAAAATAGTATCTTTCAAACCGGCATTTGAGAAAATAAAATCTGAAAGTACTATTGACTTTGTTTTTTCAACACGAATAAACCTAGATTTATTAATGATATTTTTCTCGCTAGACTTAATTGATGATAGATACGAGACCAGATATGATATTATTGAGAGACTAGACATTATATTGTTGAGAGACCATGAATTATTGATCATGCGAGACGAGACATGATAAAGTTGAGAGATCAAACATTATTAAATCATGCGAGATTAGACATGATAAAATTGAGAGACCTAACATTATTAAATCATACGAGATGACACGATTGTAGTGGATATATGCAATATGCGAGACATGTACTAGTTTATGATAAAGATGCAAGACCATGGTTACTGGGTCTCATGAAAAAAAAATTATATATGGATCTAAAATACCGTTTGAAAGAAATGAACCTTTTTAAAAAAATAGGAAATAAAAGATTTGGTTCAAAAAATGAGAAGAGTGTTATTTGTGGTTTTTCATCTTGGTAGAATATTGATAGTTTACTAATATTGGGTGTTAGATGGTAATGAGAAACTTGACTAGGTATTTATGCGTCGTTTATTTTTTTTAATTTATTTTTTAATTTTTTAATTTTTTATTTGGTCCATCACAACCTCTACGATTTGTTTTTTATTTATTTTAAACTATAACTTAAATAAAATATGACAAAAAAATTGATATATATATATATAGTGATTCATTTATAATTTTTAAAATATTTATTTTATATGTTTTGAACGGATCGAAGTGGGGCGATATTTTATACGAAAAGCGCATACCCTCCTGCCCTGCTATCATGCTATGAATTATGATTTTGGAATTCCAACACATCATGTTATTTATTCAGAAAAACGAACGAGAGTTTTGTCATTTCTATAACTTGATCACTTTATTTGGAAAAAAAAGCGAACACAAATAAATACATTATATACCTACGCAAAATATAAGCCCAAATAATGTTAATTTAACTATTTAATCAACTAAATTTAAGATTTACAAATCAATTATGTCTTATTTGTAAATCAGATCTTTTGTAAAGAAAATAAATCAAGTTATTTACAATCCGTTAATTTGTATGTGTCAATTAAACATAATTTTTCTAAGTTAGATTACTCTAATTTTTACAAATTCAACTTGGAACTACGCAAAATTACAATAACTTGTTTCTTTTTGTAAAAAATGTATTATTTTCACAAAGGAAGTTCAAATTGCGTACATAATCAACTATTTCATATTTTTATTGAAACAAATTTTTTAATATTTGCAAAATAAAAAATTACAAGTTCTCCAAAAATTTCACAAACATGTAATTTCATGTAAGTCGATGTTTTTTTTAAATGTAAAAAATATATTAAATTAAACAAAAACTAATAGTAATTCAAAACATAAACTATCAAAAGTGAAAAGCTGATTAAAAATAAAAACCTTAAAAAAGATGGAATGGACAAACATTAAAAACTTAAAAAATAAAATCGGAATAAATGAAATGGAGTATACAACAAATATACCCAAATTATAATGCAGTCATCACGTAGATAAGATCGAATAATATCTAATATTCTTAGATCGTAAAATCAAAAGGTTTGCGATTACTAAAAAAGTACATGGTTAATCATTAGAAAAAAAACAAATTAAGATTAGAAAAAAAAGATTTTATATACAATAATAGTATAAAACATAAACCATTACTTATCATTATATTAGTGACCATTTGGATATTTATTAATAATATAACATTTTAAACGAACATTATTATTTAAACTGAACTATGTATATTTAGTTTTGTTTGTATATAAATTATTATATATATAGGCAAAAAAATTAATTCATGATACGAGAAGACATAATATTACAACATGGCCACAAGTTTGAGCCAAGTAACAATAAGTACATCAATTTGGTTAAAAGGCATATAGTCAATCAACATAGAATAGCCCATAATTTGAATCTACAATGGGAATGAATTTGCTTCCCCTCACATATTTTGATTTAAGAATGTTTGATGCTGAGCATGATGCCATTACTGATCACTTTGAAATTTAATTGCTACATCAATCCTCCATGATCTTGAAGATTTGCCTCTAATTGGTGATGGAAATTGTACATGCAACATATAAATACTTGATGAGTATAGTTCTGCCACATAAGTGTTACTAATGCAATCAATTAGGTATCTTTAGATATCCCAAATTGATGCTTTCAAGATATATAATTGCACTTAAGGGTTTGTGGAGTTAATTTAAGTGAAATCGCAATTGGTTTTAGAATTGAAGACTCATTTGGCCACCAAATCAGCAACATGATTATGTTGTCTGAAGACATGTCTTATAACAATTTGGGAGGTGATTAAAGACCCACAAATAGATATTAACTGCCATAGATATCAATGAGTTTGCCAGAACTAAGGATTTAAAATAATTTTAATGAATCAATCTCAATATCTAAGCAATGGATATCATTTGAATTACAAAATGACAAACCCTCTAGCGGAGCTCTTAATTCAACAGCTAGGGAGTGTTTTTACCAAACAAAATGTCAATTACATGCAAAAGATCACCTTTGTGATTTCTAATGATAAATCCACTACTGGATTCACTATTAGTTAAACAAGATGTGGCACAATTTATATTTATTATATTTTGGTCAGGAGGTTTCCATTTGACATAGGAAATATTGCTGGGGAAACAGGAGTATGATAATAGCAAGCAAGTGTGTTTGTTGTTTTCAGGTCTCATTTCTAATTCTTTGATTTTAAAAGGCCAACATAATCAAGGTTGGTAACAATATAAATAATGCTATCAAGTGTGTTTTTCTAGAGAAGTATTAGTATTTTCGTGCTTAGAGTTGTTTTTGGCAGCCAATATGGTCTATCAAATACTAAAAGGTAATATAACCCTAATGTGATTGTGATTTGGGGTTGGCATGAACTAATTATTGATTATAAAAGTGAGATTCATATAATTACTAATGAGGATTCCAAAAATATCGACAAAGTATTGCCAAACTTCATAGGACACTTTACAGTTGATAAATACATGGTTACCATATTCTAAGTTATCACAATGCTAACATTTAGAAGCTAAACTAATGTTTCTCCTCTGAGTAATAGAATCAACTGATATGTATCTATTGAGAATCCTCCAAAGAGTGAATGGACACTTCTTTGGAGTTATTTCATTCCAAAAAAACTTATAAATCAAGGATTTAGGGTTCTTGTATATGATCAGGTTCCATGTGTTTTCAATAGAACAATTACCATAAGGTGATAAATTTTATAAAATTGTATCATCTGATTCATTATCTAATTTAAGTTTAAGTATTTTATCTATATCAGATTTTAGAATATTGCCATTGAGTTTATTGATATTCTTTGAGTCATTGTGCTAAAATTCAGAGATATTTGTTTTGTTGTACCAAAAATTGTCTTCATTAAATGAAAGTCTCTTATTTTTAAAATTCTTTTACATACTTTAGAATCATTTGATTTGGCTTTGATTTGAAATGGGTGAGAGTTATCCAGAGCTTATAAGAAAATGGCATTTAAATATCTTTAAGGTTTCTCAAGTTAAGATCATTTTCTTCATATAGTTTACAAATTTTAGATCATTTATCCAAATAATATTTTTAGAGGTTTCCTTACAGCCCTATATGAATTTGTTAATGGGATTATTGATTCTTGAGATAACATTTTTGGGTAAAAAGCTATTTTCATGCGATAGATAGAAATAAAGAGAAGAACAAATTGAGACGATATTAATCTGCCACCAAATGACAAATTTTTACAATCCAAATTATGAATTTTATTGCTAATTTTAGACATTAATTCATCATAATGGAAAGATTGCATATTACTATGGATAGATATTGCAAGATATTTAAAAGGAATGTTGCCTTGTTTGAAGCTAGTTAAAGTTTTAATAATTATAGATCTTATTCAATCCATTTTCTTTGAGTGTATGAAGGTAGTTTTTTGTTTATTGATTTGTTGTCCTGAAAATAATTGGTAATGATCAAGAAAGTCACAGACTTTTCTAACATCGTTAATGACACCATTCATAAAGATAATGACATCATCTGCAAATGTAAGGCAAGACATATTGATATATCCTCTGGACTTGTATTTCAGATGAGTATGGTTGATGAACACGTTTTTAGTACATCTTAAGAGGCATTATTCAGCAATGATGAATAGGTTGGGTGATAATGGATCACCGTGCCTAACACAATTACTGAAGAAAAATAGCCATATGAAATTCCATTAATGATGATGGAGTAGGTGATGTGTTCTATGCCTCTTTTGATTAACTGAATAAATTTAGTATTTAATCCAAAAGATTTTAGAATAGAGTATCTATAGTAGAGTGACAGTTTATCAAAATCCTTGGCAAAATCAAGGTTTAATATGACATTGTTGCCTCTGGTTTTAATGTTACGAGTATGAGTTAACTCTTTAGTTATTTAATTGTTGTGTTCGTAGTTACTTTTAACCTTCAAAACTCCATATTTTTCAAACCTTAACTCACTTTCTTTTAATAAAAACACATATATTTCTATTTTTAAAGACAAACAAAACAAAATCTATGAGTGATAAATTTGGAGATTTTATGTTTTTTTCTTATTTTTGCAACCAAATAAAACTTAATAACGCAAATGGAACACAAATATTTTTTCGCAACCAAATTACTCTTAATTATGCAACTGGAGCACAATTATTTTTTCCAGACTAATTACACAACCAGATTACTAATATTTTCGCAACCAAATGTAGAAAAAAAATCTTTTGCGGATCTAGTTTTTTTGGTAAAAACACAAAACCAATAGTATTTTTGGATTTTTTAGAGCTATAGTTTGAAAGATACGACATTTAAAAAAGATAAAAATTATAATATGATTGTTTGTTCACGGCCAAAGTCTTATTTACGTAACTATTTTCTTCTTATTTATGCAATTCATTTGCGATTAATTTCGCAATTGAAAACAATTATTTTTTAGCAACTACATTATGTTTAATTACGCAACTCGAATACATTTTCTCTCTCTCGAGACTAATTTTACAGCCATATTACTCATATTTTCGCAACCAAATGCAATAAAAATTTCAAAAAAAATATATTTCGTGAATCTAGTTTGGTTCGTCGTTAACAAATAAAACCAAACATTATTTTTAGGTTTTCTAAAGCTATGGTTTGAAATATATAATATTTTTTATATAAAAAAACATAAAAAATAAAAAAATCTGCTAACAATATGTACTGATTAACAAAAAGCTCAGATAACCGGCTCAGATGGTTATCGATATTTAAATATTAAAACCATATAATCATTCCTACTTTCACATATTTTGAATGGTTATTGATTAATAATTCTGATGATAAACTATCAATGTTAGGTTACCTTATAAATAAATTACAAAACTAAAATATTTATAAAAGAAAATCTATAACTAAAATTAGATAAAATCAAATTTAACCCGAACTTGTTTTTATAAAGGCATTTATGTATCACCAAATTTCAATAATTTTTTATTTATTTTAGATTTATTAAAAAAATGAGAAGATGAATTTAGTTGTTCGATATATATAATTTGAAGACCTAATCGGATGTAGTACACGTTATACCTTCCCTTTACCCAAAGAATTGACTATTCCAAACCAAACCCTAAACTACGACCACCCGTACTCCTCTATCACACTTTAACAAATAGGTGACCACTTCCCGTACCATTTATGACACTTATATACACTTGTTATTTTCAAGGCAACTCACGACCAATTGATCATATAATCTCAATCTTTCGAAACAAATTTAAACCTCCACTTTATATAGTTTGTGTTGTACTTAGGTAGACAAAATATTAATTTGCCTGATTAATGTTGTTTAATTATTTTTAAAATTTAGATTTAAAAAAAATAAGAAAAGATCACCGGAATCATTTTATTTTATTGATAAAAAAGCAATAACATGTGAGTTCATATCATATTATTCAAATCATGCTTATCTTATTCTTCGTGGCATGGCTATCATGAAAGCCTCGGGGAAGATGGATAATCTCCGTAGCTAATATTAAGGTGACTCTTTAAAAATTTGTAAAAATTAAATTGTCAGTTAGTACTACTTTCAAAGAGTTTATTAGCAACATAAAATTAGCTTGAAATGGAGAATTTGAAAGATTATCTTAAAATACTTTAACAAGAATACAATACAAGTATGGGAATTGCTAAAAAACGGCCAAAACTACTCCGCGAAGTCGCATGTTTCTGATTTTCAATATTTACAAAAATGCCACAAGGCAAAAAACCCAAAAAACCCTTCGAAGTGTAAATATTTACAAGTGACGCCATTGAAGAGAACCAAACTACTCCATGAAGTTGCAAACTTCATCTTCTCCAAACATACTAAAAATAGAAACTTAACATCCAACTAAACCCATTTCTTGAAAAATTTCAAAACCTTCACAACATGGACGGAAAAGGGTCGGAAGTGCTTCCCACGCAGAGCAGCATGGTCGCCGAGGAGGTACATTGCATTTCCCTCTTTCATTTCGGCCAAAAAATCGATTTTCGGGAAAAAACCCGTAAAGGTGTTCTTCGCCACAGTCTGGCGTGGCTGACATTTCGTACGCCATTCCAAAGGCGTGGGGCACATTTCATTCGCCATGGCTTGGCGTGGGAGACCATCCGTACGCCACACGTGTGGCGCTCGGTAGGGCTCCCACGCCAAGCCATGGCGAATGAAATGTGCCCCACGCCTTCTGAGTGGCGAAATGTGGTTCCGGAATCCGGAATGCCGGTTTAATTTGTTTTTCTACTTCTTACGTATTGCAGGAGGTGAACGAATGCGATATTTCGCTTGTTTCGGACTACGCTCACCATTTCACCACTCACGACGAGTATAGCTTAGAGTCGATGACCGAGTGGGTAAAAGTTAGGGGGAAAACGTTGGGTTTTTCGATAAACGTAGCATCGAAGGAAGTAGGGAAGAGGGGTAGAACACCGAGAGTCGATTATCGGTGCGAGCGATCCGGAATTTTCAAGTCGGCCGTTAAAGAGTGCGACCGTAAGCGTAAGGCCACCGGTAGCAAAAAAATAAATTGCCCTTTTCATTTGGTGGGTAATCCGTTAAAAGGAGACGATAAGTGGGCTCTTAGTGTCCTTTCCGGGAAGCACAACCACGAACCGATCAAGTATGCCGAAGGACATTTGCAATGGTCGAAGTTAAAACGTAAGGAAAAAGAGCTCGTTGATCTTTTGACGGTGAACGGGACAAGTCCGCGACAAATATTTGGTGCTTTGAAAAAGGCCGATCCGGAGAATGCTTCAAATATCCGTCACGTTTACAATCACCGTCAAAGAACGAGGATGGCCGAAAACGGCGGTCGATCCCAAATGCAATGCTTGTTAGTTAAATTACAATTGCACAAATATAAGTATTGGACACGGACGGGGAATGACGGTTCTAACGTCATAACCGATTTGTTTTTCGCACATCCGCTTAGTATCGACTTACTAAGAACCTTCCCACGCTTGCTAATCATGGATAGCACATATAAAGTCATTCGTTACGGGATGCCTTTGTTCGAAGTAGTCGGGGTAACATCTACGAACAAAACGTTTTGCATTGGTTTCACGTTTATGGTGAGTGAAAAACAAGACAACTACGAATGGTCTTTGGGATGCTTGAAAACGGTAATGGAGGAGAATGATTGTGAATTACCGTGTGTTATCATTACGGACCGCGAACTAGCCTTGATGAATAGCATCGACAAATTTTTCCCTAGCGCTAGTCACATGTTATGCGAGTGGCATATCAACAAAAATGTTAGCGGGAGAACGAAAAATATGTTTGAAGACGGAAAAGTGGCTAATAGTTTTTTGGGGGCTTGGAACGACGTTGTTTCATCCGATACCGTTGAGGTTATGAACGAGAGGTTGGCTAAGATGCGGTCGATGTTCAAAGACCAAGATAAGGCGGTGGACTATGTGGTTGACTCCTGGATTACGCCTTATAAAGAGAGGTTTGTTCACGCTTATACTAACAAGATCATGCATTTTAATAACCACACCTCTAATAGGGCCGAAAGCTCGCATGCTACATTGAAAAAATATGTTGGGTCTAGCCGATTGGATTTCGATGGATTTTGGGATAAAGTGCATGGCTTGTTAGCGATGCAACATTCTACTATTAAAGAATCGATGGAGCTTAGCAAGTGCCGTTTAATTCACAAATTCCAAGATTTCAAACCGTTCAAATTTTTACGGGGGTACGTATCACCTATTGCATTGGCGATAGTATATGATAACTATGTTGATAAAAGCGGCGGTGAAATTTCTATGTGCGTTTGCACCGATCGTACGATCCATGGTTTGCCGTGTTCCCACGACCTTGAGGCAATCCGAAGAGTGGACGGCCACGTACCTACTCGGATTATAGATGAGCATTGGAAGAGACTAGATATCGTTCCGCGAGTTAAACTCACCGGCGAAGAAGAAGTGAAATTTAATTTGGCTAATCTAAATGCGAAACTTGAAGAGTTCGATGTTTACGAACAAAGTCA
Source organism: Limnanthes douglasii subsp. nivea (assembly GCA_036936605.1). NCBI lineage: Eukaryota > Viridiplantae > Streptophyta > Magnoliopsida > Brassicales > Limnanthaceae > Limnanthes > Limnanthes douglasii. The sequence goes on along the minus strand of JAUPFV010000004.1, from coordinate 12,468,124 downwards.
TTGGCTCAAAAAATTTCAAAAAATTTTGGATCCTTCGACTACACTCCTTTGCGAACCCCTCGAGAAGGTTAAAACCCGCGGTAGAACTCCCGGACGTGTTGGAAGCCGTGGTCGTGGACGGGGTCGGGGTCGGGGTCGGGGTCGCGGTAAGGGTAGCAAAGTCCAACGTGATTATTCTACGAAAAGAGATCCTTCATATCACGAATACGTCGAACAAGAAATGTTTGAGTCCCACGATAGTGCCGCAACTCCACGAGTTGTAACACCCGCCGCTAGTATAGCAACCCCGGTCGGCACTCTCGGTAGCACCGCAAGAACGGTTAAGGCACATACTTCGACTAATTCCGGAGCAAAACCCCCAAAAAAATTAGCAAAACGGGTTCAATGCGTCGGTTTAGGCACTCCGGATACGTCGACCCACATCAAGGCTATACCGTCATTCACGGCTATACCATTACCGACTAGATTACCAAATGTTTTGGACTCGAGATTTTCAAAAGACATACCTCAATATATGCGTCCTTTCATAACCCGAATTACAAATGTAATGCCCGACGGTAATTGTGGTTTTAGAGCCATCGCGCATGGTATGGTTGGTAACGAAAGTGGATGGCTAATGGTTAGAGAAGCCTTGGTTCACGAGCTAAAGAGCGATCGGGAGTTTTATAAACGGGTTGCATATTTCGACGATGAAAGCGAAGTTGATAAGGAGATAAACCGGTTGACTTTTAATAAAGAGAATGCACCTTACGCAAAATGGATGTCCTTGCCTAGTTGCGGAAAACTAGTCGCGACTACATTCAATTGCGTTTTCTATTGCCTCGCTCCCGGTGGATGTACGACTTACCTACCGGTGAAAAATGCACCGGCGAGCGATGGTTCTTTAAAGGAGATCGGCGTGGCATTCGTCAATAAAAACCATTTTGTTCATGTGAGTAAATAACTTTAACTTTCGCACCCATTTTAAGCATTTTATTTTGTAAACGCGCATTTATATTGAACGGAAATTTGTAGGTTGAGTTGGTTAAAGGGTCACCCATACCGACTATAGATCCTACGTGGATGAGATCGGCGAGAGAAGACGCAATTTCTTGGTCGATCCCTTTGCTAGATAGAGTCCGTGTATTTTCAAGACTACAAAATCCCACACCGACGCACTCCGTTGAACATGATGATTCGATAGTGGACTTAACGAAAGATTGAACTTATTTTGTGTTCGGCTATGTTTTTGCTTTTTTTGTTGTAAACTAACAATGTGTTGTACCCTTTAAACCTTTTTAATTTAATTGATTTTTTTTTTTTAAAATTTTGACTTCAAAAATTCGAGATAGCTGTTTTCGCCAGCCTAATGGCGTAACCGCCGTCCCGTACGCCAGGAGACGGCGTAACTGCAGCACCCCACGCCAGGGGATGGCGTGGGGATTGCCCCATACGCCATTCACCTGGCGTAGGGGACCTTTTTTTGCCTCTGTCCAAAAAGAACAGAGGCAAGGCTAAGGGCTAACCCTATTGCCGCCACTGGTTGGCGAAAACGGGTATCCCTACGCCGTGCTGTGGCGGCAACAGGGTACCCCTACGCGTCGCATGTGACACCATCTCCGGCGTAACTGGACCTTGGGATCCCATGTTGAAAACGTCTTCGACATGTAAACGGGTCTCATAATCCAATGACTCAATCTGTACAGTCCTTGGCTTAAGATAAGCCAGCCTCTCGAACACTTCTTGGCGTCCGCGTGGTCGGGGCATTAAGCATCCTGGACAAGATGCCTCCCTACCGTGGTTGAAGAACATCCTGCACAAAACCGCATCAATGAAACCAGGATTATCCTCTAGCATCGTACCTTTGACGAAATGAAATGTGGTTAGGAGGCTTGCATCTTCGTACACGTTCCAGCCTGAATCACCCATCGTTATAATTTAATTGTTTGGGTTCATAGCCAGATTCTAGTATTTATATACTCGTGCTCTGTTGGTTCATTTCTCAAAAAATTAGCGCGAAATGGTGTTTTTGTTCCCGCCAAAAACTTAATGAGGCGGGAAACCATCATTATGTATGTTTTGAGGCGCTAGAAATTTGGGTAACATGGAAGTTACTGGGAACTAGAGAAGGCTTGATAAAGTCTTGATTAATTCTCAATTGATAAACTGTTTTGATTAATCACTTAACTGTTTTGATTAATCCATAACCCTATTTTATATGTATTTTAGAGATATGAAAATGACCTATAATAACTCTTAAGTCTTGAAAATATGAGGTGTTTGAAAATATTTTCACTGTTATTTCCAAAGCAAAAGAGAAAGTCAGTTATTATACAAAATAAATTTCAAGTAACCTAAAACTTTGATGATAAAGAAACTATTACACAATCTGCATCATACAAACCGAAACTATTACACAATCCAAAACCAAAGTATCATACGACGTCTCAAAAAACAAGAAACAAACCAAGTAAGCGACAACAGAATAAAAGTATCATACAAACACAAAAAACATCGTAATGTCTATGCGAGCCTCCTGGCTGTGGACAAAACATCGTCATAAGCCCCAACCAGACGATCGAAATCATGATCAAACTCGCTCACTCCAGGAAACAACGAGATCCTCCGCATACCAGCGCGCAAATGTCGGATGATAGCTCCCTCTCGATCCTCGTGGACGTAGTCAGCGAGCGAGTAGATAGCGGTGTTGACGAGATCGAACCAGCTAATACTCTGGTGAAGTAGTAGGTACTCAGGCTCACAGAAAGACTCCATCTCGTCTGTCACCATCCCTCCTCGAAAACCACGATGCAAAGTGTTAATCTGCCGCTGGTCCCAATCATCCGGATCGAATGCATACGCCATCGTCTTAGGCTTTCTCCTTGATTTCGACTGCATGGCTAGCAGGGGATGCGCGATAGGACCCTGGACACGGCCAAACTGCCGCTGAACTCGCTCGGGATAGTATGCCTGAGAGTGCTCCACACCGCATATGACATCCCGAAACCAAGATAGCTCTTGAAACGGGAAATGATCGCGTATAGCACGATAAGGCTCAAACAAAACCTGCATGGAAAAATGGATATGATCATAAACACAATAATAAAACAATTTTGCGATCACTAAACAAAAACACTTACATCGGTCTCTCCGAGGTTGTTGACGGAGATACGAAGGTTCAGCTTCGTCCGTGAGTCAGATACTGCTGCAGCTGTATCCCATCTACCAATAGTGGGGTCGCGCTCAGTGTAGGTGCGTCGAGTAACGGGCCGGAGCATAGAAAAATGATCCCGTATCCACGTGTCTACCATACCGATACATCCGGCCATAGTCCTCGTGTCGTGCAGGGAGGCCTCACCCAGATGGTGGTATGTGTAAGCGAGAACAGCACTACCCCATGAGTACCTGCCAACACCCTCCGGAGTCAAATCGCGCAACAGAAACAAATACATGTAGTTGGAGTACATGTTGCTCTTGTCGGGGAATATGACCGTGCCGAACATATGCAATATATAGGCGCGGGCTGCAGCATCTACCATCGGATCACTCAGACCAGGGCTGTCATCGCAGAACTCTGGCCCACTAAACCTACTCCGGAGCCATTTAAATCCCAAACCAACGCCCTTGCACTTCTCAACCTCCGTCACGAAGGAAAGATCATCCACCATAAGCAATTCAGCGCACTCGTGCATGGCCAGACTCTTGTCGGAAATATAGGGAAACACAGCAAGCTCACCATCAACTGGGAGTCCCAAAATAGTGTGAACGTCGTCCAGAGTAATCGTCATCTCACCGAAAGCGAAATGGAAGCTATTGGTCTTCGCATGCCACCTCTCTAGGAAAACCTCCGTCATGTTGGAGTGTGTCTGCATCTCGTAGAACGGCTCAATCAGACGACCGAACGGGGTTGCGTCAACTACAGCGCGTACCCTAGTCTGTGCAGCCAAACTCCATGCTCGATGACTAGGATAATGGGCATACAGCCGCATCTCTCGCTCCTAAAAAAATTTGTTCCCATTATCATAGGACAAAACAAAATAGCTGGAAATAATGTAAAATTATAATTTAGATACTTACCTCTCCCATCCAAATGTGGTATGCAGCGTGGGAGGTGAAATCCTCGCCGAACAGCGGTGGCAATCTGGCAGGAGGAGGAGCTCTACGCTCCCCTGTACCCGGTGGGGGATGGCGTCGTCCGCGGGAAGCGGAAGCAGAAGCTGTACTCGATCCGGACGCATGCGGTCCGGAGACTATGGGGAGCTCATCCATCTGCACAGGTGGAACTGGCTGGCCACGTACCCTACTCCGCTTTTTAACTCTCCTCGTCCGCGAGCCATCAGCAGACAATGTATACTGTGCATCGTCGCGGCGATCCATCTGCGAAAAAAAAATAATTACTATCAGGTTTCGTCGAAAACACATATTGTAATGGTGGTACCCGTTTCAGACAAAAAATAGCATAAGGCAGTTTATAACAAACCGAATAACAAGAATAAACCGGTCCCGCCCCATTCCGGTGACCGGAGGTGCCCCACGCCACCACCATGGCGTGGGCATGTAGACGTACGCCATACTGCTGGCGTAGGTCTACATGCCCACGCCATGGTGGTGGCGTGGGGCACCCTCCCTACGCCATCTCGTGTGGCGTAGGGTTGGACCACTACGCCACATGGATGGCGTGGGGTTCAGCTTGTACGCCAACTTAGGGCATACATGCTGAAGCCCACGCCATCCATGTGGTGTAGTGGTCCAACCCTACGCCAGTGGATGGCGTAGGGATGGTGTTCTTCGCCCGTGCGTGGCGAAGAACATCTTCGCCATGGCAGAAGCTTTAAGCTTCTGCCTTGGCCGAGAAACAGCCCAAAAACGGCTTTTTCCTACAGATCTACCCTAACTAGACCTATCTAAACCTAACTAGCCTATCAAACAATAACAAAATCGACTTACAGTTTAATTTCGATTTCGGTTTCTTCCTCCTACTACGAACAGGCTGTCCGGCGACGATTCCGGTGTATATGGGTCGTGCGGTGGTCGTGTCGTGGTCGAAAGAGGTGTCGGTGGTGGGTTTAATCGTCTAGATTCCGGCGGTGGTCGTGTGGTGGTCGAATGTGCGGCGGCAGTGGGTAAAGTGTAGAACGTGCGGCGGCAGTGGGTAAGGTGTAGGTTAGTTTCGTTTTCTGTCTTTGGATAGGATACGTTTTTAATTTTGTGTAGGTTTAAATAATTATTATAATAATTAGTATAGTTATATATATAGGTATATTTAGTTTTAGTTTAATATAGGTATATTTAGTTTTAGTTTAATTTAGTTTGAGTATAATTTAGTTTAAGTATAATTTTTTTTAGAGAGAAAGTAGAGGAGAGTTTGAGTTTGAGGTTTTTTTTCGAAATTATGATAACTTCGCGGAGTAAAATTGAGTATTTATACGATTTCGGAAGGGCAAAATCGTGAAACAAAATAACTTCACGGAGTAGTTCTGAAATAAAATTTTAAGCGACTTCGCGGAGTAGTTTTGGCCGTTTTTTTAGCAATTCCCTACATGTATACTAACAAAGCTTATTGAAATAGAGAAGTATGGCATTGCATAGCTAAACTAAATTTTCTATATAGTCTATTTCTAAGCTATTCATAAAAACAATAACTCTTAATTAATTAAGAATTTGGGTATAATACAGATCCTATTTGATTTTATATTAATGTATATATATCATAAAAAATTATAATTTTATACAATTATGTCCTATTGATATAATAATAAGGAAATTATCATTGGACTATTTATCTTTTAAAATATAATCCAACATTTAATTATAGATTACAAATTTTAAATTATAATAGATATTTTTGTTTTTTTAAATATTGATTATATAATAAATAAAGTTACAATATGTAATGGAGTATATACCCTATAACCACTTAAATACGGTTGGAAAATACTCATGCATCTAAATACAACCAGAAATTAGTACATCAATAACAACGGAAAACAAAAAAATTATGGAATACAAAAGATTACAACAACATACATATACAAGACTCTACACCGGATATACAACAAGTGATAATAAAAAAAGATATAGATCTTGAAACTCAAAGTGAAAGGCTATTCCATGACGACGAAGACGACCGACTCCGTGAAGCTACGATAAATAGCTATAGCATCCCAAACGAAACCCTTTGCAAACTTATTATTACACTTGAGAAAATTTGGTACACATTGAATGCTCATAAGATGAAACGAAACTGAGCTTCATAATCATAACATAGAAGACAAAGATTTATGACGCAAGAGAGAAAGGAGAGAGTACATTGAGACTATAGTACTATTATTTTGAATAAAAAGAAAAAGAGAATAGGTAATCTCTAGAAGAAAAAAGAAAGAAGAAACTGATGTAATTATATATTTAAACAAATGAAAAAAAGGACTAACTATTGCAGCATATTTCCAAAAGAATAGAGAAAACTATAAACAAAAGAAGGTTTGGAAAACAATGCACCATAAAAAGAGGTGCGCCCTTCCAAGATTACCACAAAGACACTAGAAATGATCCTCTTTGTAGAGACTAAAAATCAAATCTAGCTCTCAATACTAGATATCCATAAAACCTAATTTTTGGATTTTTATCAAACAAATATGTGTACATATTATTTGTTATTTGTGATTTAAAATTTTAAATATTTGTATTTTTAAACCATAGTTTGAAAAAAATTGAGAGTATTATTGGCTTTGTTTTTTAAAATGAAAAAAATTAAATTTATTAATATTTTTTTATATAATTATTTTTAAAGAAAAATTACGAACACAATTAACCTTCGCTTCACATTTCCTATCTTTGTTTATGGTTTCATGTTCACGTTAAAAAAATCAAATTTTAAATTGTTTCACATTTAATTCTATCATGGCTTTGCATTTTGTATTTTTGTTTAATCATGCTCACACACTTTACAACACTAGTTTCACATTTCACATTTTGCATTTTCATTTTCATTTAACTCTGGTTTAGCATTCCACATTTTGACAAAAAACGTCAAATTTAACGTTGTTTCGATTTCACAATTACATGTCTTTTTCACATTTCAGATAGCTAAAGGTTTTGAATTCGATTATGTGTTATCCAAAAATTACGTTTTCATATTTTAACCAATATGATTATCTAGAACTCTATAAACCACCGTAAAAGGTTCTTAAATCTGTCCTTCAACCTAATTTGGAAATGAAATCGGTAATTTTTTCAATCAAAACTCAAAATTTAATTTAGTTGAAAAATTAGTACATAAAAAAATAAAAAATAAAAGAAAGAGAAAGAGAAATGGATTTTTTATTAGTTTTAGTTCAAGATATTACTAAATGAACAAAAGAAAAATAAAATGTCACTATTTTGATTTGAAAGAAAAGAAAGAAAGAGAGAGATGAAAAATAAATATATAAAAGTTTGGTGTTCCCTAATAAAAACTAGGTTTATATAATCAATAAAGATATTTGCGGTATTAAAAGATAGATGAATAGTTGGAGATAAATAATAAAATTGGCTTCATTTCAGATAATAATAAAAGAAAGAAGGCAAATAATATATTTATTTTGGATATTTATTTGTATTTTCTTTTCATTAATATTTAATACTTAAGTATGATACATATTTTATTATATATATACTTAAAAATATATATAACATTATAAATTATTATTTTGAAGCATTCAATATTTTTTTAATATAATATTAAATAATATTTTAATTTTATGATATATATATACTTAAAATATTTATTGATAATATAATTATTATTTTAAAAAATAAAAATAAAAATTATATAAGATATCAAAATTAGAATGAAATTATTTATGGCATTTGATCTTTATCGGACGTGAAATGATTGGGGAATAGATTAAACATCTATATATAAAAATCTAAGTAAAAAATATAGTAAATAGACTACTCAAGCTAGATCTATAGTGTATATAACTTTTTTTATAAACTAGACTTATTATAATATAAAAATCATCTCATATATTATAAATAAATGCTACATCTTTATTTATAAAAGATAAATATTTAATTTTTAAAAAAAATCACTTTGTTACTCTATGTAAGGAACGAGCTTCTAGTCCAATTTTACACTTCGGTACAGATTTGACATATTAACTGGTGTTGTATGTAGGAACACAAATTTCTAAAAAAAAAACAAATTTTTTTTCAAAAAGCTTAACTAACATCACAAGTATAAACAACATCTATCTATATCAGATCTCATAACCGACCTAAGGTCATCGATTATGTCCGACCAAAATGTCAAGTACATTATGCCTATTTATCTTTGTTGCAACAACAGTTGGACGAGTTGCGACACATTTATAAGATAATTATTATCAAAGTTTCCAATATGATAAACGGTATACAAAAGCCTCATCATCTGCCACTGCATCTTTGTTATGAGGTATGACACATATAGAAATATATAAGGCCTTAAAAGGGAGACAACCCTTCAAACATTTAATCACATCGATGTTATTACTCTTCACGAGAACATGTATCTCTCACTAAAAGTGTTGACCGACGCGACTGTTAAATCCATTCTTCATAAAAAAAAAATCAGGCTCTCTCATACCGCATTTCGGGTAATCTGTTAGGACTTTATTTTGTTACCCACACTCGTCTAAGGAACTAATTGCACTAAAAAATTATTATGAAAACGATCACTACATAAAACGAGCAATAAAAGACGAAATCTCGTTTAATGACATTTTTTATTTGTGAATACCAAAAACAATTCGGTGGATTACTTTGAGATATGTGTTTTAACTACCTATAACGAGATACTCATACCATATCCAAACATACAAATTTAATGAACAACTTAACACAAGTCAATTTGTAGAGTGAGGTGAAGGAAACGACTCACATTTGAAATAACGGATAGTCAATCCTAATCTCTAATATATCACACCACCCATCGACCGCAAACTCGTCTTTCAATATAGTTTTTATCATGTCAATCTGACCAAATATGCATCATCCTCTAGTCAATCCTAATCTCCAACATATCGTATCACTCATCGATCATAAACTCGTCATTCATTATAGTTTTTATCGTGTCAATCTGATCAAATATGCATGATTTTCTAGATCGGTCCGTCGAAACAACAATCTAATATCGTCGGAGGCACAAGATTAAGGATATCGACTAAACTACTAACCCTCGACATGTATGGACATGTGAGATTATATGAGCTTGCAACACAACACGAGAATAGTGTATACAATTTTTTAATTTTTTTGTTTAGCTTTTGAAACATGTCGAGCTTTTTGCAATGTAAATTTTTTGTTGATATTTTATATTTTTTTAAATAATAAATTAATAAATTAATAATTTTATATATATTTTAAAACTTAGAATTCAGAATTAGGATCAATATTTAGAAGTAAAGTTAGATTTTAGTTATGTAAATGAAGATTTTTTTTGGAACGAAAATTTAGTTTTATAAATACCTTTTAAAATTAAACATTAAAAATAATTAATATAAAAAGGAAAAATATACTATTAAATTTTTGAAAATGAATAAGATAATAGCAATAACTTCTAAATAACCATATTAACCATAAACCATCTTATTAGAACTCTCCCTTTTTTTTTTCTTACATACTACGAACATTAATTAGTAGTATAATTTAAATTTGTGTTAAGAGTTTTATATGTCGGTTTGTTCCCATAATTAAATATAAAATAAAAAAAAAAAGAGAAAAAAAGGTTGTCTCTCTGCTTTCCTCTTGTTTCCTTTGGTCTATGCTTCTCTTTCTCTATTCAGCGACAACTCTGTTTCTTTGATTCTCTTCTCAGCTTCTTCTCCTTAAAACTCTCACACATTTTTTTGGCGCTCTTTTTATATGATTTTATGATTTCTGGTGAATATATATGGATTTGAAAAAAAATATAGAAAATGGAATCTATCGATGAAAAGCGACGTTTTGTTCTTGCTTTTTCGCTGATTTGACAATTTCAGCTTTAATCTCACCTTTACAGAGTACTTTATATCTTTCTTGAAGATTTGCAGAAACATCATCCCAAATCGACTACTCAAGAAATTTGTAGTTGTAGACTTGTAGTAGTAATCGTAGAACTCTAGATTCACCAAACTTTGAAGTATATAAGTTTATGTTTCTGGGTTTATTAGAGTTAGGGTTTTGGTGGTGAGAAAAGTGAATGCCATTCGAATTCATCATAAAAGTTAAGGCTTTTGTATTTTTGTTTGGTTTTTGATTTTTTGGTGGAGACCATGAAGAGTTCATCAAATGGGTTTTTGGCCAACTCTGTTGAAGGTACACTTGTTCCTTAGATTATGTTTTTTTAATGGTTTAGTGTTATTCATTAAATGTTGGATCTTTCTGTAATATTCTGATTCAGGTGTTTGTTGTTGTGTATGATTGTTTGAGATATAGGAGAAAGGAAACATATAAATTCTGAGCTATGGCACGCTTGTGCTGGACCACTCATTTCGTTGCCTCCAGTGGGAAGTCTGGTCGTTTACTTCCCTCAAGGTCATAGTGAGCAAGTTGCAGCGTCGATGCAGAAAGAGACCGATTTCATCCCCAGCTATCCTAATCTTCCGTCTAAGTTGATTTGCATGCTGCATAATGTCACTCTACATGTATGATTACAGAAGCCTTCATGCCTTCTTCTATACTATACTTTATTACTTGGATAAGCTAATGTTTGATGTATTTTTTGAACCAGGCTGATCCTGAAACAGATGAAGTCTATGCTCAGATGACTCTTCAACCGGTCAGCAAAGTAAGTGTGCCTATCTTCAATTAGTATTTTTTTTGTTTGTTCGTCTATATGAATTTGTTTCTCTATACAGTATGACAAAGAAGCAATGTTAGCTTCGGATTTAGGGCTGAAACAAAGCAGGCAACCTACCGAGTTTTTCTGCAAAACACTCACAGCTAGTGACACTAGCACCCACGGTGGATTTTCTGTTCCTCGACGTGCAGCTGACAAAATCTTCCCTCCTCTGGTGCGTACAAACATTGTTTAAATAATCCATTTTAAGGTTTGTGAGAGTCGGAGAGTGGTAGTGTTCTCTATCAATCTTTTTCGGTACTTAACTAGGAGATAATTGACAGGACTTTTCGATGCAACCGCCTGCTCAGGAGATTGTAGCTAGAGATTTACATGACAATTCATGGACCTTCAGACATATTTATCGAGGTATTTCTTCTTTAGAGATTTTATTGTTCTCTAGTTCCAATTGAATTTAGACTGTTTTTCTTCTATTGCAGGTCAGCCGAAAAGGCACTTGCTGACCACAGGGTGGAGTATATTTATCAGCAACAAAAGACTCTTTGCTGGTGATTCAGTCCTTTTTATAAGGTATCGATAAGCATGCACTGTGTAGTTGAAAAGTTATGTATGGTGATTAATTTCTTCCATCACTTGTTAATTGTGGGGTTATTTGTAGAGATGAAAAGTCACAGCTCCAATTGGGTTTACGGCGTGCTAATCGACAGCAGCCATCGCTTTCTTCATCAGTTATATCGAGCGATAGCATGCATATTGGAATTCTTGCTGCTGCAGCTCATGCTGCGTCGAATAACAGCCCATTTACTATTTTCTACAATCCAAGGTATAGTAAACAGTATTTCTATAACCATGCTTCTTTTTTCCGTGCAGTGAATCAAGTGCTGATAAAATCTTATTGGTTTTTGCAGGGCTAGCCTTTCTGAATTCGTAGTTCCCTTAGCCAAATATAACAAAGCCTTGTATACCCAAGTTTCACTTGGTATGCGATTTAGGATGTTGTTCGAGACTGAGGAATGTGGGGTTCGCAGGTACATGGGCACAGTTACCGGCATTAGCGAGTTGGATCCTATACGTTGGAAAAATTCACAGTGGCGCAATCTTCAGGTACAACATAGCTGGTTGTTCCACATATTTATTTATACTTGGAACATCATCTATCATTTTTAACTCCTTGCTTTGTTAAAATAGGTCGGATGGGATGAATCGTCAGCTGGTGAACGACCAGGCCGAGTTTCGGTTTGGGATATCGAGCCTGTCGTAACACCGTTCTACATATGTCCACCTCCATTTTTTAGAACAAAATCTTCTAGACAACTAGATGATGAGTCAGACATAGAGAATGCTTTTAAGAGAGCTATGCCATGGATTGGAGATGAATATGGTGGCATGAAGGATGTATCAAATTCAATCTTTCCTGGTTTAAGTCTTGTTCAGTGGATGAGTATGCAACAGAACAATCAGTTGCCTGCGTGTCCTTCAATGAATATGCACAATAATAACCATAGCACTGATGATCCATCGAACTTATTGAATTTTCAGTCACCTGGATTATCTACATCGAATCTACAGTTTACTAAACTAAATCAGACAAATCTAGCTAGCCTTCTGCCACAGGTACATACGTCATGGTCCCAAGAACAGCGACTGCAGCAGTTGATGCAGACTGCAGGAAGCCAGCAGCAGCAGTCTCTGCAACAGCAGCAGCAGCAGCAATCTCTGCAACAGCACCAGCAGCAGCAGTCTCTGCAACAGCACCAGCAGCAGCAGTCTCTGCAACAGCACCAGCAGCAGCAGTCTCTGCAGCAGCAGCAGCAGCAGCAGCAGTCTCTGCAACAGCACCAGCAGCAGTCATTACAACAGCAATACCAGCGCCAGCCGTCGCTACAACAGCAGCACCAACCGGCACAGCCAAAGCCACAGCAACAACCATCACAGCCGCAGCAGGAACTACAGCACTCACATCAGCAACAGAAGTGGCAGCAACTGCCACAACCAGTGCAGCAGCAGTTGCAGCAAGTTTCAGTAAATAATAGTTTACCTTCCTCTAATCTTGTTGGATACTCTCAGTCTCAGTCTCAGATTCAGCAGCAATTATCGACAAGCAATTCACAACACACGCAGAGTTTACTCCCGCTTCCTGCTAAAACGAATTCATTGCAGTTCACGTCCTTACCGCAAGACCTACAGTTTCAGCCACAAATAGAACAGCAGCAGCCTGGCCTTATACAGAGGAACCAGCAACAGTCACAATTGCAGCAGGCTGCACTACATTCATTACAACAACCTCAAATCCAACAATTTTCCCAACGAGGCCTCTCGGATCAACATTTTCAGTTACAGCTGTTGCAAAAACTTCAGCAACAACAGCAATTGCTTTCTCCAACAGGGTCGCAATTGCAGTCTCAGTTGTTGCAGCAACACCAACAGCTACAAATGCCTTTGTCTCAGAGTCAGATGAGCAACAATAGCTTGTCAACATCAACACTAATGCAACCTCCACAAATCCCTCTAAGCCAATCTCAGTCCCAGGGGAATACAAAACATCTTATGACAGTCGGAGCTCATTCTGGTCTTACAGATGGGGATGCTCCTTCATGTTCAACCTCACCTTCAACAAATAACTGTCAGGTCTCGCAGTCCAACTTCTTTAACAGAAACCAACTTGGTCCAGTTGCTTTGCCATCTATTTCTGTGGAGCCTACGAGAAATCTTGTTAATGAGCATCAGATCAAACAGGAATTATCCAGTTCAAAAGTTACTGAGCAGCTAAGGTACAAAGGTATGATTACAGATCAACTGGAAGCTTCCTCCTCCGGAACATCTTATTGCCTTGATGCTACCGCCATCCACCAAATTTTTGCTATCCCAGCCTTATGTCTGGATGGTGATGTGCAATCAAACCCTAAGAACAGTTCATCTTTTACTACAAATGTTGAGAGCCTGACACCTGATAACTTGTTGTTATCGAGAGGATATGATTCTCACAAGGATCTTCAAAACTTGCTTTCTAATTACGTCGGAACACCAAGAGATATCGATACAGACTTATCTTCTGCTGTAATAAGCTCTCAGTCATTTGGAGTACCAAACTTGCCTTTAAAGCCCGATTGCTCCGACATCAACGATGCCGCGGTTTTAAGCAGTGGATTGTGGGCTAACCAAACTCAGCCGCGTATGCGTACCTACACAAAGGTTGGTTCTCGTATGGTCTTTACATTAAGTCGCTTAATTTCATTATACGTAACAAGTCTAACACCATTCTTTAAATCGCGAAGGTCCAAAAACGTGGCTCGGTGGGAAGATCAATCGACGTGACACGTTACAAAGATTATGACGAACTAAGGCATGATCTGGCTCGCATGTTCGGAATTGAAGGGCAACTAGAGGATCCACAAACCTCTGACTGGAAACTAGTTTACGTGGACCACGAGAATGACATATTACTAGTCGGCGATGATCCTTGGGAGTAAGTTCAAGAACATTTTCAATTCCATACTATATATAAATGTCCGATTTTTACGATTTATCTTAAAGTTTTTTGTATTCTCTAATATTTTGGCAGGGAGTTTGTAAACTGCGTCCAAAGCATAAAGATACTGTCTTGTATTGAGGTGCAGCAGATGAGTTTAGATGGAGATCTTGATAATGTGCCACTTCCTTCTACTCAGACTTGTAGTGAGACTACTGATAATGTTCATCTATGGTGACCTTTATGTAGACAAAAATTTATTCAGACAGCTCCTTGTAAATTGTGTGTGATAAGAGTAAGTTAGGCACAAGCGTAGTAGCTTAACACAATGTAATTAGTGTTAGAAATTGTTTGTTATATCCAGGTGATGCGAGATACATATTTTACACCCCTCTTCACACTTAGTTTGGATATCTTTGTCTAAACAAGCAAATATTCGATGAAGGTTTTTCGTCCCGATCCGGATCCTAACATCTTGATGGTCCGATATCGGCTCGCACACGGTGTTTAAAGAGAAGAGTTGTTTTCACGTTATAGAGTGTAGTTCATATCATTGTATTCAAAGGAGAAAATGTTACTCTCATGGTATCGATTATGAATATCGATTTATTAGCTTAAAAGTTATGAGTTTTTGTTTCTATTTTAGGATATTTCTATTTGCTTTTTTTCTTGCTTTTTTTTTTTTATAATTTTATGTCACTCATCTTGATCTCATTTTCTTTTATTAAAACTATACCTTTTATCCTGAAAATCAAACATCAATATTCCAAAAAGATTAAAGGATTAAATCCAAAAACTCCAATAGCGAATCCTCCATCGCACTCGAAAACCAAAATATTTAAAAATTTAATTCAAAAATCTTCCATCAAATCTAAAAGATAAAAAATTCAAAAATGACAAAAACTTCAAATGAAGATATATATTTTGTATAGTTTGGAACCATTTTGAACCAACGAAAAATGACAATTTCAAATTTTTACAGGTTAAACAAAACGGTAAGGGAATAAAATTTTGAAAAAATGATTCAAAATAAATATCTTAGGTTAAATAATTGTTTAATTACTACTTAATTATTGTTAATCTAACAAAAGTCATAGTTGGGGTTGTGTTTTTGAATTCTTTTTTTCTAAATATTTAATAATTTTATAGGTACGAATGAATATATATATATATATATATATAGTGTAAATATTATATAATATTTTTAAATTTTTATATATCGTTTCGTTTTTGTAGCTATTGGTACGATCAGCCATAGGTTTTTTTTTTTCAAATCTAATTGGATTAATATTGAGAAAATTAGAAATAATAATTTTTGGAATATTTCTCACTCTTTTTGTTCACCTTGATTTGAAAGGAAATTTTATCCATTAGACCTCTGACCAACAATTATTTTAGGTTGGTTATTGAAAATGACAGGAACATCTCCTTCTAGATCGACCCCTGCTTACTCTCTACCTTCCTTACATCTCACTACGGTCATTCAATCATTCGAAATTCAAGTTTAGGTTACGAGGATAGATGAGTTTGGCCCATAATAGGAGATCTGCCACTGCGGGTAACATAAGTTTAGTATTCTGCGTCACTCTTTCATTCTGTGGTTGACCATTTATGAAAAACTCACGAACCGTGATAAGCTTTTGTCTTCGAAAATTGATACCCCTCCACTTGTATTCTTTGCAACTTTGCCAACGAAGATATAAATCGTATCCTCTTTAATTGTAGTTTCTTCTAGAGTTTGTGGGATTTTGCTCATGCTAAATTTGGGATCCTCTGTCACAATAACCCCAATTGGAACTTATGGTTCTTAGAAGTCTCCAATTGGTCATCCTCTAGCCTACGCCACGTATGACGTGTTTGTTTTGGAACCACCATTTATCATATTTGGGGCGAAAGAAACAACAAAATCTTCGGTTTCCCTCTGAACCCTGTTTCTGTTGTCTTCTTCCATATGCTAGCTGATCTCCGTTTTCGTTTTCTGGACATGAAGATTAACTGGCATTTTCCTTTCGAGCCCCAAAAGCTTAATTTGTTTCTATGTTTTTAACACGTTTTGACTATTCTTTCGTCGACCCTTTAGTGATTTTTGATTTTTTTCGACCTCTTACAATTGTCTTTCTTTACACGCGTGGTTTCTGTTGACTTTTGAGTTTGATGCGGTTTATTTATTTATGATATTTTTATAGTTTTTTTATTGTATTTTTTTATTCATAGATTTTAAAAGTTTTGCCTAGATATGCCATAAGTATTTGTAACAATATTTTTATCCATATTCAATACATTTAATTCAACCAAAAATAATATAGATAAAATAATTGGTATTAGTTCTTTTTTTGTCAAACAACTAATACCGAAAAATAAATTCACACTAAATATTATACACAGTGTATAGTTTTTCCTAAAATGTTATATAATGTTTGTCATTTTATATTTTCAAAATTAAAAAATTTCATGTCCTATATTTCACTTTTTGAATATGTAAATAAAACGAAAAACGCGACGAACCAAAACCATTTAATATTCCGTAAACGGTAACACTACCAAATATATCAGAAAAATTCAATGTATTCAAATGATACATACTTCTTTCCTTTTCTATATTAAAACTTAATGCACTTCTAAATTCGATAATTGATACCATCAAATTTGTTATAACTAAAATACAAAATTTATATCGAGGCTTAATCGGGTTGATGTGATGTTTAGGCAGGTAGTATTAGTAATAAATAATAGGACTAGGCCATACTAAGGTATGAGGTCCTGAGTTACTTACTGGCATGTGCATCTGTCTCTAATAATACGATTATCAATCAATACCACCTATTATGTTGAGTGTTGACTGCCCTCCCATAATTTCATTACACAACTAACTAACTAACCTACACCACACCACCACTTTTCTTCTAATATATACAAAATATTCATTTACAAGTTGTCCAATAAAACAGACGCGTACCTACAGTGTATTTTATGCAAGTCTAAAAGATGCTCCATTATATTTCGGAGAATTAATAAGAATATATTACAGGCGTTAACGACCATCTAGATTTGTCTGGATAATTCTGAAGCATATTTTATTGTTAGAAAAGTATCGGAGACACAGTAATAATCGCCCATATTTGCCACTACGGTGTGTATTAAATGGAATATAGACAATTAAGTTTGTCAACCAATGGAGTCAAAATTTATCAGTTGGTAGAATTGTACATATGTATGATTTTTGTATTGTTTTCTAATTTTAAAGTATATTCAGAAAGAATGTTTTGTTTGTTAGATACAGATAACTTAAATAGATATGTATTGTTGAATATAGAAGTGTGGAAGACGGACAACCGTAAAATAAGATAATATGAATAGTTGAATCTCTATGATGATCGGAGTTGGACCAAAATTTAGGTCTAAAAATGTTTGTTAGAATAGGTAAGCTTTGGCGAAAGCAATAGGAACGTTATCGTTGAGTTGAATGTGTAAAAACATATTCGTCGAAGACTTGTGAAAATGCATATTTGTTTTTAGAACAAATTAAGTCACTAATTGATCTGAATTGATGTGCAGTTGTTGATATAAGAACTATTAATCTAAACGTGTTGGTTCAGATGACTGCGTGGTACAAGGATACCATTACCTGTTGTTAAGTTTACAACTCTGCAAATTGTTATTTGTGTTTATTTGTTTGGCCAGAAAATGAGTTATCATGTCTTATTATGAATATGAAGAACAATACACACATCTTTGATTTTTCATAAATAGTAAGAGAGTAGTATGAAGTTACTATCCGAAAGCTTTTAGATTTTAGAGAGCAAGTTGAGATAAATGATAAACACTTGGGAATAATCTAAGATCCATAGTTGTGACATCTGTAGACGAGGGCATATAAGTGATAAAAGTTTTATTATGTTTAGAAAACAAGGACTATTAGATGGTTGCACAGTTTAGAAGTTGAGATTTTGTGAAATTTTTGTGCTAGGTTAAAGCAAGAGGGTCAAGTTTCTGCCTAATATATTTAGGATGATTGAGTTTTGTTCGTTAGATATAGATTTTTTTAAACGGATAAATGCACTATTGAGTATCTAAAGATGTTGAAGATGGACAATTGAAAAATAAGAAAATATGAACGGGTGAATATCTATGATGATAGGAGTTGGATCAAAATTTAGGCGCAAAGACGCTTGTTAGAAAAGGTAAGCTTTGCCGAAGAAAATGAAAATGTCACCACTGAGTCGAACGTGCAAAAACAGACTCGTCGAAGACTTCTGAAAATACATGTTTGTTTATAGAAGAAACTAAGTCGCTAAATGATATGAATGGATGTATAATCTCAGTCGTTTATGTTAGAACTATTAATCTAAACGTACTAGTACATATGATTGAATAGTACAAGGGTACCACTACATGTCGTTCAACCGACAACTCTACAAAGTATTATTTGTTTATATTTGCTTGACCAATTGGGAAAATGAGTTATCGTGTCCTATTTTCCTAACAAGTGATTTTCCTAACAAGTGATGTGGTGAGCGTGGATAATCTGTAAAAATAGTGTATTTAGGTTTGTTATGAAGTAAGAATGATAGATATTATTCCAGATCTTGAGGATAGAGAGATGGATCACACTTGGAAACCAAGAAAAGTCACCAAGATGAGTCGAAGACTTCTGAAAATGCATGTTTTTTCTAGAAGAAACTAAGTCACTAAATGATCTGAATGGATGTGCAATCCCATTCATTGATGTAAAACCTATTAATCTAAACGTGCTTGTTCAGATGATGAGTAGTATAATGGTACCACTACCTGTCGTTAAAACGACAACTCTGCAAAGTGTTATTTGTGTCTATTTGTTTGGCCAATTGGAGAAATGAGTTATCATTTCCTACTATGAACATGAAGAACAATACACACATCCTTGATCTTCCATAAATAATGAGAAAGTGGTATGAAATCACTATCCGAATTCTGAAAATCAGAATTGCTAGAGCGAGAAAGCTGAAAGCTTTCAGATTTTAGAGAGGAAGTTGAGATAAATGATAAACACTTGGGAATACTCTGAGATCCATAGTTGTGACGCTTGTGGATGGGGGCATATAAGTGATAAAAGTTTTATTATGTTTAGAAAACAAGAATTGTTAGATGGCTGCGCAGTTAAGAAGTTGAGATTTTGTGAAAGTTTTGTGCTATGTGAAAGCAAAAGGGTCAAGTTTCTGCCTAATGACCATACAATCAATGATGTGCTCGAATATGTTCATTCAAATACTTGGGATCTGACATGGCAACCCACTATGAATGATGCAAGATACTTCATGTCTTTGATTGATGACTACCCTAGAAAATTATTTGTTATACATTTGAAGATAAATGATGAAGTATATAATGTTTTTATGAACTAGAATAAATTGGTAGAGAATAAAACTAGAATGATGATGAAGAAGTTACGAACTAACAATGGCTTAGAATATGTGAATGATACATTCACAAGTTATTGTTCAAACACTTGTCATTACTATATGCCAAACTGTGATAAGAATATCCTAACATAATAGGCTTATTGAAATAATAAACCGAACCTTACCGAAAATGGTTATGTGTGTGCTTCAATCACTTGGAATGAACCGAAGATTCTAGGGAAAAGTTGTGACAACAAATACGTATATTTGTGATACTAAAGTTTTATTGTCCTCAAGAGGCCTAGACTAGAAAGAAAAATCATATATAATATTTAAGAGTGTTCGAATGTGTTTCTTATGAACATTTGAAGCAAGTCAAGATTATGCCGAAAGAACTAAAATGGTTGTGGTGTCCCGAACCTGGACATACAAAATATTTGATAAACATAGATGTTATTTTCAATAAAGAGTACATAATATTGAATAATACAGTGGTGACAAAACTAGTACTGCCAAAAAGATATGTGAAGTTGACGATGAGTCTGAACAAGAGAGTAAAGTCGAAGATACTTCGACTATATATTATTTATGACATGCTCCAGCTTCGGCCAACACAGAGGAATTTCAATCATTTCATAATTCGTTGAGAATCTGATATTTCAGAGTCTTTGGATGATCATATTGGAGAGCAACATAATCTTAACAGTTATCAACTGATGAGAGATAGAGCACACATACCTAACAAACTAGGTATAATTTTCATGATGTTATTAGTTAAAATTTATCGATTGAAATAAAAGGATATGTTCATGAACCCAAAAATTATCACGATGCTATGAAGAGTAGTGATAAATAAAAATGACTAAAGACGATGATGGAGAAACTGAGATCTCTGAAGAAGATGAGCACATGGATTTTTGTGAAGCAATTTAGGAGTCAAAATCTTGTTAAATATAAATGAATATACAAAAAGAAGCAAGGAATTTATGGAGTTGAATTATCTAGATACAAATTTATTCTAGTGGCTACAAGATTCGTGCAAAAAGAGGGTGTTTATTTAGTGTGAGATTTCACCAGTTGTAAAATAAACTTCAATGTATCGGGTTCTACTAACAATTGGTTCTAGATCTAATCTTGAGTTAGATCAAATAGATATAACTCTTGCCTACCTCCATGGATAATTAGAAGATACCATCTACATGTATCAGCCAAAATAGTTTGAAGAATGGAAAAAAAGTGAGTTTGTTTAAGGGAACATTCAATAAGGCAGTGGAATAACATATTTGATTCTTTTATGAGATCCAACAAGTATGAGAAAAGCTGTTATGATAATTAGTTCTATTATAATAAAGCAATACACACGAAGAGATAGATCATGGTGATATTTTATGTGGATGATATCCTAATAAATAGAAAAGATATGAGAAGGACTGAAATGGTAAAGATTCAATTGAGATGAAAGTTTGATATGAAAGATGTGAGAGAGGATAGAATGATACTTGGTATTAAGGTCAAGAGGAACATGTCAAATAGGTATTTATTATTATCTCAACAAGAATAGGTCCTTAAAAAGTTTAGACGTCTGAAGACAATAAGGTTGGAACTCTCATTAGTGCTTAAATCAAAATAAGTGACACTCAAGCACTAACCGAAGTAAAAGATAAGAAGTTCATGCAAGATGTACCATATACCAATATCACTGGAAGCGTTATGTATGTAATGATATGCAAATGTGCTGGTCTTACCTAATCTATTAGTATTTTGAACAGATTTATGTCAAATGTGGGGAAGTTTCATTGATAAGACCTTGAGTTTCTTTAAAATAATTGAAGGGTTAGGCTGAAGTTAGGTTGTGTTATAGCTAGAATAATACAATTTATGTAATATTAAGAGGGTATGTTGACTCTGATGATGGCTGCTTGGATGAGGGGCTAACTAGAAATCTTGTATACATAATATTTATTGTTGTTATGAAAGAAATGAAAGAAGTCATATAACATAAAGTATTGTTGAGTCAGATCACTGGTATAAATCAATATGTGACTCTGTTATGTGATAATACTATGCTTGGGTGAATGGTTAACTAGAAATTTTGTATACATAATGTCTTTGCGTTCTTATCTATGGAATCTGGATATATGGTTGTTATGAAAGCGATAAAATAAGTCATATAACATAAAGCATTGTTGAGTGAGATCATTCGTATATATCAATATGTGACTTTGTTCAGTGATAATACTAGTTCTTTTCATTTAATGAATAGTACAAAGTTCCATAAGAGAATTAAGCATGTATAAATCAAGTTTTACTTCGTCGATGATGTGTGGGAAGAGAGAAAGTGAAGTTAGAAAATATTTAAAGTGAGAAAAATCATTTGGATGCTCTGACCAAGACATTATCGTTTCAAAGTTCACCAACTACATGAGACTTGTGCAAGTCTAGGATGCAGGTAAAATGGTCTCTAAAAAGTAGTTGAACATCAGAAGAACATACATGGAGAGTCTAAAAGTAACTAAGATAAATGTAATACCGAAGAATTTAGAAAGATTGAGAAGGGAAACCAAAGAAATAAAGATCATAAATTATTGAATATCTATTGGTGTGGATAATTATTGCCTGAGGGTAGGCTTGTAATTTGGTTGGAGTTTTATAGTAGTATGTAGGTGTTATATATTTGGAGTAGAGAGTAGAGAGATAATTAAGCTGGCTGGTAGCAGTTAATTCTCATTACCCACACTTAATGCAGGTGGTTGGGTATTTATACCCTTATGTTTGGGCCCTTATGGGCTTTCGGGTCATGTTTAATGGACCCGGGTCATGTTCAAAGACCCATGAGCTCTAAGGAGGAGAGCAAGTAGCTTAGTCAAGAAGTGTTTAGGTTTTTTAGTACTTTTTTCATAGTTCGAACAGTCCTATGGCCTGAGTGTTCGAAGTGATCTGTCCGGTCCGGAGGCCTTGGACCGATCTGTCCTTGTCCGGGGAGCATGCAGAATTTGGACTCATCATCTATGATGGCGGAAACTGGGCCAAAACTTAGCCGCAAAGAATTTTTTTGGTACCTAAGGGTAAGTTTTACCAAAGGTAAGAAGAATGTTATCACTAAGCCAAAAGTGTAAGAATATGTTTGCCGAAGACTTATGAAGATACCTATTTGTTTTTAGAAGAAACCAAGTCATTAAGAGATCTAAATATACGTATAATCTCAGTTGTTGATCAAATAATTGTTGATAAATGTGTACTAGTGCAGACAGTATATTAGTATAAGGTTTCCACTAGCTGTCGTACGAACGACAGAGTCTTTTGTGTACGTTTTCTTGACCAATCGGGGAAAGAGTTGTCAGAATATATTGTGATCGTGGAGCATAATACGCACATTTTTGGTCATCTATAAATAGTCAGAGAGTAGTATGAAATTATTTCCCAAATTTTAAAAAATCAGAATTGTTAGGAGAGAAAGCTAAAAGCTTTTGGATTTTTGAAAGAGAGTTGAGGTAGATGATAATGACTTGGGGTTATGTTGAGATCCATAGTTCTTTTTATAAGATGTGAATGCTTTGTAACAAAATATGAGTGATTGAATGTCAGTGTTTGAGAGAGTCTTCTTATAACCTTATGATATATAAAATATGTGTATGTTACCGAAGTGTATGTAGAAGTTCTTCAAATCTGAATCCTGTTAAATTTATCTTGTGTGTGTTTGGTTTAATATTCTTCTTATATTTTTTTTATTATTGTTAGTTTCATAGCAAAACATTTGAGTATAATTCGAAGTTTTGTTGCTCCATTTTTTTGTTGTATGATTATATCTACCAAACAAACAAGTTTCGGCTAAAGTAGTTGAGGTTAGGCTAACATTGTCCTAGGTTTTGGCTTTTGTTGAAACTTTGTATTTTTATTATTCCGAGTTAATTTTCTAAGGAGTTTCCCTAAAGTTTTTAAAAGTCACATTCGGCCTATAAATACATTGGACGACAAAGATATCAAATCACATAAGCATTGAATCTAGTTACATCTTTAAAAATCTCTCATTTATTATTCACTAAGTTTATCAAATAAGTTTTTTATTTTAGTTTTTTGTATTAAAATTTATAAAAATAATATATCTCAAGATATATATTTTCCAACAATCTCATCAAAATGGTACAACTAATTATTTTTAAATTTTCTTAGTTATTTACGTAAACTGAGGAAGAAAATATATTTGATAAAAGTTTTCATCACCATTTATGTTAATTATATTTATATAATTCAACTTAGTAACATTTAAAAAGAATTATATAGCATCATGTCTATCAAAATGACGATAAAGATGATTAAGACGATATACTAAAATATTGTTTGGTTAGATTGTTTTCATGATACAAATTTAACAAGGTGGAAAAATAAGTTAATTTATTGTTGACAAAATAAAAAATATTTTACAGACATGATCTCGACTCGACTAAAGGTCATAAGTAAAGTGCGGAAGATATCCCATAAACAAATAAAAAGGAAAAAAAAACGTAAAAAAAATTATTTGATATAATACCATCTCATATTGACTATATGATTTTTACACCAATAAAAACCTATTCGCTTAAGATATGGGATGTTGTTAAAGAAAAGTATTAATAAATGTTGAAGGTACAAATAATTTTTTAATATCTCAATGCTTTAATCATAACTTTATAGTTGGAGAACCTCTTGTCCCATAAATTTATAAACTAAGTCGTGTTTAGTAGAAGTGTGTCCATTATACACACTTGTAGAGATTTTCCAAATTGAAGAAATTATAACAAAATCCTCTATTTTTTAGACAAGTTACCAAAAAGTATTTTTTTATATATATTTTATGATTAAATTCTGAATTAATTCAAAAATATATAATTATAGTGATTGAGATCAATGATGTCGAGAAAAAACCTCTAGCTTGTGATATACTACATATGTTTCAATGTACGCTGTTCAACAAAAAATCTATGTATAACAATCAAAGGAAGTGGTAGTGCACGAGATGTGCAGATAGGCAACACCCTAAATCTAAAGTTAAAAAACCTTATAACTTTGATGTAATGAAATTAACCCACACAATCTGGTAGATATATGAATAGAAAATTAAAGAGTAGAAAACTGACATTTTGGTTCTTGAACTTAAGTTTATACACAACTTTTGCACATAAGTTTTTACACAACTTCTACATTTAAGTTTAAGAAGATATGAAGAACTTATCATAAAACATAAAATAAACCTCACAAGATTTATGTGGTTCGGATTATGGAGAAATCCTACATCAATGTGCAACATATATATTTTTATCGATGATACACTTACAAGGAGTTAAAAAATAAAATACAAGTAAATATACATTTTTCAAAACTTCTCAAAATAAAGCATCAAGTTTCCAGTGGTATCTCTCAGCTCTTAGTATTTCTCTTAGTTTGTTTCTAATGATTCTCTTCATTAATTCTCTTAGTTTCCAATCACTCATTTCATTTAGCGTGTTCTATCACAAACAAAACTTCTCTAATTAAAAGTTACGTATTCAACAAGAGCATTTTTTAGTCATTTATATACATGTGTTCCTCCAATACATATATAGGAACTTAATATGGTATATATTAGGACAAACATACATCATTCTCATAATAACAAACTAAAACTAGTATAATGACTTGTACTATTATTCAGAGAAATCGATGTGATCAAATAGTACACCAAACAGTATGACAAAATTGTATTATATTCATATAAATAAATGTTATCAAATAGTACTTCTAATCAGTTTTAACAAACTTGTACCACATTGACACGTCATTTATTATTTATTTCAGTCCTGAACCATATATCAAATCGAGTTCCAAACTGATAAAAATTTCCCAATACCAAGACTTAACTCATGTTGGATGTAGATACAATTTACTCATATCGAGATTGGACTCAATATTAAGGTCGAATGACCAAAACCTCACTACTATGATACAAAACCCAATTATTAAACTCTTTCTTGAGGTTAAAACCCTGCAATAACCAAAACCTCTTAGCCAAGACTAAAAATGATTCTGATACCCACATTGCTTATTCGAGTCACTTATAGCATATATCTAATAGTCGATCTTAGACATAAAAATGATCATTCCAGTCAATGTTATTTATATCTCATATATATATATATAGAAATACCTTGTACATTCTAAATATGTGTTTAAATATAAAGAATAAAAATTCTTTGATTCCAAGTTATATAATAATAACAAGACTCAAATCATTGTCGAAAATAAGGAAAACATTTCACTAAAAAAGGTTTAGTTAAGGAGAAATCATGTGAGCCTTATAGAGGCCAAAGGGAAAAAATATCCAAAATTTTATGATATGTTAATATATACTCTCAACATATTTCCATTTGCATAAAGTTATTAATAAATTATCTAGAAGATTATTGTTTTATTTTTTATATGGACGACCTTAAATTTTACAAGGAGACAATATCCTTATATATATTTATGTGTTTGGGCAAGAGTCTATAAACGGTAAGATAAATTTAGTATTGTCTAATATATATATGAAAATTTACTTACTTTCATATTCAAAACCAATTAGTTGTAAGTGGATATTTAAAAAACATGATATACATATGAAACCATTCAATGCTCTAACTATATATATATATATATATATATATATATATGGAAATTTTGGTTGATTTACTTACTATCTCCAGCCAGTATTACTAGACATCCTCGATTACCACATTCAAAACTCTTTACTACCTAAATCTATCACACAAAGGATTGCAGAAGTATGTAGCAGATACCTTCGGGGGACCTCAGAAAATCACAAATCCATGACATGGAAAAGTTATAAAAATGAGTAAACCCAACACATAATGAGGCTTAAACATCAGAAACATAGAAGTTCTTCAACTCACATATTCTTGAAAGTTATGGTACAAATTTAGAGAAATTAAAAGTTTATGGTCTGAATTCATGCACATCATTTACTGCTCTATATACCATCCTATGCAACTAAAATTAATGAAGAAAATATATCAAGTATGGAAGAAGTTATTTGATGCAAGAAACATAACAAAAGACTTTATCCACTAGACGTTTGGGAAAAATGATTGTGAATTCTGGTTAGACATGTGGTGTAACAACAAGCCTCTAATAAATATAATTGACACCAACAACGCATCTTGGTACACCCAAGATAAAATTAAATAACTATGGATTCATGGAGTCTGAAATCTACCAAAGTTACTATCATTTGTTACACTATCAGATATATCAAGAATCAACAGACTATCTATCAAAGAATCGGTAGAAGACAAAAATCAAGGGACTATCGATGAAACTGGAGACTTTAGTACCATAGCCACATGGAACAAGTTGAGGATTAAAGGAACTCCCTCTATGTTCTATAAGAAACTTGGAATAATGTTATTCCAAAGAATTTTTCCTTTCTTTTATGGAGGCTCCTACATAACTGGGTTTTTGTGGATACAATTTTACATCAAAAGAACATATCTTTAGCCTTGAAATATCAATACTGTCAAAGTATTGAATCAATTCAACATGTATTTTTACTATATAACAACTTATGCTCATTTGGCAGTACTTTAGCAACTTGTTCAACCTAAAAATAGGCAGATACATGACCCTTATTCACATCGTAAGAATCTAATATTGGTCAACCCCTAATAATGTTCACATTAGAGCTGCCTTACCCTCTACCATATGTTGGATTATTTGGCAACACATAAACAACATGAAGTTCAACCAACAGAAAACTTCTGCTAATGTTATTATTCAACTAGTCAAGAATGTTATCGTAAAGCTGGACATGGCTAATCTTCTTAAGAGAAACTTATGGTTTAAAATACTTACTTGAGCTATGAATTTGGTTGTTTCAATCACTTAAATAAACCAACAAAGCTAATAGGTATTCACTCGTCTCCTCGTACAGGATCAAGTTCAAATTAAATACAAATGTCTTTTCTTCTCAATCCGGGGAAGCTACAGGTAATGTTATTATAAGAGATTCCAAATGATAAATTAAAGCTGCTACTGGAAGGATCTACGGCAAATAAAGTCCTATAATTGTAGAGAGTATAAATATTCTAGATGGCTTCATTATTTTCCAAAAAAAGAAAATCATTTAGCTTGATATTAAGACAGACTCTAAAGTGTTATTAACTATGCTTATAACTCATAAATCTCTTGGTTCGTAACTTCTCTATTAGACTGTTATAGGAAATTACTATCATCGAATATGTATATATCTCACATTAACAAGGAACAAATACAACAACGGATGGCTAGCCAAGTGGACAAAGAAGTGAAAATACAAACTAGACATTAACATAGCTCAAATATCCAATCAACTTAGAGAAATTTCTCTACTAGACAGCATGGAACCTGTATCTATCAGAGAGCTATAACAGTTCATCTAGAATATCATCTCAAAAAAATTATATCCTACTTAAAATTCTCTATTTTAATAAATAATTTAACTATAGGAAGTTAATACTAATAAATTCCTACATGTAACTTTACCTAACAAATAATATTTTACAACTATGTTCCTCAAGAAGGCTACTGGATCCCTCATCTGCTCATCATCAATTCCTTGCTCAAAACATCAGGATGAAAAGATGATTATAAGAAATCTCAAATGAAGTCTCAGAAATAAAATGATTTCTTTAATCTAACCCGAATGACGCTATGTTTGCAACTCCAGTATCTTTCGTCCTTCATTAACTTATCTTTTAGCTCAAAGAGGTTTATCCTCCTACAGTTTTAATCAGTTATTCGTTTTTAACCTCACTAATAAAGCTCGAATCTTTCAATAATCTTTGATTAAAAGAACCGATTTGAAGATCTGAAAACTTTGCATGTTTTTAAATGGTACAAAGTTTAACACCTCTTTAAAATCAATTTGTATATGGTCTATTGTTAAAGTCCAACATAAAATTAAACCTACTAGTATCATGTTCTCAATTAATAAAATAATAAAAATGCACAAGTTGCTTCAATTAAAAAAACAAAACTTTGTATAATTGCTATTTTGTTTTGTTGGATGTATAAATTTAAAGTTTAAAGTTAAAAAATGTTTGTTAAAAATCCATTCTATGAGTAAAAACCTAACTTTACTTGTAAGAGATTCACGATTTCATTTTGTTATATAGAAATCAGAAACTCTTTATGATGTAGTTGCACAAGCTCACGACTATATGGCCTTTTTGGACAAACGAAAATGGGCTTTATTTGGGTCTCTGTAATCCGAATTAGGTGCTGCAACCACTCATATCGAACACTTCGAGAAGCCCAACGAATTTCAAAATCATCACGATAATAAAGCTTAGTAATGAAGTCCAGGCCAAAAAATCCACCGTTTATGCCCTTTTTTAGTTGTTTTCATTATTTTTTGCATTTTCCTATTTTTGTTAGATTTAATTAAAATACTTAACCAATTTCAATCGCTTTGAAACTGGACTGGGCTTTATTTTATTTTGTGAGGAACAATATGTCATTTTGGCGTAGGGTTTTGAGGCAAGGTAGGCCAAAAATATGTTATTTTCAGTTAAAACAGACAAGGCTAGGCAAGGTAAGCCAAAAATAACAACCTAGGCTAATTTTATGAAGCACTTGAGGAATGTATTTTTTTTCCTTACAATTATGCACGTACTATATACCAGCAGTTCCAGAACCTTAAACAAGGGTCGAGGATTGTTGATGAATAAACTAACAAATTTTTCAAGCTGCAAAACCGTGTGAATATTGCTGATTTGGCAGATCAATTAGTATCTCGCTACATAGGTGGGATGAGACAACACTTTCAGGACCAGCTATGACCAATAAAATCAAAGTCAAAATCGTATCCTAGTCGAGCTATGGCAGAAACTCTAAATTAACAACCGAAAATAAAAAATAAATATTTTGTGCTCGAAATGTGTTGTTTCAGATTTTGCTCGATGGTGTAAAAGATGCTTGTTCGATGGTACCGACTTGATGATTTTTTTTTAGAGTGTAGACTCAGAGAGGGTGATTCTCGATGGTTACTCGATGTTATGGTTTCATTTAAGGTACGAAGATGGGTCAATGTTGTTAGATATTTATATAGAGGTTTCTAAAAATGTAAAAAAAAAGAACGGAATAATTATGACTTAATTAATATCTTATTACTCAATAGATTTGGTTTTTATAACAATTCTCATAATAGTTATCAAAATGTAGATTGATTTTTTATAACGATTTTTTTATATAGTCCTTTAATTTTAAAAGGTCGACACAAGTTTAACGAATTGCTGATTTCGACGAATTCAATTATTTTATTCTTAAAAATATCTGATAAAATGTATGGTTGATATCTTCCAACATAATAACTTTGATCAATTTAATTTGTTTATTTTTAAGCTTAAAATTAAATTTATTAAATCGTCATAATAAAAAACCATCACAAAACGTTTTTGGATAGAAAAATTATACAAGAAATTATCATAGTAAAAGAATTCGCTAAACGTTTTCAAATTAAGAACTCCATAGAAAATCGCTACAATAAAATAATATCATATTTAAACGTAAATAAATATATAGTTAAAATTATACATTGTTGTTCTTAATAATCGTCATCCAATTATATTTCGAAAAACGTGGTAAATAGAACCCGGGTATATTTCTAGGGAAGATAATGTACGATATTCTTTATTGTTGATGAGAATGAATAATAGATGAACCGTACTTAACGTAATCAGGGCGATTAAAAAATAGGGTCCGTCGTCCGACAACAACTGTGACACCGACCAAGCCACATGCTCAATTTGTTTCATTTGGTTGCTTCCTATTTCCTCTGCATCTTAATTAATTTATCTATTTCAACGTATTTAGTAACAAAGCATCTTGATATGTACCAGTATTATATTTTGGATAGAAATTGGCGTTGGCTTCACGCTCGATCGAATTCGTAACATAAGTTTTCATATTTATTAATATCTTATATATTCTAAACAGTTATATATATATATATTATCGATCAAAATGTTGATATACTTTTCAGTGTTATTTTTTATTAAACACTAAATAAATTTCATATTTTATTTAAAAATAATAATTAAGTTAAGTAAAAGGTTTTTATAATTACATAAACATACGTGAGATAATATTTAGGCATAAAATAATGACATAAAAATTTTGTTTGTAGCAATGAATAAACTTAAATATAATATTCAAATAACAAAAAGAAATAAAATAAACGTCTTCATGGAGAGTAATATAGCAGATCCAAATCAGGTGACAAAAATAGTGATCACAATCATACCATTAAGTGGCATAACTGCAAAAACAACAAACAATAATACAAATAAGTTAAGTGTTTATATTGACAAGCTAATTTTGATGTCAAAAAACCTGAACCAAATTTCAGAGAAAATACGATATGAAACCATAGAGACAAGGGCAAAGGATGAGCCCGAAATTCTTGAATTCGTTTTTTGCCGGATGTGGTAAAATACCGCACCAAAACAAGCACGCAAATATGACGATTTCATGTAGATGAGTAGTTTGATGTTTCGTTAAACCAAGATTGTTAGTTAAAACATTTAACTAGAAACAAAGTTTTGAGCTAGCAAAGCTCTAGAGGCTTTGAGTGAAACGACAATTATAGAGGATATAATTGATAATCTTAGAGACCGAATTATATAAGACACAATCTAGTAGAGTGATCGTCATTAAAGTTGATATTTGGAGGAGGAAGAGAGAAAATGAGATTGTTAATCTCCTGAAGATTGGTTTCATATCTTGCCTGGGTCGATCCAATGTTAGATGGACAGTTCCAACGACCATTTAAAGTGATGTCTGAGACATTGAGGTTCTTTTGGAACCTAGAATCTTTGATGAATTTTTTCTCATAGTGTTTTTCCAGAGAGGTGGGAATGAGCCATAATAAGGTATTTTCCCTGCTACCAATTGTCATCATGTATAAATTACTCGTCAGTGGTCTAAGGCGTAAAAGTTTCTTCCAGGTCCATAAAGGAGAAAAACCTAAATCTAAATTCTAAAAATTATTACTTTCTATTTTTCTGGATTTGATACAATTGTAGCAGATTGAGTTTTGTTATTGTTTACTAGAGACAATGATTATTTAAAGACAACGGTGTGATTCCAAGTTTTTAGATTTGAAATCTAAAGGTAAGACCGACCAATTTTGTCTAAGAAAATTTTGTCTCTCAATTCTTCATGGTAATACCGACCAAACAAATCGACGAAAATATTGGAACAACTCTTTAAGTATACCAAAAGAAATGATAAAGATAAAAAAAAAACCGGCAGACTTGGCTCGCGAAGAGTACATATTTAATAAATCAGAGCTTCTCTGAATAAAATTGATGATTAGATGTCTATGAGTCAATTCGTCAAGTAATTTTATGAAGTAGAAAACCATAATCAGTATGAATGAGACGTGCAATCTGGAAAAGAAAATACCCAACTATTTAATAAAAAATCTCTACATTTTGATAAAATAACTTTTTTATCTTTAAATATTTTTAAATATAAATATTAAAATAAAAATTTACTAAAACATAAAAGCTCATCTCACGAATCAAACATAAAATATGATCTAATGACAATAAATAGTTTTGCTACTATATTTCTCGTACCTTCTTAGGTTTTGTCATAATTATTATAACAAAAGTACTTTTCATTTATTTTAAGATAATAGGTGTTTCACTCGTCTAAGAAGGAAGGGGAACAACAACAAAAAAGATTAAATAAAAAATAAATTAGAATTGTTAATTTGATTGGCTAAATATACAATGATATTTGGTTAAATAGTTTTTTGTTAACATTTACAATATAAAAAAAATTAACTAATATAAGTTAGTGGATTGTATGAAGTTCGAAATTACAATATCAATAAAATATTTGGAATTAGTATTTAATAACAAAGCATAGTTTGGTTATCAATTTTTAAATATATTTTTTGTATTTTTTGTATATTTTACAAGTTTTATTTTATATTTTTTGTAAATATTATAGATATCCTATAATATTTTTTGAAAAACAATCATAAATGGGTTCAACAATTTTTTATAATTTTTTTTTAATTTTATAGTTTTATTAAGTTTATTCAGGATAATTACATTATGAATACATATTAGAAGATGAAGGATGAGATCTTCTATAATTATGTTTAATTGTTTTTGTGGGATAAATGTATAATTTTAATAGATACAAAAGTTTTTGCAACGGTTGCATCGTTAAAAGAATTAATTATCAATCGTAGGTCCTTTGTTTTTTAGCTTCACAAGTTTGTGGGTGGCAACAAATACTCGACCTCTCTCTAGTATGATATTTGGCTATTTTCCAAGTATCTTGTTAACCGTTACAATCAATGTATCATTTGTTCTACTAAAAGGCACAACAGCATCATAATCTCTGACATTATCAACAATGAATCTTGAAAATGGCCTACCCATATTTGTGCAGGCATGCGGTCTCCCCAAGCTCACCTGCTTGAAATCGGTAACGCTATAAATCTTCTTTCACTCTCTTCGGGTAACGCAGATGTTAAACTTTGGGTTCATAATCAAGATCGCAGTTCTTTTACCATAAAAATCACCGACCACTATATTAAGCCATCACGACCTAAATTCCATTGGCCCAATCTTGTTTGGAACAAATACAATATCCGAGACACGTCTTAATTGTCTGGCTTGTCATCCAAAAAATACTCACCACATATGACAAGCTTATCACCTGGGATTACAACAAGGTTCCCGATTGTGTCTTATGTAACGTTCATTGGAATCCACTAATCAATTATTGGCGTATTACCTCTTCTCCCAACTTATTTGGGAGGGTTGTTCCAGCCAATTTAGTTGTTTTCTGATTGGACTAGCTAGCTGCACACAACTAGTGTGTGGACTTCCGCCCCCTCGGGTAGTCCTGTTATCGGGTCGGGTCGGTCCGGGTTTGGACGGTACCGAGACCGACTCGTTAAGCTACCGGACGGGTTGAGTTGGACCGCTAAACGAAGGGAGTCAAATACGATGGACCGGGACCGGCTCGTTAAGAGTCGAGTCGGTCATGTCCGACTCTTAACGGGCGGTTTTGTTAGTTTATCATAATTGTTTTAGGGTTTTAGTTAAGAATATACATAGATTAGGAAAAAAATTATATATCTCCCTTACCGGGCTGGTTACCGGGCGGACCGGTCCAGACCGGTAAGAGAGTCCGTCCAAAATTTTGGCTCCCAACCCGCTCCTTAAGTTATCCGGACCGGTCTTGGGCGGGCCTTACCGGTCCGGTCTTGGGTGGGTTAACGGGTTGGGAAGCCCCCTAACAGCTCTACCATCGGGCCTTGTTCACCTTTGGCATGTCTTCTTTTGTATGGTGGTTTTCCACTTTAGGTTGGAGAGGAATGTTATAATCTTCTCTGACTCAACTTCGTTTGAGTCAATTATTTTATATGGGATCTTCTTCGACCTTTATATAGATTTCATGACACGAAGGTTCACCGACTTTGATACATTATATCTTACTAACTTACTATTTTTGTCATGTCTTGCAAGTTTGATTAATATCTTTTTTTGCTGGAATATGCTTGTAGGTTGCATCCAATTTTTTACTTCTATCATTTTAAGTCTATGACTTGTTTTTTAATAAGTTTAATCCTCAAGTTGTTGTATCCTAACTATGATATTTATTTTAAGGGAGAATTTCTCATTTACTTGTACTAGTAACTTATATTTGAAGAATGCCCTGAAGTACTTGTAAACCTGACTTTTACTTTAATTTATTTATTTTAACACTTGAAAAAAAATGATGATCGGTTTCTTGAATAGTTGATCAAATTCTCATTTGAGACAATAAGAGAGATATTATGCTTTTTAGAAATGTTCATTGAGGTTAAAGAAACCAAGAGTGGAGCATAGCTCCATGGAAAATGACCAAACATAGGCTAGGAAATTGGTAAGAGGCTAAGAAAATAGTACTCACGCAACTTGATTTGATGAATCAGCCAGAAGATATATTCCACGAATGGTAAGCGTCACCATTATTTGTGATAAGAGTAAAGACATGCTCATCTATCGAAGAGCAAAAAAGATGAAGGTTTCTAGCAATGAGTGGTCTAAAATGTTCTACTGCTTGTATCATTACGATGTCGATTCTACCATGTGCGACTGGTACCAATTAAAGGATGTGATCCACTGTTAGTTTATAGTGGAGAATTGGTAGATGTTTTGTTAAGGAGAATAAAAAAGAAGAAGATAACAACCTTAAAAATTAGAATAAAATAAGCAAAAAGTGTGTATTATCTTAGCTAGAGACATTTTAACCAAAACACCAAAGTTGTAAGAAAAATACATCAGAATGAGCTCGATGTTCAATTGATAGATGGTATGTCTTTTTATTTCTGATAAGGTCGGATTTCTCTGACACTGATTTATTGTATATATCTGAAGGTTAGCTCATACACATTCGATAGCATGCCACATTGAACAGTACGATCAAGTGGGTTATGACTCAACATGCTGCTGATCATCTCCTGTCTTGGGCGTATAGGTCTTTAGACCTGACCCGAGTCCATAGTCCGACCCGAAGGCCCATGGGTCATAAAACAAGTATAATACCCTAAACACCTTCATTTATGAGGGTGAGAAAAACTTTACTGCTAGTACACACCTTTTTTCATCCCTCTGCATTTCACTTCAACATTAAATTCCTAAAAAAGATAAAACTCTTTGCTAATATACCCTTTGATCATAAATTACCCACACCAAATTGGCGACCACAGTGGGAGGGGACGGTGCCTGGATTCCATATTCAAAACCAACAAAAGAAGAAATAGTTTAGATGTCATCAAAGCAGATGGATCCGATGCACAAGAAATTAAGAGCACACTGTTATATCTCATGTCAACCACAATATATACGAAAGCCTGTTCATGCAAGAGAAGAGTGACCGACGGAGGGATAAAATTGAGGCTTTAAGGGCTCAAAAATAGGCTGAGAAAGGAATGAAAGAAAAGTCGGATGCATCTGGACCCTATCCTACCTATGAGCCCACTGAAAATGAGCAGTTTACAAAGACTCGAGTTAGCTCTAAGATAACACATCGTTTGAAACACCCTGTATGTACTACTTTAGAGTCCTCAGATAGTTCTCCGGATGATCTAAACCTCGAAGAATCACTTTCATCTAGCAGGGGGAAGAAGACGTTGAGATTGACCAAAAAACATTCGAGAAAGAGGGATCGAAGAGGCAGAATTAAGAAGTATCAAGGGAAAGTAAAAGGTCTGGTTGATCATCACATGGACCATATGTTGATTGACCCATTTGCATGTTAATCTGAACCAAGTATTTTCTCCACCCGTAATGAAGATTCAATGTTTAGTCGTAGCCATAATTGGATACAATCGCCTCTATCTTCAAAAATTATGTCTGGACATCTTCCTAAAAAGGTTTGATAGCCCTAAGATGGAAAAATACGATGGGAGTAAAGAACCGGATAACCATCTTGAGCAGTTTAAATTTTTTATGATGAACTTTGATGATAATGATAAGCTGCTTTGTCGGTCTTTTTCACATTCCTTTAAAGGAAACAACCTTAAATGGTACAATAGCATCCTCCGTGGATCTATAAAGAGCTTTGATATGTTTTTGGGTTGCTTTCCGAAGACAATTCGTAGGAAGCAAAGAGGGTAAAGGGAATGTGGACACCATTATTTATTGTTCCCATGAACCGAACGAGTCTTTAAAAGAATACATAAGTAGGTTTTTGAATACAAAGAATGGGTTGGTTGACTGCTTTGAACAAGTGGCCATGGCCTCCAAGGACTTTAGTCTTAAATATCAAAATAAAACACAACAACCTTAGCGCTGATTCCCTTGAGTTTTTTCCTTACATAGATCTTTGGTGGGACTCTTGGTATTAGTGCTAGAACTTTCATCGGTTCTTTCATCAGAGTCACTATCACTTGGTGAGAAATACCCATGTTTGTCTCCATCCTGCATTGTATGAAAATGTAACTCCTCGTATGGTACGTATTTCCATAGAGGCCCAAATTTGTTCTTTGGAAAGGTCTCATGAAATAGTAGAACCATATCCGACTTGACTCTTTCTTCCATTTTATCTATAACATCCACCACTACAACAGCGTACTTCTCTATTCATGCAGCTATATCTTAGGCTTGTTTTCTTATTAAAGAAGCATTTTCATCTTCCTTCTCTTTGAGAAGCTCTCTAACCTAGCCTTTTCTTCAGATAAAGCACTGATAGTGCTGGCATTGGTAACTTGTTTGTCCTTCAAATATTTTATCTCACTGGAGGTGGAAGATTCCAGTCCGGAATACTTGGTCTTGATATCCTCATGGGCATCGTTAGCCTGGGTAATCTCAGAACTCAATTCCTCTTTCTCTTTAAGTAAAGTTTCCATTTTTTGTTGTGGGGAAGAAATGGAATTCTTCAAGTCCTGATTATCTATGGTTAGGGAAGATATTTCATTTGTTTGTTCCCTAACTTGCCTCTCTAGATCAACTATCAGACGGATATAACCCAAGAGGGCATGACTCAAAGTATTATGCTCACTCAGCATTATAGGTTACAACATTAGCTATGGTGGCTTGAGAAAAGGTCCTTTCGAAGTCATCTTTATCAAGATCATTAAAGTACATGTTACGAAATTCATCTAGATTAACATCTCATTCGGTAGCTGGTTGTTCGACTAGTGGGAATGTTGGAGAATGAGGGTTAGGTGGAATCTCTTCTTGTAGAGGAAGGTCAGTAGGAATGGGAGGAGGAAGTCTTGAAGGAGGAATTATTATCTCTTTCTCCAATCTACTTTTCTTTTTCTTTACAACTCCTCGGTCGTTGCCCTCTTTGTGCGTCTTATGATTTTTCTTCTTAATTTGGGGCGGATGATCCAACCAACCAGTTTCCTTTACTGTGGCTTCAACTTCCTCTAATAAAAGGTCGTTGATTCCTCATGGATTCTCCGAACCAACATCTTCAGAGATTTGATGAGATTAGTCGACTTCAGTTTTCTTCTTCTTGTTCTCGATTTTTTCCAAGTGACTAAGGGTTTTGTTCCTGGAAGGAAAGTGAAGTTTTTCATCCTTAGCCTCGACCATCTTTAGAATAACATCTGACAGAGGAGGATTAGTCATTTTCTCCCATGAGAGGTCTCTACTCCCCGAAGTATTCCATAAGTGAGCCCTCAATATGTTTCCAGAGGTGAAACAGTTGTGGAAAGCAACTCCCAATTTCTCTTATGCCCATTCGTTCAACTTGGTGAAGGTAGCTTTGTCTGCCTCCAAGTGCTCTGAATTTTATTAAAAATACTACAAGAAGACAGACTAATCAGTTCGGAATATCCGCATAGAATGTAGAGACTAATGAAAATCTGAACGGGTCATTCATGCTTCTCAGACTCCAACGGGTCATTCACCACCTTGTAATCATTTCCATGTTTTAATGATAGAAAGGGGTGTGGTGGTTCTTGCATAGACTCACCACAGCATCAAATTTCTCCATGGGTAGGGGAATTTTTGACAACCTAGATGCCATAATACTAGCCAACAAAGTATACCGCACATTCAAACTCAGATGACTTTGGCACAATCTTATCATATGGAAATACATAAATATTTATGGGTCGAAAGGGAACCGAAGGCCTCAGTTGAGCATTTTAGTATACACCACCAACTCACGAGCCTTGCAGTCCATGGGAGTTTCCAGAGTGACTGGGATTCTCACCTTAACGGACTCCTAAAAGCCCCATTTTGTTCGGATCCGACCCAGTTCAGCAGTGTGGGTATACACATAAGAAATGTTTTGATGAGCTATTGGGTACTTCACACTAACCGTGCAAAAATTTGGCCCCACTTTCCCTTCCAGGCACTTCATAAGTGACTCAGCTGCTGGGCAGCCCTATTTTTCCTTTATTTTTCTGATCTGGTACTGTCCTCCATAATTTCCTCCAATATGTTTGAAAGTTGTTCGGATGGTTTAGGATTTACTGAAGGCTTTACCGTCTCCGAACTGGCATGTTTTGAAGAAGGAGGAGTGCTTTTGGCTTTTGAATGACGGGTGACCCTTTGAGGGGTGGTATTTTTAGCGTCGGATCCTATGGCAAGAAAATGTGAAGGTATCCTAAAGCTGGAAACTGTTTTTTCCTTAGGAAAATGCTTTTGAGACTCTTGAACTGAAGACTCTGACTCTAAAGGAGATAGGGTTGGGATGAAAGATGGTTTTCGAATTACAAATGTCCGTGATGATGATGAGCTTTTATCTGTATTTAGCCTTGTTTGGCTAATCTCTCAACCAGGAGATGCGGGGAGCCCATCTATAATTCTTGCCTCTCTTCTTGCTCTTTCCAAATCGGATAAGTTTAACCAACCTCCTTTCACCAAATTTTTTATGGCTGTGAACATATAGATCGGCCAGATATAATTTCAAGTAATCAAGCTTTCTCTCTCTATAAATTTATTTTAGCTTCAGTGAGATAAAATAGTAATTTATATAGAGGTAAGAGGTATGTGTGTTTCACCTAGGGGAGATAAATTGATCAAAGGTAATGATTATGGGCTATGAAGCATGTGGGTTACTACCAATTTACTTTTTAGCCAATAGGTACATGAACCTAGGAGAGAAAATGGCTGAAAGGTCGAACCAAAACGCAACACGTGTCATACTTCAAAAAACTGACTTTTAGAATTTCTAACTGTAAACTAATCTCTTCGGATCCGATCAGAATTCAATTAAAAAACAAACCAAATCAGAATTCACTTCGGATATGTACCAAGTTGTATTTTTCTCTTCGAATTAGATCTTTCAAAGTATCTTTGCATGACCTAAGGGGCTACCCGATAAGGTCGAATTTGTCTGACATTGATTTACTGTATATATCTGAAGGGTAATTCGGACATATTCAATAGTATGCCACACTGAACAGTATGATCAAGTGGGTTAGGACTCAACAGGATGTTGATCATCTTCTGTCTTGGGCTTATGGGTCTTTAGACCTGACCCGAGTCCATAGTCCGACGTGGAAGGCCCATGGGTCATAAAACAAGTATAAATACCCTAACCACCTTCTTTTATGAGGGTGAAAAAAACTTTACTGCTAGTACACACCTCTTTCATCTCTCTACATTTCACTCCAACATTAAATTCCTAAAAAGATAAAAACTCTTTCCTAATATACTCTTTGATCATAAATTACCGACACTAAATTCAACCAAGCACCGATATCATGGATTCTTTTTACTAATGATGACTTATGAAAGATAACAAATTTCCATGAAGACCTCTCATTACAATTGTTAATATTGATAGGCTCGACATCAATTGAGCATTGATTGACAAATGAAATTTTGCAAACAATTTATATAAAAGTGATTACAAAAACATGATCGAAGTCACCTCATACAAGAAAACCAAAAACAATATAGTCGTCTTCACATACTGAGTGAGTATCATTCGGAGCAGCCAGATTTCAACCGTGGAATTCTACTCAATTTCTTTTAACCGATAAAGTACAATTTTATAACAACTATAAATTCCATTGAACTAACGATTCTAGAAAAACACCTTATCTTACAGAACCAATAGATACCACTTTTGATTTGGATCTAAGATAAATGAGAATATTAAAGATAAGAATTGAGTTTGACAACGAATTTTAAACACGTATTGTGTTATTTTCTAAAATATGATCCTGACGTTTTAATATTGGATATTTTTTTACGTTACAAGAGTTAAGCAGACCATCATTTGACATAAATTTATAATAAAAGAATATTACAATTAATAAAAAACAAAGTGCATTTTTTCCAAAAAGAAATTGAAACTGTTATTAAAAAGATGGATATGATGTTAAAGAATGAGCATATTAAGGAATCAAAGCACCTAACATGGTTGAGCAGACATGTGCTCCTCAAAAATAAAAATGGGTAATGGAGGATGTGTATCTCCTTAACAAACTTAAATTGAGCTTGCTCAAAGAAGATATTTCCATTCCTAAGATTTGATCAATTGGTCGTTACGACGGTCGTACATGAATAACTCTCGGTCATGAATGCTTATTTGGGATACAACTAATTCAAATGAACTATGACGATAAATAAAATATTTTTCTCATGACATATCGATGTCTATATTATTATAAAGATGTATCGTTGAGACTGAACTACTCGAGGGTGAACTAACAAATATTAGTTAGCAGTTTTTTTGTGGGGTAGTTCGAGAGTAACATAAATCTTCTACTATCTCCATTACAACTCCAAAAGCTACAATTTCGAGTTTGTCTTCAACCTTTTGTAATTTTTTGCATCGATTCCTCTGTTTACTAATTTGTATGTATGCTTCAATTGATCATTAGATATGAATAAGTAACAAATCTTAATAGTGGTTCAACTTCATATTCTCAGCAAAAATCCATTTTAAGCCCACATCTTACCTTCCCAATTTTGGTTAGAAAGAAAATTAAATACTTAACCAGTTCGATTACCATGTTGATAAAGTTTCTCTCATGGTTGCCAAGAAAAAATATAAAAAAATAGTCAATAAAAAACTTCATATCGTAGATATTTCAGAAGAAATACCTTTATTAGACAACTTTGTTGGTCAATTATCTAACACTTATAAGTTCGTGACCGAAGATGAACATCAACACTTTAGATATGAGTATAATTTTCCTGATGATATTGTTCAAATTGGAAAAGTCGAAACATGTTTCTATACTTGTTTACTCGATTACCTTTTCCTCGCTTTATCCAAGAATTTCTTAGATATATTCACATATATTATTTACAACCTTCTAGGGGGTGACGTACAATACTCAACGTAGTATTTAGTTTAAAAATTCTGAATATACCTATATATTTTCCAAAATTCCTTATAAATATTGATTTTTTGAAACTTCAGAAAACCTCTATATTATATATATATATATATATATATATATATATATATATATACTCAAATTAAATTTTAAATTACCCATATCTAATCATGCTTAGAAAACATCTTTTATTTACATAACCAGAAATTGGGAATCTCTTCTACTTCTCTTGATCAGCAAACAACCAAAGAAAAAACTGAAAAATCTACCAAACTTGCAGCCTTGGTTCATGAACCAGGAAAAGTTAAAAATATGGCCTTTTTCTAGTCGTTCAAATCAAAACATTAAAAAATTTAACACCTCTATTGTTGCTCACTCATTATCTAACAAACACCTCTTTCAAATGCTAGTCAACAAAACATTTCCATAGACATTCCAAATCCAACATTATTGATGTATCGCCAACTTAAATGTTGTCCCAGCATATCGCATTATAACACTATGAGTATGGATGATATCGTACAAAGACAACTTGAGCTCGAAATGTTCATTTTTATCATCATACTTTTTCTCAAACTGTTTTGATGATTATTATGTTTATCAACAATGTCCCCACCAGATGTCGAAGCGATTAATAATTTTCTTCTTGTAACCTATAGTGTTTGGATCTTATAAGGAAATTTTAGAAAAAAATAGCAAATTTTCAACAAGAAACCATAGAAACGGGAGTTGGATAAACCAAAATGGATAACTTGGTTGTTAATTTACGTACTGAAATAGATACCATAGAAACATAAAATGCAGAATTTATTTATCAATATTATTTTTTAATTAATCAAGTTACTTATCAAATTACTCAAAATGATAAGCTGGTTTCTCAAAATGTCGGTTTGATATGCCAACTCCTCAATACAATGACTACTGAAAACACTAGTTTGAATTGGAAATTAAAAATTTTGAAGAAAAACTGATAATTTTATAACAAAAAAGATTGAATACCTCTAAAAACATATGGAAGATGTTGAGAAAAATATTTGGACGATGTTGCAAAAAGAAAATCGAGTTATGCCCGTTGGCCAAAATTTGAATGAAAACTTTGAAAA
The DNA here is from genome assembly GCA_036936605.1 of Limnanthes douglasii subsp. nivea. NCBI lineage: Eukaryota > Viridiplantae > Streptophyta > Magnoliopsida > Brassicales > Limnanthaceae > Limnanthes > Limnanthes douglasii. The sequence goes on along the minus strand of JAUPFV010000004.1, from coordinate 12,425,577 downwards.
TATACTATCATACATATCTGGAGAAAATTTCCTAAAGTTATCTTGGACGAACTCAAACCTTTGATGCTTGAAGATGAGTGACTTGGTTTGTCATGTGATGAAGAGGAAGAAACTGAAGATGGAAAACTTGATGAAAAATTAGTTATTATTATAGGAAAATATACCAACGAATAGGTTGTCAATATACCTCATATTGAAAAAATTAATGGAAGCCTAGTCAATGTACATCCAACTTGTACTAATTAAGTTAAAAATTTGTAACTCAACATAATTTTGCACCTCGCAATGGTTGACTTGAAGAAGTGTTTACTAAAATAGATGGCTTATCTTCGTTTTTTACTTCTTTTTAGTTTCGTTATGATTTTGAGGGGATAATCATGCTTTGACTTTAGTTTAACCCATTAAAAGCCTTTTCTTCCATTGTTACTTATCTTTATTTTAGCAACATATTTTTACTTTCATTCTCGTCGTGGGATGGGTATATATATTTAACTATTATGACAGGACATAATATGGGCATTTGCACAAACTTATGCTTATTAGCCTTATACTTGGTTTATTAATCATTTTCTCTAATTTAAACTCTTAAGTCAGGGATCAGTATGACCACTAGCGTAACGTCATGATTTTCAACCTTAGGCTTAGTTTATTAACAATTTTTCCTAATTTGACTTTTTACATAAGGGATTAGTATGTCCACTTGTGTAACCTCATGGTCTTCAACCGTAGGTTTAGTGTATTAACTACTTTCGCTAATTTGACATATAAAGTAAAGGTTTAGTATGACCACTTGCACAACCTTATGGTTTTTCAACCTTACGCTTGGTTTACTAACCATGTTACTTATTTATAATTATATATAACCCCCATTCATATGGTTTTTTGCTTGCTTTGTTGATTTTTTATAGCTCAAATAATTATCTTTATTATTTGAATTTTATTTTCGAATTCACATATCTATCTTTCTAATTAAAATATTTACCTTTAGTATATGATTCTTATTTTCAAATATTTTTCTTTCAAATTAAAATATTTATCTTTAGATTCTTTCCCGAACTCAAATTTCTATCTTTATGACTTAAATATCTATCCTTATCCTCAAGTACTTATTTTTCAAACGTTAAAAATAAATTTCATTTTTTAAATGAAAGTATATTTATTAACGCACTAGCTTAATATGTGCCTCATTTAACGTCACTAAAAGGTAAAAATAGTGCACAACCACTATTATAGACTCCTTTTATATATCTTGAAATATTGGATATTTCAAGAATTCTTCAATATATATCCATCAATATATTCTAGCCCATATGCCCCATGATGACCTCTGAAAATAACTTTGTACAGTCCATCCCAATTCGAAGCTAGTTTTCCAGTAATTTTATTCTTTTTCATAACCATATCATATTTTTTTTAAATGGTTTTAGATTTGAATCAAATATGCTCTTCATTAAAATTGTATAATGCTCTTCCCTAACCTGAGCTTGATATTCGCATTCTTCGATCAAATAAATAGAAATTTGTCTTTTTTCCCCGTCATTTTTTTCAAATAATATTGTATTATGTGATTAGGAATAATGATCCCTGCTAGAACCACAGTTTCCATCCCGTATACAAAACAAAATGAGTTTCCTCAGTAGCATCCCTAGGAGTCGTCATGTACGCGTAAAGTACCCATGGCCATTTCCCTTACCTCAATATTTTTGTTTACTCCATCTATAACAGTTATGTTCATCAGTTCTACTTGTCCATTTTTAGTACGATGTTTGTACTAAATTTCATATTCCCCCAATTCTACAGACTATAGTGTGAGCCAACGTGAAAGACCTGATTTTTATAAGACACTTCTTAGAGGAAAAAAAGTTTGTAGGATGATTGTGTGACTTTAAAAGTACGACCTCATATTCTTTGCAACTACCACCATTTCTAAAGCTAATTTTCTAGGTTCAAATATATATTTTTAACATCAATTAGGCTTTTACTTACGTAATAAAATGCTTTCACTCATTCACCTTCTATGGTCATGACAACACCTATAGCATGATTGGACACAAACAACTAGAGGTAAAATGGTTCACCTCGTACTGTTGCTGAAATGATCTATATTGAAGTCAAATATTCTTAAAAAGCACGAAATTCATCGTCACATTCATCGTTCAAACTAAACGTTTTTACTCGTTTAAGGACTTCAAAAAAAATGATGAATCTTATCGGAACCTTTAGAAATAAACCTTGATAATGAAACTAGATGACCTGTTAACCTTTAAACCTCTATTATAGTTCTTGGTGGCTTCATAGTTAACAATTCTTTTGCTTGCTCTAAGTCGGCTTGATTCTATTCTTATTAACGATGTACTCGAGAAATTTCATACTTCGAACTCTAAATGAACATTTTAAAGGGTTCAATTTCAGATTAAACTTTCTCAAAATCTTGAATATTTCCGACAAAAATTCAATTTGTCGATCCTCATTGTTGTATTTGAAAATCATATCGTATATGTACGCTTCCATGTTTTTCTAAGTTTTTTCTTAAATATCTGGTTGACGAGCCTTTAATACGCCGATCCTGCATTTTTCAAACCAAAAGGCATAACTTTATAATAGTACAAATCTATTTATGTCTAAAAATCAGTATCTTCCTCGCCACCTGGATGCATTCAAATTTGATCATATCCTGAATATGTGTCTATGAATGACAAAAATTAGTTTTCCAAAGGTTCTTCTACTAATGAGTCAATACGAGGCAAAATAAAAGCATCATTTGGACATGTCTTGTTGAAGTCAGTAAAATTTATGCACATTCGTCATTGCATGTTCTTCATCTTGACCAATATTAATTTAGCAACCCAAGTTGAATATCTCGATTCTCTGATGTAACCTAATCTCAGCAACTTTTCTACCTCTTTGACGATGAAATATATCCATGGCTTAAGACATGTGGCATGCTAAATGATTTTTCTTCTTCACACTTACCATTGACTTAAAATGTCTCTCAAAGACAACTTATACCTCATCGAGTGTCGTTTTTAATATATTTATATTTCATAATAAACTAATTTTTGGGGAAACAAATCCCGATTACTTCATTTAAATAAAAATTTAAAATACATTTGTTTCAAACCTTGTGTATATTAAAACAATCACTAAGGTTTTATTTTTGCTAAGGTGTTATATATATTATTCTCAAAACATTTGGAAACCTATATAGTTTATTATACATCGATTATATATATATACACACATTCTTATAGTATCACATTTTCAAATAACTATATAAACTATGATAACGATTTATATCATTGGTAGTGATAGCTTACCTTACCTTTTTGGTATGGATGGTCAAATTGGTGGAACATTTACATGAAAAGTTGCTTACAGTTTTGAATTATTTTTTATCTTTCTTTATATTATACAATAATATGAATATTAGCTGAATGGTCAGTTTGATCAAATATCATTTTTAACCCGCCAAGTTAAATATCATATGATTTTATTTGAAACATCTTAACACTATAACATCAAAAATTATGTAAATAAACATATTTGTCAATATATTGAAGCACGTGTATATGGTATTAATAAATAGTAGGCAATAGTGAGTATATATTCATCGATTCATGTATTTATAGTTTATAACTATATTTAAGTCTTCGTAGTTCCCAAAAAGGCTATTATGTTGCATAAAAAATCCTATACATAAATCATAACCTTAAAGTTAAGATCTAAACATATTTATTCAATGTATTTCTTTAATGTAACGGTGAGTTACCATAGGTACTCATCAAAATTTCTAATTATCATTTAATATTGAGCACATTTTAGTTTCCAATAAAAATCTATAATATAATTATATATATAATACATTTATAGTATAAAATGGAAACAAAATGACGTATTCCTATCCTATGTCTTTTTTTTACCGATCAACTCTTCTTTAGATTTTAAATCCAACCATAGTGATTTCATTTGTAACCATTCAAGTTAAATACAAAATCATATTCATCGATGATTGAAAGTAACAAATCATCTTTTGTATACGACTAATATAAAAGGACAAAGCTATATTTGTAGTAAAAAAAATTAAGTCAATCAAATAATAATTCAAATATAAAATATTGATAAAAAAATTATAAAGATCTTTTGGTTTTAATAATACCAAAAATATATATCTTTGATATTGTATTTATTTTAAGAGGAGGGTATTTAAAAAGTATAAAAGTAAAGATTAAATCATTATTCTAACCGATAACAAATTATCTACGAGAATGGTGTTTAGTTTTATAAGTAATGAAATTTTTTGGGATAAAAATTAAACATGTATATTTTAATTAAATATAGAATTGGATTCCATATTTGTAGATGCAACTAGAAAAGTAACTTAATGATTGAAAGATTTTTTGTCGAAAATACCGATCACTTCTAAAGAAAAGTTTACACTCTAAATTTATTATTATAGCTTAAAATAGAATTTACAACTAGATATATAAATATATTAGCTTAAGACATAGACATATAAGACAATTGATTCAAGATAGAATCATATTGGTCTCATATCTACGTTATAGTGAGAACTCAACATGTCTGTTTTTCAAGTCATTATCTTAAACTTGATCTCTAGAAAGATGAGACTGAAACTCTTAAAATGATAATTATGTTAACGTTGTAAAGTCAATTAGACTAAATTAAATATCTAGACATTTATTTTGCAATGGGTAAAAATAAACCATTAAACATATATGTTATACCACATAAAATAAAAATTAGTTCCATATAAGTTGAAATATATGTTTAATATACATATTTATAAAGTAACTGAAAACCTGAAAGACCATACATATAAGAATTCAGAATTTTACCACTTTTCAGGAAAATTGTTTCTCTAAAAATTATTAAATGAATTAGTATATGACTATAATTGTGTTAATGTTAGTGTTATATTAAGCACATTAGTTTATATGTTTTATCTATAAATAGTGGCTTAAAATCTATGTAATATTATCATAATCTATCCTAATAAATGAGACTCTACTCTCTTTTTATTCTTCAACATGGTATTAGTGTGTCGTCTGATCCTTGTATCTGATCCTTGTATTGGTTCGATTGGTGGGTGGTGGTGGCAGATTCAGTATTGGATTTTCAATTTATCTTCTCTAGAAACTTGGATCCTTCCACTCAGTATTTTGTTATGGTTAGTAGTGTATATTCTATATTAGTGAAATATTGTTTCTTGCACAAACTTCAAAAAATGGATTCGTATAATGGTTACTGAATATATTTTTTTTCACTTTTGGTTGAATTAGTGGTTTGTTAAAGTGGTTTCGCACAATTATTAATAACGGGTTTTATAGAATAATTAATTTTTTTTTATTTACCTACAGGAGTGGTTTCAATAAATCAGAAGGATTTATAGGAAAATATTATTGGTTTGGCACAAATTGAATAACTTAAATAGTCTATTACTGTTTAAATATTGAATTAACTTACAGTATTAGTAATTGGTGGAACAATGGTTTTGAGTTAGTAACAATGATGTGTTGGCACAAATTTCAATAACCTAAATAACAGTTAATTATTGTCTAAATTTTTAATTAATTTACAGTATTAATAATTAAAATAGTAAGTTTGAATCAGTAACATAGACGTATAATATTAGAAGTTTAAAAACAACTGGTTTTTTAAAAAGAGTATTTGTAGTATTAGTAATTTAGAGTTTTAAAAATAGGTATTAGTAAAGTGACAATTAGTGAAAAGATATCTAAATTTTGATTGGTTTTGGTTTGGTTTTGATTTAAAATTGAGAAGAAAGTTATCATGTTTACATCTACATATCATTCAGGCCTAGCATTGTTTTCCACCTCAAGTATTGATTCATTTTTGTGGATTTAGATTCTGGTGCGCCTCATTATATGTCACTTCATGTGTCGAACTTTGTTTACTTGTCTCTTGTTTCACCCATATATGTTTTGTTTGCTAGTGCTATAATAATATTAGTAGAGGGTGTTGAGCCTATTGCTATCTTGTATATATTGCTCTATAATGTTTACTACATTCATATTCGTGCTTTGAATATTGTTACGGTTAGTCAAATGTGTAAACTTAGTTATTAGGTTTTTTTAGTCTGTTTGTATTATATAAGATCAAAATACCCAGAAAATGATTGGGACAAGTCGTAAAATATGGAACTCTGTATTTTAGAAAAACTCAAAGTGACTGATGTAAATGTCTATAGTGCTGACACTGGAAAAACATACATGACTGATGTTACTGTCTCTAGTATCGATTCGTCTTTGTTTCGTTTGAGTTATTTGTCGTTTGAGTTTTATATTTGGCATTCTCATTTGAGACATGTTATGCATCACATTTAAAGTGTTTAGTCTCGACAGGTATTTTGGGTCATTTGAACACTTGTAGTATCTCGGATTACAGTGGTTGTAAACTATCGAACTTTTATGTCTTAGTATTTAATACGAGTGTCTCTTGTTCTGTTACTCCTTTTGATATTATCCATTATGATGTTTGGGGTCCATCTTTTGTTTCCACAAAAGGTGTCTCAGCCTATTATGTATCTTTTCTTGATGACTATACTCGTTGTACGTGGGTTATGATATGAAGGTCTGATTTTCTCGAAATTTACGGGGAAAAAATGAATGCTTGTTAAGACTCAACAATTTGCTCGGATACCATGTTAAAGAATAAAAGAGGGTTATGGTTTTATTTAATAGAGTAGTATAATATCATGTCAAATTTAAACCTCTATTTATAGATAAAACATATGGGCTAATTGGCATAATATCTCTAACACTAACAAATTATACTAAACAAAAAAATGAATAATAATATGTTCGTGTGAGTTGTGAGTTTTGTCGCAGGGAAAAATTAGTTCAAAGTTACGAATAACAAGTTGTACATGACGTATTTACTATTTGTACACTAGGATAAAATTTAAATAAATATATTTCATTTTATGAGTAAATTTTTTCTTATTAAGGTAATGAAGAGATCTCGTTTAATCAATTAAAGAATTGTTGAAATCTTAAACAAATAAAGTAATCGATAAGACTAACGACCAGTTCAATATAAAAAAACATAAAAATCTGATAAGTGATACCTCGCTATGTGTAATTTGGACTCAACAAATATTTTGAGATGACAGCATACGTGCCTAAGAGAAATTAGACGGCATGCAACATGTCATCATGGTACTTTATCACTGTGTATCGCGACATAATACATTGATGTATATTACGACAAAAAATATGACCTAAATGTCACAACAAAGAGTATTATTTATCGTAATAATCGGAACAGAGTAAACCATAAAAATATAACATAATACAAGTCTCACAATATCAAGTATAATTTACTGCATCGATTTGGTCATAAAATTATTGTCTGAAAAATTGTATGGATCACTCAGACAACTAGTTTTGCTAGTTAAGGCATAATGTTATGTTATTGCAGCCAAAACCACTTGCATCGATGATATGGACCAACGGTTAAGTATTGTTTGTCACAACAATATATATTTTTTTATCGTGAAAAAAATAAAAATATGTTACCATTAATGTGATAGTTTTAAATATATGTTTTAAATATAAAATTAATTTTAATTTCATATATTTTCTATTTTTTAAATAAATTATTTTTATCTACTAAAATATAGCTCTAAAAAATTTTAGTGTGATATATAATTATTGTTAATCATACTTTAGTGTTGAATTTGATATCGTTTAATTTTTTTATTATCTTTTAAAGTTATAGAGATTTGTTTTATTCAAAAAATATTTAAAATTAATTTATTGATATTTTTAATGATTATTAAGAGTTAGAAAAAAAATTGAAATGTAATACACAATTTACTTTTATTTTAATATTTATTGCTAGAAAACTTCAACAGTTTAAAAGCATCTTATTTAAAATTAGTACCTATACATTTCAACGTTTTTAGAAATTTAAAATGATCTTTATATATGCTTCTTTAATAAAATGTTTCAAACCATTATTTTGATTTTTTCAAAATATTTTTAAAAGTTTATTATCAGATTTTCAAATTTGATGCAAAACGACAGATTAAATCAAGATTTACCTTTTTTTTTATAAATTTAATATACATATATATTCTTAACTTTTGTTATTTTTTATAATTTTTAAAATATATTTGTAATTATCTAAAATACATGGTCTGAACAACTGCACGTTGTTCTTCGATTGGTTTACGAAGTGAAGTGATTTCAATTCGTCTTCGATGCTCTGCTTACCATAATGCAGGAGTACATACAAAACAATGATAATTGTCAATATTTCATTTTTCCAAATATTAAAAGATCATTATCTTATCTCATATTTGGATAAGTTGTTATAGTTTCAACCAGTTTTTTCTCTTTAATGGGGTTTTTCAGGAATTATAAAATAAATGGTTTTAAATGCTTAATTTATAAAACTAAGCTACTAGTTTTTGTTATCCTATTAACTTGATGTTTAGTTATATATTAATATAACTATTACAAATATTAACACCAAACCACTTAATCATGGTATTACATCAACATTTTGGATAAAAGTACATAATTTAATTTATTAGATTAAATATTTATTTTATAAAAAAAATGGTCAAAATAAACGATTATTATCACACGTATAATATATTGTAAATAATTTTTTTTATCAATGTGATTAGATAAAACCTAAAAACCTAAAAACTAAAGAAAAATTAGAGCGTACATCTTGTTTATATTCTTAAACACTAGAAGAATTGTTTTAAAAAAATTGGCGATAAAAATGTAGAATATTACAATATGGAAAATCTACATATTTAGCACGATGTGTCGTTCCTTTTCACTTTTATGGTATACCACTACGGACAAAGTATTACTCATGCCTCAATGTTCAGAGCAATCTTAGCGTTCCGATAGTAATTTGGAAGATAGTTGGAATTGGCTCGTCTGCATCACGTTGAATAATGCTAGATACCATCATAATTTTTAAATATTTTATACTTCATCCTCTCCTTCTCATCCCCCTCCCCCTCCGGATGACAAGAATAATAGTTACCAATGGTATGTCAAAATTAAAAATTGATAGTATCAAAGAATATTAGAGGATGTTTTTGTAACAAGAAAAGAAATTATTGAATTTTTACGCACATAGTGTAGATAGAATAGATTTGCTTAAGAATAACTTGGAGAGAGAATTTTAACAAGTTACGTAAATAGTAAATGATTTTTGTCACCTTTATTGAAGGCTCTAAAGGGCTACTTATTGAAAAATAAGCCCAGGGGTCTAATGGTCTTATATGGTCAATTGACTCATTTTGGTTACAACGTTTATACCCATAACCCTTTATTTTGTTAAATATCTATAGTTATTAGATTTTATCACATCATCTTATATAAACTAAATTTGACAAAACAACCCATTGATCTGATTTGTCATTTGGATAATTCAGTCTTCATCGGAAATAAAAATTTCACCATCATTGTGGGAGTTTATTGTTGCTTCTTGTATTAGTGGATTGGGTTAGTATGATACAAATATAACATTCTACGTTACTTTTTATCTTTTGGCGTGTTATGCATTACAGTTTATCTACTCGAGACAAGTTTATAAACTTAGGTCTTAACTCCCATTCTAACTATGAAACTCATGTGTTGAATTCATCAATCTATCCTCTATGATTGCGCATTCACTCGTTATATTTGTGATGTTTTTAACAACAATTTTAGGTTCATTCTGAATGACCACAGTTGATCGAGTTGGCTCCTGGTGCTCGTGAACTGGTCATCTTCCTGTCTTTGTCACCTTTAGAGTGCTTACTTTGGTTCTATAATTTACGATATTTGAAGGGATAAAAACAACAAAATCTTCATCATATTGCCTCCATGACCTTTGCGGTATTGCACCGCATGCTCTCTGGCATACGGTTCAGATTCTGTGAAACCACGGTAGCAACTCTTACATATACAGTTATACTATAATTAAACTATAATATCGACTAAGACTTATAATTATCAAACTATAACAACATTTTTACTACTTATAATCAAATTATATTAAACTAGTATTACTTAAAAAAATCAAACTATAACAACTTATATCATAAGAAAACTATAACGACTGATATTATAATTAAATTATAATAATTATTTTTATAATGACCAAATTAATAACAACACTTTTAGTATTTATAATCAACTTATAATAATAACAGTATAATAACCTTATACTACCTTCGAATTATAATATAGAAAATATACAATCAAACTATAGCAACAAATTTTATCAAACAATAAAAATAGTACTTTATGTGTTATAAAAATAAAAACAAAATTATTTTTTTTCTTAAATATTATCTCAAAAATCCACCACATTATAGTGAATGTAGAATGAAAATTATTATAAGTTTTGGACGAGTACAAAAAGATATCAGATTTTTTATGTTACCATAACATTACCATTCCTGTGTCCGTGATGAGATGGGATTAAATGAGATGAGAATCTCATCATGCTTTATCGTTCCCGCGATGGACCATGTTTTGTTCTATCATGACATGATTGGACAAAAACTCATACTTCCTAAACCTGTAATGTTTTTACTAACGGTATCGTGATCGTGATATTATGACAGAATAGCATGAATCCCGTCGTTTTTTTCCGGAGGGAAGCCGCAGTCACTACTCAGAGTGCAATGATTGTGCACAGGGTAAACCCTCAATCTGACGCAATAGCCTGCAAACCAACGCCAGAAGGTAAGCCACACAAAATGACATGCTCAACCAAGAAAGCGTATGTAGAGGGACTCGAACTCATGACATTTGGTCGCAAGAATTCCTTACTCAACCAACTCGGCTACCCCTTTGGGGGCATGAATCCCGTCGTGTCTAACCCATTTTTGGATATTTTTAGCCGAGTACCCGACTAAGCTAATTTTCTTATAAAAAATATTATCCTTCATCTCTCAAAGTTCTCTCATCTCATAATTATCTTAACCAAACTACTCATTCTCCTCCACTAATGTCACAAAGTTCATATATTCCATAATACACCGTTAATATCTTCTCCCTCTCATATACTTCATCTTCTCCACTAATATTTATACTCTATTTCCGCTACTAATGTATCTACTTCATCTTCTTCATTAATACCTCAACAAAAATACTCATTCTTTTCTAATAATATATATACTTCATCATCTTTAGTAATCTTTATATTCCCTTTCATCCATTAATATTTCTCTTTCTCTTTTCCACTAGTCTCTCAACCAAACTACTAATTCTCTTATCAAACACTTTATATAATAGCTCTAAAAATAAAAAAAAATTATACCTCCATGATATAACAACATCAAATGAAAGTATGTCATCAGTAGAAGAAAAATAAATTATGCATCATGAGAATGAAGAAGTACCTATCTTTAAGAGCACGCATGGTAAAGTAATATTACTTGAAATTTTTTTGGTTATTAATACATTTAGAGGAATTTTATGTACACAAAATATTATTAAACATCTGCACAATTTAGGTTGGTTGAGATTTTTAGAATGGTCAAGCATTTAGTGTAATGGTCTAGTTGAAGAATTTTATAGTTGTCGTTGGTTAGATTTATCGAATAAAAATTATTATGGCATGAAGTTTAAAATTAAAGACGTGGCAGGTAAAATTTGTGCAACTTACATATAAAAAAATAGTATACATATGCATAATTTAAATTATGAAAATGTAGGATTATCATACCCTCTTTGTGCGTGGGATATAATTGGCCTTTAGTTATAGAACATTCAGTAAATTATTAAATAACGGTAAAGCTCGTCCGTTTTTAAAGGATGAGGAGAGGGTAGTTGCTACTAAACTTAACCTGACATGAAATTAGAGATAAATACTGAAGTTAGTTAATGATTTTTATTACGGTTAATAATAAAGATTCATGCTTGACTTTTATTCAAACATTTGTCATCGTTGCATTATTACAATAGGGAACTCATAACTTTGCACAGTTTAATCATTAAGCATATACAAAATAATCGTAAAAAACATATTTATCTTATGGGATATTGATATCTTATCTGTGTATGAAAAAGATAAATGTTAGTGTTATGTTGAGCATCCAATTTCATATAAAGGAAGAATGTGAAATATTTCTCTAAAAGATCAAGAGATATATATTTATGACCGATGCATCTGGTCATATCGCAAGTTGTATTAATATTTCAAATCCTCTATGCATGACATATGGGCACCCAATGATTATGCATAACCTCCTCCGCCTCAAGGGTGACAATCATATAGGAAAATATAGATCTAACAATACTATTGGGACCACCATAAACACCTACTACCGATAGTAGTTGGAGGAGGGTATTGACTGAACTTGAGATATTAGACAACATGTATGAAAGACAAGGTCGAATGGACGACGTCATTCAATAATTGTGATAACATTCTCTCAAAAACTTTCAAATTTCAGTGTGCGATTAAATGAACCTAGACTTTATGATCAATATTTATATGTTTCTCCTTCACAAGCACGTACCCATTCATATGCATATACACGTACCATGTTACATGTACTCTTTCATCGGCCATATGTAGCTTTGGTTTTACTAGAGATAAAGTTGATGATATGTTAGAAAATGATGATGACCATCACATCTTTGAATCTGACTATCTAGTAAAAACTAGTGTTGGAACCTTTTAATTATGACCAATTAATGTTGGAACCTTTTAACTGTAACCAATGAATGTTGGAACCTGTTAATTGTGACCAACTAATTTGGAACATTTACACATGAGCAACGTTTTAAGTGTGACCAACTAATGTTGGAAAATTTACACATGATCAATTAGTGTTGGAACCATTTAATTTGTGATAAAAATATATGAATCCCAAAAATATAATAATACAAAAATTATAAAAGGCAAAATAATTTATAGAATTTAAGGGGTTCATACACCTCATTAAAACCTCCCCGAGCCACCAGCGTAGGAAATAATGTATCCTCATACATTAACATAAGAAAGATAGAAAATAACATAGGGTTTTTCTTTAAAATTATTCGAGATAGAGCCTTAATTGCTCAATATTCCACGAATGTCAAACATGATTATCTCCTTGGTCTGCCAACCAATAGGTTATCGGCTTAATTTTTTTATAATCGAATACAATTATTCCCAATTAGATGCTAACTTCCTAGAATTATATATTTCGTGTGTAAGAAGACCTTTTTAAAATTTATCCCCCATTGTAAATTCTTTCCTTTGGACTTGAGACACATATTTACTTCTCAACGGGGTTTGATAATGAAGAGATCTTAGATGTTCCCTTGTTCTCTTTTCCGCAATCATGTCTAACTCAACTCTATTGGCTACATCGTTATCCTCTTTAGAGTAATTCTTACTCAGGACAAGAGGGGGGAAGACTCAGTTGGGTCACAACATCCATCCCATAAACCAAGGTAAAAAGGGATTCTTATGGGTGTCGTACGATATGCCCACATTACTTCTTGTAGATACATTGGCCATTTTACAAATGTCCCTCCTAATTTTTTTTCTTTAACCATTGAGGATGGTTTTTTTAATAGCTTATACTTGGTCGTTGGCGTCGGGGTGGAAAGGTGATGAAAAATATTGTTGAATCCCTCATGAAGTACAACATGCTTCCATGTCTCTATTTTTGAATTTAGGGCCATTATCGGTCGTAATGGTTATTGGAACTCCAAAAATACAACATATATTAGACAAGATAAAGTTAGTGACTGCTTTGGACGTAGTTTTGGAGAGATTTTATGCTTCCATCCAGTTTGAAAAATAATCAACTGCCATAATAACGGTTTGATGACCCCCCAAATTCCATGAGTAGAGGTCCAACCAAATCAACCCTCCATCTATCAAAGGGTAACGCCTAAAATATAGATTTTAGTGGTATATCTGGCATATGTATTGTGTTTGTAAATCGTTGAAAAGGATAGAATTGTTGGACTAAATGTTTAGCACCTCCCATAATAGAAGGCTAATAGTATCCTACCAAAAAAATCCTTATAGTTAAAGTATTATAGTCACAATGGACATATCCCTCCCCATCTTGTAATTCAGATAGGATAATCTGAGATTCATCAATTATGATACATCATAATAATAATCGACTTAGAGACTTCTTATAGAGGATATCCTGGAGGACTATGAAACCATGTGCTCTCAACCATAGTTGTTTTGCGAATGCTTTATCAATAGGTATAATCCCTTTAGTAATTTTTTTGATCTCATACCTTCAATCTGTATATGTGGTGGTTGAGATTTAGAAGGCTTCTTTAGTACTTGATCTAGACTCATAGACTGTTATTATGGAAGGGTACTCTTGTACCAGTCATACATGGATGTCATTCGGTATAAGCAATAATAGTTAAGGAATCAACCATCAAATTTTTGGTCCGGAGAATGTGTTTGTACTTAATATGCTTGAAAAAACTGTTATCTCCCTTAATATCTTTAAGTATTTTACCAAATGGTATTTTCTAACTTCGGACTGCCCCGTAACTTGATTTAAAAGAAAATATGAATCACTTATTAAATGAACTTTTCTAGTACTACGAATTTGTGCAAACCTTAACCCTCTCAACGCTGCCACACACTCGGTTTCATTATTTGATGCTTTGAAACTGAAGTGTATTGCTTGATATATTGAATATCGGAATGGAGGTACCAAGTAAACTCCTGCTCTACCGCATGAAACACTTAACCCCCTCTTTTTTTAAATCGTCCATTCACTCACATGTTTATCATTGTGTAATCGAGGCTCTAGTCACCGTGAATTGAAATCAGCCAGAAAATCTGCCATAGTTTGTGCCTTAATTTTTGTTCGAGGAGCAAACTCAATATCATGTCTCCCAAATTTACCAACCACTTAGTCATCTGACCCAACATGTCCGATCTTTGTACCATATTTTTTAGTGGAAAATAAATTCGAGCAATAATCAACTTTTCCGAGCTTTAAGTATGTTTTCTCAGCATCCAGCAAGCTTTTACTCATATAAGAAACAAGGCAAGGGTTAATGTCTCCAGAGAAGATAAATTTTCTTAAATTTTTGTGAAGGCTTCATAACCTTCTGAAGTTAAATCAAATTCCTTCGCGTTTCTTAAAACCTAGAAAAATGGTGCACACTTATCCGAAGACCTTGATATAAATCTTTTTAGAGAATCTTATCTTCTAATCAGTATTTGTACTTATTTTATGGATCTTAAAGAAGCCATATCTATTAGTGAATTAAATTGTATTGGGTCGGCTTGAATGCCCTTCGCATTGACAATATACCTAAAACATTTTCGGATCGCACTCTGGATGTAAATGTTTCTGGATTCAACTTCAAATTGATAACTTTTAGATTAGAAAATGGTTCCTTCATATTGGAGAAATGATCCTTATCCCTCACACTTTTTACTAACATATAATCAATGTAAACCTCAATATCTCTTCAAATTTGACTAGCAAAATATTTATTTACCAAAAATTGATAAGTGGCCCCAACATTTTTCAGACCGAATGACATAACTTTGTAGCAATGAAGGCCTTCGTCTGTTATAAATGTGGTGTTGTCTTAGTCCTTCAGATCTATCTGTATCTGGTTAGGCTTTGCAAATGTGCCCGTAAACGATAACAACTTATTACCATAAGTTGAATCTATAAATTGATTAGTTCTTGAGGACATGAAATATATCATTGAGACAAAATATGTCTAGATCTGTGAAATCAATACACATTCGTCACTTCTCATTTTTCTTTTTCACCAGTACTGGTTTTTTTTCCATAAAAATACTGAAATTCTCAGATATACCCTACTTTTGTTAATCAATCTACCATTACAAAAATGGTTTCAGATTTTTCATTACAAAAATGGTTTCAGATTTTTCATTACAAAAGGATCTTTGCTTTTGTATCATAGACAAAAAAACAAGTCGTATTACTAGCTTGTGGAAAATAATGCTTGTAGAGGCACCCGCTATATCTTCAGTACATTAGCCAAACATGTGCAAATTTTCCTTGAAAATGGATTCATTTAAAATTTATGCGGAAGTAATTCACGTTATCATGCACTCATATTTTTCCTAGTTATAGCAAAAAAAGTGCAACTGGGTGAATCCAATATATTTTTGAAATAAACAACTCGACAAAAAAATGATAGTTGTTGCCTTACAGTTGGTGGAAGTTGGGCTCCACTTCTCACGCCTTTTCTATTTGGGAAAGTATACAGCTCGATATCTTTACCGAGTATTACCGAATATGGAGTCTCCCTTGGATCATCAATTATGCCGGAATCCAAACTGGAGTCACGTAATTGCTATTCTTTTTAGTTTCCTCGTTTTGGAGTGTCTTAGAAGCCAAAATGGTAATATCTCTAGCCACTATTTGGCTACTGTGAACAACCACAACTTGACCCGCAACATTGTATTTCAAACACTAATGAATTATCAATGAAGCAAATTACATCCTTGATAACCAAACTCTAGCAATGATAGAATTATACGAAGTTGGGCCATCAACGACTATTAAAAGTACCCTGACTTTCTTTTTAAAATGTCTTTTTATGAATATAGTATCACTTTCAAATTATTCGGTCATATTAGCAGTAATATATATGCACTCTAATATTGTTCTATTTGACCAAAGTATTATTAGAGGGTTTTTAATTTGTTTATAGGTAGACATGAACAAAATGTTTGTTAAACTACCTGTATCAATTAAGATCCTTAGAGTTTTAGTCCCATCGACTGCCACTCCGATTACCACAACATCTTCATGTGGCCCAACTACATCTCTCAAATCATCATCATCGACTATAATGAATGGCACCAGATCTTGGTTAAGATGGACAAAACGTTTTCTTCTAACTTGGTTGTTAAACTAACAATGTATCATCGCCAAAGATGGTTAATGATTCAAATATTCACATAAATCTTTAACCCTTCTTATGTTTTCAAGCTCATATTATACCGTAATACTTCATCGGTCATGATTAGGTTCAAAATATTCTAAATTTACATCAAACTCATTATACGGTCTAGTAATTACCATAGTACTTTCCTGTATGGGGCAAACTTCTATCGTCTCTCTTCGAATAATAGCTTGAACAACAATGAGAGCTTGTGATCGATTCCACGATTATGTCGTGACAAATGTAGCCAATTTTCCATTTTTGATTAAAATTTAGATTTTCTGCTTCAGAGCAATGCAATCCTTCGTATCATGACATATATCGTTATTATACTTACAAAACTGGTTATTTCGATTCTCTCTCGGATTTTAAATTAAGTGGTGACCTTCTAAACTAAACAAAATTCATTTCCTTGTCATAAATGATGGCAACACTTTATGTCAGTTCTGCCAAGTGATCAGGTTGGACCCACGAATTCCCTCTAGATCTATATTGTTGACCTTGTGGATGCTGGTTTACCCTAGGCCGAGGTAGATTCTAATTATATTCCTTCAAACGAGAACTAATAGCTACTTGTGATTGTTGTTGCTGAGAACCCGAGGTAGTATTTTGCGTAATATGTATTTGCTGATGGGGCAGTTTTAGCCTCTTCGTCTCTTATACCATAATCTATTTCTCAACATGTGACAACAAAACCCCCAAATTTTATTGTTTTCTTCCTACTGACATTATTAGATAATTCACTACGAAAAAACCCATGCCTAAAGGAAGCTATAGTTATTTGTTTCAAACCATTTTACAAACCATTTTTAGTTTCTACAAAGTACTTAGTGTAATATTTTAAGCTCTATTCAATCAATTGACGAAAATGATTATTATGTATCAATTTCCTCGTATTTATTTACTTCGTACAAATTGCCTTAAAAAATCCATCTAGAATATGTCAAAGCTCTTGATTGACCCTTGCGGAAGCCGATTATACCACTTCAACGCATTATCTTTGAAGGTCTAAGAAAAACCCGTCATAAAAAATTTCATCATCGTTGAAATTCATCATGAAATTCTTAAATTCTTCAAGGTGGTTATCCGGATATTTGATACCATCAAACGTTTCCATTTTCAAAATATTGAACTGTTTGGGTAGATATCCAGAGAGAATCTCTACATAAATACGTAATTGTCTCCAATTATGTCCCTGACTGAACTGGTGGCCCTCGTTGATTGTTGTAAACGTACTTTATTCGAATTGTATAGCAAATTGATCAGTCACTTGATGGTCAACATTACGGTTTCCCAAACCTCATACATTTCCATTAATTTATATTTTTTTCTCTACATTTTTTATGTCTTAATTTACTTAAGAAATTATGTTATTTACTTGACCTATGATTCCAATTGGAGTGTCTCTTTGAATAATTCTTATCATCACGATTCTTTATCTTTTATTGATAGTAATCGATATTCGAGAGGAAGAATTCGGCTCAAACTCAAATAGTGAAACCTCGCTAGACCTGAAGGATTATAACAATTCACGGTCTTACGTTCCATGTTCGAAGAATGGTGGGTTTTTTGTGATCGACCACTTTGATATTTTTTTGGATTTTGTCGAGCACCTAAATTCAAAACTTGTTCATCGGATCCCCTTTATCCTTCAGGTCTTTGGACTTCCAATTGGATTTTACTTTGAGGGATTATTACTACCTATTTTTGAGATCTTAACGCCTCAATTTCCCCTCGTAATTGGCCATGCTCTTCTTATATGAACAATAGTCCCTGTTTTTCATTAGTCAAATGTGGGAAAATTATATGAATAACATATAATCAACAACAGTCCCTGTTTTATAACACATATAGTACAAGTATTTTTATCGTTTGATAAATTTTTTATTATAGTTTGATTATAGTTTGCAGCAGTTGATGCAAACTGCAGGAAGCCAGCAGTAGCAGTCTCTGCAACAGAACCAGCAGCAGCAGTCTCTGCAACAGCACCAGCAGCAACAGCAGTCTCTTCAACAGCACCAGCAGCAGCAGTCTCTGCAGCAGCAGCAGCAGTCTCTGCAACAACACCAGCAGCATTCATTACAACAGCAGTACCAGCGCCAGCCGTCGCTACAACAGCAGCACCAACCGACACAGCCAAAGCCACAGTAGCAACCATCACAACCGCAGCAGGAACTACAACACTCACATCAGCAACAGAAGTGGCAGCAACTGCCACAAACAGTGCAGCAGCAGTTGCAGTAAGTTTCAGTAAATAATAGTTTACCTTCCTCTAATCTTGTTGGATACTCTCAGTCTCAGTCTCAGATTCAGCAGCAATTATCGACAAGCAATTCACAACACACGCAGAGTTTACTCCAACTTCCTGCTAAAACGAATTCATTGCAGTTCACGTCCTTACCGCAAGACCTACAATTTCAGCCACAAATAGAACACCAGCAGCCTGGCCTTAGATGAAGAGTAAATATTTTTGTCAGGCTTCATTAAAGGCTAAAAGCCAATTTATAGACAAATAAGCCCAATGTGTCTAATGAGATTATATGGTCCATGACCCAATTTTGGTATCCCAAGCCCATTTATATCCATAACCTATTATTATGTTAAATATCTCTAGTTATTACATTTTATCACATCATATTAGATAAAATAAACTCTAAAAAAATAACTCATTAGTCTGATTTGCCCTTCAGATAATTCAGCATTCATCAGAAATGAAAATTTCACCGTCATTGTGGAAGTTTACTATTGGTTCATGTACTAGTGGACTTGGTTAGTATGATACAAATATAACATTAAGCATCACTATGTTTTATTTTATGCGTTTTATGCATGGAAATTTATCTACTCGAGACAAGTTTATAAACTTGAGCCTTAACTCCCCTTCCAACCGTGTCATATACAACTTACGTGTTGAATCCATTGATCTATCCTCTATGATTGTGCATTCACTTGTTATATTTGTGATATTTACAACTACAAGTCTAGGTTCATCCCCACAATTGACCGAGTTTTCTCCTGGTGCTCGTGAACTTGTCACCCTCGTATCATTGTCACATTTAGGGTGCTTGATTTGGTTTTATAATGTACCATATTTGACAGGATAAAAACACTAAAATCACCTTCCTCCTGCCTCAGTGACCTTTGCGGTATCGCACGCATGCTTTCTGGTCTACGGTTCAGATTTTGTGAAACCACGATGACAACACTTATTTATACAATTATATTATAATTAAACTATAATATCGACCAACACTTATAATTATCAAACTATAACAACACTTGTACTACTTTTGATCAAACTATATTAAACTTGTATTAGTCATAAAAATCGAACTATAACAACTTATATTATAACAAAACTATAACAACTTATATTATAATCAAATTATAACAATTATTTTATCACATATAATGACTAAACTATAACGACACTTGTAGTACTTATAATCAACTCATAATAATAATGCTATAATAACCTTATACTACCTATGAATTATAACATAAAATTATATAATCAAACTATAATAATAAAAAATTATCAAACGATAAAAATACTTGTACTATATGTGCTATAAAAATAATATTTTTTTTTACAATTACAAACTCGGATCTTAAAAATCCACAACGTTTAAATGTAGAATAAAAATTATTATAAGTTCTGGACGAGTAAAAAAAGATATCACATTTCATGTTACCATAACATTACCATCCTCGTGTCTGTGATGAGATGAGAATCCCGGTATGCTTTACTGTTCCCACGACGGGGCCGTGCTTTATTATTGTCATGACAAGACTGGACAAAAACTCATACTTCTTAAACTCGTTGTGCTTTTACTAACGGTACCGTGATTGTGATATCGTGACAAACATCATGAATCTCGTTGTGTCTAGTCCATTTTGGATAGTTATAGTCGAGTACTCGACTAAGGCTAATTTTCTTTAAAATTTTATCATCCCTCATCTCTCAAATTTCTCTTAGCTCAATAGTATCTTAACCAAACTACTCATTCTCCTCCACTAATCTCTCAAAGCTCATATATTCCATAAATATACCGTTAATATCTCATTCCTCTCTTTTACTCCATCTCCTCCACTAATATTTATACTCGTTTTTCTCTACTAATGTATCTACTTCATCTCATTCATTAATCTCTTAACAAAACTACTCATTCTCTTGTAGTAATATATATACTTCATCTTTTCTAGCAATTTTTATATTATATTTCATCCATTAATGTTTCTCTCTCTCTCTTTCACGAATCTCTCGACCAAACTACTCATTTTCTTGTCAAGTACTTTCTATAATAGCTCTAAATAGGGTGGAAGAAATTGCACACCCGCAATACCACAACATCGAGAAATTTAGAGAAATTGTAGGTACGGAAACTATTATTAAACATCTGCACAATTTAGGTTGGTTAAGATTTTTAGAATGGTCAAGCATTCAGTGTAATGGTCTAGTTAAAGAATTTTATATTTGTCGTCAGTTAGATTTATAGAATAAAAACGATCATGGCATTAAGTTTAAAATTAAAGATATGCCATGTAAAATTTATGCAACTCACATATAAAACAAATTTGGTATACATATGCATAATTTAAGTTATGAAAATGTTAAGATTAGCATGCCCTCTTCGTGTGTGGGATAATAATTGGCCTTTAGTATTAGAATGGTTAGTAAAATTATTAAATAACCGTAGAAATCGTCCGTTTTCTAATGATAAGGAGAGGGTAGTTACTACTAAGTTGAACTTGACATGAAATTAGAGATTAGTATTGAAGTTAGTCAATGATTTTCAGTATGGTTAATGATAAATATTCATGCTTGACTTTTAATCAAACATTTGTCATCGTTGCACTATATTATAATGGGGAACTCATAAATTTTTACAGTTTGATCATTAAGCATATACAAAATAATCGTTAAAAACATATTCATTTTATGGGATGTTGATATCTTATCTGTTTGTCAAAAAAAGATAGATGTTAGTGATATGTTGAGCATCCAAATTCATATAAAGGTAGGATGTGAAATATTTCTCTAAAAAATCAAGAGATATATACTTATGATCGATGCATCTTGTCATAATGTGAGGTATATTAAAATTTCAAATCCTTTATGCATGACATATGGGCAGCCAATGATTATGCACAACCTCCTCCGTCTCAAAGGTGGCAATCATATAAAAAAATAGAGATCCATAATATTATTTGAACCACCATAAATACTTACTACCGATAGTAGTAAGAGGAGGAGATTAACTAAACGTGAGATCTCGGTGAAAATGTATGAAACACAAAGTCGAATGAACAACGTCATTCAACAATTAAGTTTGCAACATCAAGAGTTCTGATAACATTCTCTTAAAAACTTTCAAGATTTCAGTGTGCAACTAAATCACCATAGACTGTATGATAAATATTTAAATATGTTTTTCTCCACAAACACGTACCTTTTCACATACACGTACACGTATCATTTTACATGTACCCCTTCATTGGTTATATGTAGCTTTTGTTTTACTAGAGATGAAGTTAATGATATTTTCAAAATAATGATGAATTATTGGTATGAAATAATAATCATGAAACCGGCGAATATGAACCCGACCGACGCAAACATGATCCACTATTAACAATATTTTATATATTTTAATGAAGCTTCTATTTATATATTAAAAATATATTTGTAATTAAAAGTATTTAACCGTTTTTTATACTATATATTAAATGAGATGTTTATAGAGATAAAGTTATGTTTATATATAACTCGGCTAGATCAAATGGTAAAATTTATTCTTCTCAGTTTTATATCATTCCGAAATATATGAAAATATTTAAATAATCTAAAGTATGAAATTTGGGGGGTCCTACAAGCATTATGGTTGCTCAAATTCAGGATCTGTTATTTTGTAGAATAATTGAAAAAATGGTAAAGCACCTCAACCACTCCAAAAAAAGAGATATTTATTTAATTATTTAATTATTGTCCGCCGAAATATAGTATTATATGTGAAAGGTTTAATAGAAGTTTAAAATTAAATTAATGTACAAAACATAGCTTTAATTGAAGTATAATGATGTGCGAAGCTGCTGGAGTGGATCCATTCATATCGGTGACATGTGAAGATCCCTCTTTTCGCGGCTACTAGTGCCTATTCTAATTAAAGTTAACGCTAAAGATAGTTTTAGTATTTTGTTATATAATTTGTAATTGATGTATTAATTTGTTATATTTATTAATGAAAACTTGATAACTTTCTGGGAATTATTTTATTATTTTGGTATAGACTTTATTATATATATTTTATTTATTTATTTATTTATTTTGTTTTTGTTGACTTTTTATCTTATCGTCGTTGAACTCCAGCTTCCATCGTTTTCTTTTTATATTTTTCAAGTTATAGCATTCTACTATAAATTGTAAAAAAAAAATTTAACAAAATTATGACATTAATTAGCAGTTATTTTAAAGAATTTTGGGATAATTTTTTTTAATGTTTGTTTTATCAATATTATATAATCAATAAAATCTTGGTTAAGTTTTAATAGTTGATTAGTTTGTTTTGAATTTTTCAATTTATTTTATTTTATTTTATTACACACTAATTAGACATGTAACTAAATATAAATATTTATATTTAAGTTATAGTCAAGAAAACAACAAATAAACTTTATTCAATGGAAACAAATAAACTAAAATTAAATAAACACTACTAAATAAAATAAATAAACAACGTTTAATGTGATTTAATCATATAAAAGATTAACCATTTAATTCTCTCTTGTTATCACTCTTCTAGTAATCATTTACAACGACGTCCTTTATAAGATCGCTAATAGGGGTATCACAAAGTTCACTATTAAGGATACATACAATGTCATTCGCACATCCATACCATGTGTCGGATGAGCGTGGTTAGTATGACATAAATTTAATATTCTCTATCATACTTTCATCTTTTGGTTTGCTATCTAAGGAAAACTTTCCTAATGTGATAAGCTTCAGAGTCGGGGTCTAAACACTCGTCTCCAGAACTGTGTCTTATGCAATTTCGTCTTAAAAACCATTAATCATTTCCTCTATACTGTAGTTACACCCAGAGCATGTGGGGTTTCGCAAGCTCTAGACTTGGTTTTATTTAAGTCACAATAACAATTGGGTTTCTTAAACTCATGAGGCGTCCAACTAGCCTCCTACCAGTTTAAGATATCTTTGGTGTGCATGTTTTGGCGTTGTTGTTTACCACGTCTAGAGTATTATGCTATAATTTTTTAATCCTCCCCATCACTTGCCTCTGCGGTATCTTATCGCATGTTTTCTGATCTCCGATTCAGGTTCCTTGGTACCAAGATTGTCTAGCGAATCCAGTCCCCGTAATTTCTAACTCAATTTTGTTTTGTATTTTGATTGAAGCAACCATATTCCCTTCTGGTTTGCTGTCTTTGCTCGGTTACGTCGTTGCTAACGGTTTTTGCTCATTCGTTTTGCTTTGTTTGTAATTGTTTGGCCAAATTGTAGTCATCCCCACTCTCGCTCGTTTGCTACTTTGCTCATATGCTGTTCGAATCCGTATTTTTGTCACGTTGACTTTGTTGGTTTTCCAACACTTACACTTATTCTTTTTTAGCAAAGTTAAGGTCTACTTACCTTTTTAATGCACTCTTTTACGACTCTTAATGCCACTCATCGGGCTATGTCCCATGTACTTGTATGAACCATCTTTATTTTAATTAACTGCATTTTACAACAAAAAAACAATTATGAATTACAATTCAAAAGTCAGACTACTTTGATATGAAGTAATTTTAATCATATGTTGATTTCTCATATAGTGAGAACCCACATAAGCCCGATGGTAAGCGAACCAAAAAATTATGAGTTCTATTTCCTTCAAATATGATAAACAATAGCGTAAAAAAAAAATCAAAGGTGATGCAAGCACGATGGAGTCCAACGCACGATCTCTCTGATCCAACCAGGCCAGTCAAAATCATTTATTGAGAAACTGAGCTTGGCTCTGACAACCAAGTAGATACTATTGAATGAATAAACAATTATAGATGATATGATTAATGAATTCAACATATGAATGATAGAAAAATGTGACGGGACTTTAAGCTTTAGCTTATAAGCATATCCTAAGTAGACAACTTGCCAAGAATGACAAGTTAATGAATAAAGAAGTGACGATGGATATGATACTTATTATAAACTACACAAGCAAACTCGACATAAGGATTAGAGCTACATATTTCATGGTAGGTATTCCTGATTGAGAAGATAACCTTCCCATTTTTGAAAGTCCAATAGTGGACGTCATTACAATCGATACTTGGATTAAGGAGCGAATGAATGAGGTTGTTGATCTCCAAGAGATGTTCATGGTTCCTAGCGCTCCAAGACATAATACTGGAAAAAAACCTGGGGCAATCCATAATGATATTATAAGAGAAGTATATTGTAGTTAAGGTTTAAAAAGAAGAAGTAGAGTCACCATTGTCGATCATCAATATATATATATTGCTAGCTATATGCCTAAGATTCACCATTGAGGTTCCAAATTTTATTGTTTTATTATTATTATTTTCCTTTTGTATCTATTTGCACCAGATTGAATGACTATTGTTACAAACAAAAACCAAAAATATTTTAGAACAACCCGCAGGATTTAGGATATAAAAGTCAAGAATCCTAGTACCACATTCAGAGAAAAAGTAAGGTAAATGTCGCCCAAGCTTCCTTAAGCCGCCTTAATCTCATGACTAGACTAAAGAAAGTGCGAAGATACTAGAATACGTCATTAGGAACCCTAGTAGGGAGAATAAAAATAGAGGATCATACGACTGGAACTTCAAAGATAGCCGACTTAATGAACTAAAGTCTACCAACGTATAAAAGGTTATTTGAGGTCTATGACGTGATACATATAGTATTATTATCGATAAGGGGTTGACAATCGCTATAAGAAAGTTGAGCCATGAAAATAAGAAATGTGAGGTACTTAACAAGTAAGGTACCAACGTTATACCTAAAGATATTGATCAAATCTGATGAGTCCAGAATTCTTCACCACCACTCACTGTGAAAACCGGACAGAGGTAATCCGGACAATAATTACCCACTGAAATGTCCGGAAAGGACAAAAGTATTAAAATACTAAACACTTTTTGACTAAGCTAATTGCTAATCTGCTTAAACTAATGGGTTTTTGAAGTCGACCCGATTTCAAAATTTGACTTGAAAGCCCATGGGTCCATAATTAAGGGTATAAATATCCAACCACTTTCATTAATGAAGGTAATGAGCATTTGATACAACCAAGCAGCTCTAAACTCTCACTACAAAACACCCAAACATTTAATACCTTTAAAATACCCCAAAACATCTGACAAAATTACCCTCAGTCTAAAATAATCCACACCAAATCGGCGACCACAATGGGAGAAGAAGGTGCCTAAATCTAGCATTCAAAACCAGCAAGAGAAACCATTTCGGATGAATCCGGACGAGCAAGTAGTGCCACCACCTTTGATAGAAGTTATGGGAGAAAACGATGAGTACACGATCGAAGAACGAGACGGGTTGAAAGCTGAAATAGAAGCCTTGAGGGCTGCTAAAAAGGTGGAGTTATGCTTGAAAGAAAAATCAAAAGTGTCAGCCATTCACCACACTGACAATCTAATGGAGCATGATCCATCAGCAAATACTCACTTGAGCACTAAAAATGCTCATGTCAGCTCAAAGAAGTCTCACCGGTCTAAGCTGGTGGAGAGCTCGGAGTCAGAATCCTCTATTAGCTCCTCGAACGAGGATGGACTTGAGGAGTCCTTATCATACAGCAATGATGAAGGTAGGTCCAAGAAGAAACAAAAGTTGGTTAAAAAATATTCAAGAAAGAGGGACAGACATGGAAGGTTGAAAAAGCATCTAAGTAAAGGGTCATCTCATAACCACGAGCCAATTTGGTGTGTATTATTTTAGACTGAGGGTAATTTTGTCAGATGTTTTGGGGTATTTTGAGGGTATTAAATGTTTGGGTGTTTTGTAGTGAGAGATTAAAGTTGATTGGTTGTATTAAATGTTCATTACCTTCATTAATGAAAGTGGTTGGTTATTTATACCTTTAATTATGGACCCATGGGTTTTCGGGTCAAATTGTAAAATCGGGTCGAGTTCAAACACCCATTAGTTTTTTAAGCAGATTAGCAATTAGCTTAGTCAAAAGGTGTTTAGTATTTTAATACTTTTATCTTGTTCTGACATTTCAGTGGGTGATTATTTTCCAGATTACCCCTGTCCGGTTTTCACAGTGAGTGGTGGTGAAGAATTCCAGACTCATCAGTAGCCTCTTTTTTAGGTTTTGTCAAAGGTCTTTGGCAAGACCAAAAAACTCTCTTAGGCAATAAAAATATTCTCCGGATTGTTCATATATTCAGTTCAGGGTTTATCCGGACTGAATCTTTCTCATAATTTCAAGAGTTTTTCTCTGGATCGTGGGACACGTGTCGCGCTTTGATTCGTTTTACCAGCCATTTTCTTCCTAGAACGGCGCTCACACTAATCCCAAAAAGCAACTTCAGCATTTAATGTTCCTTACGTCAGCGCCGCCTTCAATCATTACCTTTGCCTTTTCGTTTTCTCCTAGGTATTAGTAACTTTTTTGCCTCACTAGTATAAATTACTTCCTTTTACTGTTTTACCATCTTCATCACTTTGTCATTTCTTCTTTTCAGAGCTTTTTACTTCTCCTTTCAAAATCTTTCTTGGGTAGGTTTATGTTCACAGCGAGAAACGCTCTAGTGAAAGGTGGTTGGTTGAATATTTCAGAACTAGAAAAAGCACAAAAATTTGAGCGTGAGAGACATATCGCTGTTGGTCTTCCAGTTTCTCCAATCAGTAAACCTGATACACCGTCTTCAGAATCTGATCGAGGATCATCATCTACCAAAAGTGCCAAACCTAAACATTTATTTCAACCAAGCCTCTCGCCAATCCCATCAAACTCCTTGGTCCAGGAGTCTCAGCCTTCTATTGTGCTGGAGAAAGTAGTATCGAGTGCAAGAAAGCCCTCTCTGTTCATTGCCATGGGATCAGACATCGAGAAAGCTCAAGAAAAGATTAATCCTCGCCGGACAACCCGTTTAGTCAAAGGTCAAGCAACTGGCTCTCAAACCAAGTCTTTCTAAAACAGGGCCCTCCAAGTCTGGGGCCAAAGACAAATTCTCTGGATCAGAGGCGCCCATTAGATCCCCAAAAGATAAATCCTCCAGACTCAGAGTTACCAGAACCAACTCTCATTCCAAGTCCTCCGGAGCTGAGCTCCAGCCGGACACCAGACTCTTAAGAGAGGCTGATGCTCAACCGTCCGGACAATCTGCTAAGCTACAGACTAGCACTCTCCCATCATTAATGATTGATAAACCTTCCACCGTGATGGAAGAGGTGATGGAGGATAACATTGAAGAGGCTCCATTCGAGACTGAAGCTTCCGGGTAGACCGGAGATGCCGCCTCTGATAAAAAGGGAAAAGGCAAAGAGAAAGTCTGCCTGAAACATCCGGATCTGCCGGAGTGTCTGGAAGATAAGGTGGGACCTTGTTTCCACAAAGTCAATGTCAAGTATCTGTTGGCCGTGCAGAATATTAATTATTTTTATACTCGTACTGCTGAGTTAGGCTGGATCCGGACCAAGTGGGGGATCCTTGAATCTGTTAAGGTGAGGATACCAGTCACACAGGAGACTCCGATGGACTACAATAATTATCATCTACACATAGTTGTTCAACTGGGGGCTCAGATTCCCCTTGGATCCAGAATTTTTCAAGTACTTCCACCTGATAAAACTTTGTCCAAGCCAGCTGAGCCCCAACGCTTGGTACACTCTCATCGTCTGTATTATGGCGTCAAGGCTGTCCGGTATACCTCTTCCAATGGAGCAGTTTGCTGCAGTGGCTAGCCTTTGTAAGAACCACCATATCCCATTCTACCACTTCAATATGGGAGACAACTTTAAAGTGGTCGATGACTTGCTTGAGTCAAAGAAAACCTGGAAGACCCAGTTCATGTTCATTAGCGGGACGTGGGAGAATGGGAGGAAAATCAAAGCTGGTGTCAACCCTAGTATGCTCACCAGTAGGTGAAAGAGTTCAGGTAGAATTTCTACTTTGTTTGTCTCTTGCATATTGCAAGAAATTTATTTCTAAATCACTTCTTTTTTTCCTTTGGTTAGTGTTGTCGAAGGAGTTCTCCGATTATGTGGATGAGGGGAAGGATACATGTGCCAAATTGAACATTTGGGCTGCTGAACGTTGGGGAAACGCTTTCCACAACTACTTTACCTCAAGCAACCTGGTGAGGTCCCACCTCTGGAACACAACGAGCCAGAGAGATCTTACTGGGGAGGAGCTGACCACACCACTCCTCCGGCTGTTATTCTCAAAATAATAGAGGAGAAAGATGGAAAGCTGGCCTTGCCTTCTAGATCTAAAGCCCCAAGAAAGATGAAAGGAAAGAAGGGAAAGAAAAAGGGAGTTGCAGCAGAGGTTGTTCGGGGTGCTGTAGAGGAGATCGCTTCAGTGAGCCAGGGAGTGCAGGCCCAAGGGGGGATTGATGCTACTCTACTTCAAGTAGTTGAATATGAGAGAATCAGGGAGGCATGTGGACTTCAAGATCCTCCAAAACCTCCTAAGAAATATCGAAAACGGGGAGCAAGTAGTAAAGAGAGGACTGCCAAGAAGAAAAAAGTCTCCTTAGGGGATGAGGTTGCTCTCCGGCCTTCGGAGTCTCAACCTCCGGTCCACCCAACAGACCCCACCTTAGCAGAGCAAATCCCAAGTGATCTACACACCATAGATGGTGCCGTAGGGGATTTGGAAGGAGTTGACATCAGTGGCCTCCAAAACATTGGCCTTTATTTTGGAGAGTTTGACAAAGATGACTTTGTTGGTCCTTACCTTCCCCCAAGCTCCTCCAACATGGTGACCTTTAATGGCAATTCTTTCACTGTTTCAAGGGAAACGATATGGTGACTCACTCTTTGCTGGGCCATATTCAGCCAGTGCTCAACTTGAAGAGGCAAGTAAAAAGTCAGTATGCCCTCATCAATACCCTCAATGCAGATAAAGAGAGCTTATCCACTGACCTTCTTAATGTCAACCAAAGTGTTGAGGCATTGAGGAAAGAGCTCGAGGAGTTAAAGAAAAGGAAAGAAGATCGGGCAACCAAGCTGGTCACTTCGGAGAAGGCTAACTTAGAGCTCCAAACCAAGTGCTCTGGCTTGGAGAAAGATCTCTCCACTTTGAAAGAAGAGGTGAAGACCGAGGACAATGTTATCCAAACCATGTCTGGTGATAAGACTTCTCTTGAAGATGTCGTGTCCAAGGTTACCAAGGAGAAGGAAGATTTGGTGAAAGAGTAGGAGAAGATGATTCATGCCAAGGTCGATGTGTATACCAACGATGTGATAGATTCCCTAGAAAAGAGGTATGTCGAAGTTAAATCTGACATGGTCTTACTTTTTCATCAAACATTCTTGAAGAGGACACTTGGTACTCTATGGCAGTATGTTGAATATTAAGATATCCCATTTCACATGATGGTGGATGGTGATAAGAAAAATTATTCTAGTGGTATTGATGACACTACTGATGAGGAAGAAGGGACCGAAGAGAGTTCTAGTGACGAACCCAAAGATCCGAAGAAGAAAAAAGATGATGCATGAACATCTAAGGGAAACTAGACCTGAAGTTTTAACTATTTTCTGTTTTTTTATCTTTATGACATACTAAAGTCCTTGGATGGCCAAGGCATTTTTGTAAATATGTCCGGTTTGAGTCCGGTCAAGCTTTTCCTCTTAAACTTAAAGTCCTTGGATGGCCAAGGCATTCTTATATATTAATACCATCCTCCAGTTTTAGCCGGGTAGTTTTACTTTGCTAAATTCTTGCTTTGTTTCATATTCGCTCAATCTTAATGGTTGATGGTTTAAATAGCCCCTATTTATTTTACAAGCATTTTAATATGAGAGTGTTTAAATTCTCTGATGGCAAACGTTAAATGGTCATCATTCCACCAGATCAATCCGATCAGTCAAAGATACTTAAAAGGAATTAAAGAAACTGTAAATCAAACCACTCCGAATATTTAAAAAGGCATCAAATTTTATTTAAAAACTCGGACACCTCATTAGAACCTCCCCGCGTCACCAGGATAGGAAAGCGTATGCCCCCTAATATTTACATGGACTTTAAACAAGTAAATATTACACAACTTTTATTCTAGATACAACTGGAGGTGTTAAATGTTCAAAGGGTGGTTTAAGATTCTTCCATCTTTGTCTTGAAGCCTGTATGTCCCACGCTTAAGCTTTTCAATGACCACATAGGGCCCTTCCCAATTTGGAGCTAGCTTGCCGAACTGCTTCTCTTTAGTATGTAGGAAGACTTTTCTCAATACTTTATCCCCCGGTCGAAAATCCCTTCTTCTGATTCTGGAAGCAAACCTGCTTCTCATTAAACATTGATAATGGGTGGCTCTAAGATGAGCCTTAACCCTTTTCTCTTCTATTAAGTCAAATTGACTTCGGACTGCCACTTCATTAGCATGTTCGGAAAAATTATGGACTCTGTATGATGGAAGAGTTTCCTCTATAGGAGCAATTTCATCCATCTCATATACCAAGGAAAACGGAGATTCCTGTGTAGCAGCTCCAAGAGTAGTCCGGTAGGCTCACAGTACTTCTTGTAAATAGCTTGGCCACTTTCCAGCAGTCCCTTCTAAATTCTTTTTTAGACCGGACAGAATGGTCCTGTTTGCCACTTCAACTTGACCATTCGCTTGTGGGTGGAAAGGAGAAGAGAAGCAATGCTGAATGCCCCTAGAGGCACATAAACTCTCCATATCCTTGTTATCAAATTGTGCCCCGTTATCCGTGGTTATCTTTTGAGAAACCTCAAATCTGCAACAAATATTATATAGGATGAATTTTATAACAGCTTTTGAAGTAGTTCATACCAGGGGGCTGCCTCTATCCATTTTGAAAATAATCAATGGCTACAATAATAGTTCTGCACCCTCCGAACGCCATCGGTAGAGGCCCTACTAGATCCAGTCCCCAACGAGAAAAATGTATTGGCTCAGAAATCGATTCCAAGGGGACAACTGGGATATGAATTTCATTACCATATCTTTGGCATGGATCACACTTCTTTACCAATTCATTGGCATCTTCCACTATGGATGGCCAGTAGTATCCGGCCAATAAAACCCTTCGGGTTAAAGCTCTATAGCCATATTGTGCTGACCCCTCACCATCATGTAGTTCGGATAGCACAATTTGAGACTCTTCAATCCCCAAACAACGCAAGAGAGGTCTACTAAATGATTTCTTGTATAAAATATCTCTTATGACCAAAAACCACGAGCCATGTACTTCATTTTTCTCGCCACAACTTTCCAGAGGCAAAATGCCATCAGAAATGTATTGAAGAAAGAGATGTCTCCAGTCCTTGGGGTTGAACCACTTGTATACTTAAAATTTCTTCTTCTTCCTTACCCCAATTGGGCTGTATGGAGGGACATTCTTGCACATGGATCCGTGGGTATGACTCAGAGTACGCTATGGTTGCCAAGGAGTCTGCTAATGTATTTTCCGATCTGGGTATGTGCTCATAGCTGATATCTTTGAAGTTGGTTGCCACTTCTTTAAGAATGAATAAGTATTTAATCAATTGTTCCTTTTTTCCTCAGATTGACCTTGGGAATGATGGATAAGAAACTGAGAATCACTCATTAACCTAACTCTTTTAGCTCCACATAGAAAGGCTAATTTCAAACCAGCTATAACAGCTTCATATTCAGACTCATTGTTAGAAGCCCTAAAAGCAAAACATATATCTTAATATAGCTTGTCGCCATACAGAGAGGTTAAACATATCCCAACACCACAACCCATGGTACTTGATCCACCATATAGTCCGGACAACCCATACCTTCTTAGTTCTTTCAGCTGCAGCTTGCTTAGTACTTCTGTCCGAATGAAATTCAACTAGGAAATCAGCAACAGATTGAGCTTTGATTGCAGTTCGAGGGGAAAAATCAATGTCATAGTCACCCAATTCTACTGACCACTTGGTCATCCTGCTTGATATGTCCGCCTTCTGAAGAACATTTTTCAAGGGAAAAGACGTCCAAACGACAATAGAATGAGACTGAAAATAGGGCCTCATTTTCATGGCAGCAATTACTAATGCCAGTGCTAATTTTTCAAGTTTTAAGTACCTTCTTTCAGAATCCATCAAGCTCTTGCTGATGTAGTACACCAGAAGAGGATAACTATCCACCTCCCTTACTAGTACTGCACTTATAGCACATTCAGACACTGCTAAATATATGTACAATGTTTCTCCATCAATAGGTTTGTATAAAGTTTTGGGGGAAGATAAATGCTTTTTTATTTCATTGAACGCTTGGTCACACTGTGGAGACTAGTTAAAGTCTTTAGCGCCCTTTAAAGTTTGGGAAAATGGGGCACACCAATCCGAAGACCTTGAGATAAAACGATTTAGAGCAGCCAGCTTTCCTGTTAATCTTTGCACTTCTTTAATATTCCGAGGAGGATCCATTTGTAATAAAGCATTAAGGTGGTCTGGATCAGGTTGTATCCCTTTCTCACTTATTACGTACCCCAAAAACTTCCCGGACTGTACTCCAAAAACACATTTTTCTGGATTTAAATTTAAATTAACTTTTACCAAGTTGGAAAAAGTCTCTTGGAGGTCTGCTAAGTGTAATTCTTCTTCCACACTCTTTACCATCATGTCATCAATATAGACTTCCATATTTCTCCCAATTTGATCATCGAATGCTTTATTCACCAACCTTTGATAAGTAGCCCCAGCATTCTTTAACCCAAAAGGCATCACCTTGTAAAAATGAAGGCCCCTATTAGTAACAAAAGTAGTGTGTTCATTGTCCTTCGGATCTACTTGTATCTGATTATAACCGGAGACGGCATCCATAAAAGACAATAGCTTGTTTCCAGAGGTGGAGTCCACCAATTGGTCTATCCCGGGGATTGGATACAGATCTTTTGGGCAAACCCTGTTGAGGTCAGTAAAGTCGATACACATACGCCATTTTCCATTCTTCTTTTTTACTAACACTGGATTGGCTATCCACAAAGGGTACTGAGATTCCTTTATGTGCCCCATCTTGGTAAGTCGGTCAACTTCTTGAACTATGACATCAACTTTTTCTTTACAGAAAGCTCTTCTTCTCTGCACAACAGGTGCTACATCTCTCAGGATGGATAATTGGTGTGATATAACATTCGCAGGCACTCCGGTCACATCAGTATTACACCACGAAAAAATATGTTTGTGGTTTGTTAAAAATGATAGCACTTTGCTTTTTAATTCTGATGTCATCTTAGATCCAATCTTAACAGTTCTTCCTTCAGCCATAGAGTGAGTTTCAACCTCTTCAATTGGTATTAGAACACCAGGAGTCTCTCTGGGGTCATCAATTTCACCCTCTCCCCTAGAGGGCCCCACCAATCGTTAATATTCATTTATCCGAACTGCCCCCAAAGTTCTAGGGGCAAGCGCAGTTGCATAGCATTCCCTTGCTATCTTTTGACTACTCCGGACAACTCCCACTTGTCCTTGAACATCATATCTTAAACATTGGTAAACTGTTGAAGCCATATCATGCATCCTGGAGAGCTAAGATCTTCCCAAGATCGTATTGTAGCATGTGGGACAATCTACCACAATAAAAAGTATTCTGACCATTTTCTTGAAAGGGCCCTTGCCCAACAAAACCTCCTCCTCAAACTCCCCGACTACGTCCGCAGAGCTTCCAGTGAAACCAACAATAGACCTGTTCGAACGTTGAATCACTGCTGTATTCTTCATTTGTTTATAAGAACTCAAAAAGAGGATATTAGATGAGCTGCCAGTGTCCACCAAAATTTGCCTAATGTCATTGCCCCCAATCGCTGCTCCTATCACCACAACATCTTCATGAGGACCAACTATGTCCCTCAAATCATCTTTATCAAAAACAATAAAGGGAAAAGGAATTTGGGTTTGATAGGAGGACATGCCTCCCTCCAACTAAGTAGCCAGGGTGTGAACATGCCTCTTCCTTGAAGAAGGAGTTGGTGCAGTCATGGTGTCTCTCTCAAATATGGTAAGTGACTCAAAAAATCTTATGAGACCGGACACTGTCTTGGTATGTTCTGTTATAACACCCACCTTATTCCAGGCTGGATCAGGATCCAAATACTCTGATTCCACATCAAATATTTCAATAATTACCATGGCCCCTTCCGGAGCCGATGTTCCTACATTGTTTGTTGGGCCGGTCCGATGAGCATTATCATACCTATTCCCACTTCTTCTTTTAACATAAGCACCCAATTTTCCTCTTTCAATCAGGTTTTGCACCTCTTGTTTTAAAGCGATGCAATCTTCCGTGTTATGGACGATATCATGATAATATTGACATAAACAAGCATTACGACTTTCCCTAAGATATTGAAGCGTTGCCGACTTCCTAAAATGCACCTCATCTTTTGTTTTGTCATAGATGGTTGTCGCATTCTCTTTTAATTCGGCAAACCACTCCGGTTGGACCCAAGGTCCTCGCTTATTTCTGGACTGCTGGCTCTGAGCTGGAACTGGGTGAGATTGAGCTTTGGCTCTGTTGGACCCTGTCCGGCCTCCTTAGCCTTGTATCCGAACTGATTCTGGTTTGGTGCAGCTGGGGCAGATCTCACTTGCATATGCACCATAGTCTTTTTTAATTAATCCACATTGATTTACTTTCCCACCTGGTTAAGTAAACCTCCCCACGTCATGGCCTTCTTTCTGGTTACTGAATCGGCCAGATTGTCAGGGTTCAAACCCTATCTCAAAGAAGCTATTACTACTT
Source organism: Limnanthes douglasii subsp. nivea (assembly GCA_036936605.1). NCBI lineage: Eukaryota > Viridiplantae > Streptophyta > Magnoliopsida > Brassicales > Limnanthaceae > Limnanthes > Limnanthes douglasii. The sequence goes on along the minus strand of JAUPFV010000004.1, from coordinate 12,389,719 downwards.
GTTCAAAACAATCAGCTAATCCATTCTTTGTGTTCACGAACCAACTTATATATTCTTTCAACGATTCATTTGGCTCTTGGGCACAATGGATAATAGTGTCTCCATTTCCCTTCACCTCCTTACTTCCAAAAAACTGCCTTCAGAAGGCCACCCAAAACGTATCAAAGTTTCTGATGCACCCTTGTGCTAGACTATTGTACCATTTCAGAGCACTTCCCGTAAAATATTGAGAGGAGGCTCTACAAAGCAACTTGTCATCATCGTCAAAGTTCATCATAAAAATTTTAAACTGTTCCAGATGATTATCTGGATCCTTGCTCCCATCAAACTTTTCCATCTTAGTACTATCAAACCTCTTAGGAAGGTTTCCTGACAGTATTTTGGAAGACAATGGAGATTGTATCCAATTCCGGCCACGACTAAAGACAGTATCTTCATTAGGAGTTGCAAAGATACATGGTTCATCATGGAAAGCGAAAGGATCCAACAACAGCTGGTTTATATGCCTCCGGCCATGGTTGTGGCTATGAGATGACCCTTTCCTTAGATGCCTTTTCAACCTTCCATGTCTGTCCCTCTTTCTTAAATATATTTTAACCAACTTTTGCTTCTTCTTGGACCTGCCTTCATCACTGCTGGATGACAGGGACTCCTCAAGTCCATCCTCGTTCGAGGAGCTACTAGAGGATTCTGACTCCGAGCTCTCCACCGGCTTAGACCAGTGAGACTTCTTTGAGCTGACATGAGTTTTTTTAGTGCTCAAGTGAGATCTTAATGATGGATCATGCTCCCTTGGATTGTCAGTGTGGTGAATGGCTGACACTTTCGATTTTTCTTTCAGGCCTAACTCCACCTTTTTAGCAGCTCTCAAGGCTTCTATTTCAGCTTTCAACCTGTCTCGTTCTTCGACCGTGTACTCATTGTTTTCTCTCACCACTTCTATCAAAGGTGGTGGCACTGCTTGCTCATCCGGATGCATCCGAACTGGTTTTTCTTGCTGGTTTTGAATGCCAGATTTAGGCACCTTCTTCTCCCACTGTGGTCGCCAATTTGGTGTGGATTATTTTAGACTGTGGGTAATTTGAACTCAATCCGATTTCACAATTTGACCTGAAAGCCCATCGGTCCATAATTAAGGGTGTAAATACCCAACTACTTTCATTAATTAAGGTAATGAACATTTAATACAACCAAACAGCTATAATCTCTCACTACAAAACACCCAAACATTTAATACCCTTAAAATACCCCAAAACATCTGACAAAATTACCCTCAGTCTAAAATAATCCACACCAGAATCAATTATAAGATAGTAACCAACGCTAGATTAAAAAAATGTAACTCTTATCGAGACTAACCATGAGGCCTCAAATGATGTAGAACTCATTAAGGTCATCATATATAAGATTGCGATAGTTAAAATTACCATAGAAGAGAATCATTAGATCATATGCAAAACAAAGATTAATTATGTTTAGAACATCACCATTATATTGGAATCTAAACTTTCATATATCTACTATTGTGTTTTAGGATATCGAGAGAACATTCATAATTAAAGATGAATAATTAAAGGGATAAGATATCACTTTATCAAATATCATTCCTCCCCATTAAATTGTCGTGAGGATCATCATTAATATTTATATTATAGTCAGAAGTGAAGATACAGTGGATAATCCCGTTAATCACCGCGTCCAAAAATTTCATGGCAACAAGGATGTCAAGAATTAAGTGTAACCCGATGTTGTCAAAGTATTTCATAAGGTTGACTTTTAAAACGACCCTAAGACCTTTACGATTAGTATTATAATCCTTTACGAGTTCTTGAGAGAGGAGTAAAAGATATTGTCAGAGATGTTATTGATATTTTTTAATTACATACGGGAGAGAGTCATTAACTGGATTTGCTAAAATTTCTGAGATAACCTTATAGACTATTACAGGTGGTAATGAGACGAACGCCGACGATAAAATAAAGTTTTTTTGTGAATGAGAGCAATATTGGTGGAGTCGTAAGAGCGATATATGCACTCATTAGATTAAAAAAATAGAAATCATCCAAAGATCCTTAGCGACAATAACTCAAGAGGAATTTTAAAAACCAGTATTTAAACCATCAAACCGGACGGTTTTATCAGTTTTGATGATGAAAAGTACGTTTTTATTTTCCTTGTTCGATATATGATGAGCCATCGAGGCTTTATCTTGGTAGGTGACTTTGGTTGTTGTTGACGCGGCAGAAATATAAGAAGAAGCAACGATAGATGAAACCCTAATTCAAGGGTAACATGATGAAACCCTAATCTAAGGGTAACAAAGATTGAAATTTTCAGAGATAAAAAATATATTATTCAAAAAACTTAAAAGAACTTAAGGTATGAGGCTTTATATAAGAGCTTCTCAAAACCCTAAATTATAATACAAATAAATAAAATAAATATTTTAAAATAAAATAAAATCAAATCTTAATATAATTAGATTTGATTTAAATACATAAGATATATGAATAAAATAAAATTAAAAAGGCTTTTGTTTAGACTTTCTGGGCTACATCATCCTCTCCTGGTTGATAAGAATTCGTCCTCGAATTCACAGCACCATCACCATCAAGAACCTAATTTATTTATTTTATTTTATTCAATCGTTACATTGGGAATTATAATTGTTGACCTTATCGGAATAAGATAATTCTTCTCGAGTGTTCCTTATTCAAAGTCACATTGAAGCCATCCAGTTGAAGGAAAAAAATAGTTTCGAAAACCTTTTCATAGCCTGAAGACAACTCCTCATGTCCAGTTGATGAAAAACATGGTTTTGAAAACCTCTTCATAGCCTGAGACAGCATCTCGATAAGCAATTTTTACCTTGATTCGACGATTGGTAGCCAATTTAAACTCCTTCAGTAATCGGTCAATATGATCGTCATTGAAACGCCTAGTGTGTCTCCCGCATACCAAACGATCTTTGAGATCTTCATGGCCGTATGTTGTTCTCTCTTTTAGACCTTGAATTAGATGAAATCAAGATTCAAAAACATGCTTGCCCCGTAGCAGGAACTGAGGCTCTGATAGCAAACTGATGACGCGATGGAAATAGAAGAAGAAGCAACGATAGATGAAACCCTAATTCAAAAGTAACATGATGAAACCCTAATCTAAGGGTAACAAAGATTGAAATTTTTAGAGATAAAAAATATATTATTCCAAAAACTTAAAATAACTTAAGGTATGAGGCTTTATATAAGAGCTTCTCAAAACCCTAAATTATAATACAGTGAAATAAAATAAATATTTTAAAATAAAATAAAATAAAATCTTGATATAATTAGATTTGATTTAAATACATAAGATATTTGAATAAAATAAAATAAAATTAAAATGCTTTTGTTTGGACTTTTTGGGCTACATCAGTTGTAATGAGATAAAAAAAAACCATGAAATCCTTGGGTATCCATAAGGAAACTCATAGCCGATGAGACTGGATATATAATTAACAAATATGTTGGTCACCTGAGAGCTGTTGGAGATCAGTTTTTCACCACCATTAGAGATAAAGACAATTTTATTACGCGAAATATATGATTTAATATTATTATGGATTTTTTTTATGTTACGGTCACCTACTTTGAGTCAAGTTTCTTTTAAATTTTTTCTGAAGAACGGTTCTTCAACTTGACTGAGGAATATAAACATGAAGATACCTTAATCTCTGCAGGAAAATAGAAAGGTTAATGAGATCAATCGTTAATCTCGATTGGACAGAGAATATAAAGTGTTTAGCGTCACATACACAAAAAATTATGTCAATAAATTAACGACGTTTAAGGTCGTGAAGGAAAATTTGAAGCGTGACATATTTTATGAAAAATAAGACTCATTCCATGAGCATCAGAAAAAGGGTTATAATTAGAGAACACCATGTAAGAGTAATTACATAGGGTCTGTCACATATTAAAAAATATAAAGGATTTGTTTTATGTGAGACGTATGGTAACTGAGATGTAATGTGAGCGTAATATGGTTAAACGTACGTAGGAGCACGACATAGTGAGCGAAATAAATAGAGAAAGACTGATCTCACTCATCATCGACAAACACACGTTACTTTTAGAATAAATAGGGATAAGAGGTTGTGTGTTAGACCAAAAGAATACGAAACCCAAAGAATGAAGGCCACTAAACTCACAATTGAAGAAACAATTATTTGAGTTGTCAATTAAATGATTACATTGGTTAGAGGAGCCTGTGCATTCTTCCAACTTACGGATAACATTAAAATCATCGATGGAAACCTATGAGAAATTTTGAACCTGAATAACAATGGCCTCAATAACCGACCAGAGCGACATATGTTATATCACATCGTTAAAGCATAGATTTTGAAAAGGAAAAATAGGACGAGAGAGTTTATGCTACTAATATCATAGTGAATTAATTATGGGAAGGATGAGAGGACGAAACATATTTAACACTCGAATTCCAGATAATTAAGATTATATCTAAATTATGAGAGAAGTGGCTAGTGACATAATTCTAAAAATAGATTCAACCTTATATAAGTGAACTCTAGTTTCAATATGTATCATTATAAAAATACTATTATTGATAATAAAACCAGTGACCTTATTTTATCGTATAGAGTCATTTAACTTACATGCATTATATGTTGGAATTGTAAAAGAACTAGTTTGCTTATTATATTAACATTATTTTTTGTTAAAAAATATTTTTAAAAATCTAATTTAATTTTAATATTGACATTATTTGATGTAATAATATTGTAAATTTTTATTTTTAAAATATTATATAAATTAGTTTGATTTTAAAAGATAATTATTATTTATCTATCACAATTATACACGTTTTTTTAAATAATGTGTTATTGTACCTATCTAAATGAAAATGTTGGTGTTTTAATTTTAATATAATAAAAAAAGATTAGATTAAACCATAAAAAAATCAAATGATATAAATTGTTCAATGGAATTATTTAAATTATCTTTTCCATAAATTGTGAAATCAGACAAAAATTTAATTAAATTGAATTATAAAATGTGTGATTTATAAGTTAAAATTAAATTATAAAATTATTTAAAAAAATTAGAATAATAAGAAGGAGAATTATATGAGTAATAAAAATTAAAAAACAAATAATATATAATTATAATAAACTTTTTGAGTTGACTTTAACAATATTATATATGAGACATTGTGTTTTTAAAATATATAATAGATTGGTGTTTTAGGAAAAAAATAATCAAATTATTTTATTAGAATATAGTTTGTTACAATTATTTTGAAAACAATTTAAATATAATTTAGTGCTAAATTATCATAAATCTATAATCTTCTTCCAAATATTATTGTATATGTTATATAATTAGTTTTCAATAAAAATTAATAACTTAAAAGTTTGTCGGATATTAACTATTACATTATCAAACTATAATATATTTTAATTATGTTTTTTTTATAAGTACACAAATTACTATGTCAAGTTATAAATTAATATTAAAAAATAAGAATTTGTATGTATATTAAATTGTTTTTTTTATGATAAATTATGACAAATGTCTAATAATAATTATTTAGGACAAAACTAAGTCATTGTCGGCCGAAATAATTATCATAGTTGGTGATCACCTGTTATAAGGCTACATGAGGTAATCAGAGTTTCAGCTCTTTGTTCGTTCAAACACAAAGTTAATAAAAAGAAACATCAATAAATCAAACACACTAACGTGATTCAGATAATGCAGAAATCTTGCATCCACGGGTAAGATACACAATTTATATATATGAGGTTACAAGAAGGCTCTTCTAACATTAAACACTCAACCACTCATCTTTTATGACAAAACACTCACATATTATAAAAAAACTATGTAATTCATAGTATCTCCACTTCTTAATCTTAACTTCACTACACTTTCAAAAAAGACCGAAACATTTGTCTCACTATAAATTCTTCGAGTGTTTCATCTATCGATAGAACTTCAATCGTCTTTTTCACTTCATATAGACTCAACAATGTAAAACAGCGCATACTAGGTAAAAAATAACATGTTGACAAGTACATACCTTGCTTAGCCAAATAAAAAAATATCTCATAATGTCAATACTTTTTGTTGTATGGTTGTCGGCCATATTATGCTTATATTTCTTGTTTCAGCTTCAAATACACGCCCCATATTATTTCTCTTAATCAACGGTATAAATATTTCATCGAATTCACAACTTTCTCATACAAATAATCATGTTTCTTTTATGAAAATTTAAGTATATCCAGAAATATTATGCCAACCAGCCAGTCTAACCTACACCTTCGGTTCTAGCAGTAACAAATATATTTGTCATCAGTTATGCTCAACTCTTAGGTTCTATTAGATTTTTTTATACATAAGTTTGGTTGACCATCTAGCCACATGGATAGTTGGATGTTCCAGCTCCTTAAGGTTTATTTTACTCACTTTTGGCTCTTAAGGTTCAGCTGAACTGCAAATCACATTGATATAATTGCAGCACTTAATTCCAGCTTTTGGTACCTTGTTCCAACCTCTGACACCTAGTTCCAGCTTCAGCACTTAGTTTCAGTTTCAACCTTTAGTTATAGCCTTCATCACTTCATCACAACTTCAACTCTATGTTTCAACCTATGATACTAAGTCATAACTTAAACACTAAGTTGCAGCTTCAACACCAAGTTAAAGCCTTTGGCACCAAGTCACAACCATCAATAATTACTCTAATATTTGTTGCCCCGATGCTATAACTAATCACTGGGGACAAATTGTCCACCTGTATATTCGGAGTGATCAAGTCACATGTAGTATATGAACTTCGTTACATAAGTTTTTCCTAAATAGACCAGCCCCATGACCTCATACATTCAAGAAGGTAGTAGTAACATCCATTTAACCTAACTTGAGATCAGATCAAGAAACACTTGACAACCAACTTTCAAAGTCTCTTTGTTGCTCTACAGTTTGAACATCCGAAATCTTTGATGCATCAAACTCACGATCAATAACCAATCACTGCAATGTTTGAGCTTCATTTGCAAATACCAAATTTGAACCTAAGCTTAAAATAGTTTTGGCATAAGCATATTCAGACTCGCTCATATTTTCAACCTTCATCTTAACTCCAGTTCCATATACAACGATTATATTTGTAGTGTTAAGATCCAATTTTCACAACCTATATCTTTGCGGTAACCGAAAGTTCAAAGAATCTTATTAACGATAATTTACATTGTCCTAACAACTCCTTCACTTAACCTTTTGCTAAGTCCAATTATCAGAAGTACACCTCTTACTCATTTAAATAAGGTCTGACTTGTATTCTAAACTATTAAATATGTTATATCTCAAAAAAAATCATGACATGTTAAGTTTAGAACAATAGCTAGTGAATGACCCACTCACTAATACTATGCCATTGTTAGTCCTAAATCTTTTCAAGTAGCTCTTTGATTTGATCTACACTTGCTCTGATAAACCCACAAAGGCCTCTAGCTGTATCTCAACATAACTATTCCCAATACTACGCACCTTTCACTACCAACCCATTAAAAACTAAAACATCACCGGTTCGACTAGCCTTCATAACAAATAGTGAGTTTTGCAAGACCAAAAGTTTGTTATCTCCATCCTTATAATTAAATAATTCATCATCTAACATTTATATAAATATAAGGTTACGTTTAAGTTCAAGGACATACCTCACATTTTTAAGACTTTCTTTAGTCCAGTTGATATCTTGAACATAATATTCGTTATCTATTTAACAACACAACACTTATCATTCCCCAACATGACCTTACTACCTTCAAAATTCCCATGTCTTCAAACCAATGTTTGTTGGAAGTCATATGGAGTGACACTCCAGAATTGAGAACCAACTGGTTACCATACCTACAAGAAGAGACCATCAAACCATTAGTGTATTCAGAGTCATCTGAAATCATTGCAACATCTTCAATTTCAACTAATGAATAATTATATGCCATCATCTTCTTGAGGCCAAATGTACTTATATGGCCCTCATTCTAAAAACATTAACCTTTCATCTTAGAACCAACATATTTCTTGATTAAATTTCTCCATCCATGCTTTCCTATTACACTCACCCAAAAACTGTCTTAAAAATGACTTCTTTTGAAGATCCTTCAAGTTTAACGGACTCTTAACTCGGCCATCATGAGGGACTCTTTGTCATAGATCATGTTGTGAACAAAGTACTAATACATTTCCGATAGATAACTCAAGATGATTATTTTGCGACCCCCGTCTTTTAGGATGACACCAACTATATTCAAATCAAGAATGATCCTTTTGAAATTTTCCAAGTGTCTTCAGATCTTTACTACTATCAATTTGTAACGTATATAGTTGCCAAATATTTTTTCATGTAAATAACTTCCAACTCATATTAATCCTTATGGTCGACTCTTCAGACACCTCTTAAAGCACCTCATCCCACAAATATAGCACTATAAGCCTTAGATATAACTTTAAAATCAATATCCTCTGTACATTTCTCATTAATGGTAGCAAATATTCTCATTTATACAAAGAATGATCTAACCTTAATTATCCAGAGTATAAAACCATTATCTTATGTGAATTTATCAAGTTTAAATTTAATGTAACCCATCTTTATGATTACATTTGATTTTTCAGTGAGAACTAAGTCTTTACACTCAAGATCTGAAGCGATCTTATTCATTATACCTTCTCTTTATTACCAACAACGAATAGTGTTAACAAATTTACACGCTCATCATACTACTTGTTAAGAAAATAAAAAATATCTGAACAAGTTCTGACCAATGCCTAACAAGAATTACCTAGGTTGAAACTTAGTCACTGTCAGCCGAAACAATGGGTACCGTTGGTGAACACCTGTCGAGAGGATGCATGAGGTAATCAAATATTCAACTCTTTACTATTTTAAGTACAAAGTTAAAAATGAAAAGAAAATAAAGCAAACACACAACAAAATATTTAATATGGTTCAGATTGTGAAGAAAAATTTACATCCACGGGAAATATATATATATATATATATGATGTCACAAGAAGACTCTTCAGACACTAAACACTCAATAACTCATATTTTTTTACAAAGCACTCACAAAAAGAACGATGGATCTCCGAGTATCTCCAAGTGTTAATATTCTATCTCAAGATACTCTCAATACAAACTGAATAATTTTTTCTCACTATAAATTCTTCAAGTTTTTCATCTGCAGGAGAATATTAAATATATTTCAGTTTATATAGACTTAAGGATGTGGAACAAAACACGTCACGCTAACAATAACAATTTGGCATGTACATACCTTGTATACCTAGATAAGGAAATATTATATGTCATGCTAACATATCTACATTTTCGGGCAGTAGAAACATTTCATGACGTACGACTATTGGCTAGAGAAAATTTTTACTTTTTGTCTCATCTTCAAATGCATACTTTACATTAATCCTCATAATCAACGTCATATATTATCCATCAAATTCAAAAAGTTCTCATCAAATGATCATATTTATTTCATGAACATAGACACATATCCAATAGTATTCGGCCAACCAGTTACTACACATTCGGTTCATTAGGAGTCTAACATACACCTTCAGAACGTTTGTCTATAGCTATGCTCAACTCATAGGTTCCAGTTGAGTTCTCTACATCTAAGTATGACTGAGCATCTATCTAGGGATGACAATAGGTCAGGATTGGTACATATATAGCTAAACTTGTAACTCATCTCATGTTTATTATTTTTAACCCATCGAGTTTGGATATCTATTGGATAAGAATTATTTTTCATGCTCAAACCCGTCGGTTAGGTTCCCGCCCGCGGGTACCCAATGATCATTTATTTATCTATGAATGTTTTTCCAAATTAATAAAGAATCAAAAAATCAAAAATAATATATTAAAATAATAATGATAAATAACAAATTTGTCAAAAGTATTAAAAGCAAAATCATAATACATAAATCACATACAATCAAAAACTAATTGAATCATATTATAATAAATTTTTAAAGTTTATAGAATAATAATATATTATGTATTAGTTTTTTATATTAGAATTACGGATATCTGATGGATGTGGTTCGGTTGTGTATCTGTTATAATTGTTTTTAAACCTGTAGCATATCCCAAATTTGGCTGGTAATATATCTTAAAACTATTGACTCATCCCACATAAAATAAAAGGTTGAGGTACATTGGTCCTTCAGGTCGACTCGGGTCGGGAACTCGTGGATTCGGAAAAAATTATCATTCCTACATTCACCCACACATAGAGTCAACAATTCCAACAGCTTAAGCTTCGACTTACTCACCTTCAGCCCTTAAGGTTTGACTGAACTGCACAATCACATTTCTTCAACTTCAACATTTAGTTTAACCATTTGACACCTAGTTTTAGCTTCAACTTTTAGTTCCAGCTTCAGCAATTAATTTCAGCCTTTGGTATTTCGTCATAACTTCAACATATTGCTTCATCTTTAAGTTTCAGCCTATAGCACTAAATTACAATTTCAGCACTAAGTTAGAGTTTTCGACACCAGCTTACAATATTTGGTAGTGATTTCAGCACTTAACATCTATTTTTGTTATTATAAAATTTAACTTTTATTTTAAATTTTTTAAAAATGTTAATCTTTTATGTCTAAAAACACAAAAAAAAATAGTAAATATCAATATAAAACAACAAAATATATCCAATTACAAGTTTTAAATATTAAATTTTCAGATATGAAAATCATAAGTTAAAATATAGAATTTGAAAATACGTTTTAATACAAAAAAACATAATCTTATATTTTAGATAAATTTAAGGTATTTAAAAGTGAAAAAGTTACCGATAACCACCCGCCTATAAATTTAATTACCGATAATTTACACTATAAGTTCTTCTAACAATACATCTAAATACACAAACACATATAACCTTCAACAATCAGCTATTTTTAACCTTCAAAACTCCATATTCAAACACAAACTAAAAAAATCCAAAAATACATATATTTTTATTTTTTAATCGAACTAAACCAAATCAATGAGTGATGTTTTTAAAGAACTATTATTTTTTTCTTATTTTTGCAACCAAATTACATATAATTGTGCAACTGTAACGCATTTTACTTTTAGCAACTAAATTACACGTAATTCCGCAACTAGAAGACAATTAATTTTTCCATACTAATTTTGCAACCAAATTGCACGTATTTCTGCAATTTGCATATAATCTATTTTTTCTTTAAGAAAATACTTTTTTCAACACAATTTTTTTGTATATTTTTTTAACCAGAAAAGAATTAATTGTCTCACATCAATTAATACTTTTTTCACAGACGCAATTTGTATATGTTTTTTTCACACAAGCAGACTTATTTAACAATCGAAATGTTATATATGTGACTATGTTTTTCTTATTTACGCAATATATTTGTACGTGATTCTGCAACTGGAACACATTTGTTTGTAGCAATCAAATTACACATAATTTTGCAACTAGAATACAGATTTGTTTTCCAAACTAATCTAAAAAATTCAAAAAAAAAATCAATTTTTTTTTGTCATGGATCTGGTTTTGTTTGTCTTAAAAAAACAAAACCAATAATTATTTTAGATTTTGTTAGCTACAATTTGAAAGATATAATTTAAAAAAAATAAGAGAGAGAAAAACGGTTAAAGAATATTTCGAACTACCGGGTAGTTATCTACAAATACTCATTGATCACCATAGGGTTATCTGTCAAAATTTATTGGTAAATAAAATCAATATTGGATGATTATTAGTAGATTACCTTTACAAGATTGTTGATAAACAACTTTTTATTTGTAATTTAAGTTTTTGGAAGATCAACAAAACATCGCATAAATTAGTTAATTTAAAATTAATAAAAACCTATCTCTAATATATAGTTAACTTGTTCTAGTTATGCCAATTATTAGCATTGATATAAATATTTTGCTTATAATATTGGTTATTTTGTTTTAATTTTTTAATAAAATTAATCGTTAGATTTGTCTTATTTATATTAAAAAGTTAGTAAAAAATTCATATCTAGTTTTTATTTTATAATATTAAAGTTTTTTGAAGTCTTTTAAATAAGCTATCACAGATGTTTTAAAAAATGGGTGATTGGATATCTTCAATATATTCGAGTAATAAAAAATAAATATAAAAGTATTCGCTTTTATCACAATTTTGTAGAGGTAATGTTTTTTAAAATAATAATAAATTAGTAAAGTGATATATATATATATATATATTCGTTTAAATATTCTTTATAGCTATTTTAATATGATATTTATTTATTAAAAGTTTAAATATTAAATTTTGAGAGGTCTCCACCATTCCACCATTAATATGGTAGATGACTTAAATCGCGAGATTTGTTTTAACCAACAAATGTATCTACAATGACAACTCATCAAAATCTATAAGAAATTCGCTTATTATATGGTTTAATCTTTTCCACTCCAGATCTTCAACACGATAACCACTATGTATTACACAAGTTTTATGTCAACTAAGTTATGTCTCGATGACACATTACTTATTAGTTACATGTCATTCAAGGATCATAATGTCATAAATTATTTAACCGAATAATTTTATAACTTAAATTGTTGTCTCATGTGCAATCCTAAATTAAATCATGACCTAATATATTTCATACACAATCGAGTTTGGGATATTCTTATTATTAACATGTAATTCATATATACAAATAAATTATATGTATTGCTTGACTAAAAATATAATTTCTAGACATATTATATATCAAATCATTCATGTTAAACTACAAACTCTAACAATCTTTATAGGTTATTAAACGTTCATAAAAAAAAGTGATCGTTGAAAATTGATCTTCATTTGATATAGTATTAGATAAGTATTTAAACATCATATCAATTAACTTCTACCAAAATATGACTAAATAAATGTTTACTAATTTAGGCATAATATAATATATTGATAGTCACAATACCAAATGTTTTTTTAATTAATATTAGAGTTGTAATGTTCTGAACTAAGTCAATTGTATTACATTAAAATCTTATAATATTAGCTTAAGATATATCCATCACAATTTTGCTAAATTGCTATGTAATCAAGCACCATCTTACCATGAAAAGCTAGATATAAGAGATGAATATGTTTCGTCCCCCATAATTTATTTATTTCAAAATTTCATCAACATTCAAAACCTCTCAAAGCCTTCAAGATCACCAAATCAAAATTCTGATTTTGTAACTTATTTTCAAATCAAAATGTGACATCTTCCTCCAATTAACATTTATTGTGTATTGTTTATTATTTTTTTATAAATTATTAATGTTTATAATGAAGAACCATTGTAAAACTAAGAAAAAACTTGAAATTTATTTTGTTCTTATTATTAACTAGTTTAAATTCTTATTTAGTTGTACTTATCTATTGGATATTGCTCGACGTATATTTTGGTTATGTAGATTTTTTTATTTCGTTAATTTGAGCATAAATATGATTTTTGGGGATCATGGTTTAAAGGTTTTATTTTTCAAAATTCTGCAAATCTCTAGCTTTTTAAAAAATCGTTATTTTAATTATCTTTTCAGTATCCAGTAAATTTAAAAATCTTGTTTTTCAAAATAACAAATGATAAATCTATTGGGTTTTTTTTACAGTACAACAAGTTTAATTTACGGTTTTAACTTCTCCGTTAATCGATGTTTTGTAGTGTGTATGAACATGGATTCATTATTAATTTGGTATAATTCATTAAGGGTAAAAGAATCAAATTTGTTTTGTGTAAAAAAATATTTTTCACATGAAGTATTTAACTAGGATGATTTTTTTCGTATAATGTTTACTCTCAATTAGTCCACTTAATTGAATTCAGGAGAACAAATTTTATTTATATATATAAATAAATGATATCATAAAATCAATTGGTACACAAAACACAAATTATGAGCAAATAAAAGATGTTTATATTAACGATTAATAGGGATAACTAGTATTTTTGTTATCAATTAAGTTCAAATTAAAAAAAATTATTAACCATTTAAGTCATCATATTTATCTAATATAAGTTTTTTAATAATATATTTTTTGGTGATATTTTTATTGAACTCTTAAAAATATGTTGTAAAAATCCTTTTATCTTAGTTAGTACTTGATTTTATTTTCATATTTCTCTAAAATTATTAAATTTAGTTTTAATAATATCTTAGATTTATATTTTTAAATATATAGTCTACTTTTAAAAGATATATAAGGTATTACATTTATTTATTAGAGTGATGATACATATGTTTGGTTTTAAAGTAAAATGAGATAGTGCGTACTATTTCTTCTTAAATAAAATGTTGTGCATCATCGATAAAGAGAAACAATATATACATTTTAGTTTTATAAATGAAAAACAATATATATTTTATTGTTAGAAAATAGACATAAAATATAATTTATGATAATTTTATATTGGTTCTTTGAGGTAAATACAAAACTTTTGAAAAGTATAACATATTTTAAAAGTATTTATCTTTGATATACAAAGTGGTACATTTTTAAAAATCATCACTATTTTTAGAATATGTAATGATTCGTTAAAAATAAAACACAACCAATATTGTTTAAAAAATATATACTGTATTTTTATTTTTTGATAAATTATTAGTGTTTATAGTGATAAACTTTAGTTTTTTAAAACTAGAAAACAAACTGAAAAACCTAATGTTTCTTCCTTTAACTAGTTTAAATTATTCTTTAGTTGTATTTATGTGTTTGATAATGCTCGATATATGGTTTTGGTCATGTCAATTTTTGATTTTATTAGTTTTGGTGTGGGTATGAATTTTGGGGTAAGGGTTTAAGAGTTATATTTTTAAAAATTCTGGAAAATCTTTAACTTCTTCAAAAATTATACTTGCGATTATTGAACCTGTATCCACTAAATTTAAAATTTTCATTTTGACAATAACAAATGATAAACCTATCATATTCGTCTTTAATGTGTAACAAGTTTCATTTGCAGTGTTGATTTAACAATTCAATATTGCATATGGACAACTTTCTTTGATTTCATGTTATCTTTCGTTATATATATATGTGTGTGTGTGTGTGTGTCTGTTCACGTGGTGTGCTCGTTTGTTTAGTTAGAAAATATATTATATTATAATAGTTGATTGATGTTCAGTGGTTCTGTGAACATGGATTTTTTTTAAATTTGGTTTTGATTAGATATATAATATATTTTTTCTACTTGTTCGATTTAATGCAAAAATAATAATTCATTTTTGCTAAGTTGGAGCAATAGCCACAACTTAGCAAATAAATATAGGACAAACAGTTTTTAAGAACATGTCTATATACAAAAACTCCAATCTTATATAACACATATATGCAATCTCTGTTAAATAAAATTGTAAACTTCAAATAAAACAACTTATGTCAGATGCTTCTTTATACATATATGTATTTGAGGATTAATGTAAATAAGGATTCAATCATGTTATGGTAATTTAGGGTGAGTATAGAGAGAAAGTAGAAAGTAGAAGAAAAGTTTGAAGTGGTTGAGACATTGTTATTGTGAATTAAAACAAATTTCTCACATTGTTTGTTCAAAATAAATGCATTTGTTGGACAGTAGCTAAATTGTAAGTTGGTTCATGCTTTATTTAACTTATAAGATTTTTCGTAGTATGATTGAAATATTCATGAAGCCCCTTGCTCTTGAATGTGTTATATGAGCAATTCCAACAATTAGTACTTTGATAATCTCATGTTGGTCTTCAATTAGATATGTTTCGATGTCATAACCATTCCTTCCCTCTCGAGATGATTTTGTTCTCAAAACTGGTTCACTTGTTTCAAATGGAATTGAGATAAATCATAAACGTTAAAACTTACAGAATTGTCCATATCTCTAAGAAGCTATAACTTGTAAGTATTATCATTAATTCGCTCAAGAACTTTATGGTCTCGTGTGTACCCAAACCCATTCTCCTAGTTCAAAGGTTAATGTTTTGTGTCATTAATTTTATTGGTTCTTATACTACTCTATTTTCTTTTACAAGCTATACTTTCTGTTGTATTTTCCTAACAGGTCCATCCTTGCTCATTCCATCTTGGTTGTATACTCTAATAGTGACTGTGGGGATGAGTTCAAGAGTGTCAAAGGCTTAAATCCATACATAACTTTAAAATAAGACAATTTAGTAGCATTTGGGGTAACATGGTTATACGAAAACTCAATAAATGATAAACATTCTAACCAATTGCTCATATTTTACCTACAATAACTCTAAGTAAAATAAATGATGTATAGGTACCATTTTAGTTTAGAGATGACAAGTTATTGCATTTTTTAAAAATGGTTGAGGAATTTGGTGTTTATATCTAAGACAATAGTCCTTGGCAGTCCATGTATATGCATTACTTTTTTGATGAACAAATTTAATGTTTGAGAAGAATAATTCAACTTATCATATTTATAAAATGTGTCTTCTTCAAGAACTTGTCCACCACAACTAATATGGATTCGTTGTGTGTGATTTTTGGAAGTCCCAAAATAAAATCTATAGATATATCCACCCATGGTGTAATAAGATTCGATAATGGTTGATAAATAGCATGATGATGGGATTTGGATTTTTCATTCAAGTAAATAATACAATGGTTGCATGACTTCTCCATATATATCTTCAAGTGAGGCCAAAATAAATTCTCACCAACAACAGTTAAGGTTTCATCTCTTCCAAAATGACACATAAGACCTCCTCTTTGTGCTTCTTTTAATAACGTATCACGCATAAAAACCTTATGGAATACACAAACTATTGCCTTTAAACAAAAACCCATCATTCTTGTAAAAAATACCAAATAACATTTAGAAAACTCATTATATATGTGCTAAAAGACTGGATTATATTTATACAACCATTTGATGTGTTAAAATCCTTGAACACTTGCTTCCATTGTAAAGATTATTGTATGTTTCCTTGATAATGCATATGTTATAATAGTTTATTTTCCTTTCTTATATTTGATAATGTAATGGAATGTCGCATGAAATTCAACCATTTAGCATGACTTATTTTGAGTTTGGTATGACCTCTTAGATATTTGAGACTTTCATGATATGTATGAGTAACACACTCTTTATACAACAAGTAACATTATCATTTTTATAGTGTTCTCACCAATGCATAAATCTCTTAATCATAGGTTGGATAGTTGAGTATTATTCCACTGAAATTCTCATTAAAGTGGGCTATGAGACGTCCTCATTTAGTCAATGTACCTCCAATACGCAGACCTGAAGCATCACACTACACTTCAAACATTTTTCAAAATTATGAAGAACCAAATTTGGTGCTTCTAAGAGGTTGTCTTTGAGATCTTGAAAATCCTTCTATTACGTTTCTTCCCACTTGAAAATAATATTTTTCTTAATCATAAAAGTGAAAGAAGTTGTTATGGTGTTGAAATTCTTCATAAATCTCTTATAGTCAATCTATAAAATCTTTGAACATCTCTATTTATCATCTTTGTTGGCTATACTTGGGTTGATTTAATAGTTTCTCGATCAACTTGTAGGCATTAAGAACTCACAATAAATCCAAAGAATCAGATTGTTCAATATAAAGTGTACATTTTCCTTGAGATTAGCATAAAGGCATCATTATCGTAGAGTTTGAAAAACCAACTCAATGTACTCTAGATGACCACTTAAAAACTTTCCATAAATTAGTATATCATCAAAGTAAACCGTAGTAAACTTGTTGATATGTACTCTTATAACCTAATTCATTAGCCTCATACACGTATTTGGAACGTTAATAAGCCTAAAGAGCATAACTAACCATTCATACAATCCTTATTTGATTTTGAAGGTCGTCTTATATTCATTTTATTCTTGCATTCTGACTTTGTTATAACTACTCCTTAAATCAATTTTGGATAAGATAGTGGCACCATTAAGTTCATCCAGCATGTTATCAAGTTTTGGGATTGAATAATAATTATTTGATGGTGATATTATTAGTGGCACGATAATCCACACACATTCTCCAACTACCATCGTTATTACGTACCAAAAAAACTAGCACATCACATGAGTTGAGGTTATTTCTGATATATCATTTAGCCATTAATTCCTGCATTTATTTCTCAAACTTCTTAGTTTCTTCTAGGTTCGTGCTGGTTTGTTTGGTAATATAGAACCATAAACAAGATTAATTGATATTCAATATCTCAAAAAAAGAGGCACATCATGTGGTATATATTCTATAAAAATACTTTGATACTTGTTCATAATGTTTTTCACATTATTTAGCAGTTCTAGCATGTTAACTCGTGAATTTAAGCACTAATTGAACAATATCAATAACACGATGCTTCCATCGCTCATGGACTTGCAAACAAGATTATAAGATAAATAAATATTTCATTCAATTACCTTAGCTTCCATAGTCATTTGTGTTGGCATTTCATGACCTTCAGACAAGCTAAAAGGTGTTAAGTTGATCTTCTACTTATTATGCATAAATAATTAAAAGTTTGTACATCTGTTGTGAAATACTTCACAATCAAAATACTATAGTTTATGAAGAAATATGTGTCCCGCTTGCATAAGTACTGTATCATACAGAAATTAATCTTGATATTTTCCTATGCTCAATGGAATAGTGATATGATCCATGATGCGTAAGTTAGTTTGATCATTGAGCCATCATAGCTTGTAAGGATTTGGATGTTTAGTCTTTACAAGATCCAATATGTACACCATAAACAGACTAGCCATATAAGTAAAATATGCTTCATCTATGATAATATTATATACCTTTTGTTGATAGTGCATCTGGTGTAAACGATGTTCTCTATTTGGATATATTATTTTTATTTGGATCATTGCACTTTAGAATCTTCTTGCTACTACTAAATTACCAATATCTGGATATGCAGTTTCCTCTTTGTAGTATGATTTTTCATCTTCACATTCATCTTTTGATTCATATTATCCACTTGGAGTGATAATCATCACATGTTGATTTAGACACTCTGTAGCATAATTTATGTGTCCCTCACATTCAAAATATTTAACTTCACAAGATCTAATTGGAGTAACTTCTATGTTTATCATCATTAGGGCTTTAATTGCTTTTTCATTGCTTTTTGCATCACTCTCCATTGATTTTCTTTATTCAACGAAGTTTTTGTTGTTTGGAGTCCACGCTTATTTTGTTCTAGTCCAATTAGAGGTTGTGTTTTTGCATTTGATTCACATGTGGAATACTTTATATAACTCAATATATTGTTATATTTTCATTTGATTTTCCAACAGATAAAGAAGGTTTTAGATTACCTTTCTATTTCTAAGCCTTGTTGATCATTCATCTCTTGATCTCCATCTCCAAATAACATATAATAATATCATTTTGAAGTTGTAGAAATGGTCATTCTATTGTTGTTGTGAACTCAAACAATTATTTCATTTTTTTGTTATACTTAAAGATATTTCTTGTGCAGTATCTAAATGTAAGTTGTCTTATTCTCTATTTGGCTTGTAAGACTCTTCACAACCTTATTAAAGGCCTCTTCATGGAGTGATTTTGTGTACAAGGCTTTACTTTAGATGAATATCCCAAAACATGTATATATTTTAAGTTAATCTTACGTTCAGTCCAAAGTTCATGTGGGATTTTAGTGGTTTCTTTTGCGGGATCTATATTAAGGATGTAGATAACACATTTGTTAGCTTATCCACATATTGATTTGGCCTATAAGACTTTATTTTAGATGAACATCCTAAAATATGCATATGTTTTAAATTAGGCTTACGTTCAATCTAAAGTTCATGTGAGGTCTTAATGTTTGATTTTTTTGGGATCGATATTGAGAATATATATTTATAATATGTTTGATGGTGTATTCGTAAAGTGATATTTGTAGAGTTGAATGGTGAATCATATTTCTCAACATATTCGTAATATACAATTTTATCTTTTAGATACACTTTTATGCTAGGTGAACCTAATATTGTATTATGAGGAATTATATTGCACTTATCTAGATACTTTAGGAATGATCTATGACATGGTTCACCTAAACTATCATATATGCCAAAATATTCGCCATTATGGTCATATTTGACACACTTAATGCTCTTACAAAATTGTTAAACTTTGGTATTAAAAGTTATTAAGATATCTTAAGGCTTCTAATATCTCATGAATAAGGTGTAAATACATGTACCAAGAGAAATCATCTTTCAATGAGATAAAATACCTCTACTTATTCCATGATGCATTTGGGAATGATGCACAAGTATCAGTATGTATCAACTCCAAGACTTTTTCGCTTTGTATACACCTAACCTTTTTATTGTGCTTTTTTACCTTGATTCGTTCGATGCAACCACCAAAGTAAAAATAATATAATAAACTTAATAAACCATTCAACAACAAGCTTATCCGTTATTGTCATAAATATATGAATTAAGTGTTTGTGCCAAGGATTTTTAAAATTTTCAACTTTATAATTTAGTTTATTAGATATATGTATGTTTAATGCTTATTGGTGATGCTTAATAATAGTTAACAAATATATTTTCTCCTTTATTGTTAGATATCAAGTGCTTATCAAATTATAATATAAATAAAAAATTTATTGTATATATAAATCTATAAAAAAAAGTATTAAATTTCCTCTAACATGTTTCAAATATAAGAAATATTCACTAAAAAACAACTGAAAATCACAAATAACATAAAATAAGCATAAACTGCCCTTTACTTAATACAAGTATCTTTCAACATTACTGAGAGTTCAAATATTTATCATATCCTGCATAGAAATATAAACATGGGTGACAACTGTATTCAGATAAGGATCAAATTATCCGACCTACGAGTCGGACCAATAAGCTACTAGACCAGAATTTGTTTTGTGGTATCAATGTAATAAATATATAATATTAATGGTATTTAATGTAATAAAGTATATATACGGGCTTGGATTATGTGAGCTTGGATTATCCAAACGGGCTCATTAACCATGTAAGTCTACATGAGCCTAAAATACTTATATAAAGCCTATTTTAATCTTTAGGATAATCTAGACAACATTTAACAACTACTTATAGAATTTCCCTATATACAATGAATATCTGACTAGCTCAATAATCTATCTAAACATAATTTTCAGTTTATTTATTGTCAATTTTATGTAACACCCTTCGAAAGTTTTTGGAAACATCAGTGGCGACCATAGGGGGAGTCAAGACAGGTACTCGGATACTAATATATGAAATCTCATACATTTCAAGACCGTATTCAGAATATACCAATAAATGGATTCTGAGATGTAGGTAGATCCTGCGGTGGTTACCGAATAAGTCGTGGTTGGAGAAATGTCCAGTTAGTTGTCTCGGTAAGCTCCACCACAACATATAAATGAAGAAAAGTAGTAATCTTTAATCCTGGAAAAGCATTGTGATTGATTATGGGAGGAAAAAAATGCGTTCAAATCACAAAAAGAAGTAATGATGATTCAACCAAGAAATGTCTACTTGAAAGTTCAAAAGGTTATGGAAGAAGAGGGTTCCGAGAGAGAAGCTGTTGACTCCGATAATTTACAAATCGGGAAAAATGTTGAAGAAGTGATCGAACATAAACTATCATTCCTTGAAAAAGAAACGAAAGGAAATGTATCACTACTATCCTTCAAAGTCTAGTGAATATTTTATATACAGTTATGAGGATTTTCTTTTTCCTCGAATATGGATCACCATTATAAAAAAGAATTAAATTATAGTGGTAAACATTATTCTAAGAGATACACAAGTCGATACATAAACCTGGAACGAGAGAAAGGTAAAAAAAACGAGATGACTCATCGGATAAACAAGAGCCTCTAAAGGGAAAAGATAGAGTGGTAGCTGAGGGAAGGGTCGGAAAACAATCAACCATGGTATCGATCGGGGAAAGTACAACTTTACTACACGAGGGCTCGGGGAACCAGAGTTTTTATTACAAAGAAAATAGTCAATTTGCAGTTCAGTCCGAGCAGGGCGTTTAAGCAAACTCAATGATGGCCATCAATATAGTTAATGAGATAAGTGGAGACAGTCTCTCCTATTTTATAAAGTCTCTATTTCCATCTACCGAAGTGGTTTGATATATCCAAAATGGATTTTTTTAATGTGAATAGAGATCCAGATAACCATCTAGCGCGGTTTTAAAATTTATGATGAATTACGATGATAATAATAAGTTTTTGTGTCGACCTTTCTCTCAAACTTTCAAAGATAATGCTTTGAAGTGGTACAATCGACTTCCGAAAAGTTTCATCAATTTTTTTGATATGTTATGGATGAAATTTAGATGGAAGTTTGTGAGAAATAATGAGATGCGAGGGAAATGAGACACGATATTCAATGTTGCCAATTGGTTGGGGATAGTTTGAAAGATAACACTAAACACTTTATTCTAACAAAAAATAGTATGAATGATTGTTATGAGCAAGTAGTTACTGCTTCTTTTAGACAAGAGATTCTCCTTTGAGATTTAGCTAATGAGGTAACCATAAAAAAAAAACTTTAACATTCGGAGCTCTATTAGCTCAGGTAGAGAAAACAAATCAGTGAAGGAGTAAAAAATATTAAAAATTATCCTTTAACAGAGACATACTCCACATTCCTATGCCTCAGGTTATCAACAACAACATATCCAAAATTTTCACCCTCGGGTAGCTACTAATTTTCATCTTAAAGGCACAAGTCAGACCTCGCCTCGACCTAGGGTAAATCAATACCCACAATGTCAACAATATAAACCCATAACGAATTGATGAGTTCAACCAGATAATTATGTTGAACTAACAAAGAGCGTCACTACTATTTTTTACAAGACACGAAATTTTGTTTAGTTAAGAAAAACATTTAAAATTCAGAGTCTGAGGGAAGTACAAAATAACCAATTTTGCAAGTATTATAATGATATATGCGATGTAGCCCATAAAGTCCAAACAAAAAAACTTTTTTATTTTATTTTATTTTAATCATCAAAATCTAACGACAATAGGGTATAAGATGCTTTATATACCATTACGCAAACCCCTATCTAACTAAGGGAAATTACATAAATAATTTAAAATAAAATAAATAAATATAATTAACGCTAAAATATTAAAACTGGTTTTTGAAGGCTTTCCGGGTCGAATTTGGGTATCAAACTTTGTAACCAGTCACAGTTTTGAAACCTGACGGGCTCGTAGAAATCTTAGATTTGAGTACCCGTTTAAAGTATAAAATGCAAACTTTGATTGTAAAAACGAGAAGCTGCTAACATTTTTTAAAGCACAATCCGAAGGTCGACAACAGGCATCACAGTCAGTCTGAAGGGGGGAAATCAAGGTTGCACTAAAGCAGGAAAATGCAATGGATCATAGTCAACCTTATAATGAGTTTGATGTGAATTATGAGTATCTAGACCCTAATCTTACTTGAAAGAGTATTATGGTGATTAATGAACCCAACAATGAGGGGAAGGTTAAAAGTTTGTGTGAGCTCTTTGAATCACTAACTATTTTCATATAAGGTGCTGCATTACAGGATTCTGGATATTTGTATAAGAGGCATGTTATAAGTTTGGTAACTCATTTAGAAGGGATAATATCAAGCCATCTTTACCAAGATCCAATTCCATATATTATTTTTTATAATGATGATTTAAAAGATGTTGTTGGACCTCATGAGGATGTTATGGTGATCGGAGAAACTATTAAAGAAACTCAAATTCATAAAATCATGATTAAAACTGGTAGGTCGGAAAATATCATGTTCATGTCCATTTACAAGCAAATAGAGAACCCTTATATCATACTCCGATCAAATAGAACAATAGTGAGATTCATTAGGATTACTATCAACATAATCAGAGAATTTTAAGGGGATTTGTTATTAGGTCGTGTACCTTTTAAGAAAATTGTAAGAGTACTTGTTATAATGGTGGATGAACCGACCTTATAAAATGCAATCCTTAGTAGGTCATGATTATCAAGAATGCATGATATTGCCTCAACTATCCATCAATGTTTGAAATATGCTATCTTTGGCCAGGTTTGAGTTGTCCACAACAGCTAGAAAGTAGCTTGCGAATGCTACGTTACTGCTCTGGCTCCTAAGACAAAAAAAGTTGAAACGAAGAAAGAATAAAAGTTTTCAGAGCCCATTTTGAAGCCAGATGTTGTAGATAGTTTGGGGGAGACTCCTAATTCGGTAACACTTAACGATGATATTGAAGTTTATACATTCCCCAACAAATATTTTTTGAAGATCGGAGCCCGATTACCATCGGTTGTAAGGGAACAACTGTAATATTTCTTTAAAAAAATTTACATATGTTTTCCTAATGTACCAAGGATGTCACAAGAGTCCATGTGTGTGTTATTGACATAAACTTGTGGTATAATCCAATGTACATCATATTATTTAGAAATGAAGAGCTTTTTATGTTGAAACGTTTGAAGCTATTATAGACGAAGTAGATCAATTAACAACATTAAGGCACACTCGAGAATCTCAATACCCACTGTTAATAACAAACTTGGTGCTCATCAAGAAGAATAAAATGAAATACCGCATGTATGTTGATTTTATAAATTTATATAGAGCCTGTCCCTAGGTTTGTCTAGTTGATAGACTCAACGTTGGGTAATAAACTCTTATCATTTATGGACACTTTTGCGAGGTATAACCAGGTAAAAATATATCTAATTGACCAAAACAATACCATATTTATAACGGGTAAAGGGTTGCATTACTACAAAGCGATACCGTTTGGATTAAAGAATGTTGGGGCTACTTATCAACGTCTAGTAAACAAAACTTTTTTAGCCAGATCGGAAGGAGTATTGAATTTTATATTGATGATCTGTTAGTAAAAATCACGTTGGATGAAAATCATTTTTCCGATCTAGAGGAAACTTTATGTAATTTGAAGGCTATTAACCTAAAATTGAATCCAGAAGAATGTACTTTCGGAGTTCGGTCTGAGAACTTATTTCATTACACAGTTAACAAAAAAAGGATTGAAGTTGAACCAGTACACTTAAATGCTCTAACTACGATGGATCCTCCAAGATCTATTAAAGAGGTACAAATTTTAACTAGAAGATTAACCCCCTTAAACAGATTTATATTAAGGTCTTCGGATAAGTGTGTACCATTTTTCTAAGTATTAAAAAAGGAGAATAAGTTCAATTGGACTCCAAAATGTGACAAAACCTTTAAAAAAAAGCACCTATAATCTCCAAATTTTTTGATGAACCTGTTGTGGGAGAGAAGTTATTTGTCTACATAGTTGTGTCGGATTATGCGGTAAGTGTGGTTTTAGTCAGAGAAGTTGAAAATTATATGCTCTTGGTTTAATATGTATGTAAAAGCCTATATAATGCTGAAAGATAATACTTAAAGTTAGTAAAATTAGCTTTGCCTCTAGTACCGGTAGAGCAGAAGATGAGTCCATATCTCAAAGTCCATTTTATTATGGTTTGAACCTCGTTTCCTCTTAGGAATATGTTGCAAAAGTCAAATGTATTGAGCTGGATGACTAAATGGTCAGTAGAATTATATGTCTATGACATTGAGTTAGAACCTCAGAAAGCAAATAAAATTCAGAATTTTTGTAGACTTTCTAGTTGAATTTCATTCCAAACGACTTGAGCATGAGCCAGATATCATGAGCCTCAAGTAGAGTGGGTAATTAGAACGGATGGGGGCTCAAACGTTTTGGGTTGTGGAGCAAGGGTTTAGTTGGTGTCTCCATCCGGAGACTCAATGTACCAAAAAGTACAATTTGGTTTTAAATTATAAAAAAACGAGACAAAGTACGAAGCAGCCTTGGTACAGCTACGACTTGCACAAATCTGTGGGGTTAAGAAAGTTTATCTGATAAATGATTCGCAACTTCTTATTAACCATGCCTCAGGTCATGCCAAAACAAGAAAATACCACGTTGTAAAATACCTAAAATCATTTAAAGAGTTAACAACTTTCTTTAGCTACATCCATTATAAACACATTCATCAAGCCGAAAATTTGACGACTGATTCCTTAGGTACTATTTTATATACGGAGGGATATCCATGAATACCAAAACAAGAGAACCCTTCGATGACGTTAAAGATGAAAAAACGTTAGGCGCTGAAGAAGCATTCCAAATTCTGATGAGCTTGGAAATATATTGGAGATATGAGCTCAAAGAATTTTTAATCAAAGGACTTTGCCAATAGATAAAACATTGGCTAAAAACTATGGTCCAAGATACATGGTTTCACATTCCTTGGAGACATATCGTATAAAAAATATTTAAATCGACCATTATTTAATCTCTATGTTATTAACAATCTCATTCGCGAGCTTCCTCCCCAATATATAACCTGTGAAGATATGTGCTAATAGATCCTAAACAATTACAAATACTAATTTTATTATAAAATATACTTACCAAGTCATCTTTTATCTCATAGTTGGCTATTTTTAACAAGCTCTCCACGCGAGCCAAGCTTATTTGTTAGGGTTAAAACGCCTCTTAATTATACTTTTTTTGCAACAATGCTACCGAGACCATAAGTCATATACTATTCGATTATCTTTTTTTCTCACAACATTTAGACGGCCTACAACAACACTTCCTATTGCGAGAAAAAGCAAACCTCATTGGATTTTGGTGGCCAGTTTTTGGAAACCTAATAAGCATAAACCATACCATCTCTCACATACTTATTTATGTGTCGTGGTATATCACATTTGGATATATGAAAAATGTTAATATCTTCGACATGTTGGCCTCTTTTACATCATCGGTATCTCAAATACTTTCTCTTTAACATTTGTTACAAATTTTTGGACTCCAAAACTGCGTGGCTAATCTAATAAATATTTCTCATTTGATTTTTCTTTTATCTTTTTTAATAAAAAATTTCAAAAACATTGGACCACTTTATTAAAACATTAGTTTAAAATGTCAACGTTGCGTCATACAAAATTTTAACCTACGTACCAAACTATAGTTTTTTATATTATTTTTTAATTTAATGATGTTACTCCGCTAAGCCATTTTTAACTGTTGGCATTTTAATTGTCTAATTGTCAAAAGAAAAGTTCCTTACATTAGTACTAAAGGTAAAAATTACCTTCTAATTTAATTTAATGTATTTTAGTAAAATAAAATTTAACAGAAAAATAATAAAAGATGAGCAAAGATGCTTTGTATATAATCTTTGTATATTGAATGACTGATTAATAACCAAATAAACTAACATAAATTGGTTTTGTGTCACATGTTGTGAGTTAATAATTTCATCATTAAAAAAGGATAAATAAGTTGGACCACCTACCCAAAAATGATTAAAACTTAGTAGTAATTTGGTAGGAGTTATTTATTTTTTGAGTTTATTTATAGCGGACTGAACTTTTACCAGGGATTAATTAGTTCAGTGTTTAATATGTCGTCTCTCTGTCTTGTACTGTAGTAAGAATTAAAAAGAAAAATACTCGAAAAAGAGAAAAGATTAAAGGTGTCTGACTCCTCTGATTTCGCCTGCTACTGCTATTGCGATTGCTTCCTTTACTTTCTCATCTCTCCCTTTCTCCTTCTCTGTCAAATTCTCTTCTTCGCTTTTCTCGATCAAATTCATACAAACTTCCTATTTAGTCACACACTGTTCCCTCTCGTCTCCCGAACTTCGAGTTTCGAGATTCGAAGAAACAGAATCTCTTGACGACAGAGACGTTTTCTTCATGCCCTTTACTATGATTTAGCTTTTCTAAATTATAGGAGTAAATAAAAACAGAGAAAGAGAGGGAAAAAAAACACCTTTTGAGTTTCGGAATATTTTTTCTCTCTCTGAAATGAAATCGTCGAGTGCGAGTTGTTTAGCAGAGAGAAGGGTTGTTGTTTTTGTGTAAAGTTAGGGTTTTGGTGGAAGAGATTTGGGGGTTTTGAGCTAAGTGGCTGGGTTTATCGATCGGTAGAAACCATGAAAGCTCCATCAAATGGGTTCTTGACCAACTCCGTTGAAGGTCAGGTGTCTTTAAGCTTTAATCCCTTTACCTTTTGATATTTTTTTTTTTTAAATTTTACAATGCAATAGAGTTAGTTCATACATGGGTTTTAAGTTTTAGGATCTGTTTGGATCTTCGGCAAATTTTCCGGGAAAAAAAACATTAATTGCACAGAAAATATGAAGAAATTTTTCATGTAGAATCTTCCATGTCTCCCTTTATAAACATAAAAACATAAACTTGAATCTTCAGTAATGGCATCAAGTAAGAAAATTAATTTTTCTTATCTAGTTTGGGATTATGAATCAGCAAGTTATCTTGGTAAGTTGCTAAATCAGGAAGATTTAGGATCTGTTTGGATATACAAAAAATATTTCATGAGTTTCAGGGTCTAATAATGATTATAAGTTGCATGACTGTTTGAAAAACAGGAGAAAGAAAAAATATCAACTCAGAATTGTGGCATGCTTGTGCTGGACCATTGGTTTCTTTGCCTCCTGTGGGAAGTCTGGTTGTTTACTTCCCCCAAGGTCATAGTGAGCAAGTAAGATATTTTTGGTTACTTCGAAACGGAGTAGTTATTTCTGAACTCCGGAGTCTAATGGTTGTTTTATTTTAATTTTACTACGAACTCTCAGGTTGCAGCATCGATGCAGAAAGAGACAGACTTTATCCCCAGTTACCCTAATCTTCCTTCTAAATTGGTTTGCATGCTTCACAATGTGACACTACATGTACGAAACTACTACATTATTCGTAATGTGCTAATATTGATTTCCTGTTTTTGCATAGCCAGTTATTTTAGTTACTACGCAGTTTATGATTTGTGGGATCTTGAATGAGTATATTTATTAAGATTGCTTGTGTTTTGAACCAGGCTGATCCTGAAACTGATGAAGTGTATGCACAAATGACTCTGCAACCCGTAAGCAAAGTAGGTGTGCTTTCTTTTTTTTCCGCAGAAAAGTTAATTGTTAGCATTGTGAGAAATTAGTTTCTCTATTTCTAACTTTGTATATAT
The DNA here is from genome assembly GCA_036936605.1 of Limnanthes douglasii subsp. nivea. Taxonomy (NCBI): domain Eukaryota; kingdom Viridiplantae; phylum Streptophyta; class Magnoliopsida; order Brassicales; family Limnanthaceae; genus Limnanthes; species Limnanthes douglasii. The sequence continues at coordinate 12,360,607 of JAUPFV010000004.1, read as the reverse complement.
GTTTGTACAGTATGACAAAGAAGCATTGCTGGCTTCTGATTTTGGGCTCAAACAATGCAGGCAACCTGCTGAGTTTTTCTGCAAAACTCTTACGGCTAGTGATACTAGCACTCATGGTGGATTCTCGGTGCCTCGCCGTGCAGCTGAGAAAATATTCCCTCCTTTGGTGTGTACAATATTTTGCTAAATCTATCGGCTATAAAATTTAAAATGTTGTCCATGGATTCCCTATAATTTTGGTACTAATCACGAGGGTTATCTGTAGGATTTCTCAATGCAACCTCCGGCTCAGGAGATTGTAGCTAAAGATTTACATGACAACGCATGGACTTTCCGGCATATATTTCGAGGTATTTTTTTGGTTCCATAGCTTCCTTCCTTTTTCCGTCTTTCACTCAGATTTATGAGAGGGCAAATAGAAGTTAAGATTATTTTTAAGCACCGTTCTACTTTAGGTTGTTCTAATTAACAAGTAGAGCAATGCGTGATGAGTGCATGTTCTTTTGTCTTTCAGGCCAACCTAAACGGCACCTGCTGACTACAGGCTGGAGTGTATTTGTAAGCAACAAAAGACTATTTGCTGGTGATTCTGTTCTTTTTATCAGGTATAATAACAGCACTTACTGTTGAAAAGTTGCTTCATATAAATTTTATATCTCTCGAATTACTTGCTTATTGCTGGATTGATTTTAGAGATGAAAAGTCACATTTCCAACTGGGTTTAAGACGAGCTAATCGGCAGCAGCCAGCACTTTCTTCGTCAGTCATATCCAGTGATAGCATGCATATAGGAATTCTCGCAGCTGCAGCTCATGCTGCTTCCAATAGCAGCCCATTCACAATATTCTACAATCCAAGGTATTACTTGAACGTATTGTTATTATCCAGTGAATTTATTGATAACGAGTATTGACACAGTCAAGTTGCTTTTCGCAGGGCTAGCCCTTCTGAGTTTGTGATTCCCTTGGCCAAGTATAACAAAGCCATGTATGCCCAAGTGTCACTTGGTATGCGATTCAGGATGATGTTCGAGACCGAGGAGTGTGGAGTTCGCAGATACATGGGAACAATCACTGGTATTAGCGAGTTGGATCCCATACGATGGAAAAACTCGCAGTGGCGCAATCTCCAGGTAATGTTAAGGTTTTTATGACCTTGTACAAATGGAACTCAATCAATGCTGTCTTTCAATTGGTGAAATATTGCTTACTTTTCCAATTGTCTGGTACCGTAGTTCCTGATATGAACTCCAATATTAGCATCACTACTCATGTAAATTCCTGCTAATCAAGACCTTTTTGAAAATAAAGATTACTTGGTGGCTGGTCAACATGGTTATGATTATATATGGTAGCAACTGCACAAAGTTGCCTCTTGATTCTCCGTTTCACAAGCATGTTCTTAGTTTGCCTTTTCTATGTAGCTTATATGCTTTTGCTGGTTTACATATAATTTATACTGGAGATATCATCTCTTATTGCTTATATTTCTTAATTTGCCACTAGGTTGGATGGGATGAATCAACAGCTGGTGAACGACCAAGCCGGGTCTCAATTTGGGACATTGAGCCTGTTGTAACTCCTTTCTACATATGTCCTCCTCCATTTTTCAGACCTAAATTCCCTAGACAGCCTGGAATGCCAGGTGAGTCGGTTTATTCATTTTGAGGATAAGTTTGTGGTGCTCTGATGGTAAAATGATGTATGGTTTATAGTTAAGACTCAAAAGTTACAAGTTTGGGTCTCAAAATTGTAAAGTGGTACCTTGATGGAATACTACACTCAAAGGGACCCTAGACTCATCTTATTTTTAGTTATTCCTCAGCTATAGTTTATTGCAACTTTTTAGCACAGAATATATTGTTCTTCCTTTGTCTTTTCTCAATGCTACAGTGACCGAGACTTGTTTAAATCATTAGTAATAATTTTTTGTACATGAACATAGACACAGATTGCTTACTCTTTTTATTGTTTAAGACTTGCATTTGGGTCTTCTGTCAAAAGTTCATGCCATTTGCACTTTTTTCTAAAATATTGGATTGTAATGTCTCAAAGAATAGTTCCATTATTCTTATTTTGGTTCTGTTATCTTGTTAGTTCTCTACTGTTGTACCATTTTATAGATACGCGTCTCCTGATTACTGACTTAAAGTTCTACTGCAGACGATGAGTCTGACATGGAGAATGCTTTCAAGAGAGCCATGCCATGGCTTGGAGACGAATATGGCATCAAGGATGCCTCTAATTCTATATTTCCTGGTTTAAGTTTAGTTCAGTGGATGAGTATGCAACAGAATAATCAGTTTCCGGGGGCTCAACCTGGATTCTTTCCGTCCATGGTTTCTTCATCGAATTTGCACAATAACCTTAGCACTGACGATCCGTCGAAATTACTAAATTTTCAAACCCCTGGAATATCTGCATCGAATCTCCAGTTTACTAAACTAAATCAGACAAATCCAGCTAGCCTTCTCTCACAGCAGCAGACTGCATGGCCTCAAGAACATCAGCTGCAGCAGCTGTTGCAGACTTCCGCAAACCAGCAGCGGCAGTCACAACAGCAACAGAATCCCCTGCCGCAGCAGCAGCAGTCGCTCCAACAGCAGCAGCAACAGTCGCTCCAACAGCAGCAGCAGCAGTCGCTCCAACAGCAGCAGCAGCTGTCGCTCCAACAGCAGCAGCAGTCGCTCCAACAGCAGCAGCAGAAGTCTCATCAACAACAGCAGCAGCAGCAGAAGTCACAGCAACAGCACCAGCTGCAGTCCCTACAGCAGCACCAGCAGCAATCTCTACATCAGCACCAGCAGTCTCCGCATCAGCACCAGCAATCTCTGCAGCAACAGCAGCAGCAGATGTTGCAGCAACAGCAGCATCAGGTGTCATTGCAGCAACAGCAGCACCAGGTGTCATTGCAGCAACAGCAATCCGAGCATCAGCGGCAGTCCATGCCACAGCAGGAACAGCAGCAGCAGCATCAATCACTGCAACAGAAGTGGCAGCAGTTGCCACAAACAGCACAGCAGCCGAAGCAACCACTTGTTCACCCACACCAGCAACCGCAACAGCAGCTGCAGCAAGTTTCAACAAATAACCCTTTTGCTTCCTCTAATCATGTTACATACTCAGAATCTCAGCAGCAGCAGCAGCAGCAGCAACAGAAGTTTGTAACAGGAAATTCACAACACTCCCAGAGTTTAGCTGCTAAAAAAAACTCATCACAGTTGACATCTTTACCACAAGATTTTCAATTTCAGCCACAAATGGAACAGCAGCCTGACAGCTTACAGAGGCACCAAGAATCACAATTTCAGCAGTCTTCGTTGCATTTGCTGCAACAGAGCCTGTCACATAGATCTCACCAGCCTCAAACTCAACAGCTAGCTCAACAAGGCCTGTCTGACCAACAATTTCAGTTGCAGCTATTGCAAAAACTGCAGCAGCAACATCCCCAATTGCTTTCTCCTGTAGGCTCGCTATTGCAGTCTCAGTTGTTGCAACAGCAGCAGGTTCATCAACAATTACAACAGCAGCCTGTGTCTCAGAATCATCTCAGCAACAATAATTTCTCGACCTCAAACCATATGCAACCTCCGCAAATTCCTCCAAGCCAGTCTCAGGATCAGAGTAAACTTCTTATGACTGGCAGAGACCATTCTGGTCCTACAAACGGCGATACACCTTCATGTTCAACCTCACCTTCAACGAATAATTGCCAGGTTCCTCCATCTAACATTCTCAACAGAAACCAACTAGGTCCAGCTGCCTTGGCATCAAGTTCCGTATTTGGGTCTACAAGTAGTCGTATTCAAGAGCTTCACAAGGCCGATGCTCAGACCAAACATGATTTAGCCAGTTTAAAAAGTGCGGACCAGATAAAGTACAAAGGTACGGTGACAGATCAATTAGAAGCTTCCTCTTCTGGAACATCAAATTGCATGGATGCTGGCGCTGTCCAGCAAAGTTTTTCTCTTCCAAACTTCTGTGTGGATGATGTCCAGTCGCATCCTAAGAACAATTTATCTTTTGCAACTAATGTCGATGCCTTGACACCTGACCCGTTCTTATCGAGGGGATATGATTCTCACAAGGATCTTCAAAACTTGCTTTCTAATTACGGTGGAACACCAAGAGATATTGAAACGGAGCTCTCCTCTGCTGTTATAAGCTCCCAGTCATTTGGGTTGCCAAACTTACCTTTCAAGCCTGGATGCTCTGATGATGTTGGCATCAACGATGGTGGGGTCTTGGGTGGTGGATTATGGGCCAATCAGACACAACGCATGCGTACCTATACAAAGGTTTGTCATTTTATTTGTTCTTAAAAAGGCCTAGCGTGTACTGTATTTATAGTCTTTAACATGAGTTTGAAATGTTGAAGGTTCAAAAGCGGGGCTCAGTGGGAAGATCAATAGATGTTACCCGTTACAAAGAGTATGACGAGCTCAGGCACGATCTGGCCCGCATGTTCGGAATCGAAGGGCAGCTAGAAGATCCACAAACCTCCGACTGGAAACTAGTATACGTGGACCATGAGAATGACATATTACTTGTTGGTGATGATCCCTGGGAGTAAGTCTACGGCCAGCAATTTTATGCACTTCTGTTTTAGTTTTGTTTTTAAACTTTATTTTCTGTGATTTCTGTAGGGAGTTTGTAAACTGCGTCCAAAGCATAAAAATACTATCGTCTGGCGAAGTGCAGCAGATGAGCTTGGATGGAGATCTTGGTAATGTTCCAGTTCCTCCTAATCAAGTTTGTAGTGAGACTGACAGTGGTGATGTATGGAGAGCTCCATATGATGGGAATTCAGCTGCCTCGTTTAATAGATAAAATTTACACTACTTAAATTCTACCGACGGAGATGGCACAGCCATCTTTACTTACCAGAAGCTCATTTAACCATTTCATGTAAATGAGGGTTCGGCTAAGCTAGGTGCAATAGTAATCCGACCCCTTTTGTAAGTAACATGACTTTGGTCCTTTTTCCCTGGTTGTAAAAGATTCTAAATAGATTATAGAGGTTAGAGTAGATACCAGCAAACTGTAAGCATTTGTATGAAATGTAATTTCATGTTGGGTTCAGTTCCTTTGATAAAGTTGCATCGTTGTTTACTATTCAAAATGCAAACATGAAATATAATTTTTGTTGCTAGCTTCCGAATTCAAGAGATTTTGTATATTTTGTTTTCTATTTGGTTAAGCTACCAATACGAGTCCGGGTGAAAGCCATATATATATATATATATATATATATATATATAAAAGTTTATCCCGAAAAGCGTCACATTTAATATCGAAATTTTAATTTTTTTTGATGATTTTGATAATGAATATGAAAATGAAAACTTTGTGATAAATGATAGTATTGAAAATTAGAAGAACCTTTAAAAATGTTTATTAATATTTTATTATTTTATTTGATATTATTTAAGCATGTTTTAGATTTATTGTTTATAATTTTTTTTATCTGATCGTTTGATGGTTTATTTAAGTATATTTGTTTTGGTTTAAAAAATTTAGATCTTAATTTCTGTATAAATTAAAAAATAAAATCAAGTTTAAGATGTGTTCCGACCGGATGGAACTGAACATGAAAATTCGAATAGTTTTTATTATTGTAGTTTTTATTATTGTTTGTGGGCCGGATCGGACTGGCCCGCAGACAGACTCAGATTCAAAAATACTAAATCCACAGCGGACCAACCAGATTAGGGTTCAAATAAAAAAAAATATTGACTAAATAATTTATTATAATGAATTATATTTTATCCTATATATTATTAGGATAAAATCCGACACCAGTTGTAAATTAATAAAGATAATGATAAATTTATATTATAATAAATTAATAATTATAAGAATTTAAATATTTTTGATTAAGTTTAGTGAGGGAATCTAATTATTAAACATATAATTGAAAATAATATCTACTGGAATAATCTAATTAGTAATTATTGGAATTGCAAAATTTATACATTATTGAAGCAAGTTTCTTAGTAATTAATAATTATATATATATATACATTAAGTTTATTTTTATTTTTAATTTTTATATAATTTATATTTTTGGGTCGGGTAGGGTTGGATAAATTAAAAATCCATACTCGGCCCAACCCGCATACAAATCATAATTTTCATTTCCGTATCCGGTCCATTCTAAGTTCGAGCCAGACAAAGCCCGACCGGATCAAGCCGAATCAGGTCGCCGGCTTGGACCAACGTTTCCATCCTTACCTCCCTCTCAAGTTAGATCATATGTATTAAACATGCTTAGCTTGTTGCAAATATAATTAATACGTGATCCATTTAGGGCTTTCATGATATATCTCATAATTGTTCTTCTGTAGAATATGAGATTTTATTGAATCTTTTCACTAATAAGATTGATAAGGAAAGGTATTCCTCAGGGGCCTAAGTGCAATTGATAGGGACTAAAATGATAAGTTCTGTAAATATAGAGTTAAATTAGGCTTTAGAAGAAATGTAAGGGTTGAACTGCAAATACACCATTATGTAACCATTTCTCTAACTAACTCACTCAGTCTATTTAAAGAGGCTGAAGAAGTCAGTTATGCCTAGGAAATAATCAGAAGCACTTTTCACTACCTAAAATTCTCTAAGAAGATTTGTGTTCCTGATTTTATCAATTCAGCTTTAATTCTTACCAAATTGGCGCTAGAAGGAGGGGGCGAGGATACCTTGATCAACAGATCAGAAATCGACGTTCGAGTTTTCGTTTTGCAAAGTTTTTCGTTCGAATTTTCATATTTTGTTTGATTTTTCGCTGATTGAAGATGAATTCAGAGGAAGGTGACAATCCATCTGTTCGCAAGGCTATGGAAACATTGAAATCCGATCTGCAAGAGGCAGGTAAATCGATTCCAACTCAATCAATCCAATTTGATTTTGAAGGAAAAATGAATGAGATGATAAGGAAGGTGGTAGAGCTTGACGAATTGATAAAAAAAAAGGGAAATAATGATGGTGCTAGGCTTAGGTCTAAAATAGCAGGGGGCGATCAGAATGATCAGTCGGATCAGTCGATGGATGATGGCGATGATCGATATGAACAGCGTAAAGCACGTTTTGAGCAAAAAAAAGAGTATAGCGGGATAAAGAGGAAAGAAAAGTTACAAAAACGACTGTATGTGAACTCTAGTGATGAAGAGGATTACGAAGATTCTGAGTCTGATGAAACACCGAGGCACGAACGTTCTCGAGGCCATTCAAGAGGAGCAGAGCGTGAGCTCCGGCCAGCTAGGGTGTATAAAGAAGGAAGGAAAAAGAAAGAAAGGCGAGTATATTCACCTCGGAAATATTCGCCTCGAAAATATGAAGGTGAGTCAAGCTTATATGCTACTGTTGGGATGAGAAATGAAGACCAGTATGTTCAAGGAGTCGACTGGAGGGACTCACCATTGATCAGGGAGATCAGATCTGTGCCGCTTCCGAGGCGGTTTGATATTTCCAAAGTTGATAAGTTTGATGGGACTCAAGATCCCGATGACCACATAGAACAATTTAAAAACTACATGACTAATTTCGAAGACGACGATAAATTGGTATGTAGAGCATTCTCTCAGACGTTTAAGGGAACTGCGCTGAAATGGTTCAACAAGATTCCTAAGGAGTCAATTGCAAATTTTAGAGGCTTCCATACCGCTTTCCGAAGACAGTTTGTGGGAAGCAAGGAAATGAGAGCTAATGGAGACACAATAATACAATGCAAGCAGGCTGTGGGAGAGAAGTTAAAGGATTACACTAAGAGGCTTGTGTCAACAAAGGCTGAATTGGATGATTGTGAAGAAAGTGTGGCTATGGCGGCGTTTAGGCAAGGATTGTTGCCTGGGGATTTAGCCGATGAGACTACGAGGCGCAGGGCGTTAACATTTGGAGCTCTTATGGCTCAGGTTGAGGATCAGATTAAGGTCGAAGAGTCGATGCGGGTTCGAGGGGGTGCTAGTACTATTCAGAAGGGGAATGGACAATCTAACACGTCGAACAACAACCCCTCACGTCCGAAGAGAAATCAAAATGTTTCTAACCGAGGAGCTTCGAGCTCGTATCAAGGGGGATATAATCAACACAATTCTAATAATCAGCAGCAGTTTAGATCCAGATCGAATGTGTGGGTAAGGCCAGATTATTATGCGGATCTGACTGAAAGCGTTGCTTCGATATATGAGAAAACAAGGGGAACAATAAATTTTAGAAAGCCACCAGCGATTAACAGGCCAAGAGAGGAGCGCAATAATAAGTTCTGCAGGTATCATGATGACGTTGGCCATGATACAAATGATTGCATCGCTCTAAAGAAGGAGATGCAAATTTTGATCGAAAATGGAAAGTTGCTGGAGTATGTCAGGAAGAATGCTAAAGTTGCAGCTCCGAAAATTGGTAATCCTAATTCTAAGCAGGAAACTGCACTGATGATTTTAGATGTTGCAGGTGATGATTTTGATGTGGCCTCAGAATATGTCGAACCAGACCCTAGTCGACTTTTGTTAATGTCAATAGATGAGTCGATGCGTCAGTGACGTGTTCGAGATTTGTGTGCCTTCTTCGAATCACTAACAATATTTGGGGGAGATTCGATGACCAACAACACTAATAATTCGAGGAAGAGGCATATAGTGAACTTAACACGACAAATTGAGGGAGGCGCATCGGCACACCTAAGCAACAAGAAGGATGTGCCCTTTATAATTTTCGATGGGGATGATTTGAGGGGGATTACGGGGCCACATGAAGATGCAGTGGTCATAGGAGCAGAAGTGTGCGGGGTGGAGATTCGACGAGTGCTGATCGATACCGGTAGCTCTGCCAATGTGCTTTTCAAGTCAACACATGAGAGGTTAACTGCTCCGCCTCGAATAGAAAGATCAGAAAGGACTATCATAGGGTTTACTGGCGCAACAGCAAATGTGATAGGAGAGTTCGAGGGTGAAATTTCTTTGGGAAAGGGGCCTTTCAAAAAGAAAGTACAAGTACTTTTTGTGGTGGTGGATTGTCCATCGAGCTACAACGCTATTTTTGGGAGGTCGTGGTTGGCTAAAATGTACGCTGTAGTGTCTATAGTTCATCAATGTTTGAAGTATGTGATCGAGGACCGAGTCGGCGTAGTGCGAAGTGATCAAAAGGTGGCAAGAGAATGTTACGCTGCTGCGTTTAGACTACGGGGCAAAAGTTTTGATGATCCGATGGAGAATTAACAGTTTGGGGGGTTGTCTTGTGGTGGAACAGATGAGGGAATTGATGATCCGAGGTCAACCCCGAGTTCTGTGGTGGTTAATGAAGAAATAGAGGAATATATTTTCAATAATGGCAGGGTACTTCGAATTGGGACTCTGTTATCTTTATCGATGCGAGAAAAGTTGTTGACTTTTTTGTCTGAAAATTTGGATGTATTTGCGTGGAGGTCCGAAGACGTAGTGGGGGTCCCAAGTGACATCATATGTCATAGCTTGGCGGTTGATCCGAAGGTCAAACCGATAATTCAAAAAAGAAGGGCTTTTTCGTTGGAAAAATCCGAGGCAATAGTTGCCGAGGTGGATCGACTATACAAGATGGGGCATATCAGGGAAGCCAATTATCCGAGGTGGACGGCTAATCCGGTGGTAGTGAAAAAGAAGAACGGAAAATGGCGAATGTGTGTGGACTTCACAGATTTGAATAGAGCCTGTCCAAAAGATCCTTTTCCGGTGCCTCGAATCGATCAGTTAGTGGATTCCACTTCGGGAAATAAAATCTTGACTTTTATGGATGCATTTTCGGGGTATAATCAGATTCGAATGAATCCAGATGATGAAGAAAGCACAACTTTTACTACTGACAGAGGTTTGCACTGCTATAAAGTAATGCCGTTCGGATTAAAAAATGCTGGGTCAACATATCAGAGGCTGATAAATAAGGCGTTTGCTTCACAAATAGGGAGAAATATCGAAGTGTACATCGATGACATGCTTGTTAAAAGCAAAAGTGATGATGAACACATTGATGATTTAGAAGAGACGTTCTTGAATCTTAGAGCCATACAATTGAAGTTGAACCCAGAAAAATGTACATTTGGAGTTCGATCTGGCAAATTTCTGGGGTACATGATTAGTGAAAGAGGAATCGAAGTGGATCCAGATCAATTGAAGGCTCTGATATCTATGTCTTCACCTCAGAATATCAAAGAAGTGCAAATGTTAACGGGCAGGTTAGCAGCTTTGAACAGATTCATTTCTCGTTTTTCAGATAAGTGCTTCCCTTTTTTCCAGGTGCTGCGTAGACCTAATAACTTTGAGTGGACTTCGGATTGTGAAGAAGCTTTTATGAAGATTAAAAATCTTTTGTCCTCTCCTGAAATATTGTCAAAGCCTCGAAAGGGTGAGCAGTTATTTTTGTATATAGCAGTATCGGATTATGCGGTGAGTGCAGTTCTGGTCAGTGAAGATACGAGAATTTCGAAGCCTGTCTACTATGTCAGCAAAAGTTTGGTTGATGCTGAAAAACACTATTTGAAGCTCGAAAAATTGGCACTGTGCATAGTAGTGGCAGCGAGAAAAATGCGCCCTTACTTCCAGGCACATACGATTGTGGTTCGAACTTCATATCCATTAAAAAATGTTTTGCAAAAGCCAGACATCTCAGGAAGGATGACCAAGTGGTCTGTGGAATTAGGAGATTTCGATGTGTTATTCTCTCCTCGAACAGCTATCAAAGCTCAAGCCTTAGCAGATTTTTTGGTGGAATTTCACTCAAACAGATCCGAAGAGAAAGATGGTGAAAAGGTGAACGAGAATCCGACGTGGACGATACGAACTGATGGGGGATCCAGTAATAAAGGGTCAAGTGCAGGAGTTGAATTGGTGGCACCAACAGGGGAATTTATGTTTCAAGCTATAAAATTTGGCTTTCATGCTTCGAATAACGAAGCTGAATATGAAGCTGTGCTAGCAGGATTACGGTTAGCAAAGATTTGTGGAGCAATATTTGTGCGCTTGGAAACAGATTCACAGTTGGTAGTTAACCATGTTAAAGGAGTATCTGAAGCTAAAAATGAACGTTTGGTTTTGTACTTACAAGAGCTTCGAGGAATGATGGCACAGTTTGAAAATGTCGAAGTGGAGCATATTCGAAGAGGTAGCAACACAATGGCTGATTCTTTGGCAACAATGGCTTACTCTGAAGAATATCCATGGATCATAACACAACCATCGCCTTCGATCATACCGAATTCTGAGCAGTGTGAAGTTATTAATGAGGTAGTGAATGATCCGATGTGCGCTCGAGGAGATTGGAGGTTTGACTTGTTAAACTTTATTTCGAAGGGAATATTACCTCTTGATAAACACTTGCTTAAGAAAATAAAGTACAAAGCTCTTGGCTATGTGGTATTGGATGGGGTATTGTACAAAAGGTCTGCGTCGAAACCTTTGCTACGATGTTTAAGCAAACAAGAGTCTCAGGACATTTTATCCGAACTGCATGATGGGGATGGATCAGCTCATTGTGGATTCAAAGCCTTAACGCGTAGGGTATTGTTGGCAGGGTATTATTGGCCTACCATTTTGCAGGACGCCAAGTTGTTAGTTCGAAGTTGTGATACTTGCCAAAGATATGCAAATTTAATACATAAACCAGCAGTACCACTAATGACAATTTCCGAGGCGGTTCCTTTCGATAGGTGGGGGATTGATTTAGTAGGACCATTACCTATGGCTTCTGGTGGAAGACAGATGATTATTGTTGCGGTCGATTATTTTTCGAAGTGGGCAGAAGCGGAACCTTTAGCTGGGACAAAGGCTAAAGATGTGATCAAGTTTATTCAAAGTAACATCTGCTACCGTTTTGGAGTTCCTCGGAAAATAACGACGGACAATGGTGCTCAATTTAATAACAAGGAAATGGACTATTTTTGCTCTTCGAAAGGGATACAACAATGCTTTTCTACTCCTTTCCACCCCCAAGCAAATGGGCAGGTGGAAGTTACAAATAGATCTATTTTGGATGGCCTGAAGAAAAATTTGGCAGGAGCAGCTGGAAAATGAAATTATCTTCAAGAAGTGTTGTGGGCATATCGAACAACACCTAGAGAAGCTACAAAAGAGACTCCTTTTTCTTTGGTATATGGAATGGACGCTGTGTGCCCTGCTGAATCTACATTGCCTTCCTATAGACTACTACGATATTCCGATGTGGAAAACGATGAAGCTAGAAGGGTTGAGCTTGATTTGTTAGAGGAAAAAAGGGTCAAAGCGCATTTGAATGTGGTCCATTATCAAACGTTAATGAGAAGCAGGTACGATGCTAAAGTTAAGAGGAGAGAATTCAAAATTGGCGATCGAGTGTTACGAAAAGTATTTCTTCATACTAGGGATAAGCACCTCGGAAAATTGGCTCCGAATTGGGAAGGTCCTTACGAAGTTAAAATGAAGGTCAAGCCAGGTTCCTACAGGCTGTCTGATCGAGAGGGGAGGATGCTCAAACATCCTTGGAATATAGAGCACTTGAAATTGTACTGTGAGTAAAACTGTACTTCGAATTTTTGTAAAACAGACATACTCTTTCCTTATCTGTTGGCCCAGAAAGGTTTTAACGAGGTGTCTGGTTAATATTGAATTTTTTTAATAAAATTTCTTTTGGCCATTGGTTGTTTACTATGATGGGTGATTTATTATTTTGGTAACTTGGCAAAGACTGATCATCTTTGAAAGTTGACCAAGAATAATTTTTCCAAAGCGATAGCTTTGAAGAAACAACCAAATTTTCGAGGTGCCACGTCTTATGAGTGCATCTATTTTTCGAGGTGCCACGTCTTATGAGTGCATCTATTTTTCGAGGTGCCACGTCTTATGAGCGCATCTAATTTTCGAGGTGCCACGTCTTATGAGTGCATCTAATTTTAGAAATAACCAGTTCAAACAAGTATACCAGAAATTTAAGATGTAAAAAAAAAGAAGTGGTTTGTTCGCTGGATAAAATACGAAGTTTACAAAAAAAGAAGGGGAGAAGTACTTAACCAAATACACAAAAAAACAAACATCACAAAAAAAAAACTGCCTAGCCTATTAGGCATCATCTTCTTCTTCTTCTTCTGATGACTCCTCTTCTGAAGCATCTTCTTCTTCTGAGGAGCTTGGTGGCACCTCGAATGCTTCCCTTGGGCGACTTTCTTCAGGAACTTGTTTCCAAAGATTTGTTAAATCCAGCCTTGGACAGGCAGCATGAACCTCTCGAAGAAGTTGAACAGCTGTATCAATTTGAGCTTTTTTGATACCTTCGAGCATTAAAGAGCCAACATCGGCCTCGGCCTTTTTGACGGCAGCATTCTTTTCTTCCTCGAATTTGGTCTGAAGCGTAGTCAGCTCAGTTTGGCAATTCTCCAGCTTCTCCTGAGTTTCTTTAACAAGTTTCTCAGCATCGGAAACTTTTTTCTTCGCCTCGGAGATAGCAGTAGAATGTTGAGAATTTAGGTCTTTAAGAGCTAGCTGATGAGAAGTCTCCAAAGCCTCGACTTTTTCTTTGTGATCTTTAAGGAGCTTCTCTTTCTCAGCTTCGAATTTCTGAAATGCCTCATTTTTCGAAGTCTTTTCAGATTCTGTTTCTTTCTTGCTCTTGACCAATTTTTGTGCAAGAAGCTCTAATTGTGCGTGTGAATTTTTCACTTCTTCACATAATTTATTAGCTGCAGCACTTAAATTATCAAAAGGACGAAGGATCGAAGCTACCTCATCGAATTTGTCTGAATGAGGAAGGACTGTTGGGTGGTGATGAACAGGAATGATGGCATTTGATGTCGAAGCCACATCAGCCCCAGTAGAAGTTGGTGGAATAACATTGGTAGGTTGGGAGCCAGAAAACACAAACTCCCCGCTTGAATTAAAATCTTCGAAGTTGAGATAATCGTCTATTTGATTATCTCCTAGTGTCAGTCCTCCTTCAGTGTTTTCCTCAATAAAACTTTTCCCCTGCGCTTCGGAAGCTAGCACCGCCTCTAGTATATCAGCCTCATTCTTTTCATTTGGTGTGCAGGACTTACTCTTTTTCTTTTTTTGGAGAATTGTCCTTCTTCTTTTTCAGGATAGGTCGGTCTTCTTCGGATATAGTGGGAAGCGGAGGTGCAGATGCCTTTCTTTTCACTGCACGCTTCGAAGTCTTGGAAGGTTTGGCCCTACTTGTGTTGGCCTTCTTGTGGGTCAATTTTCCTTTCTTCTTTAAGGGAAGATGGCTTTCACTTCGGTTCCGGGTGGGAAGGTAGCATTTCCCATCTGGTGCAAGTATCCTTTGAACTGCTAAGATAGGATCCGAGAGGATCATCGGATCTTGAGGGAAGTCAGCCCCTAAGGATATACGCCAGAGATGGCTGTTGACGAAGTTGATCGGCTCAAAGGCTGAGTGAAAGCCATTTCCCCAAGACTTTTCTGCCCACTCAGCCATTTTTTGGAAGATGACCTTGGCTTCTTTTCGACGACTCTTAAATCGCCTCAGAATTTCTAAGAAAAAGGGGAGACAAACAGTTAGATAAATAAATTGATTTAAAAAAAAAGGGGGGGGGGGAAGGTGTCACTTACTGCTATCTCTCCAAGTAAGGGTGAGTTTGGAAGGATTGGCATCGGAAATTTCTTTGCCGTTTTCCCAAGCTCCTGATAGGAAGACGAATCTTTGCTTCCAGAACTTATCAGCTTCGAGGAGGTCGTCGACAATTTTTAAGTCATCCTCAAGAGTCAGGTAATAAAACGGCAAAACTGGGCCATTCGAAACTTTGGTTACTGAGATGAAGTCCTCAATTTCGAGGGGAATGCCTCCAAGCCTCGAAACCATGATTGCTGAGAATAAAGTGAAGAGCTGGTTGGGAGTGACTTGTGTTGGACACAATCTGTGGATTTCGAAGTACCTCACTATCATCGGATCAAGGGGAAACCGAAGTCCCCAGTTGAAGAGCTCAGGGTACACTACTAGCTCATCTTTCTGACAGTTTAGAGGTGTCTCTCCTTCTACTGGTAGTCGAAGAGTCATGTTATCGGTTAATCCCCATAGTTTTTTGAGCTGCTCTTTCTCTGACTCGAGGTAGTAACTGTAGGGTACATTCTTTAAGGCAAGAATGTACCGAGGAGAAAGTGGTTTGAGATTTTCTTGAACTAAGACAGCAACGTCCTCGGGAAGTGTAATAAGAGGTTTCTTCCCTCGAATCGTTTTTGGAGGAACTACACCATCAGCCTCGGATTCCTCTTCGGCATCAGATTCAGTAGCTTCAGAATCGTCTTTATTGTTATCTTCTTCAGTGACTTCATTAGAGCGACTTCGGATTTGAGTCTCCTGTTGAGTCACAGGAATTGGCTGACTACTCTCTGGTGTAACGTCACCCACTTCTTTTGGGGGAGGAGAAGAGGTCTCTGTATCATCGCCCATTGCTAGAAAGGTTGTTTTTTTGCGTCGCTTAACTTCGACAGCTTCGAATTGAGGAGGAAGTGAGCTGGATTGAAGATTTTTAGTAGCTTCGACTTGAAGCACAGGTGATTTAGGTTGTGGTTTTTTATTAGTAGGTGGCTTGTCTAAAGTGACAACTTTAGATTTCCGATGAGGTCTTAGCAATGGAGAAGTAGGTTGATTTCGAGGAGGAAAGGTTTCTTGATTGGTTTCTGGTTGTGAAGCTAAAGGTGAAGACGAAGTGGCAAGGTTGGGGTCGAAGTTACCATATTCAAAAGTGGTACAAGAAGAGTGAGGACCGTTGTAGATCAACCCAGCAGCCTTGTATTCTTTGGCTCTTTTTGAAATACAAAGATAATCGTAGGCCCCGAATACTTGATTGCTAGAACCAGGGAAAATAGGTTTCTTTGATTTTACTGGTTTTCTGGGTTTAGATCTTCTGTATTTAGGATATCTTCTCATACAATGGGTATCGATCTAAGAGGTTGCTTTGGTGGATGAAAAAGATGAAGTAATTTCAAGATTTATGAAGAACAGGTTGAAGATGGCTTGAAGAACAGGTTGAAGATGAAGAACAGGTTGAAGATGGTTCAAGAAGTGGTTTCTCTAAAAAGTTTTTAGTGAATGAAGGGTTGGGTATTTATAGGATAAAGGAGTGACGTTGAGAATATGGAGAGGCAAAACCAGTGAGTTGCTCTCATTGGGTGGAATATGAAACGAAAAGAAAACGTATAGTGTCATAGGTCTCCTATTAAAGGTCTAATCAATCTATCAAGTAGGGATCAGAGATTTCGAAGTATTAGCAAAACTATGTTTCTAGTAATAATATTCGAAGAAGAGGCGAAGCTATACTTCAAGTTGGCAAGTTCGAAGCGATTGGGAAATCTGTTTGCACTTATTCACAAATTCGAAGAGGAGTCACAGATCATTGAGTTCAATCATAATAAAGAGATAAAGTGAAGAAAATTGTATTGACTCGAGGTAAAATTCGAGGAGCTAATAGTTCTTATAAATGTCTGTATAAGAACTAGGGGGGCTACTGATAAGGAAAGGTATTCCTCAGGGGCCTAAGTGCAATTGATAGGGACTAAAATGATAAGTTCTGTAAATATAGAGTTAAATTAGGCTTTAGGAGAAATGTAAGGGTTGAACTGCAAATACACCATTATGTAACCATTTCTCTAACTAACTCACTCAGTCTATTTAAAGAGGCTGAAGAAGTCAGTTATGCCTAGGAAATAATCAGAAGCACTTTTCACTACCTAAAATTCTCTAAGAAGATTTGTGTTCCTGATTTTATCAATTCAGCTTTAATTCTTACCAAATTTGACAACCAATTTCAATATGTTTCGTTCTTTCATGAAAGACAGGATTAGACGCAATGTGGAGCGCCACTTTATTATCACACTATAACTTTGGAGGCACGATAGTCTTGATCACCAAATAATTTTTTATCATCTTTTAATATCTGTAAATTAGACACCATCGGTGTATTACATGGTTTTGCACATAACTTGCATGTTTCCATCAATAAATCCAAAACATATTTTCTCTGTGCTAGAAAAATACCTTTCTTGCTACTTGTTATTTCCATTCCCAAAAAGAACTTCAATGGTCCTAAATATTTTGTTTGAAATTTTAACTGCATAAATGTTTTAAGTAAAGAAATGCATTCATTATCATTCTCAGCAATGATGATGTCATCAAGATACACAACCACGAGTATAATACCATTTTTAGAACTTTTATGAAATACATAATGATCACAACTACTCTTCTTTAACCCAAATTCATTGAGTGCCTCACTAAACTTGTCAAAGGAAGCACGCGGCCTTTGCTTCGAACCATATAAGGATTTATAAAAATGACATACCTTTCCTCTCTTCTCCTGAGCAACAAACCCAGGTGGTTGCTCCATATACACTTCTTTTTAGAGATTTCATATAAGAATGCATTTTTTATGTCTAACTGATCCAATGGCCAATAATTTGAAACTACCAAAGAAATAAATAAACGAATATGAGATAAACTTAGCTACTGAAGAAAAGGTCTTAAAGTAGTCAACACCGTAAATTTGAGCATATTCTTTTCCAAAAAATCTTGCTTTGAGATGAGCTATCTTCCTATATGGATTCACTTTGACATTAAACACCAATCTACAACAAATAGCTTAATTTTCGGCAGGTAAATTAACCAACTTCCAAGTACCAGTATTTTCAAATGTTTTTATCTCTTCAAACATTACAGCTTTCCAGCCAGATTGACATAAAGCTTCGTGAACAGTTTTTGGAATATAAATAGAATGGAGAGTTGCAATAAAAGCTCTCGTAGAAGGTGAAAATGATCATATTTGCAAAATAATAAATTGGATAATTACATTATCTTTTACCTTTTCGATGAATAATAGAAAGGTCAATATCAGACCCATTATCGTTTGTAACAGGACCCGAAGACGAAATAATCGACACTGGGCATGTTGGAGGAGGTTTCGGACGTTGAGAATAAACGTGTGTAATGGAATATCAAGATGGTGGAGGAAGTGCAACATATTGAGTAACAGAATCAGTTTTAGTAATACTACGAGATTGAACCACAAACTAAATGAGGAGGTCATCGTCCTCTTTATCTGTGTGAAGACCGACACTAGGCACAACTGGAAAAGTGAAACGTGCTCTAAAAATGTAACATCTCTAGACACAACATACCGGTTAAGAGAGGGAGAAAAACATTTGTAACCTTTTAAAACTCTAGAATATGCGAGAGAAATACATTTTAAATATTTAGGATCTAATTTTGTACAATTAGAACTAACATCCCTAACAAAATATTTACAACCAAATATGCGGGGTTTAATATGGAATAAAGGTTTTGAAGGAAAAAACACACAATATGGAATCTTATTCTGAAGAACAGCAGACGACATTTGATTTATTAAATAACAAGAAGTTGGAACAACATATGCCCAAAATGTTTTTGGTACTTTCATTTGAAAAAGAGTGCATGCGCAACTTCTAGAAGATGTCTATTTTTTTCTTTCAGCGACACCAATTTGAGATAATGTCTCTACACAAGTTGTTTGATGCAATATTCCATGTTCCATAAATAACTGCAATATAGTTGAAAAATATTCTTTGCCGTAATAACTTCTTAAATACGAACCGAACAATTAAACTGAGTATTAATTTCAGCATAAAATTTGCAAAATATGCAAAATAATTCAGAACGATTTTTCAAGAAATAAATCCATGTAACTTTAGAATGATCATAACAAAAATCTAAAAAACATACTTAAAATCTGTTTTCGATATGATTGGATAAGGACCCCAAACATCTAAATGGACTAATTCAAAAGGAGACTGAACCCGTTTATTGACACGAAGATATGACAGAAGACGATTATGTTTAATAAATTGACACAATTTACATTCTAATGAGATTAAATGTTTAAATTGGGGAAAAAGTTGTTTAAGAGAGGCTAAATATGGATTACCCATATGGCAATGCGCTTCAAATGGAGATTGGACACCAGAACACGCAATAAAACTATTAATATGTTTATTGAGATAGTAAAGACCTCCAGACTTATGTTTTTTTGTAATAATTTTCGTCTTAAGATCCGAGATAGTAAAATGTAACAAAACAATTTAAATATTTAATGATTTGGCTCACATAAATAAAGTTAAATGAAAATTGTGGAATATTTAAAATGGAAGTCAGAGAAATATTTTCGTTTAAATAAACAGTTCCAAAACCTAAAATAGTAGATGATGACCCATCTGCCAACGTCATATCCAAATGATGTGTGTTTGAAAAAGTAAGAAAATATTTTGGATTACCCGTCATATGTTTAGTGACAACAGTATCAATGACCCAATATGATGACGAAGAAAGAAAACATTTTGAATTACTGATCCGGAAGCTACACTATATGTAAGATTGAAATACTTTAGTGATTTGAAAGAAAACTAAGCACATTCTTTAATAGAAAGAACAAATGGTCCTTTGAAAGGTTTTTAATTTTGTGGTTATTATGGATAGTTCCACTTTGTGTAACCAAATTATGAAAAGGCCTACTAAAAGGCCCCAAACAACGTAGAAGAGGCCTACTAAAAGATTTTTTTGTAGAGAATATTCCTTATCATAAAAAAACCACGTGCCTTGTGTTTAATCTCTTTTGCCACAACTTTGTCCGAAGGAAAATCCCCATCTGAAATATATTGAAGGAGGATATATCTCTAGTTTTTAGGTTGAATCATATGTATGCTCATACTTTCCCCATCTTCTTTGTTTTGACTTAGTTGTATAGACGGACATTCTTGTGTGTGAATCGAAGGGTATAACTCAGAATAGGCTATAGTTGCTAGAGAGTCTGCTAGCGTATTCTTTGATCTGGGAATATGCTCATAACAAACACTTTTGAAGTCTGTTGCTACTTCTTTCATAACAAGTAAGTACTTGATCAGTTGTTCCTTCTTGGCCTCAGAATGACCTTGCGCATGGTGGATGATAAATTGAGAGTGACTCATTAATCAAACTCTCTTAGCTCCACACATGAGAGCCAATTTAAGACCAGCTATAACTGCTTCATATTCAGACTCATTGTTAGAGGCCCTGAACCCAAAAGATATAGCTTCATACATTTTATCACCATGCAGAGAGGTTAAGCAAACTCTAGCTCCACAACCCATAGTGCTTGATCCACCATCAGTTCGGATTACCCAATTTTTCTTGGTTTTATCTTCTGAAGTTTGTTTAGAGTTCCTGTCCATATGGAATTCCACTAAGAAATCAGCCACTGATTGAGCTTTAATAACAGTTCGGGGGGCAAAATCAATGTTGTAATCACCCAATTCTACCGACTACTTGGTAATCCTACTTGATATATCTGCCTTTGAAGAACATTTTTAGCGGGAAAGATGTCCGGACAGTGATAGAATGAGATTGAAAATACAACCTCATCTTTCTCGCTGCAATCACCAAGGCTAGTGCCAACTTTTCCAACTTTAAATACCTCTTTTCAGCATCTAATAAAATTTTGCTGATGTAGTACACCAGACGAGGATAATTGTCTACTTGTCTTCTGAACAACACTTATGGCACATTCCGATATAACTAAGTATACATAGAATGGGTTTAAAAAGAGTCTTTGGTGAAGATAAGTGTTTCTTTATTTCAAGGAAAGCTTGGTTTCACTATGGGGACCAATTGAAGTCTTTAGCGTTATTCAAGGTTTGAGAAAACAGAGCACACTAGTCCGAAGACCTTGAAATAAACCTGTTCAAGGAAGCTAACCTTTCGGTGAGCCTTTGGACTTCTTTAATGTTTCGAGGAGGGTTCATTTCTACTAGCGTATGAAGCTGATTCAGATCCGGTTGGATACCTTTTTCACTTATTATGTAACCCAGAAACTTCCTAGATCGGACCCCAAACACACAATTCTATGGATTCAATTTCAAATTCACAGCAGCTAAATTAACAAATGTTTCTTGAAGATCAGCTATGTGCAAATCTTCCTCCAGTCTTTTAACCATAATGTCATCTATGTATACTTCCATATTTCTGCCAATCTGATTAGCAAATATTTTGTTCACCAACCTCTGATAAGTAGCCCCAACATTCTTTAACCCAAAGGGCATCACCTTGTAGCAATGAAGTCCTCTCTCTGTTATAAAGGTAGTGTGATCTTGATCCTTCAGATCCACCTGTATCTGATTATACCCGGAGAAGGGATCCATAAAGGACAACATTTTGTTTCCAGATGTAGAGTCTACCAACTGGTCTATCCGGGCAACAAGATACAAATATTTTGGGCAAGCTCTGTTAAGGTCAGTGAAATCAATACACATACGCTATTTTCCGTTCTTTTTCTTAACTAACACCGGATTGGCAGTCCATAAAGGATATTGGGACCCTTTAATGTGACCCATCTTGGTCAACCGATCAACCTCTTGAACTATCACATATGTTTTTTCCTTAGAAAAAGCTCTTCTTTTCTGCACAACAGGTGCAACATCACTCCTGATGGACAACTCGTGTGAAATAACGCTTGCTGGTACTTCGGTTACATCACTATTGCACTAAGCAAACACACGCTGATTGTTCAGCAAGAAAGACAACAACTTCTTTTTCAACTCTGGCGCCATTTTGAAACCAATCTTGACATTATTACCCTCTGCAAGGGTGTGAGTTTCAAATTCTTCAACGTGTATTATAACACTAGGAGCCTCTCTAGGGTCATTAATCTCACTCTCCCCCTCAGAAGGCTCCAGTAACTGCTAATCTTCATTAATCCGAACTGCCCCCAAGGTCTTAGGAGCAAGAGCTGTTGCATAGCACTCTCTGGCTATCTTCTGACTACTTTGGACAACACCCACTTGTCCTTGAACTGCATAATTTAAACACTGATAGACTGTTGAGGCTACAACATGCATTCTGGAAAGCCAAGATCTCCCAAAATCTGCATTGTATGATGTGGGGCAGTCTACTACAACAAATAGCACCCTCACCATCTTCTCAAAAGGCCCATTGCCCAACAACACTTATTCTTCAAATTCCCCAATTACATCCGCAGAGCTCCCTGTGAAGCCCACAATAGTACTGTTTGAGTGTTGAATAACAACCGGATTCCTCATCTGTTTGTAAGAGCTTAATAATAGGATGTTTGTTGAACTGTATGTATCTATCAAAATTCGGCTTATATAATTTCCCCCAATAGATGCTCATATAACCACCGCATCCTCATGAGGCCCAACAATATTCCTCATATGATCCTCATCAAAAAATATAAACAGGAAATAGGATTGGCACTGATGGGAAGACATCCCCCTTTCCAACTGAGTAGCCAAACTGTGGACATGCCTCTTTATTGACGAAGGGGTAGGTGCAGTTACAATATCCCCTCCAAAGATGGTTAGTGACTCAAAGAACCTGATTAGTCAGAACACTGTCTTTGTTTGTTCTGTTATTACTCCCACCTTATTCCAAGTTGGATCAGAATCCAGGTACTCCCACTTTTCTTGGCAGATGTTCCAGGATTGTTTGTAGGGCCCGTCCGAGGAGCATTGTCAGGCCTGTTTTCATTTCTTCTTTTAACATATGCTCCTAGTTTGCCTCTCTCAAAAAGTTTTGGAACTTCTTGTTTTAATGCTATGCAGTCTTGAGTGTTATGGCATATATTATTGTGATACTGGCAAAAACAAGTATTTCGACTTTCTATGGGAGACTGCAATGTTGCTGGCTTCCGAAAATGGACTTCCTCCTTAGTCTTATCATAGATTGTGGCTACATTTTCCCTTAACTCTGCAAACCACTCAGACTAAACCCAAGGACCCATTTTACCTCTTGATTGCTGGCTCTGGGCCTAATTTTGGTTGGATTGAGTTTGTTTAGACCGGTTGGACCCCTGTCCGGTCTTCTTAGCCTTGTAGCCAGACTAGTTATCGGCTGGAGGAGCTGTTATGGTGGACCTCACTTGATAGTGCACCCTGGTTTTATTTGTTTCATACACATTAATCTGCTTCCCCACTTGATTCAACAAGCCACCCCAGGTCATAGCTTTCTTCATGGTTACTAATCACCCAGATTCCCAGGATTCAACCCCTGTCTCAGAGAAGCAATTTCCACCTGCTCAAAGCAATCTGTTAATCCGTTCTTTGTATTCACAAATCGACTTATGTCGTCCTTTAAAGACTCGTTTGGTTCTTGGGCACAATGGATAATGATATCCCCATTATTCTTCACCTCTTTACTTCTAACGAATTGCCTTCGGAAGGTAACCTAGAATGTATCAAAGTTTCTAATACACCTCTGATGTAAGCTATTATACCATTTAAGAGAGCTTCCCGTAAACGTTTGGGAGAAAGCTATGCACAAGAGTTTGTCATCATCATCAAAGTTCACTATGAAGTTCTTGAATTTCTCCAGATGGTTGTCCGAATCTCGAATTCAATCATACTTTTCCATTTTTGGAGCTATCAAATCTTTTAGGTAGATTTCCGGACAATATTTTTGCAGACAAAGGTGAATGCCTCCAGTTTTTATTACAACTAAAGACTGTATCTTCATTAGGTGTTACAAAAATACCTGGTTCGGTCTGAAAAGCAAAATGATCTATCGGTAATTGATCAGCATGCCTATGGGATGACCCTCTGCCCAGATGCCTTTTAAGCCTACCATTCCTATCTCTCTTTCTTGAATACTTTTTGATTAACTTCATATTTTTTCATGATCTCCTTTCTTCACTGCTTGATGACAAATATTCCTCAAGCTCATCCTCATTCGAAGAGCTAATGGAGGACTCAGACTCTGAACTTTCAACAAGCTTGGACCGATGTGTCTTCTTAGAGTTGAGATGAGTCTTTTTTGAACTAAGATAATTCTTTAGTGATGGCTCATTCTCCCCAGGATTGTCAGTATGGTGAATAGCTGACGCCCTGATTTCTCCCTGATATCTTTCTCTGCTTGTTTTATTGCCCTTAGTGCCTCTATTTATGCTCTCAGCTGATCTCGCTCCTCAACGGTGTATTCTTTATTTTCCCTTACCGTTTCCACCACAGGAGGCGCAGTACCTTGCTCGTTCGGATCTATCCGAACTGTTTTTCTCACTGGTTTTGGATGTAAAATTCAGGCACCTTCGTGCTCCCACTGTGGTCGCCAATTTGGTTTGGTGTATTTTGGACTGGGGGTAGTTTTGTAAAGTGTTTTGGTAAGTTTGGGGTGTTTTATGTTTAGTGTGAGGAGTAGTAAGATAATTAGGTAGTTTTGTAAAGTGTTTTGGTAAGTTTGGGGTGTTTTATGTTTAGTGTGAGGAGTAGTGAGATAATTAAGCAGTTTGCTTGTATTAAATGTTGATCACCCTCATTAATGAGAGTGGTTGAGGTATTTATACTTTTAATTAATGACCCATGGGCTTACCGGGTCAAGTTGTGAAACTGGGTCAAGTTTTAAAACCCATTAGTTTTTAAATAGATTAGAAAATAGCTTAGTCAAAAGTTATTCACATTTGTCCTGTTCAGATTTATAGTGGCGTGATATGGTCCCTGTCTGAATTACCAAGTTTCTCGGCATACCTTGTGGACAACAACGACTGCCAATTTGGAAGGAAGGATGGATACAAACAACACATACAATAAATTTCTGTTAGAATAAGATAAAGGTTACACAAACCAGACAAAGTTGGTATCAAAGAAACTGAATTTAAAGTCAGAGAGCATACGGTGCAAAACCGTAGAGGCAAAGACAGGAGGGGAGGAGCAAAACATTCTAGCATTCTTCTCCCGTCAAACGTGTAAATGACTACACAAAATATAAGAATTTTAAAGGTGGCATGTATAAGAAGAAGACAGATTTGATGCCACACTAATCCATTAGTGTCATTTAGTTGAATTTTTGAGAACCCCAACTTGGAACTGAGTAAGTCTCAAAATGCTATGGATGTAGCTACAATTAAAGAGGATACGTTTGATACTTTAAGAGTTAAAGTTGCACAAGACACAATTTAGGAGAAAATTAATCTCTCAATTCTAGAGCTTGTTACGAGAGGACAATTTGTCATCGATAGCAAGCCAAAAGAAGAAAGGATGGTGGGAAATATTAAATTTATGCCAAACTAATCCTGTCCACCATACACGGGGGGGGTGGGCGTAAGAAGAAAATTTTAGGTATCTTTAATAGTGAACTTAGTGATTCCCCTCTTAGAAATCCATTAATGGACATCATTGTGGAAGATATTAGGGAGAAAAAGAGAGATTATGAAGTTGTTGATCTCCCGAAAGTGACATTCTAGCACTAGTAGTGGATGAGGAATTCCTTGTTCTAGATTAGAAAAATGAAAGTGACATTCCAGGATGGCTCAAAACCACCAGTACTAAATAACATTAAGATCTTATCGTAAATATATTTACCGATGATGTTCTAGGAATCCTTATAGAAACCGACATTGAAGTCGTCGGACCCCAGAGATTTATCACTATCAATACTAAACATAACACTTTTAATTTATGTGTAAGTAACCAGATGAACCATCAAAGATCGGTCATGGAAATTAAATTTTATAAAGATAATTGAAAAGATTCTAGCTAGTCTAGGGTACACCGGGAGAGACCTAGAACCAATAAGGTTGGAAAATAGTTGACTAAATAGCTCATCAACCCATTTGGTGAAGTGATAAAGGCCTCGTTACTATCAGAGATTGAGATATTTCTCAAGATACGATTTTAATACTATTGTATAAGAATTTAGTGTTACGGTATCAAATATTGAGTCAAGTCTCTTTAAGATTTTGTTTATAGAGTAAGCCACAGATTTGTACACTGATAAGCAAGATAATTTTCAAATAAGCACCGAGAACATTACTCATAATACAAACACAAATGCTCTATGTTGTAAAAATGTTGTAATGGTCTTCCTTCACCATCTTGCAAACGATATGTCCATGGTTTTACCTTCTCAACTACTAAATATGGGCTTTCCCAATTCGCATTCAATTTACAAAGCCTCTTCTTTTTTGTATGCAAGAACACTTTCTTGAGGACCATATCACCTACCTTGAATTCTCTCCATTAGACTTTAAATGAATATCTATTTCTCATTAATATTTGATTTTTTGCGTGAATGCAGATGCGCTTTAGTTCTATTTTCCTCAATCAAATCAAGTTATGCCCTTCTTTCTTTGTCATTACCTTTCTCAAAATAATTCAGCATCTTATAAGATGTAAGAATAGATTCCATTGGGCTCACGACATCCATCCCATATAATAAAACAAAAATTGATTCATGAGTTGATGTTCAAGGAGTTATTATATAAGCCCATAGTACTTCTTGAAGATAACTATGTCATTTTTAATTTGATCCAATAATTTTTCTTTAGATCCTCCAAGATAGTTCTATTAGTAGCCTCTACTTGTTCATTTTCCTGAGGGTGAAAGGGTGTTAAGAAACACTACTTAATGCATCTCGAAGAGCAAAAAGCCTTCATATTTCCTTGTTGTTAAATTATGGTTCATTATCATTAGTAATCATTTGTGGAAGTCCAAACCTACAATAAATAAACAAAATAAACCTAATAACATCCTTTGCTCTTATCCCAGATATAGGTTCAGCTTCTGCCCATTTTGAAAATAATCAACGACAACAATAATGGTCGGAAGCCCCCATAAGCCATTTACAGAGTTCCTACCAAATATATCCACCATCTAGAAAATAGGAGTGCCTCAGAAATAAAATCCAACGGTACCGCTGGAACATGAATAATGTTAGAAAATCTTTGACAAGTATCAGAGTTTTGGACCAAATTTTTAGCGTCGAACATTATTGTGGGCCAATAATATCATGCCAACAAGACTCTCATTATCAAAGTTTTAACTCCACAATGAGTGAAACCCTCCCCATCGTGTACCTCAAACAAAACTATTTGGGATTCAGTCATACTCAAACAACGTAGCAATTGTCAGCTTAAACATTTCTTATATAAGATGTCCCCAAGAACTGTAAATCTGTGTGCTTTAAACCTTAACCTTTGAGCAAACTTTTTTTTTTCAACCGATAAGTTTATATTGACTAAAAAATCTTTCAAATTAAATCACTGATCTCGTTATTCTTCTTCTTCTTCTACAACCATAAAAATTTCTTCAGAATATTGGCATTGCTCGGACTTCATTGTAATAAATGGGCTCTTATGTGTCAAAATCAATGGATTTTTTTCAAAATGTGCAATTTTTTCTAAAGACTCAACGATAGAATTTTGACATCAGGGGACATGTTCAAGCGTAACATTCTCAAACATTACAACGAATTCCCTTTACTCTATCAAATATCTTAAAAATTGATATTTTCTTGCTTTAGAAAATCTTGACATATGGTTTAGTAATAACTGTTAATTACTTTCCAAACATACTCTTTTCGCCCCATAAATTCTTGCAAGTTTTAATTCAGCAAGATTTATTTTATACTCTGTCTCATTATCTGGTGCCTTACCCGAATCGTATTGCATGGTACATAGCCTCCCCCGTCAGAGCCATTATCTTAATTCATACTCATGATCCAAAAATACTCAATCCCCTATTAGTTGGAACCAATCATTCCTCCAAGATTCTTTTTTTGTCTGTGCCAAACCCCTCAAAATCTGTCCTTTCTAGATGAAATTCAACAAGAAAGTCAGCCAAAGCCTGAACTCTGATTGCACTCCCTGGTGTAAAATCAATATCATAGTCTCTCAATTCTAAATACCATTTCGTCATCCTTCCAAAAACATCTTGCCTTTGTAAGAAATTATTCTACGAGAATGAAGTTCAAACCATGATTGGATGAGCTTGAAAATAAGGGCGTATTTTCCGAGTCGCTACAAAAAAGGCCAAAGCCAATTTCTCCAAGTTAAAATATATTTTCTCTGAATCTAGTGGGCCTTTACTCACATAATACACATGTCGTGAATAACCATCAATCTCCCGTATTAAGACCACACTCACCGCAAAATCTGAGACTGCAATGTAAAGAAAATATTTCTCACCTAACACGGGCTTAGTAAACATTTCTGGAGAAGACACATGTTCTTTGGTTATAGCGAGTTGCTCGTCACACTCCGATGTACACCAAAAATTGTTAGCTTTCATTAAAACTTGAAAAATAGAGCACACTTATTTGAATATCTTGAGATAAATCTTTTTAAAGTCGCTCATATTCCCATCAAAATTTCTAGTTCCTTTAATGAAAGCCTTCAACTGGCACAAATCAAGTTCAATTCCCTTCTGACTTACTATGTAACCCAAAAATTTTCCCGAACGCACTTCGGAAGTACACTTATCATGATTCAATTTCAATAGTTCTTAGGTTAGAAAATATTTCTTCGAAGTCTTGGAAATGATCTTCATCTTTGACACTTTTAACTAACATATGTATGCCTTCATATTTCTTCCAATTTGGGTGGAAAAAGCTTTGTTTACTACTTTTTGATAAGTAGCCCCAACATTTTGAAGACCAAAAGGCATCACTGTATAACAATGTAATCCTCTATCATTGATAAATTTTTTGTTTTCCTCATCTATCAGATTCATCTGGATTTGGTTATACCTAAAAAACATCCATAAACGAGAGTAGTTTATTACCCGATTTCAAATCAACAAGTTGATATATTCTTGAAACAAGAACCAAATCCTTCTGACATGCTCAATTCAAATTAGTAAAATTGACACACAATCTCCACCTACTATTATTTTTTATTTTATAAGTACGAGATTTTCTATCAACATCGGATATTGAGCTTCTCTTATATGACTCACTCTTGATAGCGGGTCAACATCTGCCACTATTGCATATCATTTTTCAACAATAAAAAAGCTCTTTGTTTTTGGATGATTGGTCTTATGTTCGGATTAAAAACTAGATTATGACAAATTATATTAGATGGAACTCCCACTACATTCTCATTACTCCAAGAAAAAAACACTTAATTTTTTCGACAAATAGTCTATCAAACACTTCCTCATCTGTGGTGATTACAATGATCTTATTATAAAACCTTTTCAACTCGGAAAAACATATATTTTTATAATTTCATATGTCATTAATGATCTAGAGGTATCCTATCGGGTCATTTACCCTTTCCAAATTTGAGGCAAACCCCTCTAACTACTATTCTCTCATCCCTTTAATACTACTGATCTGCTTGGTATGAAAAACTGTTGCATAATATTATCTTGCCACTTGATGACTATTTTGAACTATTCCTATGCGATCTTCAACTATATACTTCAAACACTAGTGGGCTGTAGAAGCTATAACATGCATTTTTGATAACCAAGATCTTCTAAAGATCGTATTATATGTCACCCGATTATCTAATAGCACAAATAACACCCTCACCTTATTCTTAAATGGTCTTCGTCCTAATAGGATTTAATCTTAAAATTCCCCAATAACATTGGCTGCCACACCAGTAAAACCGATTATCGTTTGCTCTGACCAAATAATTACCGGTAGGGGTCTTGTATTTTTTCAAAGGTTGTCAAGAACAACATATTGGAAAAACTACCATTATGAATGAGTATTCTCGAGTTTTTTCTTCCTGCTATCTTTGCTCCAGCTACAGCCGCATCTTCATGGGGCCTAGCAACAACCCTCAAATAATCATCATCGAATATAATAAAAGGCTAAAAGATCTTCCCATAAAGATGAGTCAAAATTTCACCAACTAACTATGTTGTTAGACTTAAAATATGCGTCTTTCGAGAGCTATTAGTATTCGTTATCATACTATCGCCTCCAAAAATAGCTAGCAACTCATAATGCTCAAACAAACTTTGAACCCAGCTTAGTAGTTTTGGTTCATTCACTACCAACACAACCCTCTGATTCAGATTATGATCAATGTACTCTACCGATACATCAAAATCATCTATAGACCCAATTATCATCATCATATTTTCTTGTTTATAGGATACAATTACTATCTATCATGTTTGGTGGTTGATGTTCAGAACTTGTTAAGATCCAGCTTGCTTCTTAATAAATGTTGTCAACTTTCCATTCTTAATCACTGTCTGGATTTCCTTACGTAAAGTTATATCATTTGTTGTATCATGCCCAATGTCGTTATGGTATTTTAAAAATTTAGTATTTCTTTCCTCTATTAGCTTAGTTATATGTGAAGGATTTCGTAGCTGAACATGATTTTTTTCTCTTTCAAATATTATCGCTACATTTTCTGTCAACTCAACATAATACTCGGGTTGAATCCACTGGTTAGACCTAGGCTTTTATTGTTAATAAACTGAAGTTGTCACCTGGGATGGTCCTGACCGAAGGGGTGAACTGTTTGGATCCCTAGGTCGGAAATATGCTTGTGGTTGAGACCCCTGATTATTCAAAGTACTCCCCTGTTGTAATTTCCTTGTGTTGAACCTGTCCCAAACCGTACCCTTGTTGCTTCATCAATTTCTTCTACCTGATCCATTAAATATCCAAAACTAAACGATCTCTTACTCGTTGTTTCATGAGCTAAATCTGTAGGGGATAATCCTTGTCGATAAACAACACATACAAACTATTCATCGTAATCATCCAACCCAGTTTTGTTTAGCACAAAATGCTTAGTGTAATCCTTCAAATTCTTTCATATTACTTGCTTATATTGAATTATGGTATCCTCATTGAACGTATTTTCTTACTTCTAATAAAATACCTTCGAAAAACAGTATATAACATCCCAAAGTTAGTCATTGATCCCTTAGAAATCTTGTTATACCACTTTAAGAAGTGTCTTTAAAAGTCTGTGAGAAATCTAGACACAATAATTTATCATCATCGTCAAAATCATCATGTAGTTTTTAGGTTGTTCGATATGATCATCAAGATCTTGTTCCCGATGAAAATTTTATATAATTTCAATATCAATACTCTTCGGAAGTGCGATAGACATGACTTCAGCTTATAATGGAGATGTCCTCCAATCCATTCCTTGGTTGTATTGACTCTTTCATATACCATCGTTTGTAATAATTTAAATTCCTTGTTCTGAAGGTTTCATGAACTGATTAGAAACATTATACTCAAAATTTGGATTTTCAAATAAATATCGAGATTTACTTTGTTTCTTAGACTTCTGCTCAATTTAGTATCCTTGACTTCGACTTGCCCGTCTTTTCGATGTGTGTTTATCACCCAAATCTATCTTCCACCTGTAAACATAAACTCATTTTGGCATTTGAGAATGCCTATAGAAATCCAAAATAGATGATTCACAAAGATTTTAAAAGGAACATAAATATGCTTAGCTTTCCTTTCTCTTCTAGAAAACTGATAGTTTTGGTTCATCTAAAACTGAACTTCCCGAATATTATCTCTTCCTATTAGAATCTCTCAATGAGTCTCGGCATAACGACCAAATTAATTTCTACCTTCATTCATTTTCTGAAACTTAGACCGAACCCTTCCTAGTTTAATGAAAACAATTTATTTCCTCTGAACCAACTGGTCATTTAGCTCATCTATTTGCTATATAACTGATTCCTCCAATCTTCTAAAGCTGATTGATTGCGTTAATCATGTAATTGTTGATAAATTTGAACTTCCTTTCGTCCAAGACCCTCATCTACTACTTCTCCCTCTACTAACACTACTGGATTTACTTGCGCTTCAGGATCCATATAACACATTAATTCAAACGTAGATGTTCAATAGTTTATGCTTTCAGTTCTAATATATAGGTACCAAGCATACCTCCCACTGTGGTCGCCAGTGATCACTTCAGATATAATCGAGAGTGAAAAATTAGTATTTGGTTTAAGTGTATTTCTATAAAGACTAAATAAATTTCAAGAGAGAGAAAGTGACAAGTGTTAAAGTAAAAAAGTAATTACTGATGCATTTTCCAAAAAAACGTACATCTATTTATAGGGGTGACAAACTCCATATAACATACATGCACTTATCATATTGGTTATTTCACCTCATTATTACACTAAGTGAATACACATTTAAGTATATATTGCACTTTTAGTCCTTTAGACCTGTATCATACTTAAAATCTTCCTTATATATTATTTATTGATCTTTTAACCCTTCTAAACTAATTATTTTGGCTTGAATTCATTTCATCCTTATAAATACGAAGTTATCTTCTAATTTATATAAAAATTATGGATGTCTAAATTTTTTTTTGGGTGAAAATAAACTTTAAATAAATGGAAATAGTTCATACAAGAGACCTGGGGCATACCCAGATGAGACATTAATCGAAAGTGTGCTTGATTAAGAAATACAACATAGAACACAGGAAATCATAAAAATCTCTGTCTGCTAACTTGACATAATCGAAGCTCGGACTTCAGACTGGATCAGATCGTCTGGAGGACCTCTGATAGACTTGGAGCGAGGAAATCCTGCAAAGAAAAAGAGGAGTAAGCAGATGTAGTATAATATTTACTATGGCCAACTGATATTGGTGCCCTAGAATCTGAATCGTAGATCTTCTACAATACGATGGAATGTTAAAGAATCCAGGGCTGGAGCGGAACCAAAAACTCTTGCATTCCGCTCTTTCCAAACGTGGTATGTGACCGCGCCAAAGCAAGTACACCAGATTAAATGGTCTCGAGAGTTAGACCATTTTGACGCCTCGGTAATCCAAGATTGCCAGCACGAAGATAAAAGCGGAAATCCTAGTTTAGAACTAGCAGAGGACCAAATATTCTGAGTGAATCTACACTCATAGAGAATATGAGAGATAGATTCAGAATCAGAATTGCAAAGGACACAGTCAGTGGGGGTGTTTAGACCCCAACCGAGAAGTTTGTCCCTGGTTGCAAGCTTGCCTAAAATAGCAAGCCAAAGAATAAAGGAGTGGCGAGGAATGTTATATTTGTGTCATACTAACCCGGCCCATCCCACTTCGGGACTGAGCGGCCGAATTGCGTTATACGTGTCTTTTATAGTGAACGTGGTATTTCCTGATTTTGCAGTCCAGAAAGGAACATCGATGGAGGCGATGTTAGGGGGGAAGAGTTAGGATAAGGTTATTAATTTCTAGTAGATGTAATCTACTTCGGGCTCTCGCTGGTCTAATATCAGCTGGCCAGTTCCAATTTCCATTGTGGATGATTTCCGATACCTTGAGGTTAGTTCCCAGACGAGAGTCACTTATGATGTTTTCTCCATAATAAGAAGCCAGAGACTTTGAAAGAAGCCAAGGGTCGTACCAGAAGGAAGTATTTTTACCATTGCCAATAGCCACCCTGTACAAATTACTTGCCAAATGGCGCAGACGAAGAATTTTCCTCCATATCCACGATGGATTGGATCCAGGATGGATGATCCAAAATTTTTTGTCTTTCACTTTTTCCACTTTGATCCACTCACACCAGATGGAATGATTTTTATTACTAACAATAGACCAAAGATGCTTAAGGATAGCCGCCTGATTCCAATTCTTTAGATTCAAAATCCCAAGGTCACCCTCTTTAATGGGAGAGGTTACAGAGGCCCAGGAAACTTTTTCCCCATGAATCTTCGTGATCGTTCCCTGCCAGAGGAACCGACTAAGGTATTGGTTTAGCTCTTTGATAATTCTAGAGGGAAGAATAAAAATAGAGGACCAATAAACATGTCCAGCAAATAAGACAGACTTAATCAACTGAAGCCTATCTTACATTTTTTAATTTTTAGTTTCAAGAGACCTATTATTTCTTTTTCTTTATCAAATATTATGGATGTGAGTCTATAAATCTATGAAGCCTATTTTTTAAAATGATAAAAAAGTTAGATATATAAATTACTAAATATATATATATTATGATGAGTAAAGGACACTAAGAATTGTCCTTTCATTTCACCTCTAGGCTACATATTTTTATCTGCGTCGTAATACATTCATAAATTCACGTAAATTAAATGTTTATTTATTCATTTCGACTATTTTTTTGATATATATTGACCTACCTTTTTTTTCTGCAAAATCATGAATGTATTGGTTTCAAATATACTATAAATTTGATTTTTTTGGCCTAATTAGCAACCTATCTTACATTTATTTATTTTTGATTTTTCTGAATTCAAACGACATATTTTTTTTTTCAGCCTATAATTCTATGAATCATATTTTTTTAAATGATGAAAGAGTTAGATATATATATATATATATATATAGGAAAAATGACACTAAGAATTGTCCTTTCATTTCACTTGTAAGACCACCAGCAGCAGTGTATTTTTGGGATGAATAATGCGTATTTTATAAGGTAGCAGTGCATTATTCATCCCATCCCATGTGGCATTTCAAAGATGAATCCGAGTACAAAAGATGAACCCGGTTCATCTCTGTCCCAACCAATTGCAGTGTGCTACATGGCACAGAGTAGTCTCTACTATTTTTTTTTTCTGTAAAAATCATTTTATAGAAATATTGGTTAGTCAAAAAATAAAAAAAATATATCATTATTTTTTATTTTTCGATATCTACAAGCAGAGACTTGGTTTTTTCGATTTGGACACCGAAATATTTTGAGTATTTTATTTATTTTGTATTTTCAAAATGATTTTCGGAATAATTTAATAAGTTAAAAAATAAAAAAGTTATACCATGATTTATATTTTTTCGAGATCTATAAATAGAGACTTGGTTTATTTGATTCAGACAATAATGTTTTTTTAAATATTATGATGCGAAAGAAAGAAAAAAATGGTGGAGTATGCTGAAAGATGAAATATGCTCTGCTACGCGGAATTAGAATTTTTGAAGAATTATTTGAGAATTATGCTGAGACAGCGCTGATGTGACGCAGTTTTAAGAGATGAAATATCCCACTGATGGTCTAATATGGAATAAATGGAGAGAGGACGGTTTTTCCAAATTGACAAAGAGGTTCGCGTCATAACCTTGTAATTTCGGTACCGGCTGGGTCAAACCTTGTAATTTAGTGTCATTTCGGTTGACTGATCGGATAAAAATATTGACTCGAACTAATGGAACGAAGTGGGAAGAGGAAATAACAATAATTATAATTAGGCTATAAACGGAAAGAAAGGCGATGAGTGATAAACAAAAGTAAAAAAGAGTCATGTTGACTAAACTAAGCTTCTTAATTTTGCACCTCAAAGAATACGGCGTCGTTCAAGTCAGAGAGAAATATGACAGCACTTTGTTGTTGGTTTGGCCCGCTTTAAACGTGGACTACTGTAGTAAAGAGCTGAGATGAGAGCTTCTACACTCTACACTCACACTCACATCAATAGTTTTCATACTTGGAAGTTTCCGCATTTCTCCTCAATGTTTTTATTATTATTAAATATCAGCGGTAGTTAAATTAGGATCACTCGCGATAACCATCCCAAAATATAAAAGCGTACCAAATTTATTTTTTTATTCCATCGATTGAAACTTTTTCAAGAGAAGTTTGATCCGATGGATTAAAAAGTCTCATCTACCGGTTGAATTTTTAAATATAAAAACGTAGCAAAATTATATTTTTATCCCACCGATTGAAATCTTCTCAACCGGTGGGAAGTTTGATCCGACGGATAAAAAGATCCACCCGCAGGTTTAGAAAAATTCAACCAGGAAAAAAATAAAAAAATAAAAATTCAAAAACAATTCATTTATTGGAACTGGTTAACATTTTTAAGACCGAAAATTAGACAATTTTAAATATATCCATATTTATATATGGATAGGGATTCAGTTAATTCGTTTTATTAATCTGAACCACATAAATTTGAAAAAGATAATTCGGAATTTTGATGAGCTATATATATTTTTATTAAATATGCGGACTCAGATTCAAAGGTTTATAATTATTATATGGATATGGATTTAGGTGGTTTAAAACCAATATAACTTTTATATAAAGATGGATTTGAGGAAACACTGAAATAGTTGTGTTCCTATAAACACTTTTTAGATTTATATTTTATGGTAATAGATATATACTCGAAAGTTTTATTGCTGCCAAATTCAACTATTACTTTATAAACTTTGAATAATAGTCCAAGCCATAGATAGTCTTATAATATCACATTTTTTACGTTGTTTATATCTAAAAAAATTCACACCGGCTAAAATATTTTTTATTTAAATACAATTGATTTTTTCATGTTTAATCAGAGTGTTGGATGTGTGATTTTACTCATCATCCTAATACATTTTCGTTTTGAACAAACTACAATTTTAGCTTTATTTCAATTTCAATGTATTTCTATCTGTCAACTCTAATTAGGAACACATTTTCGTTTTGAACAAAGTACAATTTTAGCTTCATTTCAATTTCAATGTATTTCTATCTTCATTTCAATTTCAATGTATTTCTATCTGTCAACTCTAATTAGGTTGGAGACTACCTGGATCAGAGGTGCATTACACCATCCTAGTACTTTGGACCCAAACACTTGCACGATTTTGTTTTGATCTTCTTCCAAAAAGTTTCATATTAGTTGAGATATGTCATAACTTATATAACATTGATATTTTCCATGAACCGATGTGGGATGTGAGACTTCGATCGCCACCTTAAAAATGTATGAATTTAAATCGAATTACAAATTCTAAAAAGTTTCCAACGGATATCCGATCCGGATATGTTTAATAAAAAACTATCAAAACATAATATTTTATTATTTATTATTTATTAAACTTTTAAAATATATTCTAATGTTAGATTTCTTCTTATTATTCTCTAATTTTTATATTTATGATTATCTTTTGGATAGTTTTGTTATTATACATATATTTATTAAACAATCTTAGATATGTTTTTAACAAATTTATTTTGTAAGTTTTTTTTTTGCAACTAAAAGACTAGTTTTTGCCGATAAATCTCACCTCACAAAAAGAATATGATCGCAACTTAATAAATTTAGTTTTAGTAATTAGACCTAATGTCACAAAAATATATTTTTGCCACTATATAAATCTAATTTTCACAACTAGACCTAATCTAAAAAAGTATATTTTTAATGAATTTAGTTTTAGCAATTAGACCTAATGTAACAAAAAAATATACTTTTGCAACTATATAAATCTAATTTTCACAACTAGACCTAACCTTCTAAAAAATATATTTTTCGCAACTAAATGAGGTTAGTTTTCGCAAACAGACCAGATTTCACAAACAAAAATTATTTTTGTAACTAAATAAGGTTAGTTTTCGCTAGTAGTCCCGATTTAAAAAAAATCCATTTTTCGCAACTAATTAAATCCATTTTTTTTTTGTATATGGACTTCATCATGTACATAATATGTTTTCGTAATTAAATAAGTCTAGTTCTTTTTCACTAGACTTGAGACTTAACCTCCCAAAAAATATATTTTTCGGAACTGAATAAGGCTACTCTTTGCAAAAATATATATTCTTCGTAACTAATTACTGTTATTTTTCGCAAGAATACCCGATTTTACAAAAAATTCTATTTTTCAACTAAATATATCTATTTTTTGTAAGAATTGATCTTATGCAAAATATGTTTTTGTAATTAAATAATTCTAGTTTTTTAACTAAACCTGATCTAAAAAAATGTAATCACAACTAAATAAACCTAGTTTCTCCAAAATATATGTTTTCGCAACTAAATAAACCTAGTTTTCGTAACTTATCATTTTGCAAATTCATCAAACCAATAATTCACAACTTATCATTCCACAAATCAATGAAGCATATATTTTACAACTTAAAATAGTTTAGTTCATGAATATATAAATTTAATAAAAATACAGACTATGCTAATAAGTTTTATATTGATTTATAAAAATATAATTTTTTAAAACTATAACTATGATGTTACTTTATATATATATATATAAAAAGTTTCATATGTTGTTTTTCTCTAGAGGGAACATCGCAACCGTTTTTTTACAGGTGCGCACATGGTGAACCCGCAGTGTCTCGTCGGTGTCTGACACAGTAACCTACAAACCAACGTCAGAAAGTAAACCACACAATGTGACATCTTCAAAAAAAAAAGTGTTTGTAGAAGGATCAAACACATACTTTTTTTTGTCACGAGCTCGTCTACTCCACCGAATCGGTTACCCCTTTCAGGATAGTTTGATACGTTTTTTGTATCTTTTACATGCGGTTTTTTCTAAAATTTTAGGTAAGTCTTCTACATTACAGTAGTAAATGGGGTTTTGTGTCAATCGTTTTAGTGTTGTTACAACATGACGATGTTTTTGTTCTGATAGTTAGGTTATTTTTATAGATTCCGGTCCTTTTTAACCGAGAGACCTTAGCTAAATCCTCCTCTTCAATTTGTATCATTTTTTATTTATAACTAGACTCGTACCATTGAGTTTTATAAAAAAAAAATTACTATATTGATTTTTAGAATAATAAATCAAATTTAACTAAATCTATATGAGTATGTTCTTACCGTTTTATTTACTTTTCATAAATGGTGTTAAATTACTCATAATTATATGTTTGTAGTATTTTATTCCCTCTAAATATTTTAAATATTTTAACTCAATCTTATGATTGTGATTTTTAAATTCTCTATTTTACACAAATGCAACATCATCACTTTATCTTACCAAATAATAAGTTTTAATGTCATCCACGATCTTAATTATTGCAAAAAATTTAAATTTACAATCTTAAATCATCAAGGCTAACTCAGAGTCTCATAAAACTAAAATCTTATTTATAGTCTATATTTAAATCAAAATATTAAAGTTATTGATCATGTAACCAATAATTCATACATTTAATTTAAAATGCATTAAAAACGTCTAGTATATAATCAAAATCATTTTAAAGATTGTTAGGTGTAAGCTAAAAGTAACTTGTTAACAGAGGTATATAAGAGAAAAATATGATTCATAAAAAAAGATGTGAGGTAGGAAAGATAAACATTAAGAGTTAACTATGAATTCATATTCTTTTGTAGACTATGAGCATTGTACTAAAAAGACTGATGATTTGTTTTTTATGTGTGTTTGATAAAGTCTTTATTGTAACATCATTGATAATAAAATAGAGTATTGTTCCCCGTGAATGTAGGATGTTTTCAAAATTTGAATCACATAAAGTTATATCTTATGTGCTTGGTTTATTTTACGTTATTTCTTTTTAATTGTTTCTATCGAATATATTTGAAAGTTTGTCTTAGAATAAACGATTTCCCAACAAATGGTGCGGTGAGTGTAAAACAACAATAAAGAGACGTATATTGGTTATCGATATAATGTTTAGAGATAAAAATATAGCCTTAAAACTAGATAATCCCCGAATGACGAGTTCCACGAAGCTTAACCTATAAAAATTCAATAAAGAGAATGACTTTAACTTCTATAAAATTAAGGTTAAAGATTACATAGTACATACGAGATTAGCTGCTTCCATTGATGAAAACTTTACAGTGGTTGGTGTCCTTGTACTTTCTAAAGCTCATAATGTCCTTACATTGAGATTGGAAAATAAAATGTTGCGTGAGATATTTCAAAAGCCTGCGATAATGGGGTTATGGAATTAGCTGAAGCTGATTTACATGAAGTTATCAGTGAAACAATTGTATCTCAAGAAGCAGTTTTACATGCTATTAATGGATGGTAACAAAGATATCTGAAAGCACCTAAAGGATTTCAATAAAATTATTATTGACTTGAATGTAGTTGATTATTTATTTGAAATTTATTATTTATACAGATAAGGTAAAAAATCTTCGAGGGGAATCTGGAACCAAATGTTAATACCATTTTTGTTATTTGTTTTAATTATTATTTTTTATAATATATTTTTAAATTTAATATTTATTTTAGATTTACCTTAATAATGATTAATGAGACAAATAAGCTTTTCGAACTTTGGGCTTGACCCATGAATGTGGTTTGGCCCATAAGGCCGATTATGCTAAAGTTGGCCTATAAATACTTTGTGAGTATGCACTTAATATGATGGAACTTTCTCTCTCTAACAATAACTGAAGCAACTCAATTATCTCTCTGCTTTCTACCTTCAAGTTTATTACACCTTCTTACATTACCAAAATACCTTCGAATATGATTTACCACTATCAAATTGGAAACCATAGTGGGAGTAATTAATTAAGGTGCTTGGATAGCTGAATTCAAAACCTGACATACAAAGTTCACCTTCAGAACTTTTAAAGAGATGGATCATCAAATGCAGATTGATCCTCCCTTAGAGAATGAATGAGTGTGGATTGAAGAAAAGCATGTTTGATCGCTATATGTGAATGATGAAAATTAAGAAAGGATTTTTATGCAAGAGGAGCGAGACCAATTGAGAGGAGAAATTGATGCTTTGAGAGCCCAAAGAAAAGATGAAAGGGGTCTTATGAGGAAGATTCCATCGGAACATCAAAAGTTCAACGGGCCAGATGATTATCCCCAGCATAGCCCAAAGAAACGCCAAATAGACCAATCTCCTAAACTCATCAAGCTTCTAAAAACGAGTATTGAACAAAATATTATTCAATCTCTTCTGAGTCCAGTAAGGGTTCTACTTCAGAGATTAAAATTTCCCATTTTTTCAAGCAATGTTCATTATCACAATAAAAAATAAAGAAAGCCACCAAGGAATGCGTCAGTCTAAGAAACATTCGAACATATACCACAAATCAAGTAAGAAAAAGTACTGAAAGGGAAAAGATAAGAAGACATAGTATCATGGAAAGGTGAAATGATCAGTTGACCATAACATATACCACATGTGGAGTGATCAATTTGTTATTCAATCTGAACCATGTATATTTTCCACATCTAACGAAGATCATCTGTACAATCATGAGCACAATTGGAGGCAATCGCCTTTATCTGTAAAAATCATGTCCAGACATATACCTAGGCGTTTTGATATTTCAAAAACAAAAAAAATATATAGGAGCAAAATCCAGACAACCATCTTAAGCAATTCTAGAATTTTATGATGAGTTTTGATGATGATAAGTTATTATGTAGATTTGTTTCTTAGACTTTCAAGGACGTTGCCTTGAAATGGTATAATAGATTGTCACAAGGGTCAATAAAAAACTTTGACATATTCTGGATGGCTTTCCAAAGGCAGTATGGGAGAATCAAAGAGCTTAGAGGAAATGAATATACTATAATCTATTGTTGGAAGTATCCCACTGAAACCCTAAAAGAATATACTAACATTTTGTGTATACTAAAGATAGTTTGGAAGACTACTTCAAACAAGTAGCCATATCTTCATTTAAACAACGGTTCTTAGTTGGAGAGTTGGCTAATACAATTACTATCAAGAAGGAAACGACTTGGGGTGGTTTATTAAACCGTGTGGGAAAACATATTACAGCAGAAGAAACCAATAGATTGAGATAGCCTCATCAACCCAGACTTTTTCCTTCGATCTCTTCCCACCAAGCTAGTGGCCAACCGCAAGCTGATCTAGTAATCATCAGAAGGACTCCGGACAGAATTCTCATCGAACCAGATTGAACCAATCTTCTCAAGGGAAAAAATTTAGACCTAGAGGGAATCAACAGGTTTATCCTAGTTATTTCTTAGAGTTGATTGAAAACGTTGTGACTATTTATGATAGGTTAAAAAATGATGTGCAGTTTCGAAGGCCCTTAACCATTTAGACTTTAAAAGAAAATCGAAATACACGTTTCTGCAAGTATCAAAATGATGTGGGCGTGATAGTAAGAATTGTATCTTTGAAGTAAGAAATACAATCGTTAACCGAAAATGGGAAGATAACTATTTTTGTTAAAGCACAAATGGGTAATAGGTCACTGCCAAGCGCAAGTGGGGTGCAATCAACTTTACCTACTGTTTGAAGATAAGCCATAAAAGCTCCTAAAAAGAAAATATGATACTAATTAGTGAACAGTTTAGTGTAGATTTAGAGTATCTTGATCCTGATCCGGATGCTGGTCGGGTGAATATGGTATGCGAAGAAGAATGAAAGGTTTCTAAATTATGTCAATCCTTCGAATCACTGACCATTTTCAGAGACATCTCCCTCAAACTACTCTCTCGCGAGGCATATATTTAGTTTGACTACACAGTTAGAGGGAACAATTTCTACTCATTTATATCAGAATCCAGTCCCGTTCATTGTATTCGATGATAACTTAAGAAATATTATTGGGACACGTGACAATGCTATGGTGATTGGAGCTACTATTGAGGGAACAAATATTTGAATGATTCTAATTGATACTGGTAGCTCAACTATTATTTTATTTATGTCAACTTACAAGTTGATGAAGAACCCATCCATTATTCTCCGATCGAATAGAACCATAATGGGATTTACAGTAAACTCTACTGATGTTATTGGGGAATCCAAACGAGAAACTGCCCTTGGTAAAAGAATATTTAAAAAGATTGTAAAAGTTTTGTTTGTAGTGGTTGGTTGTTCAACTCCTTATAATGCCGTCTTTTTCATATATTTGCTATCAATGGTGCATATTATTACTTCACCAGTTTACCAATGCTTGAAATATGCCGTCGGAGGCCAGGTAGGGGTTATTCGAAGTAACAAAAAAGTTTCTAGAGAATGTTACGTTACTTCCCTTACTCTGAAGGCATAAGAAAGTATGACGTCTTAAAAAGAATAGCAAATACTATGGTCCTCTTTGGATTCAAACAAGATAGATGTTCCAAGAGGACTCATAGTGCAATTATTCCAATTGAGGAGGTTGAAGTACACAATTTTCCAGATGAAAAAATGTTAGGATTAAAGCCAAGTTTCCGTCAGAAATAAAATAAAAAATTGTTATCATTTTTATTCAAGTACTCGCATGTATTTTCCATGGTGTAATGAGGATGTAATGGGTGTACCAGTCATCATTATTTTCTATAAGTTGCATGTACGATCTGATGCGTGCTCTGTAATATAAAGATGAAGAGTGTTTTCTGTAGAAAACTCTAAAGTTATTATTAAAGAGGTAGACAGACTAACAAAAGTAGGATATATTTGGAAATCTCAGTACCCATTGTGGACTGCTAATCCAGTACTTGTGAAAAAGAAAAAAGAAAAATGGCGGATGTGTATTTATTTGACACACTTAAACGGGTCATGCCCGAATGATCCATTCCATATCCATGTTATCTTATATGAATGCGTGTGTTGAGTACAATCAGATATAATTGGTATTAAATGACCATGATCATACTACATTCATCACTGATTGGGGGTTGCATTGTTAAATCATGCCCTTCGGTTGAAACAATGTTTAGACTACTTATTATCGTTTAGTGAATAAAACATTTCCCAATAAGATTAGAAGAAATGTCGAGGTTTATTTACGATATAATGGTAAAATTTTTGATAGAGAAGGATCACTTGTTTGATCTCAAATAAAGTTTCTCCAACTTAGAAGCCATCAATTTGAATCCAAACCCGGAGAGGTGCACTTTTGGGGTACGATCTTGAAAGTTTTGAGGGCATGTGATAAGTAAGGAAGAGATACAAGCTGTCCAATGTAGCTAAATGCATTTCTTGCTATGGACATTCCCAGATCAATAAAAGGATTTCAAATATTGACTGGAAGGCTAGCAGCATTAAACAGATTTATATCAAGATCATGTGACAAATTTACGCCATTCTTCCAAGTTTTGAGAAATGCCAAAGAATTTAACTGGTCTCCAAATTGTGATGTGGCATTTCTCAAGATCAAGAAACATTTATCCTCACCTAAAACTCTGTCTAAGCCAATGATGGGAGAAAGAATTTATGTTTACTTAAGAGTATTTGACTATGCAATAAGTGTAGTACTAGTTCGGGAAGTTGATAATTACCCTCATCTCATTTATTATGTTGACAAGATCTTGTTGGATGCTAAACATAGGTACCTAAAGTTGGAAAAGTTAGCATTAACTCTGGTATTAGCAGCAAGAAAAATAAGATCCTATTTTTAGGCACATTCTATTACTGTACGAACTTCATTTACACGCAAAAGTATCTCAGGTCGGATGACCAAGTGGTCTATGAAATTAGAGGATTATGATATCGATTTAGCTCCTCAAACTAGAATCAAAGCACAAGTTATCGCAGATTTAGTGGTTGAGTTTTATTCACAGTACCCATATGTGGAATCTTCTATTGATAGGCCTATGAAAGAATGGGTAGTCCAAATAGATGGAGGATCCATCACGATGAGTTGTGGGGCAGGATTTACTTACTCCCCCCCCCCTTTGAGACTCAATGTACCAGGCAATAAGTTTTGTATTTAAAACATCAGACAATAAGGTTAAGTATGAGGTAACAATATTTGGCTAAGACTTGTCTAACTATGTGGGGCCAAAAAATTCTGATTGATAAGTGACTCGTAGTTGCTCATACATCAAACCCAGGGTCACTCGGAAGCGAGAAAAGAGCATTAGGTGAAGTATTTACAAGTATTGAAGGAAACATCTTCCTTCCTTAAGGGTGTGAAGTATGAACATGTGCCTTGGATTTTGATACAAGAGTTCCCTTCCATAACCACAAGCCTAGAAGTGAGATTAAGTATTGAGAAAGATTTTCAATTATTCACAATAACAAGCTAGGATTGGAGGCATGAAATCAAATAGTTTATTACTAAAGCAAGTCTTCCCATGAACAAATGATTATGTAAAAAATTTAAGTTTACATCATATGATTTTTTGGTCATAAGAGATATTCTCTACAAGAAATATTTTAGCAGGCTTGTATTATGCTGCTTTGGATCTGATGAGTCCTGGGTAATTTTGTTTAAATTGCATGATGGAGAGGGATTTGTCTATTATGGCTATAAAGCTTTGACCATAAGGGTT
Source organism: Limnanthes douglasii subsp. nivea (assembly GCA_036936605.1). Taxonomy (NCBI): domain Eukaryota; kingdom Viridiplantae; phylum Streptophyta; class Magnoliopsida; order Brassicales; family Limnanthaceae; genus Limnanthes; species Limnanthes douglasii. Next base: position 12,315,985 of record JAUPFV010000004.1, on the reverse strand, counting down.
TTATTAGTAGGATATTATGAGCCTTCTGCCATGGTAGATGCTAAATAATTAGTTAAACGTTGTGATTCGTGCCAAATGTTTGGAAATATAATACATGTGTTGACACTCCATATGAAGTCAATATTTTGAAGCAATACCATTTGATATATGGGGGCTTTATTTGGTAGGACCTCTACTAATGATATCTAGAGGATGTCAAACCATTATATTAGTAGTGGATTATTTATCTAAGTAGGTAGAAGATGTGTCTCTCTCCGGAACTACATCTAAAGCAGTGATCAAGTTTATCCTCTCCCATATATGTTACAGGTTTGGAATCCCTAGAAATATTATGATAGATAATGGTCCTTAGTTTAATAATATGGACATGGATATTTTCTGTACTTCTAGAGGAAGTATTGTTTCTTTTCACCTTTTCACCCCCAAGCCAACGGGCAAATAGAGGTTGTTAACAAAACGTTTTTATGGGTATAACAAATTATTTATAGGGAATGGCATATAAATGGCCAAATTAGTTGCAAGAAGTATTGTGGGTCTATCAACCTACTCCTTGAATTTTTCAGTAAAAACTCTCATTTTGCTTTGGTCTATGGGATGAATGTAGTAACACCAATTGAATCCACCTTACCATATTTCCAAATTTAAAATTATTTTGAAGAGGATAATGATACAGGTATAAAAGCTCAATTAGAATTGGCCGTAGAAAAAATAATTAAAGCTCATTTGAGAATGGTGCACTATCAAGACATGATGAGAAACATGTATGCATCTAAAATTTGAGGAAGAGAGTTCGAAGTGAAGGACAAAGTTTTGAGGAAAGTATTTTTACACACAAAAAACAGAAAGTTCAGAAAACTAGAACTAAATTAGGAAAGGCCATATACTGTGAGTGAAAGAATCAGCTTGGAACGTATCGACTGGTTAATTAAGAAGGTAACTCTTTAAGGCATCCATGGAACACAAAATACCTAAAGTTTTATCTTGAGTGTATGTATAAAAACTTTACTTATTTTTTTTAGTCGATGTAAATATTTGAGGGCGTACTCTTTCCTACCCTGGTGTCTCGAGGAGGTTTAACGAGTTGTCTGGGGATAATTATTAATCTACCATTTTTTCCTTAAAATGTTTTTATCATAATATATTTGTGTATTCAATTTTTGTGTCTTCTAATAGATTAACTTCGAATGACTTGTGTATTCAATTTTTGTGCGTTAAAATGGATTACCTTCAAATGGATCGTGTGTTCAATTTTTATGCCTTCAACTGACTTGTATATAAAACTTTATGTGCCTTCATATGGGTTATATTTGAATAGCTTGATTTCTATGCCTTCAAATGGATTGTATATTCAATGTGTGTACCTTCAAATGATCAAAATATATGGTTCCAATGGATTATTTTTGAATAGTTGGATTGAGATATATAAATAATAAGATGTAAGGAAACAAGTTAGAATATTGAAATTAGTGAAATAACAAGTTTAAAATGCATTGCGTGACCGAAAGTCTTAGTAGAATCCAAACTAAACATTATAAACATACCTTGACCATGCCAAGGATTTACACAAAATAACATTATATAAATTTTCCTCTGGGCTCGTTCCCATTAGCGTCTTCTTTTTCTTCTTCTTCTGATGTACTCCCACCTCTGAAGTCCCATGCACTATTTTAATCAAACCCCTTATCAGAACCATCATTGGGTGTAACCATATATACACTTAGCTGATCAGCTATGGGAATATCATTGGACCATAATATTTATGGAACTAGCTCCTACAAAGACCCACAAACTAATGTAGGAAATCATTTGTAAAATTCCAAAATTATATCAGATTTTATTAAGGCATCCCGTTTGTCTAGGGAATCTAAGATCCCATCAGCATATGCGTCTAATGCGTCTTCTATGTCTCGTGTGGCTTGAGCTTTGATAGAAATCACTTCGTCCTAGTATTTCTTAACAACGACCTTTTATCACTTTTTCCTTCGACTGGCATTACATGGTAGCCCTATCGGTACCCTGTTTATTTTTCAGTGAGGTGATTGTAGGAGGGATAATATCAGAACGGAGGAAAATCTCTGAATAGGTAGTGGTTTTCTTCATTTTCTTGTCTCTTTTGCCACTAACATGTTTGTTTCTATTCTGTATCTTCATCTTTTTTGAAACATGTCACTTTACGGGTGTGTCACCCTCTTCAATAGTGGTAGTAACAATAACTATCAGGGACTCATCGATTTCATCTGGTCGTTCTGCCGTTCCAACTTTGACGATCCCTTTTTGTTGTGTCTTGCTAATTTTTCTTATCTCTTTTGTTCCGATGGCTGGGGGCTCTGTTCCTGGTTGGAAGGAATACCTTTCCATATGCAGCTTCAACTCTCTTTAAAGATAGTCGATGGCCGGGGATGAGTACTTAACTGCTCCTATTTTAACTCCCGTTTGGAGTTAATTATCCATAAAGAAATCTGAACCAAATTAGTGAGAGTGAAACACTAATAGAATTCATTAGACAACTTTTCGTTGGCCCACTGATTTAATTTCTTAGAAGTGACCTTTTCATCATCCAAATGAAGCATATAAGGCTTCGATATAGCTGAAATAAATAGAAGATTAGAGACAAGTTATAAAAATATATATGTAAGAAATAGTAGGAGTTTGAACAGCTACCACTATTCTTCAAAATTTTGGTAAGCCAACTCAGATTACTTGAGAGGTAATTTTCTTACCATTATCCCACCAACCACTGATGACAAGAAATTTCATTTTCCATAGTTTTTCAGTCTCTAACCGGTCATCTAACACTTTATTTTCATTTCCCATGTTGAAGAAGTAAAGGAAATCTGTGAGTTGCGAAACAGCCCCGCAATAACAGCAAATTGCTCATTGGTATCAGAATTTTTGATAACCTAGATGCTATGATACATGACATCAAGGTAAACCAAACGTTCAGACTAGCCTGACTTGGGAACAGTCATATCAAGCTGAAGTAGTTCACAATCGCAGGGTCTAAGGGAAACCGAATGACCCAGTTTAGCACGTTCGGATGGATAACTAGATCCCTCAGACTGCAGCTCATCGAGGTGTGCCCTGGTGTAGGCAATCTAACCCTAACTTTTTGGGAGAATGCCCGTTTTGCAAGAAAAATCCGTAATTCGCTCTCTTAGATATAAACGTAGGAAATCTTTCCCATAACTAAAATATATTTGACGCTAACTTCTAAGAAGTTTGGCCCTACACATCCAACCAAATACGGATAAAGCGCTTCATATTCTGTTCTAGTGGCATTTCCTTTACTTTTTCCCTTCGAAGTTATTTTCCTAGCCGTCTTTAAAGTATCAACATTCTCCCCAATTTGTCCAGATGTCTCCAAGGGAGATTTTTCATTAACATCCCCCATATTATCCTTCATGACCTTCAAACTAGATCTTGAAGTTTGTTAATAAGTTGAGTTCCCCTCTTGTTTGGTTGTTGGGGGAGAGCCTGGTCAGATTTGGAGGGCTCAACTTGTTAGAATGCAGTATTCCCCTCTCTTTTCAGATTCTTTGAGGGGGGGGGGGCATTAGAAGGTTGTTTTTTATGGGCCGCTCCTAGCTGCCCATAAGGGTTTGTGCGACTATTGGATTGTCTGGTCAAGTTATGGGTGAATTATCTTCTGAATCGGATCCCATTTTTTAAAACGTAGAAGGACGCATGCGACTAGTGTCTCTTTGAGATTGTGATGGCCTCGATGAACGTCTCTTTGAATTAAATGATTGAGTAGTAGAAGAGGGTTCCGATGGGATGTTACGTCTGTTACATGGAAAACTCTTTCGTAATCAATTGATTGAGTAATGAAATTGTGCCCTCGGAGGTAGGTAACCCAGCATCAATCCTAGATCTTTTAATCTCTTTGTCTAATTTAGACAACTGATGAGTCCGAAGTCAGAATACTCCCCGGAAGGGCTGATCAGTGTAATTCTCTCCGAACTTCGGACAGAACTTTTGACCGGACAGATCACTTCGAACCAATGTGAGCCTAAGGCAGTTCGAACTATGACAAAAGTACTAAAAAACCTAAACACTTCTTGACTAAGCTACCTGTCCTCCTGCTTAGAACTCATGGGTCTTTAAACATGACCCGGGTCCGTTAAACTTGACCCAAAAGCCCATAAGGGCCCAAATTTCATACTATAAATACCCAACCACCAGCATTAACTATGGGTAAGAAAAATTAACTGCTGCCAAGCTGCTAAATTCTCTCTCCACATTAAAACACTTTGAAACACCCTTAAACGCCCTCACACCACCGTGAAACACCTTTACACCGCCTTAAAACTCCACTTGAAATTACTTGCCTACCCCTAGGCCATTTTTATTCACACCAAATTGGCGACCACAGTGGGAGGCGACGGTGCCTGAATCAAGTATTCAAAACCAAGCAAAGAATTTCTGTCCGAATGAATTCGGATAATCCAGAGCTTCCACCAGCTTTGCTCGAAGTGGTGGAGGAGAACGATGAGTATACTGTCCAAGAGCGCGACAGGTTAAAGCTTGAGATAGAGGCTCTGAGGGCTGAAAAGGCCAAGATGGGCATGAAAGAGAAATCCAAAGCGTCAGCTGCTCATCACACTGACAACCCTCGAGAGCTTGAGGCTTCGAAAACTCGTGTGAGCACTAAAAAGACACATGCCAGCTCTAAAAAGTCTTACCGGTCCAAGCCTGTGGAGAGCTCTGACTCAAGTTCAGAATCTTCGGGCAGCTCTTCGGACAGTGAGGGAAACGAAAAATCCTTGTCCTCTAGTAGTGATAAGGGTCGAACCAAGAAGAAACAAAAGCAAGTGAAGAAGTATTCAAGAAAAAGAGATCACCATGGAAGAATGAAAAGGCATATTGGAAAGGGGTCATCTCACCACCGGAGGTATACAGACAAGATATTGATGGATCCTTTTGCTTTCCACGATGAGCCAGGTATCTTTGCAACTCCTAATGAGGATACCGTGTTCAGTCGTGGAAGGAATTGGAGGCAGTCTCCACTGTCTTCTAAAATCCTGTCCGGAAACCTCCCTAAGAGGTTTGACAGTACTAAGATGGAGAAGTATGATGGCAGTACTGATCCGGACAATCATCTGGAGCAATTCAAGAACTTCATGATGAACTTTGATGATGATGATAAACTACTCTGTAGGGCATTCTCCCAATATTTTACGGGGAGTGCTCTAAAATGGTACAACAGCCTGCCTCAGGGTTGTATTAAAGACTTTGATACTTTTTGGGTGGTCTTTCGAAGGCAGTTTGTGGGGAGTAAGGAGCTGAAGGGCAATGGAGACACAATAATCCATTGTGCCCAAGAGCCAAATGAGTCGTTAAAGGAGTACATAAGTCGTTTTGTAAACACAAAGAATGGGTTGGCTGATTGCTTCGAACAGGTGGCAATAGCATCCCTAAGACAAGGTTTGAACCCAGGAAACCTGGCTGATTCGGTGACCAGGAAGAAAGCCATGACCTGGGGAGGATTGCTGAATCAAGTTGGCAAGCAAATAAACGTTGATGAAACAAAAAAGACCAGGGTGCACAGACAGGTGAGATCCACCCCGGTGGCACCAACTCCAAATCAAAACCAGTCCGGGAATAGAGCAAGAGAAACCGGACAGGGGCATGGTAGGGGAAAAGCTCAGTCCTAGCCAGCTGCTCCTGCTCAAAGTCAGCAATCCAGAAACAAAAGAGGGCCATGGGTCCAACCAGAGTGGTTCGCAGAACTTAAAGAAAGCGTGGCCACCATTTTTTATAAAACAAAAGATGAGGTACACTACCGGAGACCGGCAACCTTGCAGTCTCCCAGAGAGCATCGTAATAACTCCTTTTGCCAATACCACAATGATATTGGCCATACCACTGATGATTGCATAGCGTTGAAACAAGAGGTACAAAATTTGATTGAAAGGGGGAAGTTGGGTGCATACGTTAAAAGAAAAGGAGGCAACAGGCCTGACAACACTCACCGGGCTGGTCCGGTTAATGCTGCCCCGGAGGGGGCTATGGTAATAGTTGAAAGGTTTGATGTGGAATCTGAATACTTGGATCCTGATCCAACAAGAAACAGAGTGGGTGCTATAGAGGAGCGTTCTAGATCGGTCTCCGGGCTCATTAAATTCTTTGAGTCACTGACAATTTTCGGAGGGGACACTGTAACGGCTCCTACCACTTCATCAAGAAAAAAGCATGTTCATAATTTGGCTTCCCAGCTAGAAGGGGGCATGACCTCTTATCAATCATCAAATTCATTCCCATTCATTGTCTTTGATGGGGATGATTTAAGAGACATTGCTGGCCCTCATGAGGATGCTGTTGTTATAGGAGCATCAGTAGGGGGCAATGAGATAAGGCGAATTCTGGTAGATACTGGAAGCTCTGCCAATATCCTTTTCCTAGACACTTACAAGAAAATGAAAAATCTAGCTGTGATTCAAAAGTCAGACAGGTCAATCGTGGGCTTCACGGGCAGCTCAGCCGATGTGATCGGGGAGTTTGAAGAAGAAGTGTTGTTGGGCAGGGGCCCTTTCAAGAAAACGGTCAGAATACTCTTCATTGTGGTGGATTGTCCCACCTGCTACAATGCTATTCTAGGGAGATCTTGGCTCTCTAGGATGCATGCAGTGGCTTCGACAGTCCATCAGTGTCTAAAGTATGCTGTTCAGGGGCAGGTTGGGGTTGTCCGGAGCAGCCAAAAGGTTGCAAGAGAATGCTATGCCACTGCCTTGGCTCCACGAACGCTGGGGGCAGTCCGTATAAATAATCAATAGCAGTTTGAGGGCCTTTCTGGGGGTGATGGTGAAATTGATGACCCCAGAGAGACCCCCAGAGTATTAATTCCGATTGAAGAGGTTGAAACACACTGCTTGGAAGAAGGAAAAATCGTCAAGATAGGGTCCAAAATGCCACCAATGCTGAAAGAAGGAATGTTGAAATTCTTGAAAGACCATCAGCATGTTTTTGCTTGGTGCAACGCTGATGTTACTGGAGTTCCATCAGAGGTGATTTCCCATCGCTTGTCTGTCCGGAGAGATGTGGCACCAGTAGTACAAAAGAGGAGAGCTTTCTCAAAAGAAAAAGCTGATGTCATTGTACAAGAGGTTGATAGACTCACAAAGATGGGGCACATTAAAGAATCTCAATACCCTTTGTGGACTGCCAATCCTGTCTTAGTAAAAAAGAAGAATGGCAAATGGCGTATGTGCATTGACTTCACAGACCTCAATCGAGCTTGTCCAAAAGATTTGTATCCGGTCCCCCGGATAGATCAGTTAGTAGACTCTACTTCTGGGAACAAGCTACTCTCCTTCATGGTTGCCTTCTCCGGGTACAATCAGATCCAAGTAGATCCAAAAGATCAAGAGCATACTACATTTGCCACTGATAGGGGTCTACATTGCTACAAGGTGATGCCTTTTGGCTTGAAAAATGCTGGGGCTACTTATCAAAGGTTAGTCAACAAGGCATTTGCTGGTCAAATTGGAAGAAATATGGAGGTTTATATTGACGATATGATGGTAAAAAGCATGGAGGAGCAGTTGCACTTGTCCGACCTCCAGGAGACTTTTGCCAACTTGGCCAAAGAGAATTTGAAACTAAACCCTGAAAAGTGTGTGTTCGGAGTGCAGTCCGGGAAGTTCTTAGGGTATATCATAAGTGAGCATGGAATACAGCCCGACCCGGACCAACTAAATGCTTTGTTCCCAATGGAGCCTCCTCGAAACATTAAAGAAATACAGCGATTAACGGGGAGATTGGCTGCCTTGAACAGATTCATCTCCAGGTCTTCGGACAGGTGTGCTCCATTCTTTCAAACCTTGAAGGGTGCAAAGGGGTTCGAATGGACACCACAGTGTAATGAAGCATTTAATGAAATCAAGAAACATCTTTCCTCTCCCAAGACTCTGTTCAAACCGATTGATGGGGAGACTCTCTTTGTATATCTGGCTGTTTCAAGTTGTGCCATCAGTGCTGTGCTAGTAAGAGAGGTTGATGGGTATCCTCACCCAGTGTACTACATCAGCAAAAGCTTGATTGATGCTGAGAGGCGTTACTTGAAACTCGAAAAACTGGCGTTGGCCTTGGTAATAGCTGCAAGGAAAATGAGGCCCTACTTCCAGGCTCATCCTATCGTTGTCCGGACTTCTTTCCCTTTAAAGAATGTCCTTCAAAAAGCAGACATTTCGAGCAGAATGACAAAGTGGTCAGTAGAATTGGGGGGCTTCGACATAGACTTTGCTCCCCGAACAGCGGTAAAAGCTCAAGCTGTGGCTGACTTTCTGGTTGAATTCCATTCTGATAGGGATTCCGAACAATCTACTGATTCAAAAGACAAGAAAGTATGGATTGTCCGAACAGACGGAGGATCCAGTGCCATGGGATCTGGGGCAGGAATATGTCTCACTTCCCCATACGGGGACAACATGTTCCAAGCTATTTGTTTTGCTTTCAGGGCATCCAACAATGAGTCCGAATATGAAGCAGCTATAGCTGGGTTAAAATTGGCCTACATTTGTGGAGCTAAAAGAGTCAAGCTACTAAGTGACTCCCAGTTGCTAGTCCACCGTGCCTTGGGCCTATCAGAAGCTAGAAAGGAACAGTTGGTCAAGTATTTACTCCTCAAAAATGAAGCATTGAAACTCAAAGCTGTTATCTATGAGCACATCCCCCGGGCAGAAAATGAGCTAGCAGACTCACGAGCAACGATAGCATATACGGAGTCCTACCCATGGATCCATGTGCTTGAAAGCCCTTCTATTCAACTCAATGAAGGTATAAAAGAGGAAGTCTTTGAAGTACAAGTAAATCGGCCTCAAGACTGGAGGTCTCCTCTTATACAATATCTGTCCGATGGCATCGTGCCCTTGGATAAATCACAAGCCAGAACATTGAAACACAGGGCTCGTGGTTTCATTATGATTAGAGAAGTCTTGTACAAAAAATCCTACAGCAAACCTCTCCTACGTTGTTTAGGGGATCATGAGTCACAAATGGTTCTCTCCGAATTGCATGATGGTGAGGGATCAGCCCATTGCAGATTCAGAGCTTTGACAAGAAGAGTGTTACTCTCCGGATACTATTGGCCATCAATTATGAAAGATGCTAAGGAGCTGGTAAGAAGGTGTGACCCATGCCAGAGGTACAGCAATGAAATTCATGTACCAGCCATTCCTTTAGAATCAATTTCTGAGCCCATCCCTTTTGCTCGGTGGGGATTGGACTTAGTTGGGCCTCTCCCTGTGGCGTCCGGAGGGCGTAAAACCATAATTGTAGCCATTGACTACTTCTCGAAGTGGATAGAAGCAGCCCCCTTGGCAGGGACAACCTCAAAAGCTGTTATAAAATTCATTCTATCCAACATATGTTGTAGATTTGGTGTCCCCCAGAAAATAATAACAGACAATGGGCCGCAGTTTGACAACAGAGAAATGGAAAGCTTCTGTGCCTCAAGGGGTATTCAGCACTGCTTTTCTTCACCTTTCCACCCTCAAGCCAATGGGCAAGTTGAAGTGGCTAATAGAACGATACTGTCCGGTTTAAAGAAGAATTTAGAAGGGGCTGCTGGGAAGTGGCCTAGTTATCTACAAGAAGTCTTATGGGCCTACCGAACAACACCTGGGGCTGCAACACAAGAATCCTCTTTTGCCTTGGTCTATGGAATGGATGCAGTAGCTCCCATAGAGAAGACACTCCCCTCCTTTCGTGTTCATAACTTCTCCGGACAGGCCAATGAGATGGCAATTAGAAATCAGCTTGATTTGATCGAGGAAAGACGGGTGAAAGCTCATCTTAGAATGGCACACTATCAGGGCTTGATGAGAAGCAGGTTTGCTTCTAAAGTTAAAAGAAGAGATTTTCAACCAGGAGATAAAGTATTAAGGAAAGTTTTCTTGCATACTAAGGAAAAGCTCTTCGGAAAACTGGCTCCGAATTGGGAGGGTCCGTACACTGTGGTGGAAAGAATCAAGCCTGGGACATACTAGTTGGAAGACAAAGATGGCAGGGTTTTAACTCACCCTTGGAATATTGAACACCTTCGAATGTACTTGGAATAAAACTTATGTAAATATTTACTTGTTTAAACATCCATGTAAATATTTGGGGGCATACCTTCCCCTCTTCGGTGGCACGGAGAGTTTTCAATGAAATTTGGTGCCTTCTTCAAAATTCTCTAAGTATTTTTAAACATTTTGTCTCTTATCATACTACCCGGGTTAAAAGATCTAAGGGCTACTTAAATTCTAGCTGGAAAGTCTTAATACTCTCACAATACAATAAAATTATTTAAACTCCAGCTATTTAAACAAACAATGAAAGAAGAGGATGGTTGAGCAAAATAAGATATTCATTCAACAATTTAAAACTGCCTTGGCCTTCCAAGGACGTTTTTAGTAAGTTTGGGCACGATACAAAAATCTGTCCGAATAATACGGACAACATCACAAAAAAAAGTGCCTTGGCCTTCCAAGGACTTTAGTTCGAACAAAAGATAAACAAAATAAATTTTTGGTTAAGGTTGAGCCTTTGAAGATGGCTCACCCTCATTTGCTTTCTTGCCCTTGATATCGCTTTTCTCTTCGACTATCTTTTTACCCTTGGGGTTAATCTCTTCCTCACCTGGGCTCTCTCCGGTTTCCTCTTCTTCACCGGACGAAGACTCACCGGAGTACCCCTCATCAACCATGGTCCAGTATGGGAGATCATCATCATCCACATAGCGCCATAATTCCCCTAGTCTCCTCTTCGGGAATTTCTCATGAAACAGGAGGACCATATCAGACTTTACCTTTTGAATCATTAGCTCCTCGCTTTGGATCATCTCCCTGGCATATGCGTTGATCTTGGCCTTGATCATGGCCTCTTGATCCCTCACCAAAGCAGCTTTCTCTTCAACAGCCTGAGTCACTGCATTCTCTAAAGCAAGTTTGTCAGTGGTCAGGTTGGTGACAAGCTTCTCCTTTGCTGCAGTTTCTCCTCTTGAGGCTGTCAGGTCCTTCTCCAGTCCGGACAGCTTAGCCCGGAGATCTTTACGGTCTCTTCTAAGGAAGCAGCTTTTGTGTTGCTTTCATCTTGATTCTTCTTTAGCTGATCATTTGCCTCCTTGAGCAAATCAACCTTATTAGCAGCAGTCCGGAGGTCTTCGGACAGTTTTTCCTTCTCTGACTTGAGGTCTTTGATGGTGTCTGCCTGACTTCGGACTTGCCTTTCCAAAGTAAGTATTGGTTGCACGTTGCTAAGGATAGAATGGGCTATAACATCCCTCTCAATGGAAACCATAAAAGTCTTACTGTTGAAATTAACTGTGTTGGAGCTGCTTGGAGAGACATAGGGCCCTGCAAACTCGTCTCTGGGCAGCCCAAGAAAATATTCACCAAGTCCACCCAGACCGGTGATGTCCATTTCATCTAAGTTGAGCTCTCCCTCCTCAACTTCATCTGTAGTAAACTCCCTTTGAATCTCTCCTTGCAAGTCCCTTGGGATTTCTTCAGCCAATGTTGGGTCAGTAGGGAAAGAGGGCTCCGGGTCCCGGAGAGCAACTTCATCCCCTTGGGAAGACTTCTTCTTCTTGGCCTCCCTATCAGCACTCTCACCTGTTTGCTTGCGAGTCCTCTTAGAGGCCCTTGTAGGCTTAGGGAGGTTCACTTCCTGCTTCTCTCTCTCCTGTTCCACCACCTGTAGAAGGGCTGCATCAATCTGAGCCTGTGCCAGTCCTTCTGTGTCTGTTGGGGCCTCCTTCTCATCGTCACCTGCTACCCTCTTGCCTTTCTTCTTCTTGCCCTTCATTTTACTTGGGGCTTTGGCCCGGGCAGGAAGGAAGAGAGTCCCATCCAGTTCGTGAGACCTTCTCAGCACGATGTCTTCATCAGGTTGGGTGGAGAACTCCTCCCAAGTTAGGTCTCTTCGACCTGTGGTGTTCCACAGGTGAGACCTTGCTAAGTTCCCAGCAGTGAAGGCTTTATGGAACCGGTTCTCCCAGTTCTCTGCGGCCCAAGCGTTGATTTTGCCACAGGTGACCTGTCCGGCCTTCAGGTAGTCTCCGAACTCCTTTGGCAGCTCTGATAAAACAAAAGAGAAACTAATTAACATAAACTTAAAAGAAAAGAGAAATTCGAACAGAGACTTAAGATGAGAAGCTTACGGTCACTCCTCCATCTACTCCTGAGGAGGCTTGGATTCTCTCCGGTCTTAATTTTCTTGCCATTCTCCCATGAGCCACTGACAAATAAGAATTGGCTCCTCCATTTGCTCTCCGACTCCAGGAGATCATCAACTGCTTTAAGATCGTTCCCCATGTTGAAATGGTAGAAGGGGAACTGATGATGTTTGCACAGGTTGGCCACAGCTGCAAACTCTTCCATAGGAAGAGGGATTCCAGATAACCTAGACGCCATAATACATAACATCAAGGTGAACCAACCATTGGGGCTTAACTATGATGGGCAGAGTTTGACCAAGTGAAAATAGCGCACTATCTCCGGGTCCAGTGGGAACCTGAGTCCCCAGTTGAATAGCTCCGTAAAGAAGACTATCTCATTCCTTTTGCAATCCATCGGGGTCTCCGGATCGATGGGAATCCTTATCTTTACGTTCTCAGGGATTCCCCACTTTGTGCGCAATCTACCCAGATCTGAAGTATGGATGAACGCGTACTTGGGTTTCAACAAAGCCAAAAGATACTTAAACTCCACTTTATGAAAGCATGGCCCCACTCTCCATTCAAGGCTCTCCGGCAGGTCCGGACGCCTCAGATACAAGTCCTCTTTGCCCTTCTTGGCAACAACGATAGCAGTTTCAGCCTGTCCGGAGGACTCGGACTCAAATCTAACCTCCTCAGTGGAGTCCTCCATCCTCTCCTCCATAATCGTTGGGGGAGCTTCAGTAGAAATAGTCCGGGGAGGATTGAGGCTTGGCAGAGCTGATCCTCCGGACTGTTGGCTGTCCGTATTTACTCGACTTCTCACCTCAATTTGAGTTTATGAGGTAGAAGATTTCTTGGGGGGTAGTGGGCTGCTGGCCTCTAGTCCTGACAGCCTTTCCCGGGGAGCCCTTATAGTTGCCCCAGACCCTGATACACTATCTTTTGCCCCCGATTTCGAGGGTGTGTTTTTAGAAGAAAGCCCTTTGACCAACCGACTTGGCCTTTTCATGATTAGCTTGTCCGGGGAATGGTCAGAGTCAGACCCCATAGCAATGAAAGAAGATTTTTTCCTAACATTTGTGACAGTAACTCCCGGTTCAACAGCAGGGATCGACTCCTGAACTGAGGAGCCAGATACTATGGGAGAGAACGTTGATTGAAAAAGCCTTTTTGGCTTGGTACCTTTAGAAGAAGATGAGCCTCTGTCAGATTCTTCGATTGAAGGGGCTGGTTTCTCAACAGGCGACGATGGTAGCCCTGCTGCAAGTCTTTTTTCCTTCTCAACTCTTTGAGCTTTCTCCAATTCCGAGAGATTAAGCCAGCCGCCCTTGATCAGTGCTGTTCTTGCTGTAAACATAAACAGCCAAGAGAGTTTTGAAGGTTCTAGAAAGATAAAGCTCTGAGTAAAAATGACAGATTGAAATTTGAAAGAGATAATGAGATAGTGATAAGTGAATTAGAATTTATAGTAAAAGTGAAAAAAGGAGTTGATTCCTAGGAGAATCCGAAAAGTTGGGCAATGATTAGTTAACGGCGCTGATGTCATTAATGGCATTTACAAGAGGTAACTTGTTCGAGAAGGTGGTGCGAAGTTCAAGGTGAAAAAACGGCTAAAGTGACCAATCAGAGAATGACACGTGTCCCATTAACTCTGGCAGAAACCGTTTAGAATTCGTAACGTTCGGTCTGTCCGGGTTTATCCACAACTCTCTCCGGATTAAAAAACCACTTCCTATAATCGGACTGTTTTTCAGTTCTTTGACAAGGACACTTGGTCAAACATCTAAAAAAGGGGCTCCTGATGAGTCCGAAGTCAGAATACTCCCCGGAAGGGCAGATCAGTGTAATTCTCTCCGAACTCCGGACAGAACTTTTGACCGGACAGATCACTTCGAACCAATGTGAGCCTAAGGCAGTTCGAACTATGACAAAAGTACTAAAAAACCTAAACACTTCTTGACTAAGCTACCTGTCCTCCTGCTTAGAACTCATGGGTCTTTAAACATGACCCAGGTCCGTTAAACTTGACCCAAAAGCCCATAAGGGCCCAAATTTCATACTATAAATACCCAACCACCAGCATTAACTATGGGTAAGAAAAATTAACTACTGCCAAGCTGCTAAATTCTCTCTCTACATTAAAACACTTTGAAACACCCTTAAACGCCCTCACACCACCGTGAAACACCTTTACACCGCCTTAAAACTCCACTTGAAATTACTTGCCTACCCTTAGGCCATTTTTATCCACACCAAATTCAACAAATTATTCTCGATTAAAGTATTTTTAACGATGAACATGCAAACACCGGAATGTCACCGGAAATAGAATTTGCGGTGGCAAAAGTGGTGGAGGAGAAGAAGATATGACCGATGATTAGCTTGATAATGATGGTAAGGAACAACTTCTGTCACTCGAAAGGGAAGTTTTTCTCCTAAAATTCCGCAAAGTGAAAAAATGAAAGGAAAACTTATAAAAAGGTTTTCTGTAAGATTGTTGGGTTCCCTTCTAGGGGAGTGGAAACGCTGCTAACAACTATAATTCCTAGGAGAATGGAGACGTTTTCAACTGTTGGTTTGCCTCACCTATGAAAAAGCAACATTGTTGGTCTAATCAAATAATGACACGTGTCACGTAGTATGATCGGTTCAAACTAAAAAAATTGGACAACAACCAAATCCGAATGGTGCCGTCAGATACATTTTGAATATATTTCTTTCCAAATTTGAAGAACATTGAGAGTCATGTTTGGAGAGATAGAAAACAATCACTTCAGATAATTTGTTAGTTAACCCTCCCAAAATTCTTTTGAGATGACTAAAGGGGCTATATGATGAGGTCATAAATCTTCGAGGGGCATCTCAGACCAAATGCTAATACCTTTTTTGTTATTTGTGTTAATTGTTGTTTTTATAATAATTTATTTCCTTATTTATTAATTATATATTTATCTTAATAATAAATAAATATGCTGAATTCGCTTTTCAGACTTTGGGCTTGACCAATAAATTTAGTGCGGCTCATTATGCCCATTAGGCTAAAGTTAGTCTATAAATACTTTATGAGAATGCATTTGATGTGTTGGAACTTTTTCTCTCTAAATAATAAAGGAAACACCACAATTATCTCTCTACATACTATCTTAATATTTAAGACACATTCTTACATTTCCAAAATATCATTCTAATAAGATTTACCACTATCATATACAACTACATAGATTGATGAATTTTAAACTAATTAAAATTTAAATCAAATATTTATAGTTACAATTTAGAAATTAAGCTATATTAAAAAATTGGTTGAAAAATAAAACATATGAAAACTAAAAAATATGGTTGAGTACTTCTAATTCTAGTTATGAACTTTGAGTATCCAATTAAAATATATTTTGAAAATTTATGAGTTCTCAATCAGATTTATAATTATTAGTTAAAAACTTTAAAATAATTTAGTTGAAAACTTAAAAAACGATTATGAAGAAGTCTTTAATATTGTCATAGTCGTCTATAGTTTTTAATTGTAAACTATAATGCTCACTTAAGAAATCTTTCAAGTTCATAAACGGGCTACAATAACTGAAAATTTCACATTTGGATGGTTTTTGTCATATACCTGCCAGTTCTTGTTGATAAGTCATCTTAAATTATGAATTTGTTTTTTTTCTACGTGTTTACTATTTGACTCTCAATAGCTTATAAAATTTATAATGTTGTCGCTCGTTCTCATAAGTACATCTTTTAAGATAAACATTTAATGAACATCCAAACGAGACCAATTTTAATATTTTCTTTTTAAAAAATCCATAAAAAATTAAAACTTTTTTTGCCTCTAATAAAATTTTCATTAATTAAAATTGAAGAATTCATGTGAAGTCCAAAAGAAGCCCAACAAACTGCAATGAAAGTATAAAATATTTTTTAGCATGACTTTAACGCTTATTGAAACAAAAAATTTAATCTCTTTAAAAATGCCGAAACGGATTAACAACAATGGTTTCCAATTCGAAGGGTTAAATTTAGGTACTAAGAGGTGACACTCGTTTTTGACATTGCGGTTAAAATTGGAATGATGTTAAATCTCATCTAAGTAGATATAATTTAGACCCTCTAGGCACATGTTATAATCCAACATCTAACTTCATCTAGATGGGTCGAAATTTTTGTCAATGGATCGAAATCACATGATGTAATCGATAACCTAATTTTGGCCTAATGGATCGAAATCATATGTTATGCATCTAATTTCAGTTTAATAGGTCAAAATGATATGTTTTAATACAACATTTAATTTCGGCTAAATGTGTCGAAATTTTACGTTATTTTAGAGCATATGATTTTGACCTTTGTGCCAAAATTAAATGTAAATTAAATATTTTTAGTAGTCACTAAATATATCATTTATTACTCGAATGGGCAAAATATATTTTTATTAGTTTTTTATTAGTTTGGATTTGCAACATAGTTGTTTAACGATTATTTTGGTTGTAGAATTCTGAAGGTGACCAAAATAATAATAGTAAAAATATGTAATTATAAAGATTACACGTACGCATTCATGAATCATGTACATCATATAAAATTGGAGCTTTAATAAATGAAAACGCGCTCAAGTAAAAAGTTGGGATACATGTTAAGTTTTTATGACGAAACATAATACGTGAGATATCCAAGATTATTTTTTGTTTGTAAGAGGTCTGGAAAATATAAATAAGGACTTAGTAAAAAATGTTAAGAGAATATCAACGTGGTAAAAAAATGTGATTGTCTTTTTAAACAAATGATTCATTTTGTTGGACTTGGATGATAGTATACGGGATCACGCACTCGCAAACTTCTTTGAAGGATTCTCATGAGACATAAATTTAAAAGAGGAAGAATATATCATTAAAAAAAAATGGACGGTTGTCGTCCTTAGAAAGTTTTAGTCGGTTCGAGAAATATTAAACCAAATAATTTATATTTAAAATGCAAGGTATAAACATCATACGTTAAAGATGTGAAGTATATTGTATATGAAAGTTTTGTTGGTCAAAACAAAGGGAAATATTTTTACACCGAATGGTATGTGACGAGATCTTATGGTCTCAAGTTATGACATATCTATTTTATGCATACTTGATATTTATTGACATGTTTAGAATATTCCCAAATGTTATAATTATGGATACTACCTATAAGACTATTAGGTACTAAATATCATTGATTGAAATGGCTAGGGTACACAAAGTTTGGCCAACTACACTTGGATGTTGGATCGACTGATGTTGCTTATGAAAGAAAATTGGTGCATATTACTGATTTGTATAGTGATAGATATGTAATTAGCATTCGTGGACGCAATTGACAATATATTTTTGGATGCAACACACTTGTTATGCAAGTGTCACATAAACATAAATACTCTAGACATTACAAAAAAAATTACTTAATGAAAGATATCCAAATGAGTTTCTTGATGCTTGTAATATGTTTGTGTATTCGGCAATCGCTTTCGAGATGTAGTGAAACTTAGCAAACATGAAATAAACATTTATAGCCTATCTGAAATCCTTGTAGTACGATAAAATATCTTGGTTCAAGCCGTCAGACAAAATAATTTTATATGTACATTAAAATATATACTTACAATGTCGTTATAGATGTGGAATGTTGTGCGATTCCATTCCTTATATATTCATGAAATATGAAAGAACTTTATATGAACTCATTAACTTCTCAAACCTTCATACAAAACAATCTTATATGTACATTAAAAGAGATACTTACAATGTCGTTATAGATATGGAATGTTATGTGATTCCATCCATTATATATTTTTGAAATATGAGAAAACTTTATTTGAACTCATTAAATTCACCTTGGTTTTTGTGTTTGATTGAGCCTTGTATACCGTAACTCCTCCTCCAACGATGAAATATCTAGCTCCAGAGATGTGGGTGAGGGTGGTGAAGGATTAACAACCCATTGTCTTCAATATATTTTTCCCAACATTTTTAAAAGTTTAACCAGTTTCATTTGTTCGATTGATTAAAGCTCAATCACTCACCAAGATGAGGCTCCCAACAATATATTGTGTAACTTTCTCTATGATATCCTGTTAAATTAAATATAAATGTATACTAAAAAACAATGAAATACAAAAAACATGAGATACTTTATCAACAAATACACAAATTTGACCGACCCTAGATCCTAAGTTCCATCCCAAAACTAAAAATATAAAAATATAAAAGGTAAATTGGAGTTCAATTAAGTAGGTAATTGCAACCTAAAAAATTAAAATAATTTAAAACTAAGGAAATCTGGTTTTTGGTTATTTTTTACAAAAACTAGAAACTCAAATTCATCATAGACAACCAAAACCAAAATGTAAGAATAAATACGTATATAGTCAAAACGATTACTTAATTTTAATTTGGAAAACAATATCGAAATCAGAAATTAATTTAAGTTATTCCTAAAGCTAGAGAGGCTTTTGAGTTTACGAGAAGGGAACAAATGGTGGCGTTTTTTACAAAACAAATTGTATAAACATTTTTCATTGCTCAAATAAAATTTGATCTTCTGAGAGTCGTGTATATCTAACACTAATATAAACACTCGTAACCAAAACCATTTTGGATTGCTAACGGAAAACTAAATAAAAACTTGAGGACTCAACTTTTTTCAATTGGTTATGTAGTCATTTTATTTTAAGTTAAAATTTTATTTTTAATTATTCAAAATATATATCGTAAATAATATTTTTTTTTTATTTTTTAAAGATGAGTATTATGATGATTTAATTTTTATTTTCAATAATAATTAATAAAACATATAATTTTTAATGATATTTAACTATAAATATATGACAAGAGAAGAACAAAAAAATATAAAAGACAAAAATATATAAATGATATTTACTTAACAAAATATTTTAAAAACCGACCTATACCCTCAGACCCATTTCTTATGGTAATATTATTTATTAAATTATTTCCAAAAACTTATAGAAATATTATAATCTACGTTTGTCACGATGATGACCATTTGCGACAACATCCCCTTTTATCAAGAACTATCAAACAAATCACAAAGTTCCGAGGATAAAATTGATCCAATAAAGATATTTTATAATGTTCGCTGGAACCTCGTCCTTGATTCTTTTGGCATTATAGGTTTCTGTGACAAGTTAATATCATGGATTGTTTAGTGTATCTCCTTTTATTTTTATCATCTTCATGCAAGTTATTTCCATTTTTAAGGAAAAAAGTAACGACATGAAGTTCAAATTTAATTGGAAATGTCATAAGCTCAAGATAGTTTAACTATGTTTTACGGATGATCTTATGATTTCATACCGTGGCGACACTCATTCCCTCAAACTCATTAAAGATGGTCTTGACGAATTTTTCTACCTCTCGAACCTCTAGGTCAATTCTAGTAAGAGTTGCATATTCCTCTCTACGACTGACATCACTATTCGGAATAATTTGGTCAACATCATTGGTTATGATGTTGGTACCTTCATTGTTAAGTATGTTGAAGTTCTTCTTATCATGAGTTAACTGTCGTTTAATGATTGTTGCCCTCTGCTTGATATGGTCACCTCTATAATTGGTTCATATACGTACAAATATTAATCTTATGATGGTAAGCTCCAACTCATTAAATTGGTCATCTTTGTTGGCCAAGTGTACTAGTCTTTTATTTTCATCATTCCAACCAGGATCTTGAAAAATATGGCCCAATCCCTTCAACAATTTATTTGGTCTAGTCATTAGATGAAATTTTATGGCTCTAAAATTTCTTTTTATAAGTTAACTTTTTCATTCCAGGAAGGCAGCCTTAAGATCCTAAACCTAGGGTCTGGAATCAGACAACCATCCTCAAACATCTGTGGTACATTGTAAGGGTAAAAATATTGTCCATCTGGTGTGATTGGATAAACAATAATAAAAATACAAATAATAAATTTTAGAACATAAACCTTGGTTTTTCTCTTTCCTTGACACGAAGGAAAATTCTATGGCTGAGGCCTCATACTATGAATATGTATAAGATGGTCATCGATAATGAAGAATCTACTTCTTTTTGGCCAAACACATGAATTTATTGGTATCGCATTACATGCAAATTATTATCCGTGATTCAAGGTTTGACAACAATTTAATGGTTTCCGACATCATTATGGATCGCAGCTGGTGTTGGTCTTCCCGAATCATGTTGGGTAAATTAGAAACCGTCACAGTTTTTTAGAGATTCGTGATCTATATCTCTCACTCTCCCCACAGTTTTTTAGAGATTCGTTATCTATATCTCTCACTCTCCCTACCACGTGTTGCATCCTCTATGATTTTGCTTTCACGTTGCATTTGAAAGCTGCTAACACAAAAATTGAGTTCATCCCGAATTACTATAATTGACTAAATTAGCTCACAGACTAACAAACCTCTTGCCTTTTTCATTTATGTCCCGCTTGCTTTGGTACTGTAATTTACCATATATTGCGATAATTTTTTTTAAAAATCTCCGGCTACGATATCTTCTTCGTCCATATAGTATCGCATCATACGCTCTTTAAACTTCGGTTCGAATTTCTTAAAATTAATAAATTTAACCGGGTTAACTTCTATTTTCACATTTATTAAATTTTTTATTTTTTATAATTCATTATATTTTTTTAAACTTCAATTTAAATCTTATAGATTTTACTACTGCATAGTTTTTATCTGTTTATTCCGACTGCATTCCATTTTTAATTATTGTTATGTTATTTTATTTTAGACATTTAATTTTCAGACAAATATTACACTGACCATTTTTCTAAAACAAATTTATAACCCAATATATTATAAATATTATGCCGGCTCTTAAATTAAGACCATGATCCACAACTCCTAATCCCCTCCCCAGCCCAAAAAGAAAATCCTAAACTTTTATATTGGACTAAGACGATCCATTTGTCTTAGTTTATATTATAATTTACAATTCTAACACGAGAAAAAAACCACACACATGCTTAAATGTTTCTCTCTTTCATGTCCGCGTTTTATCCGCCACGTGCACCAAAACTACCGAACTCTATACTCTTTAAGCTTTTACCAACTTGACTTTCCACTTTCCACACGCTCACCATCCCTCTCCCTCTCACTCAACGACACACTCTCGCATATATATACTTCACTCACGCCGCCATATTTCTCATCACTCCAACCAAAACACAGCATAACAACAAAACACAACTACGATACAGAGCTATAAACAAAACTCAACAACATTCAGTCTTCTCATTTTCAAAACGGCGTCGAGTTCCAGTAACATGGTGAAAAAGACATCGGAAATGGAACAGCGAACCGATTCAGTTAAATACACAGGAGTTCGAAAACGAAAATGGGGCAAATGGGTGTCTGAAATCCGACTACCCAACAGCAGAGAAAGAATCTGGCTCGGTTCTTACGACACGCCGGAAAAAGCTGCTCTTGCTTTCGACGCCGCTTCGTTCTGTTTACGTGGAAACACCGCTAAATTTAATTTCCCCGATAACCCTCCTGATATAACCGGCGGCCGATCGATGACTCCGTCTGAAATCCAAGTCGCGGCTGCGCAGTTTGCTAATTCGGAGATAAATCGGAGTCAGAGGTCGAGTCAGGTTTCTGATGTTTCCGGGTCGGGATTGCGAACGGAGTTTTCGTCGCCGTCGATTTCGGATGCTACGATCTTCGACGGTGATTTGAGTTATGATGGGTCGATGGATCTTCTTACTAGTATGAGCTCCGGTAATTACCCGATGGATTACGGGTTGTTTCCCGGGTTTGATGATTACTCTGATGATTTTTTTGCACCCGGTATAGGAGGTGTTGATCATTATGAAGAGCAGGAGATTGTGGATGAGTATTTAAATGAAGGCTCGTTTCTCTGGAATTTTTGAATTTTATATTACCAGATGAATTGGGTCGGGTTGAAATTCTGGATATATTTTATTTTATTTTTTGGGGTCGGACCATTTTGATTTTTTCGGTGAAAGATGGACCGTTATTAAAGGCCTTGTCTTTTCCGGTTTTTGTTAAGATTACTTAACTATATGCAGGTTTAATGTCCATGGAAATAATTCCCTTTGTATATGTATATGTCATATCTATTTTGATAGTTGAAAAAAAAATTCTACTATGTATTTTCATATTGTGGTGCCATTTTTTTATACATAAATTTAGCTTGGCGAATATTTTCAAGAATTTAAGTGGCTCTGAACATATAAAAACTATTAAGTATGTTAAAAAAAAGTTTGGTTAATAAAATATTTTTGATGGTGATACATTTTTATTTTTTTAAAAGAATTTATAAATTTATAGATTAAAAAATCAATAATTTAAAACAATATAGATTTATAAATTATTATTTGAGACCACTTTATTTTTTAAATTTTTTTAACATAAAAACATGAATTTATAAAAAAATCTTTATAAAAATTATTTTTGGACGACTTATCTAGATTGTAAAATTATTGATAAAGGTAAACAAATGATATTTGTTTCTACTAAATTATGTATATTCAAAAAAATTAGACTTGATGAAATAGCACGAAGTTATGGTTTTTTAAGGAAGTTTAGGATATAGTTTCGCATATAAACAATTTTTATATGATGACAACATATAAAAAAACATTAGTCTAGATTACCTGCAAACTAGTGTTGATGGATTATAAACTATTTATTATGTAAGATAATACAACATTTTATGTTACAAATTATTTTATGCAACCCTTGACATATTTTGAAAGACCGTTTCATTTCTTGTGCAATGCATGACATATTTTTATAGTCGATTCTCCCGTTTTAACTTAGAACAAATTCTTATAGACCATACTTATGTTTTGTGCAAAGTAGGAATTAATTTTAGCAATATCATTTTTCTATCTTATGTAAGACATTACATATTAATTTTAGCAATATCATTTTTTATGTATCTTTTATTGAAGATTATACTCAATTCACATTGATTTATATCAGGATATGAAGGTCAGATTTTTTTTGGAATTTATAAAGAATTTCGGGCACTTGTTAAGACTCAACATTTTGTTGTAATAAGATGCTTCAGGTGTGAGTTAAGAGGTGAATATACATCCAATGATTTCACTCAGTTATTTGCATCCGATGGTACCATACATCAGTTTTCTTGTAATCACATCCCTTATTAAATAGTATTGCAGAAAGAAAACATCATCATATTGTTAAGACTTCTCGTTCTTTGCTGACGTTCATACTGTTTTTAAGGAGAAGCAATTTTGACTGTTGTACAGAAAAACTAGATTTAGGGATGTTTCCCTTTCAAAAGTTATACAGAAAACCCCCAGATTATTCTTCCTTACGAGTATTTGGATGTACATGTTTTATCCTTCGTTCTTATGTTGAACGCAACAAATTAGGTCCCAAAACCGCTATATGTATTTTTCTAGGTTATGGTGTTAGACAGAAGGTACCGTTGTTTTGATCCCACTAGTTAGAAGCTTTACATATCAGCTCCTTCATCTAGTGAACAAAAACTCATCCACATCTCATAAGATCTACTCGTACAAGTAAGTCTACCAAACTACCAAATTTTGCGTATTCTTCTTACTTATCTTTTTTTGCTTCTTTCATAGAAAACATATACAATTTATATGAACCCTGGTCATTCAAAGAAGCTGTTTGTGATCCTTGTTGGAAAAATATTATGGTTGAAGAGCTTACAACTCTTTATCAGACTCATACATAGGATATGGTTGAACCTCCACCCAATAAGCATATAATTGGTTATCATTAGGATTTTAAAATTAAAACAAAGTCTAACGGGTATGTTGAAAGATATAAAGCTCATTTTATAACAAAAGGATATTCACAAAAGTATGGTATGGATTATGAGGAGACATTTTCCCTAGTGGAAAAAATGATGACAGTTCGTACTCTAATTGCAGTTGCATCTATTCGCCAATGGAAGATCTTCAAACTAGATATCCAAAATACGTTTCTAAATTGGATCTTTATGAGGAGGTTTACATAACTCATCCCCCGGGTGTTGTTCACATACCATGTGAAGTCTGCCGACTTAAAAAAGCTTTATATGGTCTCAAATAAGTTCCTCATGCTTGGTTTTAGAAATTTTCTACGGTTATTACTTCACTTGGTTTTCTTCCTAGTAATCATGATTCGACATTTTTTATCAGATGTAAAAATGTAGAGAAAATTATTTTATCCCTATATGTAGATGATATGATCATTAAGGGTGATGATATTGATGGTATTGAGGCACTAAAATGTAATTTGGCCCATTAGTTTACGATGAAATACTTGGGACTGTTACGTTATTTTTTAGATATTGAGATGGCTCTATCTCTAAAAGTTTATATCATCTCATACAAAATATATATGATTTATTCAAGCGAACTCAGATTTCTGATAACAGGACGATATATACCCCTTTTGAAATTAATGCTCGATATTCTGTTACTCATGGTGTTCTTTTGGCAGACCCGACTTTATATCGTACTCTCGTAGAGAGCTTAGTATAGCTTACAGTAGACCAGATATAGCTTATGTTGTTCATGTGGTTATTCAGTTTTTCTGATGGTAAAACCTGGTTCAAAGGTAAAACTAGAAGAAAACCTTTATATGGTTGATATTGAGTATTTTTGTAAGAAGTTATGAGAGAAAGGAGAAGTGCGCTTGTATTTAATGTTTTTGGAAAAATTCCAACCCCATTAATGATGTTGGTTGGGGAGTTTATATTGTTTTTCTATGACCCATGGGTCGTGCGGATCATATCATACATTCGGGTCAATCATATGAGCCCTAATCCCAAGAACTAAGGTGCTAAGTGATAAGGAAGAATAAAATACAAGGAGAAAAGTATGAAGAAGAAACATGACAGGAGAGAATAACAAAGAAAAAGTATGATATGACTAAATCGCATAGGTCAAATTCTGTAAGGACTAAATTATATAGGGAAAACTGTGTGAGGACTAAATTGTATAAACTATATAAAGAAGTAGCCATAATGGGAAGAAAGTAAAATGCAAAGACTAAAGGATGTAATTAACGGGAGTTAAAGCGTGTGGGGTCCGCAATTGTACTATAAAAGGACCACACACGCTTCACAAATCCAGAGATAAATAATATGACATTTTGTCTCTCTACTTAACCTAATAACTCGTACTTTATCTCTCTAAAATTGACACTAAGAGAAATCTGTATCACCAAATTGTCACTAAGTAATTCTCGTATCACATAATCACCCATGGACATTCCTAAAACTCTTCAGTGGCGCCGTCTGTGGGAAGCGAGGATCGCTCTGTCGGCAATTGCTTCCTGGAAATAATCCCTGTTCCGAGGAAAACTATGGAAGGGGACGAATTGGTTAACAACTACGAGGAGAACTTGATAGGCGATGATTACCGGAATGATATGGAATACGAGGGAGAAGGAGGTCAGCGAGTCGAAAACGCTTTTGATGACTCAGATCTCCTGGCTCGAAGGAATGAATTGCTGCTAGAGATCGAAAAATTGAAAGCAGAAAAGGAAGCCGCACAGGAGAATCTTCGATCCGAGATAAGGAGAGAGGCTGTCATTGAAAAGGAGGAACGTGAAACTGAATTTCGTCCCAAAAATAGGGACGACAGATATCGGGGACGCGAGCGGCGATCGCCAAGGAGAAGAGAGAGACGCCGTTCGGATTCGGCCGACTCAAGCGATTACTCTCGATACAGCACTTCGGAATCGTCCCCTCGGAAATACCACAGGAAGAAAAAACGTGATCACAGGCATACCGATTTCCGAAAAGGAAGAAGCTCGGAGAGGAAATCCTCGAGGGAAAAAAGTCACCATGCCCGAGGTGGTGATCGGTCTCATGAACAGGCAAAGTATCCTGATAAGAAAGAGGACATGGGCCCTCGGAATTCGGAATGGCAGCAACAATACACTTTACCTTCCGAGGAGGGTTTGTACTTTTCGAATAACGACAATTTACGATCCAACATTTATCGTACGGGTCCCAATTGGAGAGCCTCTCCTCTGTCCTCGGAGATTTTAGTGGGGAACCTTCCGAAGCACTTTGATATTTCAAAGTTAGAAAAATTCGATGGGACTCAGGACCCGGATAACCACATCGAACAATTCAAAAATTTTATGATCAATTTCGACGATGATGATAAGTTGTTGTGCAGAGGGGGTAGCTTCTAAATGGTACAATAGACTTCCGCAGGGCTCCATAAAGAATTTTGATATGTTTTGGAACATCTTCAGGAAACACTTCGTGGGGAGCAAGAAGTTCAGAGCAAACAGAGACATGATCATCTATTGTCGGCAGAAAGTTGGGGAGAGCCTCAAGGATTACACCAATCGTTTTGTCAAAACGAAAACGGACATGGAATATTGTAAAGACTCGGTGGCACTTGCAGCCTTTAGGATGGGTCTGCTCCCCGGATTGTTGAAGGATACGGTAGCGGAGAGCCAAGCAATGACCTTCGGAGCATTACTTGATCAGGTTGAGAAACGAATCTTGGTGGAAGAGACTCAGGCGTCGGAAAAGGGATCTGGGGACCAGTTGGATAAAAACCAATTCTAAAGATCCGAGTCGAGTAACCTTGGCCTCCGTTCTAATGTTCAGGCCAAGAATGCGGGTCAATATCTGCCGAGACAGAAATCAAATCCACAATACTATGACAACCAGCACAATTACAACCAAGGAACGAGACCCATGTCGAATAAGTGGGTTCAACCCGACTACTTTGCAGAGTTGACAGAAAGTGTTGCTACAATATTTGACAAAGCAAAATCTACGGTACCATTCAGAAAGCCTTTTCCCATACAGACTCCGAGGGAAAGCAGAAGCGTCAATAAGTATTGCAAGTATCACGAGGATATTGGACACGACACCAAGGATTGTATAGCGTTTAAGAAAGAAGTGCAAGCCTTAGTTGAGAATGGAATGTTGCTAGAGTTTGTCAAAAATCACTCCCAGAAGAATGCCGCGGTAAAAGCTGTCACGAAAAACATTGACACGACCATGGTGATTTTCGAAGGGATTGACAACTTTGACATTGAACAGGAATATTTAGACCCTAAGAAGGGGAGGAACAATGTCAATATGGTGGAAGAGATTATTCTGAAGGGGAGGGTGGATAGCCTCTGCGCTTTCTTCGACTCTTTGGCAATTTTCGAAGGATACACTATTGCGGGAAATTCTAACAGCTCCCGCAAGAGGCACATGGTCAACCTAACTACCCAGATCGAAGCGGGGGTGTCGGAACAAATGCACCGGTCGCCTTCCCCTATCATTTGTTTTGATGATGATGACATGCGAAATGTCGCAGGCCCCCACGAAGATGCGGTGGTGATCGCTGCGGGCATCTCTGGGGATCAAATTCAGAAAATACTTATTGATACAGTGAGTTCAGCAAATATATTGTTTATGAGCACTTACCGGAGAATTTCCGACCCACCAGTTATCCGAAAATCCGACAGGACTATAGTGAGCTTCATTGGTGCTACAACAATGGTGGTAGGAGAATTTCAGTGTGTGGTCGAATTGGGCCGAGGGCTGTTCAAGAAGGAGGTTGAAGTACTGTTCATTGTCGTTGACGCGCCGACATCGTATAACGCCATCCTAGGCCGCTCTTGGTTATCCCGGATGCACGACGTAATCTCGACGGTGCATCAATGCTTGAAGTACGTGGTAGGAAATAACATTGGGATAATCCGGAGTAGCCAGAAGATGGCACGAGAGTGTTACCAGATAGCCCTGTCCTCGAAGGGGGTTCAGGGAGAAACTTCAGACAAAGCATATCAATTAAAGGGGTCTTCCCCCGAAATCATCCCATGCGATGATCCGAGGGAGGCCCCCGGATTTCAGGTTCCCGAAGGAGATTCTGCGACACATGAATTTGCGAGTGGCAAATTTCTGAAGATTGGAGTCAACCTCTCTCCAGAATTCAAGGAGAAGTTAATTGCTTTTTTATCTGATAAACTTGATATGTTTGCTTGGTGTGCACAGGATGTCACTAGGGTGCCGTCAGAAATTGTGTGTCATAAACTCGCGGTACGACTTGATGTCCGACCCATAGTCCAGAAAAGAAGACCTGTCTCCTTGGAAAAGGCCACGGCGATTCTGTTGGAGGTCGAGAGGCTACTGAGCATAGGTCATATTCGCGAGTCGCATTATCCCGTGTGGGCGTCGAATCCAGTGTTGGTGCAAAAGAAGAATGGCAAATGGAGAATGTGTGTTGATTTCACAGATTTAAACAGACCTTGTCCTAAAGATCCATTCCCTGTGCCTCGCATCGATCAGTTAGTAGATTCGACCTCCGGGAATATAATATTTTCGTTTATGGACGCTTACTCAGGATACAACCAAATCCGATTAGCCGCTAACGATGCGGAAAGCACTTCTTTTATCACCGGGCGAGGTTTATATTGCTACAGGGTCATGCCGTTCGGATTAAAAAACGCGGGGGCAACCTATCAGCGCCTAGTCAATAAAACCTTTGAGGGGCAGATTGGGCGGAACATGGAGGCCTATATCGATGATATGCTAGTCAAAAGTGCGCGGGACGAAGACCATTTCGCCGACTTAGCAGAGACATTTCGAAATTTAAGTAGAGTCAATCTAAAACTCAATCCGGAGAAGTGCATTTTCGGGGTGAGGTCAGGCAAATTTCTCGGATACATGAGGCAGATCCCGAGCAGCTAAAAGCTCTGATCACGATGACCCCCCCCCCCCCCCCCCCCCCCCGAAATATTATGGAAGTACAAGTTCTGACAGGGAGATTGGCCGCTCTGAATAGGTTCATTTCTAGGTTTTCAGATAAATATGCTCCATTTTTCAAGGTGTTGTGAAATGCGAAACAGTTTTGTTGGACCGAGGAATGTTCGACCGCTTTTCAAAAAATTCAAGAATATTTGACGTCTCCTGAGGTTTTGTCTAAACCATTGGTGGGAGAGACATTAATTATCTATGTAGCAGTATCAGGATGTGCGGTCGGCGCCGTTCTCCTCCGCGAAGATGACTCTCTCCTAAGGCATATCTATTATGTCAGTAAGAGTTTGCTGGATGCGGAGAAGCGATATATCACATTGGAGAAGGTAGCTTTAGCGCTGGTAACGGAGGCTCGAAAGATGAGACCCTACTTCCAGGCACATCCTATCATTGTTCAGACGACATTTCCCCTGAAGAGTTTATTACAAAGGCCTGACATCTCTGGCAGGATGACTAAATGGTCGGTGGAACTGGGAGACTTCGACATAACGTTTGAGCCTCGAACGACGATAAAAGCCCAAGTTTTAGCCGATTTCATGGTCGAGTTCCATTCGGATAGAGAGGAAAAGGAAGTGCACGACTTTGTTGGTGAAGAGGAATGGGTGATACGGACGGATGGGGGGTCGAACATCTCAGGAAGTGGGGCAGGTATCCAATTGATTTCCCCAAAAGGGGTAGCTATGTTCCAAGCCATTCGTTTCGGTTTTAAGGCTACTAACAATGAAGCTGAGTATGAGGCTGCTCTAGCAGGCTTGCGTTTGGCTTAGATATGTGGGGCTCGAAATATTAAACTGATCAGTGACTCACAGTTGGTGATACATCAAGCTTCAGGAGAGTCTGAGGCCAGGAAAGATAAGCTGATACAGTATTTGAAGATATTGAAAGATTTGGCATCCGAATTTGAGGAAGTCAAGTATGAGCATGTTCGAAGGGAGTTAAATGCTGTCCCAGATTCTCTTGCCTCCGTTTCACGGGCGGAAGGTTATCCATGGGTTTTGGTTCAGGAGTGCCCTTCGATCTCGATTGGCGAGGAGCATACAATGAACATCTTGGAGGAAAGCAACGTGATTACGAATGATTGGAGGACGGCCATCATCGATTTTCTGGCCCATGATATTTTACCTGTCGAAAAGTACGAAGCTAGGAAAGTCAGATTCAAGTCTCATGGCTATATCCTGTTGGGAGGAGTGCTGTATAAAAGATCTCTGAGTCAACCATTATTGAGGTGTCTGAGTGGGCCCGAGTCGCAAGTTATCCTGTCCGAATTGCACGATGGTGAAGGATCTGCCCATTGTGGGTATAAGGCATTAATTCGGAGAGTGTTTCTGGCTGGCTATTATTGGCCTACTATCGCGGCCGATGCAAAAGAATTAGTCAAACGATGTGACACGTGCCAACGCTACGCTAATGTAATTCACAAACCTGGGGTGTTACTGGAAATCATTTCAGAGGAAGTCCCATTTGACAAATGGGGCATTGATCTAGTTGGGCCCCTGCCAATGGTGTCTAGGGGCCGAAAGACTATAATTGTAGCAGTCGACTGTTTTTCTAAGTGGGTAGAGGCTGAGCCGCTGGCAGGGACAAAGGCCAAAGATGTGATCAAGTTTGTCATATCTAACATTTGTTGTCGTTTCGGTATACCATTGCAGATCACCACTAGATAACGGACCTCAGTTCGATAACAAGGAGTTCCAAAGTTTCTGTGTATCAAGGGGTATACAACAATGTTTTTCAGCACCATTTCATCCTCAGGCTAATGGGCAAGTGGAGGCGACTAATCGCACGATTCTCGACGGTTTGAAGAAGAACCTGGAAGGAAAAGCGGGGAAATGGCCCGACTATCTACAGGAATTATTGTGGGCATACCGGACGACTCCGCGAACGGCCACTGCTGTGTCTCCATTTGCCTTAGTATATGGAATGGATGTCGTTGTCCCTCCATAGATTATTTTTCCCTCACATCGCGTAGAAACATATGCCTCCGACACGAATGACCAGAGTAGAGCACTGGCCTTAGACTTGGTTGAAGAAAAGAGACAGCAAGCACAGTTGACATCCCTCCATTATCAAACTCTTATGAGGAGTCGATACGCGTCTAAGGTAAAGCACAGAGATTTTAAAGTAGGGTACAGAGTCCTACGAAAAGTTTTCTTGCACACCAAAGACAAGAGTTTGGGAAAGTTGGGACCGAATTGGGAAGGTCCCTATAAGGTCACTGGGAAGATAAAACCGGGCACATATCGATTAAAAGACAAGGAAGGGCGATATCTCCATCTCCCTTGGAACATTGAGCACTTAAAATTGTATCTTGATTGATGAGCTAGCTAGCGAGTAACGATTGTATTTTTTCTTCTTCTTTATATCCCTTAGAACAAAATTTAGCGAGGGCACACTCTTTCCTACCCTGTTAGGCACAGGAAGGTTTTAATGAGGTGTTTCGATGAGCTGCTTCAATACAAAGAATTCTTTGCCTTAACTATTTTCGGGTCACAGTAAAATGTGCCTCGAACTCGTGCTTCTTCGAACTATTTTTGGGTCACAGTAAAATGTGCCTCAAACTCGTGTTTCTTCGAACTATTTTCGGGTCACAGTAAAATGTTCCTCGAATTCATGTCTCTTCGAACAATATTTGGATCACACTCAAGTGTGCCTCGAATTGTTTGTGACTTTATTATTATTTGGGTCACACTCAAGTGTGCCTCGAATTTTTTGAGACTTTATTATTATTTGGGTCACACTCACGTGTGCCTCGAATTTTTTGAGACTTTATTATTATTTGGGTCACACTAAAGTGTGCCTCAAATTTTTTGAGACTTTATTATTATTTGGGGCACATTGATGTGTGCTTCGAATCCAATTTGTCTTTATTAATATTTGGGTCACATTAATGTGTGCCTCGAATCCTAGCTACCTTTATTAATGTTTGGGTCACAATAATCTATCTCATAATATTACCTCTCCAAGTTGTTAGGTAGGACATAATAAAGGTTCGAAGGATTTGTCTCTTCGGATTATTAATGAGAACATAACATTTGGGGCTTTGGATTGAAATTATGCATAAAAATGAAGCTTTATCACTGACCTTACAAAATCAGAACATGTATCATCAAATTAGCGCGGTACAACATGCCTTAGTCGCATTACAAAAAATGGCCCTATTTGGCCATACACAAAACATCAACACCTTATACATTTCCCTCAGTCTGAATTTTTCGAAGAGACACTCCTCTCAGCCTCTGAATCTTCGCTATCACTTACTATTATGTGGGGATGACGAAGTTCCGAGGGGACAAGTTTCCAAAAACTCCCTAAGTTATATTCAGGATGCTCAGCATGGATTTGGGTGAGCAAACCAGCTCGAGTAGTGGCATCCCGGGCTTGCAGCTTACTTGTGCACGTCGCTGCATAAGTATCCACAGCCTTGTCCTTCTCTTCCTCGACTTGGCTAGGAAAGTTCTTGACCCGTTTCAGTAGCTGATCTCGGTCTTCTTTCACCTTTCTAAAGGCCTCGGTACACTCTGTGAATCCATCGCAAGCCAAACGATGTCCTTTTTTGTACTCAGCTATCAACAGCTCTTGAGCATCAGTCTTCTTTTTATACAAGTCCATCTCTTCTTGACAACACCTCTCCAGCATTATCACATAATTTTCGGAGGCAGATAGTCGCTCGTATAAGGCATCGGCTTGGCCCTCGATCACTGCGTGTTGCTTCTTGGCCTCTTCGAGCTGAGAGGCGGCTAACATCGATTTAAACTTGTAGTGATTTTTGCGCTTTTCAAGGTTTCGCAGCTTTTTGCCCCTATTTACTGAGGTGTGCAGCAATTTTCGAAGGGACATAGAGAATTCATCATCCAAGGGAACTTCGAAGGAGATCGATGGAGACCCTAATGCTGCAGAATCAAACTCAGAAAACCCGCCTCCAAGAGTGTCTGGATCAATGTGCTGAGGAGGGTTACTCCGAGGGATGGGAATAGGTGCTAACCTTGGACTATGTTCGAGGGGGACAGGGTGAGAAGCCTCAGTCAGAGGCAAATGTGGAGAATGATGAGAACTTTCCTCGGGAGAATGGCCACCTCTGTCCTTAGGTTCACTTGAGATTTCTTGGACATTTTCCCCTAGAGCAGCTCCTTGATTGTCTTCGGGCGTCTCTCCACCCTCCGATAATTCTTGGATGGGTTCGAGGACACCCTTACCCTTCCTATCTCTTGTCTTGGCATCCTTTTTTGATGGCAAGATGGGAGCATGGGGAGGAGGAATGGAGTCCGACGACCCAGCATTGTTTGGTGGAGGGACGGGGTTTGTCGACCCAGTATTGTTCGGGGGAGGAGGCCCTTGGTTGTTGACCGTTTCTTCAAGGTTAAGTTGTTGAGTCGTTAAAAATCATCTTCCGAAGGATCCCCAACATGACTCTAGTAGATCTCTCAAGATTTTTTGTCCCCGATTGAAAGTCAGTGAGTAAAAGGGAAAGAAGGGATTCCTGGCCAAACCAGCAAGGCCAATGAGTTGCTCTAACGAAAATTCATGATCTGAGAGTCTTGAGGCCATGATGCAGGCCATCAGAGTAAACCACATGTTGGGACCAACCTGCGAAGGACAAAGGTCTATCTTTGCCAAATATTTGATAAAGAAGGGGTCTAAGGGATACCTTAGCCCCCAGTTCATGATCTCGGTATATACCACCAACTCGTTGTCCCTCACTGATAAAGGTGTCTCTCATTCCGAGGGAAATATGATGGTAATATAGGAAGGGATGCACCATCGGGCCCTCAGCATCGCCTCTTCGTCCTTCGAAAAATATTTGTATCTGATGTTGGAAAGGGCCACCATATGCTTATTTTCGATGCCCCGAATGTTGCGACCATCAATATTGTCTAGTTCCAAGGGTAGCACAATATCCCCTTTCGATTTTGGAGCAATCCGACGGGCTTGCTCTTCGGATATTGTTTGGGACGAGGACGTGGCATTATTCGAAGAACCCAAAGGTGGAATCACTGGCACTTTTGTTTCGAGGGGCGTTGTGGCAGGTTTTTTCCCTTTGACATCTCGACTCTCATTTCGCCTATTGAGCATATCATCTTCGGTAATGAGCGTTTTCGAAGGCGAAAATCGAGTCCCATGAATCGTCATAGATGGAGTAGAAGGCAGACTTGATTCATCTCCTTCGTTTCTTCGGGGAGGACTATTAGAGGTCCGATGAGGGCTTGTGGATATTCGTGGAGGACTGGCAGAAGATCGAGGAGGTCTGGTAGACGTTCGAAGAGGGCTAGCAGATGTTTGAGGGAGATTTTCGAGGACTGTTGGTGACGTAGGCTCCCAAATGACTAGGGGCGCCTCCCTGGCACGCTTTCGCTCATGAGAGACTTTCCTATCCTTGTGAGACTTCTTTCTCTTCCCGGACAAGTGTTTATGCTGCCTGTCCTTACCCATGTCTCCGAGGGGGTTAGAATCGTCATGCAGGCTTTGTCGAGCGACTTTGAGAGGGATAATTGCAGTCGAATCTGCTGAGGGAGGCCAGGCACCAAAGAAAGTGGTAGTTGATGGTGGGGGTTGAGGCCTCACGTCTTCACCAGCAGCAACTCTATCTTCGAACCTCTTACTGATTAACAACCACTCAGGAATCTGACGGGGTTTATTCGCCAGCTTTATCTCTCTAGAAATGATTGAACAAAAGTTGAGTTAATGAGGAGAGAAGGTGAGTATTAATAGGAGAAGCTGGGCTTTCCTGACATATCAGGCCCAGGGACTTTTTCTAGTGTTTGCATAGGGACCGTATAGTCCATATAGGTGTGAAATATTCTGACACTAGCCACAAGAGAAGATGAAGAGTTTTTCTGCCAGAAAATGTCAGGGGGAAATGAAGAGTTTTCTGTCAGAAAATGTCAGGGAATAAGGAACGTTTTCAAAAAAGATATGCTAACACATGTATTTGTTTAATAACGTCATGATAAAGATTAAATCCTGGCACCCCTTTTAGCCAGAGTCGGGGGGCTTAGATGGCTAAAGTGGTGCAAGGATTGAGGGACTACTCGGTTATCAGAAGAAGTTCGAAGAACGATTTTGCGAGGAAACATTTCCCTCAGTCTGGTGAAGTTCAAAGAGTGATTTATGGCTTCGATGGATCGAGGCAAACTGTGGAAATTTGAAGAAAGAAAATATTCGAGGAAAATGATTCCTGCCTTTCAAAAGCAATTTTTCAAGGGTATGTGAAGTGAGCAATTGGAGAATTATTCATTCCAGGTAAAAGAACTTTTACTAGGACTGGGGGGGCTACTGATAAGGAAGAATAAAAGACAAGGAGAAAAGTGTGAAGAAGAAACATGACAGGAGAGAATAGCAAAGAAAAAGTATGATAGGACTAAATCGCATAAGGAAAATTGTGTAAGGACTAAATTGTATAGGGAAAACTGTGTGAGGACTAAATTGTATAAACTATATAAAGAAGTAGCCAGAATGGGAAGAAAGTAATATGCAAGGACTAAAGGATGTAATTAACGGGAGTTAAAGCGTATGAGGTCCGCAATTGTACTATAAAAGGACCACACACGCTTCACAAATCCAGAGATAAATAATATGACATTTTCTCTCTCTACTTAACCTAATAACTCGTACTTTCTCTCTCTAAAATTGACACTAAGAGATTTCTGTATCACCAAATTGTCACTAAGTAATTCTCGTATCACATAATCACCCCTGGACATTCCTAAAAATATTCACTAAGAACATTGCTGAATTATGGTTCCACTTAAGTTACTATTCATCATTCAGTTTTATTTAATCTGTCCAAAATGTCGTTCGGATAATACCAGAACCACTATCACAGGCTTCCAGCGATATCCAGTCTGATCATATAGCCCCCTTAGCTCTTTCAAAAAATCTTCGGAAGAACTAACCATGATGAATAATGTCGGATCTGCCTTTGAAGTGAATTTGAAAGGTCAGTCAATCAGTTCAAAGGTCGCGACTTTATTATTAGTCCTCTGTTATACATTCCAGTTTCTAGCTGGACCTACTAACCGTTTTCTCCTGGGTAATTGTAGCTAAACTTCTAAAATTAATGGGGCTATAGTTAATAGAATTTAATTATTATTTAGTCGATTCACATCCCCTAGGTAAAACACTCAAGTAAATTCTTTTGCTATATAAATATGATTTTTTTACTATTTATATTTCTAAAGTAAGAAAATATTAAAATTTCAAATCTAGAGAGAGAAGCTTAAAATTATCACAAGTGTTCAACTTCTCCAATACTTCTCAGGATTTTTATGTTCACAGCAAGAACCGCCTTAGTTAAATGAGGTTGGCTCAATTTATCCGAGTTTGATAAAGAGAAAAGAGAGGCCATAGTCGTTGTCGGACTACCTACCTCTCCTGGTGGATTAATTATAGAAGAGATATCAAAGCCATACATGAGTTTATCTACTCATAGACCCTCAATAGTTTTCAGAAAACCTTCTCTCGTTCTATCTTTAACAAATCTTGAACAACCAGAACTACCAGTTCAGATAATCAAAACACCTTTTACCAAAACCAGAGCCGTTATCAATCGTAAAGCTCCATCCCCTTTCATTTCTATGGGGTCTGGTATAGGAGGGAATACACCTCGAAGGGTTACTAGGCTTTCTAAAGCCAAAACTACAACTTCATATGCCAATGATGCAAAGAAACTCAAAGAAGGTTCTACAATGGTAAAGTCTCCCGTACTGCCCACTCCGGATCCAAATCCACCAATTCCACCCACCGATCCTTCCCATATCAAAAAAGAGGATACTGCCCTCAAGTTGGCTGACGATCTGCCACAAATAATAGAAGAAAAGATGGATTATACTGGAGATGACACTCCATTTGAGACATCCGGTCAAACCGGTGACACTAATTTAGTTCGGGAAAAGAATGAAAATATCAACCGCAGACTCTGAACCGCTTCTAGAGTTTTTGTGAGGCGAATATGGCCCAACTTCTCCAAGGTCAGTGTTAAGTATCTACTCGGACTTCAAAAAAATTCCTACGTATATACTCATACAACTGAATTGGACCAAATTAGGAAAAAAATGAGGTTTTCCAGAGTCTGTCAAAGTAAGGATTCATATCCTCGATGAGACTACTAATGGTATATACCGAAGTGCTCAAATAGGGCCTTCGGTTCCCTTTGGACCAGAGATTGTGAGATACTTCCATTTTGTGAATTTATTCCTAAGTTAGCTAAGTCTTAATGTTTGGTATACATTAGTGACCAACATCATAGCTTCAAGGATTTCTAAAATTCTGATGCCCATTGAGCGTTCACTGTTGTGGCCAGTTTAATCATCATATTCTCTTATATTATTTCAACATAAGGAATAATTATAAAGTTGTTGATGACCTTCTAGAAGCTAACAAGCCTTGGAGGACCCAATTTCTCACCTTCAGTGGTGGTTGGGAGAATGGCAAGAAAATCAGAGCCAAGGAAAATCCATGTTTGTTGACCGGATACTGGAAAAAGCTCAGGTAAACACTTTATGACTCTCTTTACTGTGTATTAATATTAGATTGTACATCGGGTTTTTATATTAAATTGAACATCTGATGTTGATATGAAATTATACTTCGAATTTTGACATTAAGTTGTACTCATGATTTGTCTTTTAGTGTTTTCAAAGATGTTATCAAAACATTTGGAGGAGAGACGAACCACTTTTACAAAGCTGAATCAATGGGCCACAGAAAATTGGAGAACTGGTTTCCACAATTGTTTTACTGCAGCAAACATGGTGAGGGTTCATTTGTGGAGAGCAAGCTCAACCACAGAGCTCTCATGGGAACAGTTTACCAGTCCTCCTGAAGCTGTTGAGATCTTCAAAAAGACAAAGGAGAAGATGGTAAGCTTTATTTACCAGCTAGGAATAAGTCTCTTACTCATCTTGAAAAAATCAAGAAGAAGAAAAAAAAAGTGGAGATACCTCTCAAGGGCTTCCCGATGTGGGTTGTTCAAGATGCTAGGTGAGATTAATGATGCATTGTTTGAGGCTTTCGGGGTTACAGTAGGTGAGGATAAAGAGCGACCGAACTCTCCAAGGTCTAAGAGGAAGAAAGGGCAGAAGAGGATTAAAGAAGGGAGTGATAAAAAAACAGAAAAAAAAAGTTGACCCTGGTTCGGAGGTCATAATCCGACCCAAAGTTCTTCCCTCCATTACTCCTATTGAATTTCCTTCCTAAGAAGAAGTACATGTCGAGCCTCTCTCTCTAGTGTTTCATGTTGCTAACCAGCCTTCTCTTCAAGACGAACTGAATTTAGACGACCTAGGAAATTTTTACTTAAGCGAGTTTGATAAATAGGATTTTGACAAGGCTTTCCCCCAATGCACTACCATTACCAATGTTGTTACTCATGATAATGAATCCTTTGAATTGTCCAGTGAGCATGATACTCTGGGCTATGCAATTTTAGGTTATATAAGGCCAATTGTTGACTTAGAGAGGCAAGTCAGATCTCAAGCCAGTGATATTGTTTCCCTTCATACTGAAAATCAAGGCCTGAAGAATTCCATTACGACCAAACAGAGAAAGGTTACGACCAAACAGAGAAAGGTTGAGAATTTGATCAAGGAAAAAGAACAACTTAATGGATATTTGGTTCAAGCTAAGTCCGATCTTGAAAAATCACAGACAAACTATACCAAATTGCAATCTACCACTTCTCAAGAACTTAATTTCTTGAATGAAACACTGACCAAGAAGAAGAATGTGAATGATCTATTATCTAAGGAGAAGAAGGAATTACAAGATTTTCTCAATAAAATTGATGATGAGATCACCTCTTTGAAAGAGACAAAGGCCCAAGATATACCCGTTGCAAGGAACAAATATGTTGGAGGGGTGTTGAAATCCATGGAACGAAGGAAAGAATCTGTTAAATCAGATTTGGTCCTTTTATCCATGAAATGTTTCTCAAACGATTTCTTGGAAAACCGTGGAGTTGTGTGCCTGTGAAGATATTCCCTTTCATACAATAACACAAAATGATAATTTCAACATCACCTCGGACGAATCCGAATCTATTAACAAAACTGAGGAGGACTCAAATGATGACAAAAAGGAAAAAGAATAACATAATACTGAAAAAAAAAAACTAAAATGAACGAGCCTTAAGATTAATTATTTTTACTGTGTTGGTATTTTGAATGGAATTCTTTTGGAGTATATAAGACATTTTGTTATTTTAACATCGGATTTTCTAGAAACTCTTATTTGTCAGTGTCTTCATTCACATGCTTAAATGTTTCTCTCTTTCATGTCCGCGTTTTATCCGCCACGTGCACCAAAACTACCGAACTCGTTAAGCTTTTACCAACTTGACTTTCCACTTTCCACACGCTCACCATCCCTCTCCGGCTCTCCCTCTCACTAAACGACACACTCTCGCATATATATACTTCACTCACGCCGCCATCTTTCTTATCACTCCAACCAAAACACAGCATAACAACAAAACACAATCACCATACAGAGCTATAAACAAAACTGAACACCATTCAGTCTTGTCATTTTCAAAACGGCGTCGAGTTCCAGTAACATGGTGAAAAAGACATCGGAAATGGAACAGCGAACCGATTCAGTTAAATACACAGGAGTTCGAAAGCGGAAATGGGGCAAATGGGTGTCTGAAATCCGACTACCCAACAGCAGAGAAAGAATCTGGCTTGGTTCTTACGACACGCCGGAAAAAGCTGCTCTTGCTTTCGATGCCGCTTCGTTCTGTTTACGTGGAAACGCCGCTAAATTTAATTTCCCCGATAACCCACCTGATATAACCGGCGGCCGATCGATGACTCCGTCTGAAATCCAAGTCGCGGCTGCGCAGTTTGCTAATTCGGAGATGAATCGGAGTCAGAGATCGAGTCAGGTTTCTGATGTTTCCATGTCGGGATTGCGAACGGAGTTTTCGTCGCCGTCGATTTCGGATGCTACGATCTTCGACGGTGATTTGAGTTATGATGGGTCGATGGATCTTCTTACTAGTATGAGCTCCGGTAATTACCCGATGGATTACGGGTTGTTTCCCGGGTTTGATGATTTCTCTGATGATTTTTTTGCACCCGGTATAGGAGGTGTTGATCATTATGAAGAGCAGGAGATTGTGGATGAGTATTTAAATGAAGGCTCGTCTCTTTGGAATTTTTGAATTGTTTATACCAGATGAATTGGGTCGGGTCGAAATTCTGGATATATTTTATTTTTGGGGTCGGACCATTTTGATTTTTTCGGTGAAAGATGGACCGTTATTAAAGGCCTTGTCTTTTCCGGTTTTTGTTAAGATTACTTAACTATATGCAGGTTTAATGTCCATGAAAATAATTCCCTTTGTATATGTCATATTTATTTTGATAGTTGAAAAAAAAATTATACTATGTATTTTCATATTGTGGTGCCATTTTTTTTACATAAGTTTAGCTGGGGGAATATTTTTCAAGAATTTAAGTGGCTCTAAACGTATAAAAAACTATTAAGTATGTTAAAAAAAAGTTTGGTTAATAAAATATTTTTGATGGTGATACATTTTTATTCTTTTTAAAAGAATTTATAAATTTATAGATTAAAAAATCAATAATTTAAAACAATATGGATTTATAAATTATTATTTGAGACCACTTTATTTTTTAAATTTTTTTAACATAAAAACATGAATTTATAAAAAATTCTTTATAAAAATTATTTTTGAACGACTCATCCATATTGTAAAATTATTGATAAAGATAAACAAATGATATTTGTTTATACTAAATTATGTATATTCAAAAAAATTAGACTTGATGAAATAGCACGAAGTTATGATTTTTTAAGGAAGTTTAGGATATAGTTTCGCATATAAACAATTTTTATATGATGACAACATATAAAAAAACATTAGTCTAGATTACCTACAAACTAGTGTTGATGGATTATAAACTATTTATTATGTAATATAACACAACATTTTATGTTACAAATTATTTTATGCAACCCTTGACATATTTTGAAAGACCGTTTCATTTATTGTGCAATGCATGACATATTTTTATAGTCGATTCTCCCGTTTTAACTTAAAGCAAATTCTTATAGACCATACTTATGTTTTGTGCAAAGTAGGAATTAATTTTAGCAATATCATTTTTCTATCTTCTGTAAGAAATTACATATTAATTTTAGCAGTATCATTTTTTTATGTATCTTTTATTGAAGATTATACTCAATACACATTGATTTATATCAGGATATGAAGGTCAGATTTTTTTGGAATTTATAAAGAATTTCGGGCACTTGTTAAGACTCAACATTTTGTTGTAATAAAATGCTCCAGGTGTTAGTTAAGAGGTGAATATACATCTAATGATTTCACTCAGTTACTTGCATCCGATGGTACCATACATCAGTCTTCTTGTACTCACATCCCTTAGTATGTGAGAA
Organism: Limnanthes douglasii subsp. nivea; assembly: GCA_036936605.1. Lineage (NCBI taxonomy): Eukaryota > Viridiplantae > Streptophyta > Magnoliopsida > Brassicales > Limnanthaceae > Limnanthes > Limnanthes douglasii. The sequence continues at coordinate 12,274,653 of JAUPFV010000004.1, read as the reverse complement.
GCTTTACGTATCTCGACATGTTTAATTACTTGTGCATATCCCATTTTATTCGATTCCAACATAACCACATGATATAACAAAAACTGAACTTCGGACTATTGATCCTTCTGAAAATAATAGCGACATACTCATTGACATTGATGTACCAGCTCATGAGACTTCAACGACAGTTGATGCTACTTATGCTTCATCAATGCATATGCATGAGTCAGCTCCTTCATCTGGTGAACAAAAACTCATCCACATCTCATAAGATCTAATCGTACAAGTAAGTCTACCAAACTACCAAATTTTACGCATTCTTCTTACTTATCTTTTTTTGCTTCTTTCATAGAAAACATATATATTTATATGAACCCTGGTTATTCAAAGAAGCTGTTTGTGATCCTTGTTGGAAAAATGTTATGGTTGAAGAGCTTACAACTCTTTATCAGACTCATACATGGGATATGGTTGAACCTCCACCAAATAAGCATATAATTGGGATTTTAAAATTAAAACAAAGTCTAACGGGTATGTTGAAAGATATAAAGCTCATTTTATAACAAAAGGATATTCACAAAAGTATGGTATGGATTATGAGGAGACATTTACCATAGTGGAAAAAATGATGACAGTTCGTACTCTAATTGCAGTTGCATCTGATGAGTCTGAATTCAGGATGCTCCCCGAACAGGGGCAAATCGGTCTAGTCTCTCCGAATACCGGACAGGTTACATGGACAGGGATCGAACAGGTCACTTGGACCGGACAGATTTCTGTGAACACTATGAACTTAAGGCTGTTCGAACTATGACAAAAGTACTAAAAAACCTAAACACTTCTTGACTAAGCTACTTGCTCTCCTACTTAGAGCTCATGGGTCTTTGAACATGACTCGGGTCCGTTAAACATGACCCAAAAGCCCATAAGGGCCCAAACATTACACTATAAATACCCAACCACCCGCATTAACTAGGGGTAATGAGAATTAACTGCTACCAAGCTGCTTAATCATCCCTCTACTCTCTACCCTAACTGTTAAACACCTACACACCACTGTTAAACACCCACACACCACTGTTAAACACCCACACACCACTGTTAAACACCCACACACCACCTTAAAACTCCACTTGAAATTACCAGCCTACCCTCAGGCAATTATTATCCACACCAAATTGGCGACCACAGTGGGAGGCGACGGTGCCTGAATCAAGCATTCAAAACCAGCTAAAAAACTCTGTCCGAATGAATCCGGACAATCCAGAGCTACCACCAGCTTTACTCGAAGTGGTGGGAGAGAACGATGAATACACTGTCGAAGAGCGTGACAGGTTGAAAGGTGAAATAGAAGCTCTGAGGGCAGAAAAGGCCAAGATGGGCGTGAAAGAGAAATCCAAAGCATCAGTTGCTCATCATACCGACAACCCCAGAGAGCCTGAGGCTTCAAAAACTCATGTGAGCACCAAAAAGACACATGCCAGTTCTAAAAAGTCTCACCGGTCCAAGCCTGTGGAGAGTTCTGACTCGAGCTCAGAATCTTCAGATAGCTCTTCGGACAGTAAGGGAAATGAAAAATCCTTGTCCTCTAGCAGCGACGAGGGTCGAACCAGAAAAAAGCAAAAGCAGGTTAAGAAATATTCAAGAAAAAGAGACAGACATGGAAGAATGAAAAGGCATATTGGCAAGGGATCATCTCACCACCGGAGGTATACGGACAAGATGTTGATGGATCCCTTTGCTTTCCACGATGAACCAGGTATCTTTGCAACTCCCAATGAGGATACTGTGTTTAGCCATGGAAGGAATTGGAGGCAGTCTCCACTGTCTTCTAAAATTCTGTCCGGAAACCTCCCCAAGAGGTTTGATAGCACTAAAATAGAGAAGTACGATGGCAGTACTGATCCGGACAATCATCTGGAGCAATTCAAGAACTTCATGATGAACTTTGATGATGATGATAAACTACTCTGTAGGGCATTCTCCCAATCTTTTACGGGGAGTGCTCTGAAATGGTACAACAGCCTGCCTCAGGGTTGTATTAAAGATTTCGATACCTTTTGGGTGGCTTTTCAAAGGCAGTTCGTAGGGAGTAAGAAGCTGAAGGGCAATGGAGACACCATAATCCATTGTGCCCAGGAGCCAAATGAGTCCTTGAAAGAGTACATAAGCCGTTTTGTGAACACAAAGAATGGGTTGGCTGATTGCTTCGAACAAGTGACAATAGCATCCCTAAGGTAAGGTTTGAACCCAGGCAATCTGGCTGATTCGGTAACCAGAAAGAAGGCCATGACCTGGGGAGGGTTGCTAAATCAGGTTGGCAAACAAATAAACGTTGATGAAACAAAGAAAACCAGGGTGCACAGACAGGTGAAGTCCACCCCAGTGGCACCAACTCCAAATCAAAATCAGTCCGGGAACAAAGCAAGAGAAACCAGACAGGGGCATGGTAGGGCAAAAGCTCAGTCTCAGCCAGCTACTCCTGCTCAAAATCAATAATCCAGAAACAAGAGAGGGCCATGGGTTCAACCGGAGTGGTTCGCAGAGTTAAAAGAAAGCGTGGCCACTATTTTTGATAAAACAAAAGATGAGGTACATTACCGGAGACCAGCAACCTTGCAGTCTCCCAGAGAGCATCGTAACAACTCATTTTTCCAATATCACAATGATATCGGCCATACCACTGATGATTGCATAGCATTGAAACAAGAAGTTCAAAACCTGATTGAAAGGGGAAAGTTGGGAGCATACGTTAAGAGAAAAGAAGGCAACAGGCCTGACAACACTCACCGGGTTGGTCCAAGTAATGCTGCTCCGGAGGGAGCCATGGTTATAGTTGAAAGGTTTGATGTGGAATCTGAATACTTGGATCCTGATCCAACTCGAAACAGGGTGGGTGCTATAGAGGAATGTTCTAGGTCGGTCTCCGGGCTCATTATATTTTTTGAGTCACTTACAATTTTCGGAGGGGACACTATGACAGCTCCTACTGCTTCTTCGAGAAAGAGGCACGTTCATAATTTAGCCTCCCAGCTAGAAGGAGGCATGACATCTTATCAGTCACCGAACTCATTCCCCTTCATTGTCTTTGATGAAGATGATTTGAGAGACATTGATGGCCCTCATGAGGATGCTGTTGTCATAGGAGCATCTATAGGGGGCAATGAAATAAGGCGAATCCTGGTGGATACTGGAAGCTCAGCCAATATCCTTTTCCTAACCACTTACAAGAAAATGAAAAAATCCGGCTGTAATTCAAAAGTCGGACAGGTCAATCGTGGGCTTCACAGGCAACTTAGCCGATGTGATCGGGGAGTTCGAAGAAGAGGTGTTATTGGGCAAGGGCCCTTTCAAGAAAATGGTTAGAATACTCTTTATTGTGGTGGATTGTCCCACTTGCTATAATGCTATTCTAGGGAGGTCTTGGCTCTCTAGGATGCATGCAGTGGCTTCAACAGTCCATCAGTGCTTAAAGTATGATGTTCAGGGACAGGTTGGGGTTGTCCGGAGCAGCCAAAAGATTGCAAGAGAATGCTATGCCACTACCTTGGCTCCTCGAACGCTGGGGGCAGTCCGTATTAATGATCAATAGCAGTTTGAGGGCCTTTCTGGGGGTGAGGGTGAAATTGATGACCCCAGAGAGACCCCTGGAGTGTTGATTCCAATTGAAGAGGTTGAAACGCACTGTTTGGAAGAAGGTAAGAGTGTCAAGATAGGGTCCAAGATGCCACCGATGTTGAAAAAAGAAATGTTGAAATTTTTGAAAGACCATCAGCACGTTTTTGCATGGTGCAATGCTGATGTTACTGGAGTTCCATCAGAAGTGATATCCCATCACCTATCTGTCCGAAGAGATGTAGCACCAGTGGTTCAAAAGAGAAGAGCTTTCTCACAAGAAAAGGCTGATGTCATTGTACAAGAGGTTGACAGACTCACAAATATGGGGCATACTATTTCCTCCCTGGTGGCACGGGGAGGTTTTAATGAGGTATCCGGATGGTTGAATAAAATTCGATGCCTTCTTCAAAATTTTCTAAGTATTTTCAAAGTTCTATCTGTTGTTATACTACCCGGACTGAAAGATCTAAGGGCTATTTAAACTCTAGCCAGAGAATTTAAACACTCTCACAATGCAATAACTAAAAGCTACTTAAACTCTAGATGTCTAAACTAAAACAAACAATGAAAGAAGATGATGGTTGTGCAAAACAGAAATATTCATTGAACAACTTAAAATTTCCTTGGCCTTCCAAGGACTTTAGTTTGAATAAAAGATAAACCAAGTAAACCATAAATTAAGCCTTTGAAGATGGCTCTCCTTCATCTGCTTTCTTACCCTTAGAGTTGCTCCCCCCTTCGACTACCTTCTTGCCTTTGGGATCATTCTCCTCTTCGCTTGGGCTCTCTCCGGTCCTCTCTTCATCATCAGATGAAGACCCACTGGAAATTCCATCCTCTTCGACCATTGTATAATATGGAAGGTCATCATCATCCACATAGAGCCATAAGTCCCCCAAGGTCCTCTTCGGAAATTTTTCATGAAAAAGGAGAACCATATCAGACTTCACCCTTTGAAGCAATAAATCTTCGCTTTTAATCATCTCACTGGCGTAGGCATTGATCTTGGCGTTGATTGTAGCCTCTTGATCCCTTAACAAAGCAGTTTTCTCCTCAGCAGCCCTGGTCACTGCATTCTCAAGAGCGATCTTCTCAGTGGTCAGGTTGGTGATAATCTTCTCCTTGGCAGTGGTCTCTCCCTTTGAGACACTAAGGTCTTTCTCCATACCGAATAGCTTCTCCCGGAGATCTCTTATGGTTTCTTCAAGGGTGGTAACTTTTGTGTTTCTTTCATCTTGATTCCTCTTCAGCTCCTCATTTGCTTCCTTAAGAGAATCAGCATTTGCAGTAGCAGTGCGGAGGTCTTCGGACAGCTTTTCCTTCTCAGACTTAAGCTCTTTTATAGTGTCTGCCTGACCCCGGACTTGTCTTTCCAGTGTGAGTACTGGCTGCACATTGCTAAGCAAAGAATGGGCTATGGTGTCATTTTCACTAGAAACAATGAAAGTATTACTATTGAAGTTGACCGTATTAGAGCTGCTCGGAGGAATGTAAGGCCCTGCGAATTCTTCTCTGGGGAGGCTAATGAAATATTCACCAAGCCCACCCAGACCGGTGATGTCCAATTCATCCAGGTTGAGCTCTCCCCCCTCAACTTCATCAGTATGAAACTCTCTTGGGATCTCTTCGGCCAACGTTGGGTCAGAGGGGTCAGTGGGGAAAGAGGGCTCCGGATCCCGGAGAGCAAGCTCATCTCCTTGTGAAGTCTTTTTCTTCTTGGCTTCCCGGTCAGTGCCTTCACCTGCTTGCTTGCGAGTCCTCTTGGGAGCCCTTGGAGGTTTTGGAAGGTCTGCTTCCTGTCTTTCGGTCTCTTGCTCCACCACTTGCAAGAGGGCTGCATCAATTAGACTCTGGGCCGGCCTCTCCGGGTCTGTTGGAGCATCCTTCTCAGCATCACTTGCTCCCTTTTTGCCTCTCTTCTTGCCCTTCATTTTGCTTGGGGCTTTGGCCCGGGCAGGTAGGAAGAGTGTCCCATCTAGTTCATGGGACCTTCTAAGCACAATGTCTTCAGGAGGCTGGGTGGTGAGCTCTTCCCAGGTTAGGTCTCTCCGACCTGTGATGTTCCATAGGTGAGACCTTGCCAGATTTCCAGGGGTGAAGGCTTTGTGGAATCGATTCTCCCAGTTCTCTGCGGCCCAAGTATTGATTTTGCCACAGGTAACCTGTCCGGCCTTCAAATAATCCCTGAACTCCTTTGGCAGCTCTGTTAGAACAAAAAAGAGACTAGTTAATTTAAACTAACTTAAAAAAGGAAAAATGGACAGAGATTTAAAGTAAGAAACTTACGGTCACTCCTCCACCTACTCCTGAGGAGGCTTGGGTTCTCTCCGGCCTTGATCTTCTTGCTGTTTTCCCAAGCGCCACTGACAAACAAAAATTGGCTCCTCCATTTGCTCTCTGACTCCAAGAGATCATCAACAGCCTTGAGATCGTTCCCCATATTGAAATGGTAGAAGGGGAATCGGTGATGCTTGCAAAGGTTGGCCACTGTTGCGAACTCTTCCATAGGAAGAGGGATTCCAGATAGCCTAGATGCCATGATACATGACATCAAAGTATACCAGCCATTGGGGCTCAGCTGGCTCGGGCAGAGCTTCACCAGGTGGAAGTATCGAACGATTTCCGGGTCCAGTGGGAACCTGAGTCCCCAATTAAATAGCTCTGTAAAAAAGACTATTTCGTTCCTCTTGCAATCCATAGGGGTCTCCGGATCTATGGGGATCCTTATCTTTACATTTTCTGGGATCCCCCATTTTGTGCGCATTCGACCCAGGTCAGAAGTATGGATGAATGCATACTTGGTCTTCTGTAAGGCCAAGAGATATTTGAGCTCAACTCTGTGGAAACACGGCCCCACCTTCTCTTCAAGGCACTCCGGCAGGTCCGAATGCTTCAAGTATAGTTTTTCCTTGCCTTTTTTGGCAGCAGCAGTATTTTCAGTCTGGCCGGAGGACTCAGACTCAAAAGGGACCTCTTCAACAGAGTCCTCCATTCTTTCCTCCATAATTGTTGGGGGAATGTCTGTGGTAGTGGTCTGGGGATAGTTAAAGCTTGGCTCGGCCTGGCTTCCGGACTGCTGGCCTTCTGTGTTTCTTTGACTTCTCATCTCAGGCTGGGCCTCGGAGGCATAAGTCTCTCTTGGAGGTACCGGACTGCTGGCCTCCGGACCGGAGGGCCTTTCCCAGGGAGCTCTGATGGGCACTCCAGACCTAGGACTACTGTTTTTTGCCCCCAATTTGGAGGGAGTATTCTTGGAAGCTAGCCCTTTAACTAGCCGGCTTGACCTTTTAACCACCAGCTTCTCCGGAGAGTGCTCTGTGTCAGACCCCATTGCAATAAAAGGCGAAGTTTTCCTAACGCTTGTGACTGTAATTCCTGGCTCAACAGCAGGTACTGACTCCTGAACTGAGGAACCAGAGACTATGGGCGAAAGAGTGGATTGAAAGAGTTTTTTGGGCTTAGTACCTTTGGAGGAGGATGAACCTCGATCTGACTCTGTGACAGAGGCAACTGGTCTATCAACAGGTGACGATGGTAGCCCTGCTGCTATTCGTCTCTCCTTCTCAACTTTTTGTGCTCTCTCCAACTCTGAAAGATTGAGCCACCCACCTTTGATCAGTGTTGTTCTTGCTGTAAACATAACTACCCAGAAAACCTTTGCTTTAGAGAGAGAAAGCTCTGAGTAAATTTGCAGAGTAAATGTGAAAGAGATGGTAAAACAGTTGAAAATGAGTTTGAATTTATAGTAAATCTGAGAAGAGGAGTTGATTCCTAGGAGAATTCGAAAAGTTTGGCAATGATTAAAAGACGGCGCTGATGTCACTACTTGTAATTAAAGAGGTTGCTTTTTCGAAGAAGGTGGTGCGAAATTCAAGGTTAAAAAAAGGCTGGAGTGACCAATCAGAGAGCGACACGTGTCCCACTAACTCTGACAAAAACCGTTTTGAATTCATGAAAGCTTAATCTGTCCGGGTATACCCATAGATCTGTCCGGGTTGAAAACCACTTCTGACGTCAGACTGTTTTTCAGTTCTTTGACAAGAATACTTGCTCAAACACCTAAAAAAGGGGCTCCTGATGAGTCCGAATTCAAGATGCTCCCCGAACAGGGGAAAATCGGTCTAGTCTCTCCGAATACCGGACAGGTTACATGGACAGGGATCGAACAAGTCACTTGGACCGGACAGATTTCTGTGAACACTATGAACTTAAGGCTGTTCGAACTATCACAAAAGTACTAAAAAACCTAAACACTTCTTGACTAAGCTACTTGCTCTCCTACTTAGAGCTCATGGGTCTTTGAACATGACCCGGGTCCGTTAAACATGACCCGAAAGCCCATAAGGGCCCAAACATTACACTATAAATACCCAACCACCCGCATTAACTAGGGGTAATGAGAATTAACTGCTACCAAGCTGCTTAATCATCCCTCTACTCTCTACCCTAACTGTTAAACACCCACACACCACTGTTAAACACCCACACACCACTGTTAAACACCCATACACCACCTTAAAACTCCACTTGAAATTACCAGCCTACCCTCAGGCAATTATTATCCACACCAGCATCTGTTCGCCAATGGAAGATCTTCAAATTAGATATCCAAAATACGTTTCTAAATTGGATCTTTATGAGGAGGTTTACATAACTCATCCCCCGGGTGTTGTTCACATACCATGTGAAGTCTGCCGACTTAAAAAAGCTTTATATGGTCTCAAATAAGTTCCTCGTGCTTGGTTTTGGAAATTTTCTACGGTTATTACTTCACTTGGTTTTCTTCCTAGTAATCATGATTCGACAATGTTTATCAGATGTAAAAATGTAGAGAAAATTATTTTATCCATATATGTAGATGATATGATCATTAAGGGTGATGATATTGATGGTATTGAGGCACTAAAATGTAACTTGGCCCATCAATTTACGATGAAAGACTTGGGACTGTTACGTTATTTTTTAGATATTGAGATGGCTCTATCTCTAAAAGTTTATATCCTCTCATACAAAATATATATGATTTATTCAAGCGAACTCAGATTTCTGATAACAGGACGATATATACCCCTTTTGAAATTAATGCTCGATATTCTGTGACTCATGGTGTTCTTTTGACAGACCCGACTTTATATCGTACTCTCGTAGAGAGCTTAGTATAGCTTACACTCGACCAGATATAGCTTATGTTGTTCATGTGGTTATTCAGTTTTGCTGATGGTAAAACCTGGTTCAAAGGTAAAACTGGAAGAAAACATTTATCTGGTTGATATTGAGTATTTTTGTAAGAAGTTATGAGAGAAAGGAGGAGTGTGCTTGTATTTAATGTTTTTGGAAAAAGTCCAACCCCATTAATGATGTTGGTTGGGGCATTTATATTGTTTTTCTATGACCCATGGGTCGTGCGGATCAGATCATACATTCGGGTCAATCATATGAGCCCCAATCCCAAGAACTAAGGTGCTAAGAACATTGCTGAATTATGGTTCCACTTAAGTTACTATTCATCATTCAGTTTTATTTAATCTGTCCAAAATGTCGTTCAAATAATACCAGAACCACTATCAAAGGCTTCCAGCGATATCTAGTCTGATCATATAGCCCCCTTAGCTCTTTCAAAAAATCTTCGAAAGAACTAACCATGATGAATAATGTTTGATCTGCCTTTGAAGTGAATTTGAAAGGTCAGTCAATCAGTTCAAAGGTCACGACTTTATTATTAGTCCTCTGTTATACATTCCAGTTTCTAGCTGGACCTACTAACCGTTTTCTCCTGGGTAATTGCAGCTAAACTTCTAAAATTAATGGGGCTATAGTTAATAGAATTTAATCATTATTTAGTCGATTCACATCCCCTAGGTAAAACACTCAATTAAATTCTTTTGCTATATAAATATGATTTTTTTACTATTTATATTTCTAAAGTAAAAAAATATTAAAATTTCAAATCTAGAGAGAGAAGCTTAAAATTATCACAAGTATTCAACTTCTCCAACACTTCTCAGGATTTTTATGTTCACAACAAGAACCGCCTTAGTTAAAGGAGGTTGGATCAATTCATCTGAGTTAGATAAAGAGAAAAGAGAGGCCATAGTCGCTGCCGGACTACCTGCCTCTCCTGGTGGATTAATTATAGAAGAGATATCAAAGCAATACAGGAGTTTATCTTCTCAAAGACCCTCAATAGGTTTCATAAAAACTTCTCTTGTTCTATCTTTAACAAATCTTGAACAACCAGAACTACCAGTTCAGCTAATCAAAACACCTTTTTCCAAAACCAGAGACGTTATCAATCGTAAAGCTCCATCCCCTTTCATTTCTATGGGGTCTGGTATAGGAGAGAATACACCTCGAAGGGTTATCAGGCTTTCTAAAGCCAAAACTACAACTTCATATGCCAATGATGCAAAGAAACTCAAAGAATGTTCTACAATGATAAAGTCTCCCGTACTGCGCATTCCTGATCCAAATCCACCAATTCCACCCACCGATCCTTCCCATATCAAAAAGAGGATATTGCCCTCAAGTTGGCTGACGATCTGCCACAAATAATAGAAGAAAAGATGGATTATACTGGAGATGACACTCCATTTGAGACATCCGGTCAAACCGGTGACACTAATGTAGTTCGGGAAAAAAAAGAAAATAACAGACCGCCAGACTCTGAACCGCTTCTGGAGTTTTTGTGAGGCGAATAGGGCCAAACTTCTCCAAGGTCAGTGTTAAGTATCTACTCAGACTTCAAAAAAAATCCTACGTATATACTCATACAACTGAATTGGACAGAATTAGGAAAAAGTGAGGTTTTCCAGAGTCTGTCAAAGTAAGGATTCATATCCTCGATGAGACTACTAATGGTATATACCGAAGTGATCAAATGGGGCCTTCGGTTCCCTTTGGACCAGAGATTGTGAGATACTTCCATTTGGTGAATTTATTCCTAAGTTAGCTAAGTCTTAATGTTTGGTATACATTACTGACCAACTTCATAGCTTCAAGGATTTCTGAAATTCCGATGCCCATTGAGCAGTTCACTGTTGTGGCCAATTTAATCATCATATTCTCTTATATTATTTCAACATAAATGAATAATTATAAAGTCGCTGATGACCTTCTAGAAGCTAACAAGCCTTAGAGGACCCAATTTCTCACCTTCAGTGGTGGTTGGGAGAATGGCAAGAAAATCAGAGCCAAGGAAAATCCAAGTTTGCTGACCGGAGACTGGAAAAAGCTCAGGTAAACACTTTATGACTCTCTTTACTGTGTATTAATATTAAATTGTACATCGGGTTTTGATATTAAATTGTACATCTGATGTTGATATTAAATTATACTTTGGATTTTGATATTAAGTTGTACACATGATTTGTCTTTTAGCGTTTTCAAAGATGTTATCAAAACATTTGGAGGAGAGACGAACCACTTTTACAAAGCTGAATCAATGGGCCACAGAAAATTGGAGAACTGGTTTCCACAATTGTTTTACTACAGCAAACATGGTGAGGGTTCATTTGTGGAGAACAAGCTCAACCACATAGCTCTCATGGGAACAGTTTACCAGTCCTCCTGAAGCTGTTGAGATCTTCAAAAAAACAGAGGAGAAAGATGGTAAGCTTTATTTACCAGCTAGGAATAAGTCTCTTACTCATCTTGATAAAATCAAGAAGAAGAAAAAAAAGCGGAGATACCTCTCAAGGGCTTCCCGATGTGGGTAGTTCAGGATGCTAGGTGAGATTAATGATGCATTGTTTGAGGCTTTCGGGGTTACAGTAGGTGAGGATAAAGAGCGACCGAACTCTCCAAGGTCTAAGAGGGAGAAATGGCAGAAGAGGAGTAAAGAAGGGAGTGCTAAAAAAACAGAAAAAAGAAAAAAGTTGACCCTGGTTCGGAGGTCATAATCCGACCCAAAGTTCTTCCCTCCACTACTCCTATTGAATTTCCTTCCTAAGAAGAAGTACACGTCGAGCCTCCCTCTCTAGTGTTTCATGTTGCTAACCAGCCTTCTCTTCAAGACGAACTGAATTTAGACGACCTAGGAAATTTTTACTTAAGCGAGTTTGATAAATAGGATTTTGACAAGGCTTTCCCCCAATCCACTACCATTACCAATGTTGTTACTCATGATAGTGAATCCTTTGAATTGTCCAGTGAGAATGATACTCTGGGCTATGCAATTTTAGGTTATATAAGGCTAATCGTTGACTTAGAGAGGCAAGTCAGATCTCAAGCCAGTGATATTGTTTCCCTTCGTACTGAAAATCAAGGCCTGAAGAATTCCATTACGACCAAACAGAGAAAGGTTACGACCGAACAGAGAAAGGTTGAGAATTTGATTAAGGAAAAAGAACAACTTAATGGATATTTTGTTCAAGCTAAGTCCGATCTTGAAAAATCACAGACTAACTATACCGAATTGCAATCTACCACTTCCCAAGAACTTAATTTCTTGAATGAAACACTGACCAAGAAGAAGACTGTGAATGATCTATTATCTAAGGAGAAGAAGAAATTACAAGATTTTTTCAATAAAATTGATGATGAGATCACCTCTTTGAAAGAGACAAAGGCCCAAGATATACCCGTTGCAAGGAACAAATATGCTAAAGGGGTGTTGAAATCCATGGAACGGAGGAAAGAATCTGTTAAATGAGATATGGTCCTTTTATCCATGAAATGTTTCCCAAACAATTTCTTGGAAGACTGTGGAATTTTGTGCCTATGAAGATATTTTCTTTCATACAATGGCACAAAATGATAATTTCAACAACATCTCGGACGAATCCGAATCTGTTAACAAAGCTGAGGAGGACTCAAGTGATGACAAAAATGAGAAAGAATAGAATAATACTGATAAGAAAACTAAAATGAACGAGCTTAAATGTTTTTTGAATGGAATTCTTTTGGAGTATACAAGACATTTTGTTGTTTTAACATCGGATTTTCTAGAAACTCTTCAAGAAGACACATGCTTAAATGTTTCTCTCTTTCATGTCCGCGTTTTATCCGCCACGTGCACCAAAACTACCGAACTCTATAGTCTTTAAGCTTTTACCCACTTGATCGAGAAGAAACGAACTGTGCTTTCGGAGAGCAGATTATTTTCTAGAACTGTTATTTGAAAGCCCATAAGGGCCCAAACATTACACTATAAATACCCAACCACCCGCATTAACTAGGGGTAATGAGAATTAACTGCTACCAAGCTGCTTAATCATCCCTCTACTCTCTACCCTAACTGTTAAACACCCACACACCACTGTTAAACACCCACACACCACTGTTAAACACCCATACACCACCTTAAAACTCCACTTGAAATTACCAGCCTACCCTCAGGCAATTATTATCCACACCAGCATCTGTTCGCCAATGGAAGATCTTCAAACTAGATATCCAAAATACATTTCTAAATTGGATCTTTATGAGGAGGTTTACATAACTCATCCCCCGGGTGTTGTTCACATACCATGTGAAGTCTGCCGACTTAAAAAGGCTTTATATGGTCTCAAATAAGTTCCTCATGCTTGGTTTTGGAAATTTTCTACGGTTATTACTTCATTTGGTTTTCTTCCTAGTAATCATGATTCGACATTGTTTATCAGATGTAAAAATGTAGAGAAAATTATCGTATCCCTATATGTAGATGATATGATCATTAAGGGTGATGATATTGATGGTATTGAGGCACTAAAATGTAATTTGGCCCATCAGTTTGCGATGAAAGACTTGGGAGTGTTACGTTATTTTTTAGATATTGAGATGGCTCTATCTCTAAAAGTTTATATCCTCTCATACAAAATATATATGATTTATTCAAGCGAACTCAGATTTCTGATAATAGGACGATATATACCCCTTTTGAAATTAATGCTCGATATTCTGTGACTCATGGTATTCTTTTGGCAGACCCGACTTTATATCGTACTCTCGTAGAGAGCTTAGTATAGCTTATAGTCGACCAGATATAGCTTATGTTGTTCATGTGGTTATTCAGTTTTGCTGATGGTAAAACCTGGTTCAAAGGTAAAACTAGAAGAAAACCTTTATCTGGTTGATATTGAGTATTTTTGTAAGAAGTTATGAGAGAAAGAAGAAGTGCGCGTGTATTTAATGTTTTTGGAAAAATTCCAACCCCATTAATGATGTTGGTTGGGGCATTTATATTGTTTTTCTATGACCCATGGGTCGTGCGGATCATATCATACATTCGGGTCAATCATATGAGCCCTAATCCCAAGAACTAAGGTGCTAAGTGATAAGGAAGAATAAAAGACAAGGAGAAAAGTGTGAAGAAGAAACATGACAGGAGAGAATAGCAAAGAAAAAGTATGATAGGACCAAATCGCATAGGGAAAATTGTGTAAGGACTAAATTGTATAGGGAAAACTGTGTGAGGACTAAATTGTATAAACTATATAAAGAAGTAGCCAGAATGGGAAGAAAGTAAAATGCAAGGACTAAAGGATGTAATTAACGGGTGTTAAAGCGTGTGGGGTCCGCAATTGTACTATAGAAGGACCACACACGCTTCACAAATCCAGAGATAAATAATATGACATTTTCTCTCTCTACTTAACCTAATAACTCGTACTTTCTCTCTCTAAAATTGACACTAAGAGATTTCTGTATCGCCAAATTGTCACTAAGTAATTCTCGTATCACATAATCACCCCTGGACATTCCTAAAAATCTTCAGTGGCGGCGTCTGTGGGAAGCGAGGATCGCTCTGACGACAATCGCTTCCTGGAAATAATCCCTGTTCCGAGGAGAACTATGGAAGGGGACAATTTGGTTAACAATTGCGAGGAGAACTTGATAGGCGATGATTATCAGAATGATATGGAATACGAGGGAGAAAGAGGTCAGCGAGTCGAAAACGCTTTTGATGACTCAAATCTCCGGGCTCGAAGGAATGAATTGCTGCTAGAGATCGAAAGATTGAAAGCAGAAAAGGAAGCCGCACATGAGAATCTTCGATCCGAGATAAGGAGAGAGGCTGTCATTGAAAAGGAGGAACGCGAAACTAAATTTCGTCCCAAAAATAGGGACGACAGATATCGGGGATGCGAGCGGCGATCGCCAAGGAGAAGAGAGAGGCGTCGTTCGGATTCGGCCGACTCAAGCGATTACTCTTGATACAGCACTTCGGAATCGTCCCCTCGGAAATACCACAGGAAGAAAAAACGTGATCATAGGCGTACCGATTTCCGAAGAGGAAGAAGCTTGGAGAGGAAATCCTTGAGGGAAAAAAGTCACCATGCCTGAGGTGGTGATCGGTCTCATGAACAGGCAAACTATCCTGATAAGAAAGAGTACATGGGCCCTCGGAATTCGGAATGGCAGCAACAATACACTTTACCTTCCGATGAGGGTTTGTACTTTTCGAATAACGACAATTTACGATCCAACATTTATCGTACGGGTCACAATTGGAGAGCCTCTCCTCTGTCCTCAGAGATTCTAGTGGGGAACCTTCCGAAGCACTTTGATATTTCAAAGTTAGAAAAATTCGATGGGACTCAGGACCCGGATAACCACATCGAACAATTCAAAAATTTTATGATCAATTTCGACGATGATGATAAGTTGTTATGCAGAGCTTTTTCCCAGACTTTCAAGGGGGTAGCTTCCAAATGGTACAATAGACTTCCGCAGGGCTCCATAAAGAATTTTGATATGTTTTGGAACATCTTCAGGCAACACTTCGTGGGGAGCAAGAAGTTCAGAGAAAACGGAGACACGATCATCTATTGTCGGCATAAAGTTGGGGAGAGCCTCAAGGATTACACCAATCGTTTTGTCAAAATGAAAACGGACATGGAATATTGTAAAGACTCGGTGGCACTTGCAGCCTTTAGGATGGGTCTGCTCCCTGGATTGTTGAAGGATACGGTAGTGGAGAGCCAAGCAATGACCTTCGGAGCATTACTTGATCAGGTTGAGAAGAGGATCTTGGTGGAAGAGACTCAGGCGTCGGAAAAGGGATCTGGGGACCAGTTGGATTAAAACCAATTCTAAAGATCCGAGTCGAGTAACCTTGGCCTCCGTTCTAATGTTCAGGCCAAGAATGCGGGTCAATATCCGCCGAGACAGAAATCAAATCCACAATACTATGTCAACCAGCACAATTACAACCAAGGAACGAGACCCATGTCAAATAAGTGGGTTCGACCCGACTACTTTGCAGAGTTGACAGAAAGTGTTGCTACAATATTTGGCAAAGCGAAATCTACGGTACCAATCAGAAATCCTTTTCCCATATAGACTCTGAGGGAAAGCAGAAGCGTCAATAAGTATTGCAAGTATCACGAGGATATTGGACACGACACCAAGGATTGTATAGCGTTGAAGAAAGAAGTGCAAGCCTTGGTTGAGAATGGAATATTGCAAGAGTTTGTCAAAAAGCACTCTTAGAAGAATGCCGCAGTAAAAGTTGTCACGAAAAACACTGACACGGCCATGGTGATTTCCGAAGGGATTGACAACTTTGACATTGAACAGGAATATTTAGACCCCAAGGAGGGGAGGAACAACGTCAATATGGTGGAAGAGATTATTCCGAAGGGGAGGGTGGATAGCCTCTACGCTTTCTTCGACTCTTTGGCAATTTTCGGAGGAGACACTATTGCGGGAAATTCCAACAGCTCCCGCAAGAGGCACATAGTCAACCTAACTACCCAGATTGAAGCGGGGGTGTCGGCACAAATGCACCGGTCGCCTTCCCCTATCATTTGTTTTGATGATGATGACATGCGCAATGTCGCAGGCCCCCACGAAGATGCGGTGGTGATCGCTGTGGGCATCGCTGGGGATCAAATTCAGAAAATACTTATTGATACAGGGAGTTCAACAAATATATTGTTTATGAGCACTTACCGGAGAATTTACGACCCACCAGTTATCCAAAAATCCGACAGGAATATAGTGGGCTTCACTGGTGCTACAACAATGGTGGTAGGAGAATTTCAGTGTGTGGTCGAATTGGGCCGAGGGCCGTTCAAGAAGGAGGTTGAAGTACTGTTCATTTTCGTTGACGCGCCGACATCGTATAACTCCATCCTAGGCCGCTCTTGGTTATCCCGGATGCACGACGTAATCTCAACGGTGCATCAATGCTTGAAGTACGTGGTAGGAAATAACATTGGGATAATCCGGAGTAGCCAGAAGATGGCACGAGAGTGTTACCAGATAGCTCTGTCCTTGAAGGGGGTTCGGGGAGAAACTTCAGACAAAGCATAGCAATTAAAGGGGTCTTCCCCCGAAATCATCCCATGCGATGATCCGAGGGAGGCCCCCGGATTTCAGGTTCCCGAAGGAGATTCTACGACACATGAATTTGCAAGTGGCAAATTTCTGAAGATTAGAGTCAACTTCTCTCCAGAATTCAAGAAGAAGTTAATTGCTTTTTTATCTGATAAACTTGATATGTTTGCTTGGTGTGCACAGGATATCACTAGGGTGCTGTCGGAAACTGTGTGTCATAAACTCGCGGTACGACTTGATGTCCGACCCATAGTCCAGAAAAGAAGACCTGTCTCCCCGGAAAAGGCCACGGCGATTCTGTTGGAGGTCGAGAGGCTACTGAGCATAGGTCATATTCGCGAGTTGCATTATCCCGTGTGGGCGTCGAATCTAGTGTTGGTGCGAAAGAAGAATGGAAAATGGAGAATGTGTGTTGATTTCACAGATTTAAACAGAGCTTGTCCTAAAGATCCATTCCATGTGCCTCGTATTGATCAGTTAGTAGATTCAACCTCCGGGAATCGAATGCTGTCGTTTATGGACGCTTACTCAGGATACAACCAAATCCAATTAGCCGCTAACGATGAGGAAAACACTTCTTTTATCACCGGGCGAGGTTTATATTGCTACAGGGTCATGTCGTTCGGATTAAAAAACGCGGGGGCAACCTATCAGCGCCTAGTCAATAAAACCTTTGAGGGGCAGATTGGGCGGAACATGGAGGCCTATATCGATGATATGCTAGTCAAAAGTGCACGGGACGAAGACCATTTGACCGACTTAGCAGAGACATTCCGAAATTTAAGTAGAGTTAATCTAAAACTCAATCCGGAGAAGTGCATTTTCGGGGTGAGGTCAGGCAAATTTCTCGGATACATGATCAGCAAAAAAGGCATTGAGGCAGATCCCGAGCAGCTAAAAGCTCTGATCACGATGACCTCCCCCCCCCCCCCCCCCCCCCCCCGAAATATTAAGGAAGTACAAGTTCTGACAGGGAGATTGGCCGCTCTGAATAGGTTCATTTCTAGGTCTTCAGATAAATGTGCTCCATATTTCAAGGTGTTGCGAAATGCGAAATAGTTTTGTTGGACCGAGGAATGTTCGACCGCTTTTCGCCAAATTCAAGAATATTTGACGTCTCCTGAGGTTTTGTCTAAACCATTGGTGGGAGAGACATTAATTATCTATGTAGCAGTATCAGGATGTGCGGTCAGCGCCGTTCTCCTCCGCGAAGATGACTCTCTCCTAAAGCCTATCTATTATGTCAGTAAGAGTTTGCTGGATGCAGAGAAGCGATATCTCACATTGGAGAAGGTAGCTTTAGCGCTGGTAACGGCGGCTCGAAAGATGAGACCCTACTTCCATGCCCATCCTATCATTTTTCGGACGACATTTCCCCTGGAGAGTTTATTACAAAGGCCTGACATCTCTGGCAGGATGACTAAATGGTCGGTGGAACTGAGAGACTTTGACATAACGTTTAAGCCTCGAACGGCGATAAAAGCCCAAGTTTTAGCCGATTTCCTGGTCGAGTTCCATTCGGATAGAGAGGAAAATGAAGTGCACGACTTTGTTGGTGAAAAGGAATGGGTGATACGGATGGATGGGGGGTCGAGCATCTCAGGAAGTGGGGCAGGTATCCAATTGATTTCCCCAAAAGGGGTGGCTATGTTCCAAGCCATTCGTTTCGGTTTTAAGGCTACTAACAATGAAGCTGAGTATGAGGCTGCTCTAGCACGCTTGCGTTTGGCTCAGATATGTGGGGCTTGAAAGATTAAACTGATCAGTGACTCACAGTTGGTGATACATCAAGCTTCGGGAGAGTCCGAGGCTAGGAAAGATAAGCTGATAAAGTATGTGAAAGATATTGAAAGATTTGGCATCCGATAAGCTGATACAGTAGCTGATCTCGGTCTTCTTTCACCTTTCTAAAGGCCTCGGTACACTCTGTGAATCCATCGCAAGCCAAACGATGTCCTTTTTTGTACTCAGCTATCAACAGCTCTTGAGCATCAGTCTTCTTTTTATACAAGTCCCTCTCTTCTTGACAAAACCTCTCCAGCATTATCACATAATTTTCGGAGGCCGATAGTCTCTCGTATAAGGCATCGGCTTGGCCCTCGATCAATGCGTGTTGCTTCTTGGCCTCTTCGAGCTGAGAGGCAGCTAACAACGATTTAAACTTGTAGTGATTTTTGCGCCTTTCAAGGTGTCGCAGCTTTTTTCCCCTATTTACTAAGGTGTGGAGCAATTTTCGAAGGGACAGAGAGAATTCATCATCCAAGGGAACTTCGAAGGAGCTCGATGGAGACCCTAATGCTGCAGAATCAAACTCAGAAAACCCGTCTCCAAGAGTGTCTGGATCAATATGCTGAGGAGGGTTGCTCCGAGGGATGGGAATATGTGCTAACCTTAGACTATGTTCGAGGGGGACAGGGTGAGAAGCCTCAGTCAGAGGCGAATGTGGAGATTGATGAGAACTTTCCTCGGGAGAATGGCCACCTCTGTCCTTAGGTTCACTTGAGATTTCTTGGACATTTTCCCCTAGAGCAGCTCCTTGTTTGTCTTCGGGCGTCTCTCCACCCTCCGATAATTCTTGGATGGGTTCGAGGACACCCTTACCCTTTCTATCTCTTGTCTTGGCAGCCTTTTTTTATGGCAGGATGGGAGCAGGGGGAGGAGGAATGGAGTCCGACGACCCTGCATTGTTTGGTGGAGGGACGGGGTTCGTCGACCCAGTGTTGTTCGGGGGAGGAGGCCCTTGGGTGTTGACCGTTTCTTCAAGGTTAAGTTGTTGAGTCATTGAAACGTCATCTTCCGGAGGATCCCCGAGATGACTCTGCGACCGAAAGCGCTTGGGTAGATATACCACTATGTCTTTTTGGCTACAACGCTCCATCACTTCTCGTTCCGAGGGAGGAGCCATCAATCCTCTCATGCTAATTCGGTCGAGGGGATTGAGCCTCCACAATCGACTCCTGGCAAGATTGTTATCTGTGAAGCAGAGACGAAATCGGTTGTCCCAGTGTTCTTTTGCCCACAAGCGAAGCTTGGTGAATACATTTGTGGCACCCTCAATATAGTCAGCATAGGGCTTAGATATCCCAGTCATAGCTGCAACAAGAAATCAATATCAAGACCAGTCAGAATTTAAAATTTGAGGAAGCATAAAAAAAATTCGAAGGATATGCACTCACATTTATTAGTCCACATCAGAGAAAGCTTGTGAGGATTCGAGGGAGTGGCCTCTGACCCGGTCTCCCAGCAACCAGAGAAAAACACAAACTGCTGCCTCCATTTCTTGTCAGCCTCTAGTAGATCTCTCAAGATTTTTTGTCCCCGATTGAAAGTCAGTGAGTAAAAGGGAAAGAAAAGATTCCTGGCCAAACCAGCAAGGCCAATAAGTTGCTCTAACAAAAATTCATGACCTGAGAGTCTCGAGGCCATGATGCAGGCCATCAGAGTAAACCACATGTTGGGACCAACCTGCGAAGGACAAAGGTCTATCTTTGCCAAATATTCGATAAAGAAGGGGTCTAAGGGATACCTTAGCCCCTAGTTCATGATCTCGGTATATACCACCAACTCGTTGTCCCTCACTGATAAAGGTGTCTCTCCTTCCGAGGGAAATCTGATGGTAATATAGGAAGGGATGCACCATCGGGCCCTCAGCATCGCCTCTTCGCCCTTCGAAAAATATTTGTATCTGATGTTGGAAAGGGCCACCATATGCTTATTTTCGATGCCCCGAATGTTGCGACCAACAATATTGTCTAGTTCCAAGGGTAGCACAATATCCCCTTTCGATTTTGGAGCAATCCGACGGGCTTGCTCTTCAGATATTGTTTGGGACGAGGAGGTGGCATTATTCGAAGAACCCGAAGGTGGAATCACTGGCACTTTTGGTTCGAGGGGCGTTGTGGCAGGTTTTTTCCCTTTGACATCTCGACTCTCATTTTTCCTATTGAGCATATCCTCTTCGGTAATGAGCGTTTTCGAAGGCGAAAATCGAGTCCCATGAATCGTCATAGATGGAGTAGAAGACAGACTTGATTCATCTACTTCGTTTCTTCGGGGAGGATTATTAGAGGTCTGATGAGGGCTTGTGGATATTCGTAGAGGACTGGCAGAAGATCGAGGAGGCCTGGTAGACGTTCGAAGAGGGCTAGCAGATGATTGAGGGAGATTTTCGAGGACTGTTGGTGACGTAGGCTCCCGAATGACCAGGGGCGCCTCCCTGGCACACTTTCGCTCATGAGAGCCTTTCCTATCCTTATGCGACTTCTTTCTCTTCCCGGACGAGTGTTTATGCTGCCTGTCCTTACCCATGTCTCCGAGGGGGTTAGAATCGTTATGCAGGCTTTGTCGAGCGACTTCGAGAGGGATAATTGCAGTCGAATCTGCTGAGGGAGGCCAGGCACCAAAGAAAGTGGTAGTTGATGGTGGGGGTTGAGGCCTCACGTCTTCACCAGCATCAACTCTCTCTTCGAACCTCTTACTGATTAACAACCACTCATGAATCCGACGGGGTTTATTCGCCAGCTTTATCTCTCTAGAAATGATTGAACAAAAGTTGAGTTAATGAGGAGAGAAGGTCAGTATTAATAGGAGAAGCTGGGCTTTCCTGACATATCAGGCCCACTGACGTTTTCTATTGTTTGCATAGGGACCGTATAGTCCATATAGGTGTGAAATATTCTGACACTAGCCACATGATAAGATGAAGAGTTTTTCTGCCAGAAAATGTCAGGGGAAAATGAAGAGTTTTCTGTCAGAAAATGTCAGGGGAATAAGGAACGTTTTCAAAAAAGATATGCTGATACATGTGTTTGTTTAATGACGTCATGATAAAGATTAAATCCTGGCACCCCTTTTAGCCAGAGTCGGGGGGCTTAGATGGCTAAAGTGGTGCAAGGATTGGGGGACTACTCGGTTATTAGAAGAAGTTCGAAGAACGATTTTGCGAGGAAACATTTCCATCAGTCTGGTGAAGTTCGAAGAGTGATTTATGGCTTCGATGGATCGAGGCAAACTGTGGAAATTCGAAGAAAGAAAATATTCGAGGAAAATGATTCCTGCCTTTCAAAAGCAATTTTTCGAGGGTATGTGAAGTGAGCAATTGGAAAATTATTCAGTCCCAATAAAAGAACTTTTACTAGGACTGGGGGGCTACTGATAAGGAAGAATAAAAAACAAGGAGAAAAGTGTGAAGAAGAAACATGACAGGAGAGAATAGCAAAGAAAAGTATGATAGGACTAAATCGCATAGGCAAAATTGTGTAAGGACTAAATTGTATAGGGAAAACAATGTGAGGACTAAATTGTATAAACTATATAAAGAAGTATCCAGAATGGGAAGAAAGTAAAATGAAAGGACTAAAGGATGTAATTAACGGGAGTTAAAGCGTGTGGGGTCCGCAATTGTACTATAAAAGGACCACACACGCTTCACAAATCCAGAGATAAATAATATGACATTTTCTCTCTCTACTTAACCTAATAACTCATACTTTATCTCTCTAAAATTGACATTAAGAGATTTATGTATCACCAAATTGTCACTAAGTAATTCTCGTATCACATAATCACCCCTAGGCATTCCTAAAACTCTTCACTAAGAACATTGCTGAATTATGGTTCCACTTAAGTTACTATTCATCATTCAGTTTTATTTAATATGTCCAAAATGTCGTTCGGATAATACCAGAACAACTATCACAGGTTTCCAGCGATATCCAGTCTGATCATATAGCCCCCTTAGCTCTTTCAAAAAATCTTTGGAAGAACTAACCATGATGAATAATGTCTGATCTGCCTTTGAAGTGAATTTGAAAGGTCAGTCAATCAGTTTAAAGGTCACGACTTTATTATTAGTCCTCTGTTACACATGCCAGTTTCTAGCTGGACCAACTAACCGTTTTCTCCTGGGTAATTGTAGCTAAACTTCTAAAATTATTGGGGCTATAGTTAATAGAATTTAATCATTATTTAGTCGATTCACATCCCCTAGGCTAAACACTCAAGTAAATTCAATTGCTATATAAATATGATTTCTTTACTATTTATATTTCTAAAGTAAGAAAATATTAAAATTTCAAATCTAGAGAGAGAAGCTTAAAATTATCACAAGTGTTCAACTTCTCCAATACTACTCAGGATTTTTATGTTCACAGCAAGAACCGCCTTAGTTAAAGGAGGTTGGCTCAATTTATCCGAGTTAGATAAAGAGAAAAGAGAGGCCATAGTCGCTGTCGGACTACCTGTCTCTCCTGGTGGATTAATTATAGAAGAGATATCAAAGCCATACAGGAGTTTATCTTCTCATAGACCCTCAATAGTTTTCAGAAAAACTTCTCTTATTCTATCTTTAACAAATCTTGAACAACCACAACTACCAGTTCAGCTAATCAAAACACCTTTTACCAAAACCAGAGCCGTTATCAATCGTAAAGCTCCATCCCCTTTTATTTCTATGGGGTCTGGTATAGGAGAGAATACACATCGAAGGGTTACCAGGCTTTCTAAAGCCAAAACTACAACTTCATATGCCAATGATGCAAAGAAACTCAAAGAAGGTTCTACAATGGTAAAGTCTCCCGTACTGCCCACTCCGGATCAAAATCCACCAATTCCACCCACCGATCCTTCCCATATCAAAAAAGAGGATACTGCCCTCAAGTTGGCTGACGATCTGCCACAAATAATAGAAGAAAAGATGGATTATACTAGAGATGACACTCTATTTGAGACATCCGGTCAAACCGGTGACACTAATGTAGTTCGGGAAAAGAAAGAAAATATCAGACCGCCAGACTCTGAACTGCTTCTGGAGTTTTTGTGAGGCGAATATGGGCCCAATTTCTCCAAGGCCAGTGCTAAGTATCTACTCGGACTTCAAAAAAAATCCTACGTATATACTCATACAACTGAATTGGACAGAATTAGGAAAAAAATGAGGTTTTCCAGAGTCTGTCAAAATAAGGATTCATATCCTTGATGAGACTACTAATGGTATATACCGAAGTGCTCAAATGGGGCCTTCGGTTCCCTTTGGACCAGAGATGTGAGATACTTCCATTTGGTGAATTTATTCCTAAGTTAGCTAAGTCTTAATGTTTGGTATACATTACTGGCCAACATCATAGCTTCAAGGATTTCTAAAACGTTCACTGTTGTGGCCAGTTTAATCATCATATTCTCTTATATTATTTCAACATAAAGAATAATTATAAAGTCGTTGATGACCTTCTAGAAGCTAACAAGCCTTGGAGGACCCAATTTCTCACCTTCAGTGGTGGTTGGGTGAATGGCAAGAAAATCAGAGCCAAGGAAAATCCAAGTTTGCTGACCGGATACTGGAAAAAGCTCAGGTAAACACTTTATGACTCTCTTTACTGTGTATTAATATTAAATTGTACATCGGGTTTTGATATTAAATTGTACATCTGATGTTGATATTAAATTATACTTCGGATTTTGATATTAAGTTGTACACATGATTTGTCTTTTAGTATTTTCAAAGATGTTATCAAAACATTTGGAGGAGAGACGAACCAATTTTACAAAGCTGAATCAATGGGCCACAGAAAATTGGAGAACTGGTTTCCACAATTGTTTTACTGCAGCAAACATGGTGAGGGTTCATTTGTGGAGAACAAGCTCAACCACAGAGCTCTCATGGGAACAGTTTACCAGTCCTCCTGAAGCTGTTGAGATCTTCAAAAAGACAGAGGAGAAAGATGGTAAGCTTTATTTACCAGTTAGGAATAAGTCTCTTACTCATCTTGATAAAATCAAGAAGAAGAAAAAAAAGTGGAGATACCTCTCAAGGGCTTCGCGATGTGGGTTGTTTAGGATGCTAGGTGAGATTAATGATGCATTGTTTGAGGCTTTCGGGGTTGATAAGTTTTTAAATGGTCCAGGGGTGATTATGCGATACAAAGATTGTTGATAGATGATTTTGCGATACAGAAATGCCTTAGTGTTAGTTTTAGAGAGAGAAACTCTTGATTATTAGGTTAAGTAGAGAGAGAAATTCTCGTACTATTCATCTCGGGATTTGTGAAGCGTGTGTGGTCCTTTTATAGTACAATTGCGGACCCCACACGCTTTAATCTGGACTAATTAAATCTTTTGGTCGCTACACTTTACTTTCTTCCTATTTTGACTATCTCTTTATATAATTTATATAATTCAGCCCTTATACATTTATTTCTATGCATTTTCCTCCTATCACACTTTTCCTTTGCTATTTTCTCCTATCAAGTTTCTTCTTTACACTTTTATCCTTGTCTTTTATTCTTCCTTATCAGTAGCCCCAAGTCTTAGTAAAAATTATTTTACTGAGACTGAATCACTCTCTTGACAGGCAAAAACCATTTCTTCTCCGACTTTCATAAGTCGCTCCTCGAAGAGTCATTCTTCCAATTTTTACAAAACTTCTCGAACTATCGAAGCCGCAAACCAACTCTTCGAAAAATTTTCCTTCGAGTGTTTTACAAAGCTCTTCGAATGCTATGCGGGCCTCTTCGAATGCGCAAACCTCTTCGAATGCCTTTTGTTAACCGAGTAGCCCCCTCAATCCTTGCACCATTTTAAGTGGATCGGTCTCCGAATAATTTCATACTCAGGCTAAAAAGGGTGCTAGGATTGATGACGTCATTTTACAAACACCTGTGTCAGCATAACTCTTTGGAAACGTTACCAATTCTTCTCACATTTTTGTCAGAAAACTCTTCCTCTTCCCCTGATACACTTTCTGACACAAAAACCCTTCATCTTCCTCCGCGGCTAGTGTCAGAACAATTCCCACCTATATGGACCATAATATCCCTAGGCAAACACCATAAAAAGGTCCCCAGGCCTGATTTGTCAAGAAGGCCCATAATTGTCTATAAATACCAGCCTTCTCTCTTCATTAACTCAACTTCTGTTCAATTATTTCTAGAGAGATAAAGCTGGCGAATAAGCCCCATCGAATTCCTGAGTGGTTGTTAATTAGTAAGAGGTTCGAGGAGAGGATTTCTGCTGGTGAAGACGTGAGGCCTCGCCCCCCACCATCGACTACTACCTTATTTGGTGCCTGGCCTCCCTCGGACGATTCGACCGCAATTATCCCCCGCGAAATCGCTCGACAAAGTTTGCACAGTGAGTCGACCCCCCTCGGAGAGATGGGTAAAGATAGACAACACAAGCACTCATCTGGGAAGAGAAAGAAGTCCCACAAAGATAGAAAAGGCTCTCATGAACGAAAACGGGCCAGGGAGGCGCCCCTAGTGATTCGAGAACCAACTTTGCCAACAACCCTCGAGAATCTCCCTCAAAGATCGGCGAGCCCTCAAAGGACTTCAAACAGCCCCCCTCGAACTTCTGTTAGTCCTCCGCGAATATCCACAAGGGCAGCCATAAGCCCTCGACGTACTTCGAACAGCCCTCCTCAAAGAAACGAAGCAGATGCGTCGAGTCTGCCTTCCACTCCATCCATGACCATTCATGGGACTCAATTTTCCCCCTTGAGAACATTTATTACCGAGGAGGATATGTTCAATAGACGTAACGAAGATCGAGATGTCAAGGGGAAAAAACCTCTCAAAAATCCCCTCGACCCGAAAGTGCCAACCATCCCTTCCATAGGTCCTGCAAACCTTGCAACGTCTTCATCCCCAGCAATATCCGAAGAGCAAGCTCATCGGATCGCTCCAAAATCAAAAGGGGACATCGTGCTGCCCTTGGAGCTGGACAACATTGCTGGTAATAACATTCGGGGCATCGAAAATAAACATATGGTGGCCCTTGCCAACATCAAATACAAGTATTTTTCGAAGGAGGAAGAGACGATGTTAAGGACTCGATGGTGCATCCCCTCTTACGTTAACATTAGATTTCCCTCCGAGGGAGAGACACCCTTATCTGTGAGGGACAATGAGTTGGTGGTATATACAGAAATCATGAACTGGGGGTTAAGGTATCCCTTAGACCCCTTCTTTATCGAGTATTTTTCGAAGATAGACCTTTGCCCCTCGCAGGTTGGGCCCAACATGTGGTTTACGTTAATGGCCTGTATCATGGCCTCGAGGCTGTCAAGTCAGGAATTTTCATTAGAGTAACTCATTGGCCTTGCTGGTTTGGCCCGAAATCCTTACTTCCCCTTTTATTCGCTGACTTTCAATCGAGGGGAAAAAGAATTGAAAGATCTACTGGAGGCTGATAAAAAATGGAGGCAGCAGTTTCTCTTCTTCTCTGGTTGCTGGGAGACCGAATCAGAAGCCACTCCTTCAAATCCTCACAAGCTTTCTCTAAGGTGGACTATGAAGTGTAAGTATCCCCTCAACTTTTGTGACTCCTCGAATTTAATACTCCCTCGAATATTTATACTCCCTCGAATTGTTATGCTTCCTCGAAAACTTATGTGCCTTCGAATAATTATGCTCCCTCGAACTTTTACTTGTGATTGGTTTTGATGTTAACTACTTGTTGTAGCTATGACTGGGATATCGAAGCCCTACTCCGATTATGTCGAGGGTGCTACAACTGTGTTCACCAACCTTCGCTTGTGGGCAAAGGATCAATGGGACAACCGATTTCGTCTCTGCTTTACCGACAACAATCTGGCTAGGAGTCGACTATGAAGGCTCAATCCCCTCGATCGCATTAGTATGAGAGGATTGATGACCCCTCCCTCGGAGCGAGAAGTGATGGAGCGGTGTAGTAAAAAAGATGTAGTAATATACTTTCCCAAGTGTTCCCGTTCGCAGAGCCATCTTGGGGAACCTCCAGAAGATGAAGTATTACCAACCCAACAACTGAATCCCGAAGGGCCTGTCAGTACTCAAAGGCCTCCCTCCTCGAACGATGCTCGGGCATCAAATTCTCTTCCCCCTTCATCAAATAATACTGCTCCATTGGACTCCATTCCTCCTCCCCCTGCTCCCCTCCTTCCTTCGAGGAAGGATGCCAAGAAAAAAGATAGGAAAATCAAGGGTATCCTCCTCGAACCCATCGAAGAACAATCCGAGGGAGGTGAGACGCCTGATAACAACTAGGATGCTGGTCTTGAGGAAGAGGTCAATGAAAGCGCAAGTGAACTGGAAAACAGAGGTGGCCATTCTCCAAGGGAAAATTCTCAGCAATCCCTGCACTCGCCTCTTACTTAAGCTTCTCATCCAGCCCCCCTCGAAAACAGCCCAAGATTAGCTCCCATCCCTATTCCTCGAAGCAACCCTCCTCAACTCATTGATCCAGAGACTCTTAGAGGTGGGTTTTCTGATTTTGATTCTACAGCACTAGGGTCTCCCTCGAGCTCCTTCGAAGTTCCTTTGGATGATGATTTCTCATTGTCCCTTCGGAGATTGCTGCATACCTCAGTGAACAGATGAAAGAAGATGCGTCACCTTGAGAAACGCAAAAATCACTACAAGTTCAAATCGTTGATGGTTGCCTCTCAACTCGAGGAGGCCAAGAAGCAACATGCGGTGATCGAGGGCCAAGCTGATGCCTTATACGAGCGTCTCTCTGCCTCCGAGAATTATGTGATAATGCTGGAGAGGTGAGGGATCTGTACAAGAAGAAGACTGATTCTCAAGAGCTGATGATAGCTGAGTATAAAAAGGGTCATCGCTTGGCTTGCGATGGATTCACACAATGCACTGAGGCCCTTCGAACTGTGACAGCAGACCGAGATCAGCTACGGAGGCGGGTCGAAAATATTCCTGGACAAATCGAGGAGGAGAAAGACAAAGCTGTGGATGCTTATGCAGCAACATGTACAAGTAAGCTGCAGGCCCGGGATGCCACTACTCGAGCTGGTTTGCTTACCCAAATTCATGCTGAGCATCCTGAATACAACCTGGGGCCCTTTTGGAAGCTTGTCCCCTCAGAACTTCGCCCCCCCCCCCACATAATTGTAAGTGAGAGTGAAAATTCAGAGGCTGAGGAGAGTGACTCCTCGAAAAATTCAGACTGAGGGCCTCTTTTGTAATGACTTGAACATGTTGTACCGTGCTAATTTTGTAAGACAGGTCGATTTTTGTAAGATCAATAAAACAATTACCACTTCCATTCGTAAGTTTGTATATGTTATATTTTCACCAAGTTCTTCGAACTTCTAATTATATTGCCCTTCGAACAATTATCACTTATATTCCTCGAATCCATGCATATGTGATACTGTACTAATTTTGTGAGACCAGTCCTTCGAACTATGATTGTAATTTACTTAAAAATTTAAGGAGATGATATCTTGAGTCGTGTTATTGTGATCAAATAATGACATAGCGATATTGGATTCGAGGCACACCTTAGTGTGACCCAAATATTGATAAAGTAAAAATAAAACTTGAGACACATGTTAGTGTAGCCCGAAGAATAGTTCGAAGGTCCTAAAACTTGAGGCACACCTTAGTGTGATCCAAGAAATAGTTCGAAGGTCCCAAATACTTGAGGCACACCTTAGTGTGACCCAAGAAATAGTTCGAAGGTCCCAAAAACTTGAGGTACACCTTAGTGTGATCCAAGAAATAGTTCGAAGGTCCCAAAAACTTGAGGCACACCTTAGTGTGACCCAAAAAATAGTTCGAAGATCCCAAAAACTTGAGGCACACCTTAGTGTGACCCAAGAAATAGTTCGAAGAGACAACAATTCGAGGCACATGTTACTGTGACCCAAAAAATAATTCGAAGGGACAACAATTCGAGGCACATGTTACTGTGACCCAAAAAATAATTCGAAGGGACAACAATTCGAGGCACATGTTACTGTGACCCAAAAAATAATTGGAAGGGACAACAATTCGAGGCACACGTTACTGTGACCCAAAAAATAGTTAAGGCAAAGAACTCTTTGTATTTAAGGGGCTCATCGAAACACCTCATTAAAACCTTCCTGTGCCTAACAGGGTAGGAAAGAGTGTGCTCTCACCAAAATTTGTTCTGGGGGATACAGAGAAAGGAAAAAGAAATACAATGTCAGGTAGCTCTTTTAATCAAGATACAATTTTAAATGCTCAATATTCCAAGGTAAACGGAGGTATCGCCCTTCTTTATCTTTTAACCGATATGTGCCTGGTTTTATCTTTTCGGTGACCTCGTAGGGGCCTTCCCAGTTAGGTCCCAACTTCCCCAAGCTCTTGTCTTTAGTGTGCAAGAAACCTTTGCGTAAAACCTTGTCTCCCACCTGAAAATCTCTATGCTTTACTTTGGACGCATATCGACTCCTCATAAGAGTTTGATAATGAAGGGATGTCAACTGTGCTTGCTGTCTCTTTTCCTCAACCAAGTCTAAAGCCAACGCTCTACTCTGGTCATTTGTGTCCGAGGCATATGTTGCTATACGATGTGAGGGGAAAAGGATCTCCGGAGGGACCACAGCATCCATCCCGTAGACTAAAGCAAATGGGGACACAGCAGTGGCCGTTCGGTACGCCCACAACACCTCCTGTAGATAGTCGGGCCATTTCCCTGCTTTGCCTTCCAAGTTCTTCTTCAAACCATCGAGGATTGTGCGATTAGTTACTTCCACCTGCCCATTCGCCTAAGGGTGAAATGGTGCTGAAAAGCATTGTCGTATGCCCCTCGATACACAAAAGCTCTGGAACTCTTTGTTATCAAATTGAGGCCCATTGTCTGTGGTGATCTGCAATGGTACACCAAAACGACAACAAATGTTAGATAGGACAAATTTGATCACGTCTTTGGCCTTTGTTCCTGCGAGCGGCTCAGCCTCTACCCACTTAGAAAAATAATCGACAGCCACAAATATCGTCTGTCTGCCCCCAGACGCCATTGGTAGAGGCCCAACTAGATCAATGCCCCACCTATCAAACGGGACTGCCTCTGAAATGCTTTCCATCAACACCCCAGGTTTGTTAATCACATTAGCATAGCGCTGGCACGTGTCGCATCGCTTGACTAAATTTTTGGCGTCGGCCGCGATGGTGGGCCACTAATAGCCAGGCAGGAATACTCTTCGGATTAAAGCCTTATATCCACAATGGGCAGATCCTTCACCGTCGTGTAACTCGGAGAGGATAATTTGCGACTCGGGCCCACTCAAACATCTCAACAACGGCCGACTCAGAGATCTTTTATACAACAATCGACCCAACAAAATGTAACCGTGAGACTTGAATCTAACTTTTCTGGCTTCATGCTTTTCGACGGGTAAAATGTCGTGGGCCAAGAAATCAATGATAACCGTTCTCCAATCATGCGTAATAACGTTGCTTTCCTCCGAGATGTTCATCGCGTGCTCTTCACCAATCGAGATCGAAGGGCACTCCTGAACCAAAACCCATGGGTAACCTTCTGTCCGTGAAGCGGAGGCAAGAGAATCCGGGACAATATTTAACTCTCTTCGAACATGCTCGAACGTGACTCCCTCAAATTCAGATGCCAAGTTTTTCATCAGCTTCAAATACTGTATCAACGTTTCTTTTCTGGCCTCGGACTCCCCTGAGGCTTGGTTTATTACCAACTGTGAGTCACTAATTAATTTAATCCTTCGAGCCCCGCATATTTCAGCCAAACGCAAGCCTGCTATAGCGGCCTCATACTCAGCTTCATTATTAGTAGCCTTAAAACCAAAACGAATGGCTTGGAACATAGCTACCCCTTCGGGGAAATCAATTGGACACCTGCCCCACTTCTTGAAATGTTCGACCCGCCATCTGTTCGTACCACCCATTCCTGTTCGTCAACCACGTCGTGTACCTCCCGTTCCCCTCTGTCTGAATGAAACTCGACCAAGAAATCGGCTAAAACTTGTGCTTTTATCGCTGTTCGAGGCTCAAATGTTATGTCGAAGTCTCCCAGCTCTACTGACCATTTAGTCATCCTGCCAGAGACGTCTGGTCTTTGTAATAAACTCTTTAGAGGAAAAGTCGTCCGAACAACGATTGGGTGAGCCTGGAAGTAAGGTCTCATCTTTCGAGCTGCCGTTACCAAAGCTAAAGCTACCTTCTCCAATGTGAGATTTCGCTTCTCCGCATCCAGCAAACTCTTACTGACATAATAAATCGGCTTCAGAAGAGAGTCATCGTCGCGGAGGAGAACGACACTGACCGCGCAATCTGATACTGCTACATAGACAATCAATGTTTCCCCTACAAGAGGTTTGGATAAAACTTCCGGAGACGTCAAATAATCTTGGATCTGACGAAAAGCGGTCGAACATTCTTCGGTCCAACAAAACTTCTTCGCATTCCGTAAAACTTTGAAAAATGGAGCACACTTATCCGAAGACCGGGAGATGAATCTATTCAGCGCGGCCAATCTTCCTGTCATAATTTGTACCTCTTTAATATTTCGGGGAGGGGTCATTGTGATCAGAGCTTTTAGCTGCTCGGGATCAGCCTTGATGCCTTTTTCGCTGATCATGTAACCAAGAAATTTTCATGACCTTACCCCGAAAATGCACTTCTCCGGATTGAGTTTGAGATTGACTCTGCTCAGATTTCGAAATGTCTCTGCCAGGTCAGCGAAGTGGTCTTCGTCTTGCTCACTTTTGACTAACATATCGTCGATATAGGCTTCCATGTTACGCCCAATCTTCCCCTCGAAGGTTTTATTGACCAAGCGCTGATAGGTTGCCCCTGCGTTTTTTAATCCGAATGGCATGACTTTATAGCAGTATAAACCTCGCCCGGTGATAAAAGAAGTGCTCTCCTCATCGTTAGCGGCCAGTCGGATTTGGTTGTACCCCGAATAGGCATCCATAAACGACAACAGTCAATTTCCGGAGGTCGAATCCACTAATTTATCGATGCGGGGCACAGGGAACGGGTCTTTAGGACAAGCTCTGTTTAAATCCATGAAGTCGATACACATCCTCCACTTATCATTTTTCTTCCGTACTAACACTGGATTGGACGCCCATACGGGATAATGCGACTCGCGTATATGGCCTATGCTCAGTAGCCTTTCGACCTCCAACAGAATTGCAGAGGCTTTTTCCGGGGAGACAGGTCTTCTTTTCTGGACTATGGGTCGGAAATCCAATCGTATCGCGAGTTTATGACACATGATTTCCGACAGCACTCCAGTGACATCCTGTGCACACCATGCAAACATATCAAGCTTATCAGATAAAAATGCAATTAATCTTTCCTTAAATTCTGGAGAGAGGTGGACTCCAATCTTCAAAACTTTGCCGCTCGCAAATTCGTGTATCGCAGAATCTTCTTCTCGGACCTGAAATTCGGGGGCCTCCCTCAGATCATCACAGGGGATGAATCCGGGGGAGCCCATTTAATTGCTATGCTGGGTCAGAAGTCTCTCCCCGAACCCCCTTAGAGGATAGGGCTATCTGGTAACATTCACGTGCCATCTTCTTGCTACTTCGGACCGTCCCAACATTATTTCCGACCATATACTTTAAGCACTGATGCACCGTGGAGATTACGCCGTGCATCCGGGACAACCAAGAGCGACCCAGGATAGCATTATATGAGGTTGGTGCGTCGACTACAATGAAAAGTACCTCCAACTCTTTCTTAAATGGTCCACGGCCCAACTCGACCACACACTGGAACTCTCCAACCACCACTGTTGTAGTGCCAGTAAAGCCTACTATAGTCCTGTCGGACCTTCGGATGACCAGTGGGTCAGAGATGCGTCGGTAAGTGCTCATAAACAATATATTCGCTGAGCTCCCCGTGTCGATGAGTATTTTCTGAATTTGATCCCCAGCGATGCCTGCCGCGATCACTACAGCGTCTTCATGAGGGCCAGATACATTCCGCATATCATCATCATCGAAGCAAATAATTGGGGTAGGCGATCGGTACATTTGCGCAGAGACTCCCGCTTCAATCTGGGTGGTCAGGTTGACCATGTGCCTTTTTCGGGAGCTGTTGGAATTTCCCGCAATTGTGTCTCCCCCAAAAATTGCCAAGGAATCGAAGAACGCACAAATGCTGTCCACTTTTCCCCTCGGAATTTCTTCCTCTACCAAGTTCACATTGTTCCTCCCCACCTTGGGGTCCAAATACTCTTGCTCAACGTCAAAATCGTCAAACCCTTCGGAAATCACCATGGCTGTGTCAGTGTTCTTTGAGACAGCTTTTACCACGACATTTTTCTGGGAGTGTTTTTTGACGAACTCCAACAACATTCCATTCTCGATCAGAGCTTGCACCTCTTTCTTCAAATCTATGCAATCCTTGGTGTCGTGCCCGATATCCTCATGATACTTGCAATATTTGTTGACGCTTCTGCTTTCCCTCGGAGTCTGTATTGGAAAAGGCTTCCTGAACGGGACCGTGGATTTAGCTTTATCAAATATCGCAGCTATATTTTCCGTCAGCTCCGCAAAATAGTCGGGTCGAACCCATTTGTTTGACATGAGTCTCGCTCCTTGATTGTAGTTTTGTTGATTTCCATAGTGCTGAGGGTTCGTCTTTTGCCTCGGAGGATACTGACCCGTACTTTTAGTCGGAACGTTCGATCGAGGGCCCTGGGCATTCGAATCAGTCCTCTGAAACTGATTCTGGTCCAACTGATCTCCTTTCGCCGAGGCTTGGGTCTCTTCTACTAAGATCCTCTTCTCAACTTGATCTAGCAATGCTCCGAAGGTCATCGCTTGACTTTTCGCCACTGTATCCTTCAACAACCCGGGAAGCAGACCCATCCTGAAAGCTGCCAATGCCACTGAATCCTTACAATATTCCATATCCGTTTTGGTCTTGACAAAGCGATTAATGTAATTCTTGAGGCTCTCCCCCACCTTCTGTCGACAATAGATGATCGTGTCTCCGTTGGCTCGGAACTTCTTGCTCCCCACGAAGTGTTGTCTGAAGATGTTCCAGAACATATCAAAGTTCTTGATCGAGCCCTGAGGTAGCCTGTTGTACCACTTAGATGCTACTCCCTTGAATGTCTGGGAGAATGCTCTGCATATCAGCTTGTCATTATCGTCGAAGTTGACCATAAAATTCTTAACTTGCTCGATGTGATTATCAGGATCCTGTGTCCCATCGAACTTTTCTAACTTTGAAATATCAAAGTGCTTCGGGAGGTTTCCCACTAAGATCTCCGAGGACAAAGGAGAGGCTCTCCAATTGTGACCTGTACGATAAATGTTGGATCTCAAATTATCGTTGTTCGAAAAGTACAAACCCTCTTCGGAGGGTAAAGTGTATTGCTGCTGCCATTCTGAATTTCGAGGGCCCATATCCTCTTTGTTGTCAGGACACTTTGCCTGTTCATGAGACCGATCACCACCTCGGTCATGGTGACTCTTTTCTCTCGAGGATTTCCTCTCCGAACTTCTTCCTCTTCGGAAATCGGTTCGCCTATGATCACGTTTTTTCCTCCTGTGGTGTCTCCGAGGAGACGATTCCGAAGTGTTGTATCGCGAATAGTCGCTTGAGTCGGCCGAATCCGAACAGCGTCTCTCTCTTCTCCTCGGAGATCGCCGCCCGCGCCCCCGATGTCTGTCGTCCTTATTTCTGGGACGAAATTCGGTCTCGCGCTCCTCCTCAATAACAGCCTCTCTCCTTATCTCGGATCGAATATTCTCCTGTGCGGCTTCCTTTTCTGCTTTCAATCTTTCGATCTCTAACAGAAATTCGTTCATTCGAGCCAGGAGATCTGAGTCATCAAAAGCATTTTCGACTCGCTGACCTCCTTCTCCCTCGTACTCCATATCGTTCTGGTAATCATCGCCAATCAAGTTCTCCTCGCAATTGTTGACCACATCGTCCCCTTCCATAGTTCTCCCCAGAACAGCGATTATTTCCAGGAAGCGATTGCCGTTAGAGCGATCCTCGCTTCCCACAGACGGCGCCAGTGATAAGTTTTTAAATGGTCCAGGGGTGATTATGCGATACGAAGATTGTTGATAGATGATTTTGCGATACAGAAATGCCTTAGTGTTAGTTTTAGAGAGAGAAACTCTTGATTATTAGGTTAAGTAGAGAGAGAAAGTCTCGTACTATTCATCTCGGGATTTGTGAAGCGTGTGTGGTCCTTTTATAGTACAATTGCGGACCCCACACGCTTTAATCTAGACTAATTACATCTTTTGGTCCCTACACTTTACTTTCTTCCTATTTTGACTATCTCTTTATATAATTTATATAAGTCAGCCCTTATACATTTATTTCTATGCATTTTCCTCCTATCACACTTTTCCTTTGCTATTTTCTCCTATCAAGTTTCTTCTTTACACTTTTCTCCTTGTCTTTTATTCTTCCTTATCAGGGGTTACAGTAGGTTAGGATAAAGAGCGACCGAACTCTCCAAGGTCTAAGAGGAAGAAAGGGCAGAAGATGAGTAAAGAAGGGAGTGATAAAAAACAGAAAAAAAGTTGACCCTGGTTCGGAGGTCATAATCCGACCCAAAGTTCTTCCCTCCACTACTCCTATTGAATTTCCTTCCTAAGAAGCAGTACATGTCGAGCCTCCCTCTCTAGTGTTTCATGTTGCTAACCAGCCTTCTCTTCAAGACAAACTGAATTTAGACGACCTAGGAAGTTTTTACTTAAGCAAGTTTGATAAATAGGATTTTGACAAGGCTTTCCCCCAATCCACTACCATTACCAATGTTGTTACTCATGATAGTGAATCCTTTGAATTGTCCAGTGAGCATGATACTCTGGGCTATGCAATTTTAGGTTATATAAGGCCAATCATTGACTTAGAGAGGCAAGTCAGATCTCAAGCCAGTGATATTGTTTTCCTTTGTACTGAAAATCAAGGCCTGAAGAATTCCATTACGACCAAACAGAGAAAGGTTACGACCGAACAGAGAAAGGTTGAGAATTTGATCAAGGAAAAATAACAACTTAATGGATATTTGGTTCAAGCTAAGTCCGATCTTGAAAAATCACAGACTAACTATACCGAATTGCAATCTACCACTTCCCAAGAACTTAATTTCTTGAATGAAACACTGACCAAGAAGAAGACTCTGAATGATCTATTATCTAAGGAGAAGAAGGAATTACAAGATTTTCTCAATAAAATTGACGATGAGATCACCTCTTTGAAAGAGACAAAGGCCCAATATATACCCGTTGCAAGAAACAAATATGCTGAAGGGGTGTTGAAATCCATGGAACAGAGGAAAGAATCTGTTAAATCAGATATGGTCCTTTTATCCATGAAATGTTTCCCAAACGATTTCTTGGAAAACCGTGGAGTTTTGTGCTTATGAAGATATTCCCTTTCATAAAATGGCACAAAATGATAATTTCAACATCACATCGGACGAATCCGAATCTGTTAACAAAGCTGAGGAGGACTCAAATGATGACAAAAAGGAGAAAGAATAAGATAATACTGAGAAGAAAACTAAAATGAATGAGCCCTAAGATTAATTATTTTTACTGTGTTGGTATTTTGAATGGAATTCTTTTAGAGTATACAAGACATTTTGTTGTGTTAACACCGGTTTTTCTAGAAACTCTTATTTGTCAGTGTCTTCATTCACATGTTTAAATGTTTCTCTCTTTCATGTCCGCGTTTTATCCGCCACGTGCACCAAAACTACCGAACTCGATAGTCTTTAAGCTTTTACCCACTTGACTTTCCACTTTCCACACGCTCACCATCCCTCTCGCTCTCACTAAACGACACACTCTCGCATATATATACTTCATTCACGCCGCCATATTTCTCATCACTCCAACCAAAACACAATCACGATACAGAGCTATAAACAAAACTCAACAGCATTCAGTCTTGTCATTTTCAAAACGGCGTCGAGTTCCAGTAACATGGTGAAAAAGACATCGGAAATGGAACAGCGAAACCAATTCAGTTAAATACACAGGAGTTCGAAAACGGAAATGGGGCAAATGGGTGTCGGAAATCCGACTACCCAACAGCAGAGAAAGAATCTGGCTTGGTTCTTATGACACGCCGGAAAAAGCTGCTCTTGCTTTCGACGCCGCTTCGTTCTGTTTACGTGGAAACACCGCTAAATTTAATTTCCCCGATAACCCTCCTGATATAACCGGCGGCCGGTCGATGACTCCGTCTGAAATCCAAGTCGCGGCTGCGCAGTTTGCTAATTCGATAACCCTTCAGTATTTTACTCACCACCATCTTTTTTGGGACTTTTGAGTTCAGCACTTGAACTGTCACTCACTTATTCATCATCTTCGAAGTCTATCCCACTATGGTAGTTGTGCTTGTCACCATCAGCCATTGTTTGTAAAGGGAGATCATCATAGGCCACATATTTCCACAAAGGACCAAGAGTCCTCTTAGAAAAAGTATCATAGAACCGTAAGACCACATTAGACTTAATTCCATCATCTCTCTTCTCCAGTTAATCCACTATCCCACTAGCATACTTCTCTATCACTGCAACTATTGCTTGAGCTTGTTGGCTTAGCAAGGCAACCTTCTCTTCAGTTTTCTTTTGGACAGTATTCTCCAACTTGACTTTGTCAGCGGATAAAGCCTGGATAGTATTGTTCTTAGTTTGTAGTTGCTTCTTCAAAGCTGTGATATCATTTGAGGAAGAAGTCTCCAGATTGGAATACTTGGTTTGAAGGTTTTTGCTGGTCTTTTCTGACTTAAGCAGTTTGGCAGCCAAATCCTCGTTCTCTTTCTCCAATACTG
The DNA here is from genome assembly GCA_036936605.1 of Limnanthes douglasii subsp. nivea. Taxonomy (NCBI): domain Eukaryota; kingdom Viridiplantae; phylum Streptophyta; class Magnoliopsida; order Brassicales; family Limnanthaceae; genus Limnanthes; species Limnanthes douglasii. The sequence continues at coordinate 12,236,245 of JAUPFV010000004.1, read as the reverse complement.
TTTTTCGTACCCAAATTTATTAACCAAAATTACTATTTTAGGAAATTGTCAACATTTACGTGAATGTATAAAATCAAAAAATAACATAACTAGAACAATCATAAAAACAACAACAGAATAACTCGCCCCAAATAAAAAATACCAAAAACAAATAAAAATCACTAGTAAATCAGTAAATGTAGATGAACAAAATAAAATACAAACGATTGCAGAATATATTGATAAAAAACGGATCGCAAATCAAAAAGAGGTTGATCGAATGAAAAAAAAAAACATATAAAATTCGTAATAACAAACCGTGGTATGATATATATTAAAATAAATCAAAATGGTTATCAATAATTTTAATTTAAAAACAAAATAATCATCAATACTCTCTCACTTTTTAATTTTTGTTATAAATAAATAGTTTTGATTCTATATTATTGATAAATAATTTAAAAGTAATTTAATAAAATTATATACTTATAACTTTTTAACTTTAACCAATATTATTAAATATACAAAATTGAGCAAACAATAATTAAAAAAAAAGGAGCAACTAACATATTACTAGAGAGAAATAAGAATATAAAATAAGTAGTTTTCCAACCATATAATATCATATTAATTTTGAAATTGGCCCATTTATGATTTTGGTGTTGTATTCTTGATGATGAGCCCAACCCACTCTTTGGGTTATAACACATCTTTCTTTACAAGGCTTTTGAAGAATATATCTTACTCGTATAGCTTCTATTTTCAACATAGTGGCCGGATGGATTGTCCTTTTGCGTGAGAAAACTACAAAATGTGGCACCCGGGTTTGGAGGTCTCTATAGACTACAGTCATGTACAAGACAAAGGACTCCAGCTGTTTATGTTCATCATCTTCTTCTTCGGTTCTCTATCATTTCATTAATTGAAAACATCACTTTGTTTCTATTCTAACGTTACGTTAACATGTTCTGCACGGCATGAAGTGTAAGAATAATAATGGGTTTGACAATTGAATAAAACAAGAACACCCATTTCATTTAGGTCGATGATGTAGACTTAGAATTTCGTTTTATTTGTTTTGTCATAATACTATTCTTTTATCAAACTTAGTTCTCAACTACACAAACTATTTTTATATTTTGAAATTATGATGGTTATGGTTTTCTATAAGTTGTTTTGACGATTTATAGAAAATTAAGGTCTTTCGTACAAACTTGGTTTTACTAATCATCTTGGATGATTATATAAATACGATTTTTTGGAGTATTAGATGTTAATAAAATAATTTTATCATCTTTTATAATATTTTTGTTATATATAATATATATATATGTTAATATTATTTTCTAATAAGGCCAAAGCTATTTCCTTCATAAGAATTTTTATTTCCTCCATAATTTGAAAAAAATCTCATGTTGTTATTTCCTCCATAAAAGAAATTACACATTGTCCTTCTACCCATTTATTCAACCTATTTCATTTTCAAGAACGCTATTATTCTACCTATTTATTCTATTATCCTATCCATTAACAAATTCAAAGAAAAAAAAACCATACTTATCTATTTCTTCAGTTTTCTACCTTTTGTTTTCCACTTTCCTTTCAAAACCCTAATCGAAGAGAGAGAGAGAGCAACCATTCCCCAAGGTAAGATTTCTTCATTTTTTTGTGTTTTCAGTTTTCAGCTAGGCCGTTGTTCGATTAGGGTTCTTCAGTTTTTGTTTTTCTTCATTTTTCGGTATTGTCTTTTGGCTATGGCTTTTCTTGTTAGGTTAGGGTTCTTATTTGGTAGATTTAGGGTTCGATTAGGGTTCTTACTTGGTAGATTTAGGGTTCGATTAGGGTTCTTATTTGGTATATTTCGGGTTCGATTAGGGTTTATGTTGTTTGTTTAGATCTATTTTCGAGTTTGGTTCGGTTTTATGTCTATATGGCTTTTCTACTGTATTCTATTTTTTTAACGATGGTATATGATTCCGAGAGGCCATCTCAGAATCATATGCTTTTTTTTAATTGCAAAACACCAGATTCCGAGTGGCCATCTCGGAATCAGAAGTAATTTATGAAATGTTTTTTGCACTTGATTCCGAGATGGCCACTCGGAATCAGGTGCAATGTCTTTGTCTCTTTATTAAGGTTGTAATTTGTTCAAAACAACTGATTCCGAGATACTGCCTCAGAATCAGTTGCGTTTTGTCCAGAAATGCAGAAATCGGGAATGCAGTATCAAAACCAACATTTTCGAAGTGATAATCTCAAAATAACTATATTGTAAAACGAAAAAACGAGATTAAATTACCTTATTCGTTGCTTGAGTGTTGTTCTCCTCATTGGTATGAGTTTCTTGATTTTCTATGGTCAATCTTCAATCAATCTTCAATCAATCTTCAATCAATCTTCAATCAATCTTCAATCAATCTTCAATAAAACTTATGTTTTTTGGGTTTAGGGTTAATTTTAGTTGCAAAAATCAGATATGTAGGATTAAAAATAGGTTAATGATATGTTTTTCACAGTAGGCTATCTATTTCAATAATGACACGTAATATTAAATTTGAAAAAAAAATAAGGGTAAACTAGTAATATCATGTTTCAAGTGTTTTAAATATTTCAAATTGTGGAGGAAATAAAAATTCGCCTGGAGGAAATAACTTTGGCCCTTTAATAATTAGATAAACTTTGAAGTTCTAAATATGTTTGAAAATGTTTTATTTTTGCACGATGAATCATATTGTTAGGTAAATGATATTATTGTTATCACATGTATATATTTTTAACGATTTTTAATTGATATTTTTCCATTCAAATCAATTTTTATTTTTATTTTAAATATTTGTGTAAAAATATTTATAATCAAGTCTCGGTGTGGATTAGGAGTATCTAAATAATATAAGTCTAATTAATTAACTAATTTATAGTTTATTAGATTCACATATAGTAAGATAGATTGTATCATATATATTTATAGTGTCATGGTCGTTTTGATGTGGATTGAGAAGAGATATCTTTCAATTAGACACGTCAAATATTGAGTATTAAAAATCCAATAAGGTTATGGCCCTTGGTAGATGCAAAGAATTAAAACTATAAATATTTATGACTAAATTGATGATTTATATAAGAAAAGAAGTTAAAAGGTTATTAATTAAATCATAAGGTTAATATGTGTAGATTTTTGTTTATTCAAAACATTTAAAGTTCCAAATGTAATTATAAATTTAAACCCTAAGTTCATAACATGGCTTGTTATATTGTTCTTCTAAAGTCACGCTTTTTTATCTATATTATTAAAAAAATCTAGTTATTCATATATATAAATCCCATACACAAGTTGTTGCTTCTTTTTTTCAAGAACACCGTCAAGGCGACTCGCATACTGCAACATTATCCATAATTGACTCAGCATTCAATTCTTTAAATGCACCAGAAGAAGAACAATCTTAAGGTCATGAATACTAGTAAGTATTTGTTCATTCCTCTTTATACTAGACCCTCTGAATCACATGACAATTTATGCGCTTTAACGTTTTTAAAGTGATATGTGTTTATAGGTTTACAGTTATGTAGCCTTGTCTATATGAACATTAAGAGAGCATGTAGAGCTGAGAATAGATGGCATTCAGGATGGGAGTTGATGACCCATTACCGTTGAGCAAACTCTAAGGTGTATGAGATGATGTCCTGCACTCCTAGAGATTGTTTGTTTTCCATGTTAAGAGTTTCAAGCGATATTCATCTCTTTTTATATATCTGGACTTCTGATGGGATATTTTACATCTTAGAGATTGATTCATATGTTCACTTGTCATGAAATCCATCAAGACGTGCTTATTTAGTTAGATAAACACTTTAGTTACTTTTGTATTATTTAAAAAATGTACACTTTATATGACCATTTCCTGAAATCGTATGGGCAGAAATGTCATGCCACCTATGTGGCCTCTGTATGGGTCATACATATATGAAAGAGGTTTGGAGGCTCATAATTAACGACCAAATATTGTAAATTGTAGGACGGGCCCTATGGAGGACTTACTCACATTTGTATTAATGATGAGTAACTCGTTGCATGATGTGGTTGATGCGTTCACACACACATACATGAATACTTGGTTTTCACTATTTGATGGTTTTGAGGATCAGAAATATTTGAGCGTGGTAGCAGTGATATGATCAGGTTTCTTCAAGGGGGAAATTTAGACTTGAGATAAATGTTATACTAATATACACTTTCACCTTTTGACTCAACTGTGTGTTTGCTACTTCTTTACTTATTATTTTTTGTGAAAATGTATAAATAAATCATGGTTAATGGGGTCTTTTTATCTTTAAGCTTGACCATATCCATGACCCGACCCGTGTGTCCCATTAACCCAAAAGCATCATATAAATGTTATGAAGAACAATAATTAAGAGGGTTTGATTTTATCTCTCTAAACATTTAATATAGTCATAGGCGGAGCTGGGTGGGTGCATGTGGGGGCCCAGGAACCCACCCAATTCCTAAAGTAATATATTTAGTACTTAAATAAAAGTGCACAAACGTATGTTTGTTTGGAAAATAACTAAGCAAAGATCCTATAGGTCATGGGTTCAATACTCATTCATGGATTTGTATCCTATATATTAGATTTGACAAGACTCATTAATATATTTATATTATATATATTAGATTAGACTAGACTAGACTCAGTCATATATTTATATCTTATATATTAGATTAGATTAGACTCGGTAATATATCATATATATTAGATTATATTATGCATATATATCAGTAATATATTCTATATATTAGAATTAAATTTGTATCCTATATACTAGATTCTATTATGCCTATCATGATATGCAGATACCCCCCCCCCCTCTTAATAATGAAGAGGTTAGATTCGAAGAAGAAGATATACACATATCTTATATGAATAACTATACAAAAGAAAGGTTTCTCATGCAAGATGAGCGAGATCAATTACGAGGAGAAATTGAAGCGTTGAGAGCCTAAAGACATGTTAAGAGGGATTTGGTGAGAAATAGTCCAACAAAGTATCCGAAATCAGCCAGATAATAATCCCCAACATAATCCAAAGTAAGGTCAGGATGACCAGTCTTCTAAAGCCGACCAAGAATCTAGAAAAGAGTATCGAGTTAAACACTATTCTAGAATTTCATAGTCTACCGAGGGCTCCATAACAGAACCAAAAATCTATTCTTCTTCTTTGAGCAGTGACACCATTATTGCAAAAAACGAAAGGAAAACTTTAGTCTAAAAACTTTCGAAAAAAACATCATAAGACGAGTAAACAGGATTCTTCAGGAAAGAAGATGGTTCAAAATGTCAAGGGAAAAAAATATTAAAGAAAGATGAAGGGGTTCGCTGACCATGACATAAATCATTTGTTAAGTTCTCTGAACACAGTTCAATTCCACTATGGGATATTTTTCACTTCTAATGAGGATCATATGTTCAGTCAAGTACATAATTGGAAGCACTCGCTCTTATCTTCGAAAATCCTCTCTTGACATCTACATATGCATTTTGACATCTTAAAAATAGAATAATATGATGAGAGCCAAGACCCCGATAACCATCTTGAGAAAATCAGGATTTCATGATGAATTTTGATGATGATGATGATGATGATGATACGTTATTTTGTATTGCCATTCCTCAAACTTTCAAGGATATCACCTTGAAGTGGTATAACATATTACCGCAGGGGTCGATCAAGAACTTTGACATGTTTTCGATGGTCATCCGAAGATAATTTGTGGGAAGTAAAAAAAATTAGAGGAAACGAGGATACCATAGTCTATTGTTGGCACACCCTAATGACTTTTTGAAATCTTAGACCCAACGTTTCATGAATACCAAAGATGGATTGGCAGAAAACTTCAAACATGTAGCTATAGCTGCACTCAAATAAGGGTTGTTAGCTGGTGAGTTAGCTGATTCACTAACCCGTAAGAAAGCAATGACTTGGGGTGGTTTGTTAAACCAAGTTGGAAAGAAAATCAGAGTATAAGAAACTAAAAGATTAAGGCAACCCCATCCTTATAGACCTACTCCTTCAACTTCTCTTCTAAAAGCGAGTAGTTAGTCACAAGCTATTGTTAACAATCGTCCAAAAGACTTTGGACAGGGTTTCCATCAACCTATATCAAACTAGTCCAATCAAGGGAAAAAATCCAGACCAATAGGGAATCAGTGGGTTCAGCCTAGTTATTTTGTAGAATTGATCGACAATGTTAGGACCAGTTATGATAGGACAAAGAATTTTGAGCAATTCTGAAGGCCTGCACCAATCCAGATTCCGAGAGAAAATCAAAATACGCGATTCTGTAAGTACCATAATAACGTAGGACACAATACTAAGGATTGTATTGATTTGAATAATGAGATACAATCGTTAATTGAAAATGAAAAGCTAACCACTTTTGTTAAATAAAAAATGGGTAACAAAAAAGTGAGTAACAAATCACAACCAAGCACAAATGGGGTGCATGCAACTTCACCGGTTCTCCAAAGGAAAGCCTCATAAGTTCATAAACATGAAAGTACGATGGTGATTATTGAGCAATTTAATGTAGATTCAGAATACTTGGATCCTAACCTGGATCGAATGTGGCATCTAAAAATGTTAGAAGGGTATCAAAGTTGGGTTAATTCTTCGAATCGATGACTATTTCTGGAGGAGATACGGTGATAACACCTCAAGTTGTTATAGGAAAGGAATGTGGTTAGCTTGACCATACAATTCAAGGAAAGATATCAATGCATTTGTATTAAAGTCCTGCCCCTTTCATAGTTTTTATTAGGATGATTTAAGGAATGTTGTTGGGCCACATGAGGATTTGGTAGTAATAAAGGCATCTATCGAAGGAACATAAATCTGATGCATCATGATCGATACTCGTAGCTCAATTAATATATTATTTATGTCCACCTATAAGATAATGAAGAATCCATATGTAATTCTCCGATCGAACAAACCATAGTGAGATTTACAAGAAATTATGTTGATGTTATTGGGGAGTTTAAATGAGAAGCAATTCTTGGCAAATGACCATTTAAGAAAATGGTAAGAGTTTTGTATGTACTGGTGGATTGTTCGACCCATTACAATGCCATATTCGGCAGATCTTGGTTATCAAGGATGCATGATGCTGCATCAACAATTCACCAATGCTTGAAATACGTTGTTGGACGCCAAGTAGGGGTGGTTCGAAGTAGTCAAAAAGTAGCCAGAGAATGTTATGTTACTGCTCTAGCTCCAAAGTCTTTGGAAAATATAACAGCTAAAAAGGAATAGTAATTATTATAGTTTTCCTTATATCGAAGCAAGATAAATGATCCAAGAGAGACTCCCAGCATAGTTATTCCTATTAAAAAGGTAGAAGTACACAATTTTCCAAATAAGAAATGTGTCAGAATTAGAACCAAATTGCGAATATAATTAATATAAAAGTTGTTATCTTTCTTATTCAAGAATTTGTATGTTTTTGTTTGGTGTAATGAAGATGTAACAGGTGTACCAGCTATCATTATTTTCCATAAGTTATCTGCGTGATCCGATGCAGGCCCGTTGATACAAAAAAGAAGGGCTTCTCTAAAAAATTCCGACGCTATTGTTAATGAGGTAGATAAGTTAGCAAAAGTGGGTCATATTCGGAAATCTTAGTAGCCATTATGGACACAAAATCCTGTGCTCGTAAAAAATAAAAATGGAAAATGGTGAATGTGTATTAATTATACAAATCTCAACAGGGCATGTCCCAAAGACCCTTTTCATTTCCCATATATAGATCAGTTGATAGATTTCACTTTTGTAAATAAATTATTATCTTTCATGGATGCATTTTCTGGATAAAATCAGATACCAATGGATCTGAAGGATTCGGATTATACCACATTTGTCACTAATATGGGCTACACTGTCTTTCATTCTAAATAATATTGAGGCTACTTACCAAAGCTTAGTCAACTAAGTGTTTATCAGTCAAATTATGATGAATATGGAATTTTATATTAATGGCATAATGGTAAAGAGTCCAAGGGAGGAGGATTAATTGCTTGATTTCAAAGAAACTTTCTCTAAAGTGGAAGCTATAAATATAAAGCATAATCAAGAGAAGTGCACTTTTGGAGTACGATCCGGAAAGTTTTTTAGGTTACATCATTAATGGTAAATATATTCAAGTTGACCCAGCATAATTAGATGCATTGTTGGCTATGGACATTCCTAGGTCCATAAAAAAAGTTCTAGCGTTAACTGGAAAGCTTGCAAGTTTGAATAGGTTTATTTCAACCTCATCAGATAAATGTGCATAATTTTTACAAGTTTTGAGGAATGCCAAAGAATTTAATTGGTCATCAAACTATGATATGAAATTCATCGCAATCATGAAACATCTATCTTTTCCTAAAACTATGTTCAAGTCGGTCATCGAAGAAAGACTCTATGTATATTTTCCAACATCTGATCATGTTGTAAGCGCAATGTTATTTCTGGAAGTTGGCAATTACCCTTGCTCGATTTATTATGTTAATAAGAGTTTGTTAGATGCTGAGAAAAATATCTGAAGTTGGAAAATATAGCTTTAGCCTTGGTAATAGCAGCCAAGAAAATGAGGCCCTATTTTCAGGCGCACTCCATCACGGTTCAAACTTCTTTTCCATTCAAAAGTATATTAGAAAAATACGATGTATCTGGCCGGATAAACAAGTGTTCTGAAGAATTATGGGACTATGATATCGATTTTGTTCCTCGAATATCAATCAAGGTACAAGCTATGGCTGACTTTTTGGTTGAGTACCATTTGGGTTGACCCTGCGAAGAATCTTCTATCAATTATGATGAGTCTGGTTTTTTCTCGGCACTCACTGTAGAAACCGGACAGGGGCAATTCAGACAAAAGCCACCCACTGAACCATCCGAACATGACTAAAGTAATAAAAACTAATCACTTTATGACTAAGCTAATTACCGACCTACTTAAATAAACTAATGGGTCTTTGAATTTGACCCAGTTTCATGAGTTTGACCCGAAAACCCATGAGGCCTATAATTAAGGGTATAAATACCCAACCACTTTCATTTATAAGGGTAATGAACATTTAATACAACCAGGCAGCTCAAATCTCTCACTACAAACCACTTAAACATTAAATACCCTTGAAACATCACAAAATACCTGACCAAACTACCCTTAGACCAAAATAATCCACACCAAATTGGCGACCACAGTGGGAGAAGAAGGTGCCTGAATCAAGGATTCAAAACCATCAAGAAAGACCAGTTCGGATGAATCCGGACGAACAGGAAGTGCCACCAGCTTTGGCAGAAGTGGTGGGAGAAAATGATGAATATACTATCGAAGAGCGAGATAGACTAAAAATTGATATAAAAGCCTTGAGGGCTGCTAAAAGGGTAGAATTGGGTGTGAAAGAAAAGTCAAAAGCGTCAGCAGTTCACCATACTGACAATCCAAAAGAGCATGAGCCATCAAAAGCCCATGTAAACACTAAAAAGACTCATGCTAGTTCAAAGAAATCTCACCGGTCTAAACCGATGGAGAGCTCAGATTCAGACTCAGAATCTTCCAGTAGCTCCTCAAACGAAGACGGAGTCAAAGAATCCCTGTTATCCAGCAGTGATGAAGGTCGTTCTAAGAAGAAACAGAAGTTGGTTAAGAAATAATCAAGAAAAAGGGACAAGCATGAAAGGTTGAAGAGGCATCTGGGTAACGGATCGTCTCATAGTCACAGTCATGGTCGGAGGCACGTAGACCGATTACTAATGGATCCTTTTGCCTTTCATGATGAGCCAGGTATCTTTGCAACTCCCAACGAAGATATTGTATTCAGTCGTGGCCGGAATTGGAGACAATCCCCATTGTCATCCAAGATACTGTCCGGAAACCTTCCTAAGAGGTTTGATAGTACGAAGATGAAGAAATATGATGGTAGTAAAGATCCAGATAACCATCTAGAGCAATTCAAAAATTTATGATGAACTTTGATGATAATGATAAGCTACTCTGTCGAGCGTTCTCCCAGTATTTTTCGGGGAGTGCTCTGCCAAATGAATCTTTGAAGGAGTACATAAGTCGCTTTGTGAACACTAAAAATGAATTAGCTGATTGCTTTGAACAAGTAGCAATAGCTTCTCTGAGGCAGGGTTTGAACCCTGGCAATTTAGCTGATTCCGTATCCAGGAAAAAAGCCATGACATGGGGAGGTTTACTGAATCAGGCCGACAAACAGATTAATGTGGATGAAACAAAGAAAACCAGAGTTCACCGGCAGGTGAGATCTGCTCCAGCTGCACCAAAACAAAACCAGAATCAGTCCGGGTGTAAGGCCAAGGAAGCCAGACAGGGTCAAAACAGGGCCAAGGCTCAATCCCACCCAGCTGCACCAGCTCAAAGCCAGCAATCTAGAAATAAGCGAGGACCATGGGTTTAACCGGAGTGGTTTTCTGAACTAAAAGAAAATGTGGCAACTATTTATGACAAAACAAAAGATGAAGTACATTTCAGGAAGCCAGTTGCGCTTCAATTACCCTGGGAAAGTTGAAATAACAATTTTTGTCAGTATCATCGTGATATTGGCCATACCATTGAAGATTGCATCGCGTTGAAACAAGAAGTACATAATTTGATTGAGAGAGGGAAGTTGGGGGCATATCTTAAAAGAAGAAGTGGAAATAGGCCTGATAATGCTCATCGGACTGGCCCGAACAATGCAGGGACATCGGCTCCGGATGGGGCTATAGTGATAATTGAAAGGTTTGATGTAGAGTCGGAGTATCTGGATCCTAATCCAACTCGAAACAAGGTGGGTGTAATCACAAAAAACTGCAAGTCGGTGTCCGGGCTCATTAGCTTTTTTGAGTCACTTACAATATCTGGGGGAGACACTATGACTGCCTCAACTGCTTCTTCGAGAAAGAAGCATGTTCATACTTTAGCTACCCAACTGGAAGGAGGCATAACTTCCTATCAATCACAAATTCTATTTCCCTTTATTGTTTTCGATGAAGATGACTTGAAGGACATAGCTGGTCCTCATGAAGATAATGTTGTAATAGGAGCCTCCATTGGGGGCAATGACATAAGACGAATTTTGGTGGACACCGGCAGTTCAGCCAATATCCTCTTTTTAACTTCTTATAAACAGATGAAGAATCTGGCACTGATTCAACGTTCGAACAGATCAATAGTGGGCTTCACTGGAAGCTCAGCTGATGTAATTTGAGAATTTAAAGAGGAAGTTCTGTTGGGCAAGGGCCCTTTTAAAAAGATGGTCAGAATACTTTTTGTTGTGGTAGATTGTCCTACGTGTTACAATGCTATTTTGAGGAGGTCGTGGCTCTCGAGGATGCATGTTGTGGCTTCAACAGTCCACCAATGTCTGAAATATGTTGTGCAAGGACAAGTGGGAGTTGTCTGAAGCAGTCAGAAGGTAGCAAGGGAGTGTTATGCAACAATACTTTCCCCTTGAACTTTGGGGGCAGTTCGGATCAGTGAAAATTAGCAATTTGAGGGGCCCTTTGGAGGAGAGGGTGAAATTGATGACCCTAGAGAGACCCCTGGTGTTTTAATACCTATTGAACAAGTTGAAACTCACTCTCTGGCTGAAGGAAGAAGTGTCAAGATCGGATCCAAGATGACATCGGAGTTAAAGAGTAAAGTGTTAGCCTTTTTGAAAAGCCATCAGCATGTTTTCGCTTGGTGCAATGCTGATGTAACCGGAGTACCAGCAAACATTATATCACACCAATTATCCATCCGAATGAATATAACACCTGTTTTACAAAAGAGGAGAGCTTTTTCTAAGGAAAAGGCTGATATCATAGTTCAAGAGGTTGACCGACTTACTAAAATGGGACACATAAAGGAATCTTAATATCCTTTATGGACAGCCAATCCGATATTAGTAAAGAAGAAAAATGGAAAGTGGCGTATGTGCATTGATTTTACAGATCTTAATAGGGCTTGCCCAAAAGGCTTATATCCTATCCCTCGCATTGATCAGCTGGTGGACTCTACTTCTAGGAACAAGCTACTGTCCTTTATGGATGCCTTCTCCGGGTATAATCAAATTCAAGTAGACTCGAAGGATCAAGAAAATACTACATTTGTTACTGATAGGGGCCTCCATTGTTACAAGGTAATGCCATTTGGGTTAAAGAACACTGGGGATACTTATCAGAGATTAGTAAACAAGGATTTCGCTAATCAGATTGGAAGAAACATGGAAGTCTACATTGATGACATGATTGTAAAGAGTGTGGACGAAGAGCTACACTTAGCAGATCTCCAAGAAACCTTTGCTAACTTGGTGAAGGTAAATTTAAAATTAAATCCAAAAAAATGTGTGTACGGAGTGCAGTCCGGAAAATTCTTGGGGTATGTAATAAGTGAGAAGGGCATACAACCTGATCCAGACCAGCTTAGTGCTTTATTTCAGATGTAGCCTCCTCAGAATATTAAAGAAGTACAAAAATTGACAGGGAGGTTAGTTGCTCTAAACCGTTTTATCTCAAGGTCTTCGGATATGTGTGCTCCTTTTTTCCAAACTTTGAAAGGTGCAAAATATTTTAATTGGTCTCCCCAGTGTGACCAGGCTTTTGATGAAATTAAGAGGCACTTATCCTCCCCTAAAACTTTATTTAAACCTGTTGATGGAGAGACACTCTACATATACCTGGCAGTATCTGATTGCGCCCTAAGTGCAGTGCTGGTTAGGGAGGTGGATAATTATCCTCGTCCAGTGTACTATATTAGTAAAAGCTTGATTGATGCAGAGAGAAGATATTTGAAACTTGAAAAACTAGCACTGGCCTTAGTAATTGCTGCTAGGAAAATGAGGCCCTACTTTCAGTCTCATTCGATCATTATCCGGACGTCTTTTCCCTTGAAAAACATTCTTCAAAAGGAAGATGTTTCAAGCAGAATGACCAAGTGGTCAGTAGAGCTGGGAGACTATGACATTGATTTTTTCCCTCGAACAACAGTCAAGGCTCAGACTGGTGCTGATTTCCTAGTCGAATTTCACTCAGATAGAGACACCAAACAAGCAACGGTTGAGAAAACTAAGAAAGTATGGGTTGTCCGGACTGATGGAGGATCAAGTACTATGGGTTGTGGTGCTGGGATATGTTTAACCTCTCCATACGGTGACAAAATGTACCAGGCTATATGTTTTTCTTTCAGGGCTTCCAATAATGAGTCCGAATATGAAGCTGCTATAGCTGGTTTGAAATTAGCTCTCATTTGTGGAGCCAAAAGGGTCAGGTTAATGAGCAATTCTCACCTTCTTATCCATCATGCCCAAGGTCAATCCGAGGCAAAAAAGGAGCAGTTAGTTAAATACTTACTTGTTCTCAAAGAAGTGGCACTTAGTTTTAAAAACATTACCTATGAGCACATACCCCGAACACAAAATACGCTAGCAGACTCCTTGGCAACCATAGCCTATTCTGAGTCCTATCCTTGGATTCATGTGCAAGAGTGCCCATCCATTCAAATCAATCCGGACAAGGAGGAAGAAAGTTTGAATATACAAGTAAATCAACCTCAAGATTGGAGATTTCCTCTTTTCCAGTATCTCTCAGATGGCATCTTGCCTCCGAAAAAAGCAGATGGCAAGAAAAGTAATATATAAGGCTCGTGGTTTTGTCATCTTAAGAGATGTTCTTTATAAAAAATCATTTAGTAGGCCTCTTTTACGATGTTTGGGGTTTGAAGAGTCTCAAATGGTGCTCTCCGAATTACATGATGGCGAGGGATCATCACACTGTGGGTTTAGGGATCTAACCAGAAGAGTCTTGCTAGCTGGATACTATTAGCCCTCCATAATGCAAGATGCCAAGGAATTGGTAAAAAAGTGTGATCCATGCCAAAGATGCAGTAATGAAATTCATACCCCAGTTGTCCCATTAGAGTCAATTTCTGAGTCAATACCTTTTGCTCGTTGGGGGCTAGATTTGGTGGGACCTCTACCCATGGCATCCGGAGGATGCAGAACTATAATAGTTGCTATCGATTACTTCTCAAAGTGGATTGAAGCAGCCCCATTGGCAAGAACTAATTCGAAAGCTATGATAAAATTCATCTTATCTAATATTTGCTATAGATTTGGGGTTCCACAAAAGATAACCACAGACAATGGGCCACAGTTCGATAACAAGGATGTGGGGAATTTCTGTGCCTCTAGAGGTATTCAACACTGTTTCTCCTCTCCTTTTCACCCACAAGCAAATGGTCAAGTTGAAGTGGCTAACAGAACCATCATGTCCGGTCTTAAAAAGAATCTAGAAGGGGTTGCTGGAAAGTGGCCAAGTTATTTACAAAAAGTCCTATGGGCTTATCGGACTACTCCCGAGGCTGCAATACAACAATCCCCATTCGCCTTGGTATATGGTATGGATGCAATAGCCACCATAGAGGTTACACTCCCTTCATTTCGGGTCCACCATTTTTCCGAACAAACTAATGAAGAGGAAATCAGAAGCCAGCTTGACTTGATGGAAGAAAGAAGAGTCAAAGCTCACCTTAGAGCCACACACTATCAAGGTTTGATGAGAAGCAGATTTGCTTCCAGAGTCAAAAGGAGGGATTTTCAATCAGGTGATAAGGTGCTGAGAAAAGTCTTCATACACACCAAGGAGAAGCAGTTCGGCAAGCTAGCTCCGACATGGGAAGGACCCTATGTGGTCACTGAAAAGATTAAGCCTGGGACATACAGGCTCAAAGATAAAGATGGAAGAATTTTGAATCACCCCTGGAAGATTGAACATCTTCGGTTGTATTTAAAATAAAGACTATGTAAATGTTTACTTGTTTAAAGTCGATGTAAATATTTGGGGGCATACTCTTTCCTACCCTGGTGGCGCGGGGAGGTTTAAATTAGGTGTCTAGGTTTTTTTTTTAATAAAGTTTGATGCCTTCTTGAAAAATTCGAAGTGGTTTGACTATTAGATCGAATTAATTCGATGGAGTGATGACTATTTAAACACTTGTCATCGGAGAATTTAAACACTCTCACTTTAAAATATTGAAAGGCCATTTAAATACGAGCCATCAAAATTGGAAAACTATGAAACAAAGTAAGAGTTATGTAAGATGAAACTGTCCGGCAGATACCGGGGAATAATATTAAATATGTAAAATGCCTTGGCCATCCAAGGACTTTAGAGTTTCAAAGATAAGGTTTGGCCGGACAAGGGCCGGACACGGTTACAAAATTGCCTTGACCATCCAAGGACTTTTGTCACAAAAATTAAAGAAAATATGGTTAAAACTTTAAGGCTGAGCTTTTTTGGATGGCCCAGCCTCACTTGGTTTCTCCTTGGGATCTTCGATCTCCTCATCTGGACTCTCTCCAGTTTTTTCATCTACATCAGTGGTATCATCCCAACCACTGGAGTAGCCGTGCTTGTCATCATCAGCCATGGTATGATGAGGGAGGTCTTCGTATTCCACGAATCGCCATAAATCTCCCAGTGTCCTCTTCGAAAATTTCTCATGAAAGAGCAAGACCATGTCCGATTTGACTTCAGCATACCTTTCCTCTTGGGAGTCTATCACCTTGTTGGTGTATGCATCAATTCTGGCTTGGATTGTTTTCTCTTGCACTTTTATCACGTCATCTTTTTCTTTCTTAGCCTTGGACACAGCATCCTCAAGCGAAATCTTGTCGCTTGTTAGGATCTGAGTGATGTTATCTTTGGCCTTCACTTCATCTTTTGAAGTAGACAGATTCTTCTCCAAGTCAGAGTACTTGGATTGAAATTCTTTCACAACCCCCTCCGAAGTGGCCAACTTGGTGGCCAAGTCCTCATTTCCCTTCTTCAGCTCCTTATTTTCTCTCTTTAATGGCTCAATACTCTGATTGGCAGTAAGGAGGTCGTTAGACAAACTCTCCTTGTCAGAGTTGAGTGAGTTGATAATGGCTGAGGTTGAATGTTGCTCAATAAGAAGTGGGTCACCATATCCTTCTCTCTTGAAACAGAAAAAAGATTTACCATTGAAAGTGACTATGTTCAAAGAGCTTGGGGGGAGGTAAGGTCCAGCAAAGGCATCCTTCTCAAGGTCTTCAAAGTAAAGGTCAATCCCTTGAAGGCCACTGATGTCCACCCCATCAATATTAATATCCCCTCCAGTGCCCTCTCGAGTGTGAAAGTCACTTGGGATTTCTTCTGCGTGAGTTGGATATGTTCGGTCGACCGGAGGAAGAGACTCCGGAGGCCGGAGAACAATTTCATCTCCCTTGAAGGTTTTCTTCTTCTTGGCCTCCATATCTCCACCTTTTGCTCCCCGTTTTTTGTCCTTCTTGGGAGCTTTAGGGGGTCTTGAAGGTTCAACTGCTTCCTTGGTGCTTTCATTCTCCACTACTTGAAGCAGAGCAGCATCAATCCTTTATTGGTCCTGCACCTCTTGGTTGGTTGGGACAGTTTCCTCAACATCACCTGGGTTGACCTCAGTTGCATCCTGCTTAGCTTTGCCGTTTTTGGCCTTCATCTTGCTTGGGGATTTAGCTCTGCCCGACAAAGCTAACTTTCCATCCTTTGCATCTGTTTTCTGGAGAATAACCTCCGGAGGGGGCGGAGTGGTTAATTCCTCCCAAGACATGTCTCTCCGACCGCTGGTGTTCCAGAGATGGGATCTCACCAAGTTGCCACCGGTGAAGCAGTTGTGGAAGCGATTTCCCCACTTCTCAGCAACCCAAGCATTTAGCTTGGCACAAGTGGCCAGCCCCTCCTCTAAGTGGTCATTAAACTCCTTCGGCAGCACTACCAAAAAACAAAAGAAGAGAAATTAAACAAACAAACTTATTTATAAGAAAAGATAGAAAGATGTAGTGAAATATTTACATGTGCTCTTCCATCTGCTGGTAAGCATGCTTGGATTGACACCAGCTTTAATCTTCCTCCCATTCTCCCAAGCACCAGTGATAAATAAAAACTGAGTCTTCCAGCTCTTCTCCGACTCAAGTAAGTCATCCACCACTTTGTAATTGTCACCCATATTGTAATGATAAAAGGGGATGACATGGTTTCTGCAAAGGGTGGCCACATCATCGAATTGCTCCATCGGAAGAGGAATTCTGGAGAGCCTGGAGGCCATAATATAGGCCATAAGTGTTAACCAAGCATTACAGCTCAGTTGGCTTCGACAGAGCTTTATCAGATGGAAATATCTGACTATCTCTAAGTCCAAGGGAAACCTAAGCCCCTAGTTGAATAGCTCTGTGTAGAAAACTATCTCACTGAGCTTGCAATCTATTGGCGTCTCCGGATCAATAGGAATCCTCACTTTGACAGACTCTGGGATTCCACACTTCGTACGCATCCGACCTAGTTCAGCTGTGTGAATGAAATCATAGTTGATGTTCTGCATAGCTAGCAGATACTTTACGCTCACTTTGTGGAAGCAAGTTCCCACTTTTCCTTCAAGGCACTCCGGCAGGTCTGGGGGTTTTAAACATAGCTTCTTTTTTCCCTTGTTTTTCTTGAAGATGGCAGTCTCACTCGTCTGCCCAGAGACGTCGGTCTCAAAATGGGCTTCTTCAACACTGTCCTACATAACATCTTCCATTGCCAGGGAGGGGTTATCAGTTGTTTTTGGGAGGGAAGTTCTTGTGGTTGGCTCCGTAAGCTATCCGGATGGCTGAGCACTGCTTTCTTTTTGCGGTCTGGAGTCTGGCTGAGGCTCGGATCCGGAGGGTTCGTTTCGAAGGCTTGAACTGGTGGCCTCCGGACCAGACAATTTGTCCTTAGGAGATTTAATGGGCGCTTCTGACCCTGAAATTTTGTCTTTGACCCCAGATTTAGAAGGCACAGATTTTTGAGATTTAGACTGTGGAGCAACAGCCTGGCCTTTTACTAATCGGCCTCTTCGTCGAAGGTTTAGCTTTTCTGGGGAAACATCAGCATCTGACCCCATTGCTATTAATGTAGAGGGTCTTCTAGCACTTGTAACTACTTGCTCTTGTTCAACAATAGGCTCCGACTCCTGGATCGATGAGCCTGAGATGATCGGTGAAAGACTAGGTTGAAACAACCTTCTAGGTTTGGAGCTTCTGGCAGAAGACGAACCTCGATCAGGCTCTGAGGTTGGTGTTTCGGGTTTGTCAATATGAGAAACTGGGAGGCCTGTTGCAATGCGCGTTTCTTGTTCGACCCTTTGTGATTTCTCTAACTCCGACAGATTCAGCCACCCACCTTTTACCAAAGCGTTTCTTGCTGTAAACATAAACTTACACTAAATGCGTTTTTAGAGAAGAGAGATAAAAGCTCTGAAAGTTAGAAGTGAGAAGATGTTGAAGATAGTAAAACAGTGAAAAGTGATTTAATTTATACTAAAGAAACAAAAGATACCTTGAAACCAAGGAGAATTCGAAAAGATAGAGTAATGATTAAAGACGGCGCTGGCATCACCAGCATTAATTGAAGAGGTTAATTTTTTAGGTTAGTGGGAGCGTCATTCTAAGAGAAAAACGACTGGTGAGGCAAATCAAGAAGGGACACATGTCCCACGATCTATAGCAAAACCGTTGAGCTTCTGAGAGATTTGCCAGTCCAGATAAATCCGTTATACAAATCAAAATCCATTCGGACATTATAACAGGTGCTTATGAGCGATTTTTTAGGTCTTGTCAAAGGCCTTCGAACATAACCTAAAAAAGGGGCTACTGATGAGTCCGGTTTTTCTCACCACTCACTTTAGAAATCGGACAAGGGCAATTCAGACAAAAGCCACCCACTGAACCATCCGAACAGGACTAAATTATTAAAAACTAATCACTTTATGACTAAGCTAATTACCAACCTACTTAAATAAACTAATGGGTCTTTAAATTCGACCCGATTTCATTAGTTTGACTCGAAAACCTATTAGGCCCATAATTAAGGGTATAAATACCCAACTACTTTCATTTATGAGGGTAATGAACATTTAATACAACCAGGCAACTCAAATCTCTCACTACAAACCACTTAAACATTAAATACCCTTGAAACATCACAAAATACCTGACCAAACTACTGTTAGACCAAAATAATCCACACCAAATTAACCTAGACAAGAATGGGCCAAACAGATGAATGATCTAGTACGATAGGTTGTGGAGCAGTATTCATCTAATCTCTCCCTTTGGAGACTCAAATAATGAAGCTGAGTATGAAGCAGAATTAGTTGGTCAAATGCTTGCTCAAATATGTAGTGCCAAAAGAATCTAATTGCTAATTGATTCATAACTGCTCATACATCAAACTCAGAGACAGTCTAAAATAAGGAATGAATAGTTGATAAAGTATTTACAAGTATTAAGATAAACTTCTGCATGCTTTAAATTTATGAAGTATGAGCATGTGCCAAGAGCTAAAAATTTAATGGTTGACTATTTAGCCACTGTCGTGTTAACTAAGGCATATTCTTGGATTTTGGTACATGAATTCCCTTCCATAACAACAACCCTGGAAATGATAGTTAAAACTAAGGAGAGGTTTTAAATATCTACAATCACCAGCCAAGTTTGGAGGTATGTGATGAGTCTGGATTCTATCACCACTTCAGACAGGGCCAGTTCGGACAAAGTCTACCTAACCGGACAGGGCCAGTTCGGACACCATCATCCATTGGATTGTTCGAACAGAACTAAAGTACTTAAAACCTAATCACTTCTTGACTAAGCTGCTTGTTCCCCTACTTAGAACTAATGGGTCCTTAAACTCGACCCGAGTCCATTAAACACGACCCGGAAGCCCATAAAGCCTAAATATAAGGGTATAAATACCCAACCACCAACATTAAATGAGGGTAATGAAAATTAAATACAACCAGACATCTTAATTCTCCCTCTACACTCTACCCAAACATTAAATACTCACAAACTTCCACAACACTCTAAACAAAAATTACAAACTTACCCTCAGACAAAAATAAACCACACCAAATTGGCGACCACAATGAGAGAACGACGGTACCTGAATCTAGCATTCAAAACCATCAGAAAAACCAGTCCGAATGAATCCGGATGCACCGGAAGTACCACCAGCTTTGCTTGAAGTGGTGGGTGAAAATGATGAATACACCATCGAGGAGCGTGATAGATTAAAAGGTGAGATAGAGGCTCTGAGGGCAGAGAAGGAAAAGATGGGAATAAAAGAGAAGTCAAAGGCATCAGTTGCTTATCATACTGACAACCCTAGAGAGCATGAGCCTTCGAAGACCCATTTGAGTACGAAGAAGACTCATGCTAGCTCCAAAAAGTCTCACCGGTCCAAACCGGTGGAGAGTTCTGATTCAGACTCAAAATCTTCTAGTAGCTCTTTGGGTGAGGATGGAGTTGAGGAGTCCTTATCCTCCAGTAGTGATGAGGGCCGATATAAAAAGAAACAAAAGTTGATTAAAAAGTATTCACAAAAAAATGATAGACATGGGAAGTTAAAGAGGAATATAGGCAAAGGGTTATCTCATAGCCGGAGACACGTGGACCGGATGCTGGTGGATCCTTTTGCCTTCCATGATGAACCAGGTTTCTTTGCAACTCCCAATGAGGATACTGTTTTCAGTCGTGGCCAGAATTGGAGACAATCTCCATTTTTTTTCTAAGATCCTGTTTGCAAACCTCCCTAAGAGGTTCGATAGTACGAAAATGGAGAAATACGATGGCAGTAAAGATCCGGACAACCACTTGGAACAATTCAAAAATTTCATGATGAATTTCGATGATTTCAATAAGTTGCTTTGTAGAGCATTCTCCCAGTCCTTTACGGGGAGTAACCTGAAGTGGTATAACAGCTTACCACATGAGTGCATCAGAAATTTCGATACTTTTGGGTGGCCATTCGGAGGCAGTTTGTTGGAAGTAAGGAGTTGAAGGGCAATGGGGACACAATTATCCATTGTTCCCAAGAGCCGAACGAATCACTGAAAGAATACATAAGTCGTTTTGTAAACACCAAAAACGGGTTGGCTGATTGCTTTGAGCAAGTAGCAATAACATCTTTGAGGCGGGGCTTGAACCCTGGAAATTTAGCTGATTCAGTGACCCCGAAAAAAGCCATGACTTGGGGAGGTCTACTGAATCAGGTTGGGAAGAAAATTAATGTTGATGAAACCAAGAAAACTAGGGTGCACAGGCAGGTGAGGTCTGCCCCAGCTGCACCAAACCCCAATCAAAATCAGTCCAGGAACAAGGCGAGGGAGGCTGGGCAGGGTCATAACAGAGCTAAAGCTTAGTCTCAGCCAGCTGCGCCTGCCCAGAGTCAGCAATCTAGAAATAAAAGAGGGACTTGGGTTCAACCAGAGTGGTTTGCTGAGTTAAAAGAAAGTGTAGCCACTATTTATGACAAAACTAAGGAAGAAGTACACTATAGAAGGCCGGATGCACTACAATCCCTTAGGGAGCATCGTAACAATTCCTTTTGTCAGTACTATAATGACACTGGCCATACCACTGATGATTGTATCGCTTTAAAACAAGAAGTCTAGAATTTGATTGAAAGAGGAAAGTTGGGAGCATATGTTAAAAGAAGAGGAGGAAATAAGCCTGATAATGCTCATCGGCCTGGTCCAAACAATGCAAGCACATCCGCTCCGGAAGGAGCTATGGTGATAGTTGAGAGGTTCGATCTAGGGAGGTCTTGGATCTCTAGGATGCATGCAGTGGCCTCAACAGTCCACCAATGTTTGAAATATGCTGTGCAAGGACAAGTGGGAGTTGTTCGGAGCAGCCAAACGATTGCAAGAGAGTGTTATGCAACAGCACTGGCTCCTCGGACATTGGGAACGGTTCGTATCAATGAGGAATAGCAGTTTGAGGGGCTTTCTGGGGGTGAGGGTGAAATTGATGACCCCAGAGATACCCCTGGAGTTATAATACCGGTTGAAGAATTTGAAACACATTCTTTGGAAGAGGGAAAAATGTTAAGATAGGGTCCAAAATGGCATCCGAACTAAAGGGTAAAATGCTGAAGTTCTTAAAAGACCATCAGCATGTTTTTGCTTGGTGCAATGCTGATGTTACCGGGGTGCCAGCATATATTATATCATACAACTTGTCCACCCAAAAAAACATAGCACCTGTGGTACAAAAAAGAAGAGTTTTTTCCAAAAAAAAGGCTGATGTCATCGTTCAAGAGGTCGACAGGCTTACTAAAATGGGGCACATAAAGGAGTCTCAGTATCCTTTATGGACAGCCAATCCGGTCTTGGTGAAAAAGAAAAATGGCAAGTGGTGCATGTGCATCAATTTCACAGATCTCAACAGGGCTTGCCCAAAGGATTTGTACCCTGTCCCCCGGATTGATCAGCTGGTGGATTCTACGTCTGGGAATAAGCTACTATCTTTCATGGATGCCTTCTCCGGGTATAACCAGATTCAAGTAGATCCGGATGATCAGGAGCATACTACGTTTGTCACTGATATGGGCCTTCATTGTTATAAGGTGATGCCATTTGGGTTAAAAATGCTGGGGCTACCTATCAGAGGTTAGTAAACAAAGATTTTGATGATCAAATTGGAAGAAATATGGAAGTATACATCGATGACATGATGGTTAAAAGTGTGGACGAAGAGCTACACTTGGCAGACCTCTAAGAAACTTTTACCAACTTAGTAAAGGTGAATTTGAAACTGAATCCAGAAAAGTGTGTGTTCGGAGTATAGTCCGGAAGATTCCTAGGGTACATAATAAGTAAGCAAGGGATACAGCCCGATCCGGACCATCTTAATTCTTTGTTCCAAATGGAGCCTCCTCGAAATATTAGAGAAGTACAAAGATTGACTGGGAGGTTGGCTGCATTAAATCGGTTCATTTCAAGGTCTTCGGACAGGTGTGCCCCATTTTTTCAAACTTTAAAAGGTGCAAAGGGATTTGACTGGACCTCACAATATGATGAAGCCTTTGATGAGGTTAAAAAACATATGTCCTCCCCCAAGACTTTATTTAAACCTGTTGATGGAGAGACACTCTTCGTATACTTGGTAGTTTCCAGTTGTGCCATAAGTGTTGTGTTGGTAAGAGAGATGGATAATTATCCCCGTCCAGTGTATTATATCAGCAAGAGCTTGATAGATGCAGAAAAACGTTATCTGAAGCTGTAAAAGTTAGCACTAGCCCTGGTGATTGCTGCTAGAAAGATGAGGCCTTATTTTCAGGCCCATCCTATTATTGTCCGGACATCCTATCCCCTGAAAAACGTGTTACAAAAGGCTGATATTTCGAGTAGAATGACTAAGTGGTCGGTGGAGCTGGGGGACTTCGATATTGATTTTGCTCCTCGAACAGCAATCAAAGCCCAAGCTGTGGCTGATTTCTTAGTTGAATTCCACTCATATAGGGATACAGAGCAAACAACTGAGATGAAAGATAAAAAGGTATGGGTTGTCCGGACGGATGGTGGGTCAAGTACTATGGGATGTGGTGCAGGGGTATGCTTGACCTCTCCGTATGGTGACACAATGTACCAAGCTATATGTTTTGCTTTTAGGGC
Source organism: Limnanthes douglasii subsp. nivea (assembly GCA_036936605.1). Lineage (NCBI taxonomy): Eukaryota > Viridiplantae > Streptophyta > Magnoliopsida > Brassicales > Limnanthaceae > Limnanthes > Limnanthes douglasii. The sequence continues at coordinate 12,212,758 of JAUPFV010000004.1, read as the reverse complement.
TTCTAACAATGAGTCCGAATATGAAGCTGCTATAGCTGGTTTAAAGTTAGCTCATATTTGTAGGGCCAAAAGGGTCAAGTTGATGAGTGATTCCCAGCTTCTTATCCATCATGCACAAGGTCAATCTGAAGCCAAAAAGGAGCAACTAATAAAATACTTACTTATTCTCAAAGATGTGGCACTTAAGTTCAAAAGTGTTGTTTATGAGCACATACCCCGAACAGATAATGAACTAGCAGACTCCTTGGCAACCATAGCCTATACTGAATCATACCCTTGGATCCATATGCTGGAGTGCCCTTCCATTCAACTCAATATGGGTAAAAAGGAAGAAAGCTTCGATATACAGATGGGACAGCCCCAAGATTGGAGGTTTCCTCTCCTTCAATATCTCTCTGACGGCATCTTGCCTCCGGATAAGTCAATAGCAAGAAAAGTGAAGTACAAAGCTCGTGGTTTTATCATACTAAGAGATGTTCTTTATAAGAAGTCTTACTGTAAACCCATCTTACGATGTTTGGGGGTTGATAAATCTCAAATAGTGCTCTCCGAATTACATGATGGTGAAGGATCAGCTCACTGTGGATTCAGGGCTCTAACAAGGAGAGTTTTATTGGCTGGTTATTATTGGCCCTCTATAATGCAAGGTGCTAAGGAGCTGGTGAGGAGGTGTGACCCATGCCAGAGATATAGCAATGAAATACATATCCCAACCATCCCTTTAGAGGTAATTTCTGAGCCTATACCCTTTGCTCTATGGGGGTTGGATTTGGTGGGACCTCTACCTATGGCATCCAGAGGACGCATGACAATAATTGTTGCTATTGATTATTTTTCGAAGTGGATTGAAGCAGCCCCATTGGCAGGTACAACATCAAAAGGTGTCATAAAATTCATTTTGTCCAATATCTGTTGCATATTTGGCATTCCACAGAAGATAACAACAGACAATGGGCCACAGTTCGACAACAAGGAAATGGAGAGTTTATGTGCCTCTAGAGGTATACAACATTGTTTCTCTTCACCTTTCCACCCACAAGCAAATGGTCAGGTTGAAGTGGTTAACTGAACTATACTGTCCGGATTGAAGAAGAATTTAGAAGGGGCTGCTGGAAAATGGCCTAGTTATTTACAAGAGGTTTTGTGGGCCTACCGGACTACACTTGGGGCTGCGACACAAGAGTCACATTTTGCCTTGGTCTATGGGATGGATGCTATAGCTCCTATAGAAGCAACTCTCCCTTCATTTCGAGTTCATAACTTCTCCGAATATGCTAACGAGGGGGCTATCCGAAGTCAACTCGATTTGATAGAGGAAAGAAGAGTTAAAGCTCACCTTAGAGCTGCACACTATCAGGGTCTGATGAGAAGCAGGTTTGCTTCCAGAGTTAAAAGAAGAGATTTTCAGTCGGGGGATAAGGTGTTAAGGAAAGTCTTCTTACACACTAAAAAGAAGCTGCTCGGCAAACTAGCCCCAACTTGGGAAGGGCCCTATATGGTCATTGAAAGACTTAAACCTGGAACATACTGGCTAGAAGACTAAGATGGAAAGGTTTTGAATCACCCTTGGAATATTGAGCACCTCCGGATGTACTTGGAGTAGAAACTATGTAAATATTTACTTGTTTGAAAATCCATGTAAATATTTGGGGGTATACTCTTTCCTACCCTGGTGGCGCGAGGAGGTTTTAATGAGGTGTCCGGGCTCTTTTATAAAATTTGATGCCTTCTTAAAAATTCGGAGTGTTCTTACTTTGTTTCTTTCCAAATTTTTGTTTAAACACCGTCCGGATTGAATTAAAGGAATGATAACTACTTAAACATTTGTCATCGGAGAATTTAAACACTCTCGCTTTAGAATATTTATGAAATAACTAAGCATTGTTTAAACACTAACCACCAAGATTGAAACAAACACTATGAAAGAATGCAAGAGCTGTGCAAAATAAAGACATCCATTAAAATAACCAAAGTGCCTTGGCCATCCAAGGACTTTAAGTTTTCAAAACAAACAGATCTGTCCGAACAAACACCGGACACGGTTACAAAAATGCCTTGGCCTTCCAAGGACTTTAGTTCAATCAAAACAAAAAACAAAAGATAATTGATATTCTAAGACTGAGTCTTTCAAGACGGCTCAGCCTCACTTTTTTTCTTCTTCTTAGGGTCATCATTCTCCTCACCTGGACTCTCCCCGGTGTTCTCCTCTTCATCGGATGAGGATGCGTTGGAGAAATCATACCTGTCACCCTCAGCCATTGTATGAAAGGGAAGGTCTGGATACTCTACAAAACTCCATAAGTCTCCCAGATTCCTCTTCGGAAACTTCTCGTGAAAAAGCAAGACCATGTCCGACTTCACCTTGGCATACATCTCCTCTTGACTATCTATCACATTGTTGGCAAAAGCATCAATCTTGGCCTGAATGTTTTCCTCTTGCTTCCTTAACAGATCAGCTTTTTCCTCTGTAGCCTTGGACACCGAGTCTTCGAGGGCGATCTTGTCGTTAGTCAAAGTAAGAATGACTTGATTCTTGGTCTTCATCTCCTCTTTTGAAGAGGTAAGATCTTTCTCCAACTCGGACTGCTTTTCGCGAAGGCCTTTGATAGTATCTTCTAGGGCAGCTACCTGTAAGACCCAACCCTCTTGGTTCTTCTTAAACTCCTCATTTTCTCTCTTCAAAACATCAGCGTTTTGGTTGGCAATAAGGAGGTCTCCGGGCAATCTCTCCTTGTCAGAATTAAGGGCAGTAATGATTGCTGCATGACCTCGTACTTGCTTCTCCAAGACCAACACTGGCTGAACGGTACTCAGTATAGAGTGAGTTATAGCCTCTCTTTCACTTGAAACAGTTAAAGTTTTACCATTGAAGGTAACGGTGTTCGAAGTGCTTGGAGGGAGATAAGGCCCAGCAAAGTCATCCCTGGGGAGATTTTCAAAGTAGTCCCCAATCCCCTCAAGCCATGTAATGTCGACGTCGTCAATACTGAGGTCTCCTCCTCCCTCATCAGTTCGAAAGTCACCAGGGATCTCTTCTGCTCTTGTTGGATCAGTAGGGTCAACAAGAGGGAGAGGCTCCGAAGGTCGGAGAGAAAGTTCATCACCCCTGGAGGTCTTTTTCTTCTTGGCCTCCCTCTCCTTGCTTTCTGCTCCCCGTTTCCGGTCTCTCTTAGGAACCCTTGGGGGTCTTGGAGATCCTGCTTCTTCCCTAGCACTCTCATGCTCTACTACTTCTAGCATAGCAGCATCGATATGGCTTGGAACTGGCCCCTCTGGGTTTGTTGGAGCCGTCTCCTCTACCTCGGCAGGGTTAGCCTCAACCGCACTCTTCTTGCCTTTCCCTTTTTTGCCTTTCATCTTACTTGGGGCCTTGGCTCGACCTGGCAAATACAGTGACCCGTCCGGTGCATGTGTTCTTTTACGGACTACATCCGGAGGGGGTGGAGTGGTTAGTTCCTCCCACGTCAAGTCTCTCCGGCCAGTAGTGTTCCAGAGATGGGACCTTGCGAGATTGCCTCCGGTAAAGGTGTCATGAAAACGGTTTCCCCACTTTTCAGCAGCCCAAGTGTTGATCTTGGTACAAGTGGTCTGCCCGGCCTTTAAATAATCATTGAAGTCAAGTAAAGAGACAAGACCAGTCAGTTAAACAAATTTGATAAAAATAAAAATGAGAATGTAAGGTGGGATTCTTACGATCACTTTGCCATCTGCTGGTAAGGAGACTCGGGTTGACTCTGGCTTTGATATTCCTCCCATTCTCCCAAGCGCCACTCATGAACAAGAATTGAGTCCTCCAATTTCTCTCCGACTCAAGCAGGTCATCCACTGATTTATAATTATCACCCATGTTGAAGTGATAGAAGGGAATGTGGTGGTTTCTGCAGAGGCTGGCCGCAGCTGCGAATTCCTCCATTGGTAAAGGAATTCCGGAGAGCCTGGAGGCCATGATACAGGCCATAAGAGTGTGCCAGGCGTTGGGGGTCAGTTGACTAGGGCAAAGCTTGATGAGGTGGAAGTACCTAACTATCTCCGGATCTAAGGGAAACCTTAGCCCCCAGTTAAAGAGCTCAGTGAAGATAACTATTTCACTAAGCTTGCAGTCCATTGGGGTTTCAGGGTCTATGGGGATTATTATTTTCACGTTCTCCGGAATCCCCCACTTTGTACGCATCCGACCCAATTCGGCTGTATGGATGAAAGCATAAGTAATTTTTTGTAAGGCAAGAAGATATTTAACACTAACCTTGTGGAAACAAGGTCTCACTTTTCCTTCAAGGATTTCTGGTAGATCTGGGTGCCTAAGGCATAGTTTTTCTTTGCCTTTATCTTTATTGGGAGCAACAGCATCACTAGTTTTTCCGGAGGGTTCGGACTCGAACGGAGCCTCTTCGATAGAATCCACCATTACTTCCTCCATTCATAGGAGGGGTTTTCAGTTGTTTTTGGGAGGGGGAGTTAGCACTTGGTTCAGTCTGACCTCCGGATTGTTGAGCTTCAATGCTTTCCTGGACTCTGGCCTCCGGTTGGGGCTCAGATGTGGTGGTTTCTCTTCGGAGGCTTGAGTTAGTGGCCTCCGGTCCGGACAGCCTGTCCTTAGGTATTTTCATGGGTGCCTCTGACCCTTTGTCACTGTCCTTGACCTCTGACTTGGAAGGTGTACCTTTTTGAGCCTACCCTTTTACCAGGCGACCTCTTCTTCGATCGACTGATTTTTTGGGAGAGACATATGCATCTGACCCCATGGCGATAAATGGGGAAGGCTTTTTGAAGCTGGTAACTGCTTGCCCTGGTTCAATAGCGGGCTCTGATTCTTGAATCGATGAGCCTTAAACAATAGGAGAAAGGTTGGTTTGAAACAATTTCCTCGGTTTAACACTTCTAGTTGAGGATGAGCCCTGGTCACGCTCTGTGTTTGAGGTTACTGGTTTGTCGATAGGGGAAGTAGGTAGGCCTGCAGCGATGCGCCTCTCCCGTTCAACTTTTTGTGCCTTTTCTAGCTCTGATAGATTAAGCCACCCGCCTTTGATTAAAGCGTTCCTAGCTGTGAACATAAACTCACAACCAAAGAAAAGTATCTGTGTTTAAGAGAGAAAGCTCTGAAATTTGGCAAAGTAAGTATGAAAATGATGATAAAACATTGAAGAAGTGCTTAATTTATAGTAAACACACAAAAAGAGGCTTTGATACCTAGGAGAATTCAAAAAGATTGCAATGATTAGGGAACGGCGCTGACGTCATCTTCATTAAATGAAGAGGTTTCTTTTCAGAAAAGGTGGGAGCGGAATTCTAGGTGAAAAAACGGCTGAAATAACGAACTAGAGAGAGACACGTGTCCCACGAACTCTGGCAAGAAACCGTTTAAATTCAAAGAACCTTTTTCAGTCCGGCTAAAGCTATAACACAATTCGAATGACTTGTCCGGATGTAACTGTCACTAGAAACATACTATTTTTTAGGTCTTGCCAAAGGTTTTTGAACACCACCTAAAAAAGGGGCTACTGATGAGTCCCGATTCTGTCACCACTTCGGACAGGGTCAGTTCGGACAAAGTCTACCAAACTGGACAGGGGCAGTTCAGACACCATCATCCATTGGACTGTTCGAACAGAACTAAAGTACTTAAAACCTAATCACTTCTTGACTAAGCTGCCTATTCCCCTACTTAGAACTAATGGGTCCTTAAACTCGACCCGGGTCCATTAAATACGACCCGAAAGCCCATAAAGTTCAAATATAAGGGTATAAATACCCAACCACCAACATTAAATGAGGGTAATGAAAATCATATACAACCAGGAAGCTTAATTCTCCCTCTACACTCTACCCAAACATTAAATACTCACAAACTTCCACCAAACTCTAAACAAAAATTACAAACTTACCCTCAGACAAAAATAAACCACACCAGTAAAAGATCCAAGAATTCATTACTAAAGGAAACTTTCTTGAAGATAAAATATTTGCTAAGAAATTGAAATTTAAAGCACGTGGTTTTTTGGTTTTGAGAGGGATCATTTACAAGAGATCTTTTAGCAAGTCTTTACTGCGCTGCCTTGTATCCGATGAGTCCCATCTAATTATATTTGAATTACACGATGGGGAAGGTTATGCCCATTATAGCTACAAATCTTTGACTAGTCAGCAGGATATTACTGATCGTCTATCATGTCGGATGCTAAAGAGTTAGTTAAAATATGTGATCCCTGCTAGATATTTACAAAACAAAATACATATACCAACAATTCCTATAAAATCAATATCTGAAGGAGTTCTCTTTAATATATGTGGACTTGATTTGGTTGGACCCCTACCAATGGCTACTAAAGGGTTTAAAACCATTATATTGGCATTGGATTATTTATCTAAGTGGATGGAGGCTGCAGCTCTCTCAAAAGTACTTCTAAAGCAGTAATCAAGTTTATCATTTCACATATTTATTGCAAATTCATAATTCCTATAAGTGTTACAATAGATAATGATCCTTAATTTTTCAACAGAGACATGAAAAATTTCTATACATCAAGAGGAATTCTCCATTGTTTCTCTTCACCTTTTAATCCCCAAACTAACAGAAATATAAAGGTGGCAAACATAACTATTTTTATGGACTTTAAAAATATTTTAGAGGGGGCGACAAAAAAATGGCCAGACTGCTTACAATAAGTATTGTGCGCCTATTGAACTACTACACCTACTGCAACACAAAACACTGATGGAATCTACTTATCTTCTTTTAGGGTTTAAAATTATTCCAAAGAGAACAATGAAACTACGGTGAGGGCTCATATAGATTTGATACAAGAAAAATGAATCAAAGACAATTAAGGATGGTGCATTATCAGGGGTTAATGAGGAGCAGGTATGCATATAAGATACGAAGAAGAGAATTCGAAATAGGGGATAAGGTTATAAGAAAAGTATGTTTACACACCAAAGACAGGAAATTTCGAAAGTTGGCGTCGTTAGGAAGGACCATACACTGTATAGGAAAGGATTAAACGAGGAATATATCGCTTAGTTGATCAAGAAGTTAGTCATTTGAGGCACTCGTGGAACTTCGAACAGTTAAGGTTGTACTTCGAGTATTAATGTTTTGTAAATATTTACTTTTTTTAATCATTGTAAGGGCACACTCTTTCATACCCTAGTGGCTTGGGAAGGTTTTAATAAGGTGTCTAGATCATTATTAATCTACTATATTCGCCCTAAAAGGATTTTTCCTATCAGGTGGTTCATGTATGTTAAATTGTGTATGCCTTTGAATGGATTACCTTCGAATGGCTTGTGTACGTTAATTGTATATGCATTCGAATGGATTACTTTCGAATAGCTGGTGTATGTTAAATTTGATATGTTTTCAAATGAATTAACTTCGAATGACTTGTGTACGTTAATTGTATATGCATTCGAATGGATTACTTTCGAACAGCTTGTGTATGTTAAATTTTATATGTTTTCGAATGAATTACCTTCGAACGGTTTGTGTTTGTGAAATTTTGTACACTTTAGAATGGATTAACTTCAAATGGCTTATGTATTAATTTTGTTTCCCTTCCAATAAAATGGATTAAGGAATGAAAATAAAAAGACATAAAGAAATAACATAGAGTTGTTGAAATAAATAACAATAACAAAACACCTTGGGAAACCCAAAGATTTAGCAAAATCCAAGTTAAAAAAATGATTTGGCATTACCAAATGATAAGGAAGAATAAAAGACAAGGGCCAAAATGCATAGAAATAAATGTATAAGGGCCAAAATGCATAGAAATAAATGTATAAGGGCCATAATGCATAGAATTAAGTGTATAAGGGCCGAAACGCATGAATTGTAAAGATATAGCTAAAATAGGAAGGAACCTAAAAGCAGGGACCAAAAGATGTAATTAAACCAAATTAAAGCGTGTGGGGTCCGCAATTGTACTATAAAAGGACCACACACGCTTCACGAATCTCGAGATGAATAGTACGACTTTCTCTCTCTACTCTGTTTAGCATTTTCTCTCTCTAGATTTAACACTCAAATATTCTTCTACCTCCTAATTCTCTATCAACAAATCTTCTCATAACAAAATCACCCTCGGACCATCTTTTAACTCTTCAGTGGCGCCGTCTGTGGGAAGCGAAAATCGCTCCGACGGTAATCACTTCCTAGAAATAATTCCCGTTTCGAGGAGAACCATGGAAGGCCCAGGGGACGATTCGATTGATCACTGCGAGGAAAACATGGAGGCGGATGACTTTCAGGACGACTTGGAGTCCGAAGGAGAAAGAGGTCGGCGAGTCGAAAACGCTTTCGATGACTCCGCCCTCTTGGCCCAGAGGAATGAACTGCTGTTGGAAATCGAAAGGTTGAAGGCGGAGAAAGAAGCTGCTCAGAAAAATGTTCGATCTGAGATAAGAAGAGAACCCGTCGAACAAAGGGAGGAACGGGACGTCGAAATTCGTCCCAAGAAAAGAGATGATAAATATCGGAGGCGTGAGCGAAGGTCTCCGAGGAGGAGAGAAAAGTACCGTTCGGACTCGGATACTTCAAGTGACTACTCACGGTATAGTACTTCTGAGTCATCTCCCCGGAGATACCACAGGAGGAAAAAGCGTGACCAGAGGCGAACTAGTGCCCGAAGGGGAAGGAGTTCGGAGAGGAAATCCTCGCGGGAGAAGAGTCGCCACGACCGAGTTGGTGATCGTTCTCATGAGCAGGCAAAGTGCCTTGGGAAGGATGATATGGGCCCTCGAAATTCCAAATGGCAGCAGCAATACACTTTGCCCTCCGAGGAGGGTCTGTACTTTTCAAACAACGATAATTTGAGGTCCAACGTTTATCGTACAGGGCATAATTGGAGAGCCTCTCCTCTATCATCGGAGATCTTAGTGGGGAACCTCCCAAAGCACTTTGACATTTCGAAGCTTGAAAATTTCGATGGGACCCAGGATCCGGATAATCACATCGAGCAGTTTAAGAACTTTATGATAAACTTCGACGACGATGATAAGCTTTTGTGCAGAGCGTTCTCTCAAACTTTCAAGGGAGTGGCATCTAAATGGTACAACAGGCTACCTCAGGGCTCCATTAAGAACTTTGACATGTTCTGGAACATCTTTAGACAACACTTCGTCGGAAGCAAGAAGTTTCGGGCCAACGGAGACACCATAATCTACTGTCGACAAAAAGTGGGGGAGAGCCTCAAAAACTATACCAATCGCTTTGTCAAAACCAAAACAGATATGGAGTACTGTAAGGATTCGGTGGCGCTTGCAGCATTCAGGATGGGCTTGCTCCCCGGGTTGTTGAAAGATACGGTGGCAGAAAGTCAGGCGATGACCTTTGGAGCATTGCTAGATCAAGTTGAGAAGAGAATCTTGGTGGAAGAAACCCAAGCCTCAGAGAAAGGTTCCGGAGAACAACTGGATCACAATCAATTTCAAAGGACTGAGCCAAGCTCTCAGGGCCCTCGATCAAACGTTCAAGCTAAAAGCACGGGTCAATATCCTCCAAGGCAAAAATCAAACCCGCAGTACTATGGCAATCAGTCAAACCATAATCAAGGGGGAAGATACATGTCAAACAAATGGACTCGACCCGACTACTATGCGGAGTTAACATAAAATGTCGCTGCGATCTTTGATAAGGCTAAGTCTTCGGTCACGTTCAGGAAGCCTTTCCCCATACAAACTCCAAGGGAAAGCCGAAGTGTCAACAAATATTGCAAATATCATGAGGATGTGGGCCATGACACTAAGGATTGCATAGCCTTGAAGAAGGAGGTGCAGGCTCTCATTGAGAATGGAATGCTGTTGGAGTATGTCAAGAAACACTCCCAGAAAAATGCCGTGGTAAAAGCTGTCTCGAAGAATACTGACACAACCATGGTAATTTCCGAAGGGGTTGACGATTTTGACATCGAACAAGAGTATTTGGACCCCAAAGTTGGGAGGAACAATGTAAACCTGGTAGAGGAAGAAATTCCGAGGGGGAGGGTGGACAGCCTTTGTGCATTTTTCGATTCTTTAGCAATTTTCGGCGGAGACACAATCGCAGGAAATTCTAATAGCTCTCGCAAAAGGCACATGGTGAATCTAACCACCCAGATTGAAGTTGGAGTCTCCGCACAAATGCATCGCTCGCCTTCTCCTATTATTTGTTTTGATGATGATGATATGCGTAATGTTGCAGGCCCTCATGAGGACGCTGTAGTGATCGCGGCGGGCATCGCTGGGGATCAGGTTCAAAAAATACTCATCGATACAGGAAGCTCTGCGAACATTTTGTTTATGAGCACTTACCGCCGCATTTCCGACCCACCGGTCATCCGAAGATCCGACAGGACAATCGTGGGTTTCACTGGTGCCACAGCAGTTGTTGTGGGGGAGTTTCAATGTATGGTAGAGTTGGGTCGCGGACCATTCAGAAAAGAGGTAGAGGTACTCTTCATTGTGGTTGACGCACCAACGTCTTATAACGCCATCCTGGGACGCTCTTGGTTATCTCGGATGCACGGCGTCATCTCCACGGTGCATCAATGCCTGAAATATGTGATCGGAAACAACATTGGAACAGTCAGAAGTAGCCAGAAGATGGCACGAGAATGTTACCAGATAGCCCTGTCTTCCAAAGGGGTTCGAGGAGGGCCCTCTGACCCAGCATAGCAATTAAAGGGGCCACCCCCCGAGGCCATCCCTTGCGATGATCCGAGGGAGTCCCCCGGATTTCAAGTCCCAGAGGAAGATTCTGCGACACACGAGTTTGCGGTTGGCAAAGTTCTGAAAATAGGAGTCCACCTCTCCCCCGAATTTAGAGGGAGGTTAATTGCTTTTTTGTCTGATAAGCTTGATATGTTCGCTTGGTGTGCACAGGATTTCACTGGTGTGCCGGCGGAAATTATATGCCACAAGCTCGCGATACGATCAGATGTCCGACCAATAGTCCAAAAAAGAATGCCTGTCTCCCCGGAAAAAGCCTCAGCGATTTTGTCGGAGGTCGAACGGTTGCTAAGCATAGGTCATATTCGCGAATCACATTATCCTATATGGGCGTCGAATCCAGTGTTGGTGAGAAAGAAAAATGGCAAGTGGAGAATGTGTATCGACTTCACGGACTTGAACCGAGCTTGTCCTAAAGATCCTTTTCTTGTCCCTCGCATTGATAAATTAGTGGACTCGACTTCCGGAAATCGATTGCTATCTTTTATGGACGCTTACTCGGGATACAATCAAATCCGACTGGCTGCTACAGATGAAGAAAGCACTTCTTTCATTACTGGGCGAGGTTTGTATTGTTACAAGGTCATGTCGTTCGGGTTAAAAAATGCGGGGGCGACTTACCAGCGCCTGGTCAATAAAACCTTCGAGGAGCAGATTGGGCGGAATATGGAAGCTTATATCGACGATATGTTGGTTAAGAGTAAGCACGACGAAGAACATTTTGCTGAACTTGCGGAGACATTTCACAACTTGAGTAGAGTCAATCTCAAACTCAATCCGGAAAAGTGCATTTTTGGTGTGCGGTTCGGTAAATTCCTTGGTTATATGATCAGCAAAAAAGGTATTGAGGCTGACCCTGAGCAGCTAAGAGCTTTGATTGCTATGACTCCTCCTCGAAACATTAAAGAGGTGCAAATCCTGACAGGACGATTGGCTGCTCTGAATCGATTCATTTCTCGCTCGTCGGATAAGTGTGCCCCGTTCTTTAAAATATTGCGACATGCGAAGCAATTCTGTTGGACCGAGGAATGTTCGACGGCTTTTCGTCAAATTCATGAGTATTTAACCTCTCCGGAAGTTTTGTCTAAACCTTTGGTGGGGGAGACGTTGATCATCTACGTAGCGGTATCCGAGTGTGCTGTTAGTGTTGTTCTCCTTCGAGAAGACAACTCTCTCCTAAGGCCGATTTATTATGTCAGTGAGAGTTTGTTGGACGCCGAGAAGCGGTATCTTACTTTGAAAAGGTGGCTTTGGCGTTGGTGACAGCGGCGCGAAAAATGCGGCCTTATTTTCAAGCCCATCCCATTGTGGTTCGAACGACATTTCCCCTGAAAAGTCTATTACAAAGACCAGACATCTCTGGCAGGATGACTAAGTGGTCCGTAGAGCTGGGAGACTTTGACATCACATTTGAGCCTCGAACGGCGATAAAAGCACAAGTTTTAGCAGATTTATTGGTCGAGTTCCACTCAGACAGGGAAGAGCAGGAGGTGCCAGATATAGTCGCCGAGGAAGAGTGGGTAATACGGACGGATGGTGGGTCGAACATCTCCGGCAGCGGAGCAGGTGTTCAGTTAATATCCCCGCAAAGGGTAGCTATGTTCCAAGCCATTCGTTTCGGTTTCAAAGCTACTAATAATGAGGCTGAGTATGAGGCAGCTTTAGCCGGCCTGCGTTTAGCTCAAATCTGCGGGGCTCGGCGAATAAAATTGATCAGTGATTCTCAGCTGGTGATAAATCAGGCTTCGGGGGAGTCTGAGGCAAGGAAGGAAACACTTATACAATATTTGAAGCTAATGAAAGACTTGGCGTCGGGTTTTGAGAGCGTCAAGTTCGAGCATGTCCGACGAGAATTAAATGTCGTTCCGGATTCTCTTGCCTCTGCTTCACGAACAGAGGGTTATCCTTGGGTTCTGGTCCAGACATGCCCATCGATCTCAATTAGTAAAGACCATGTGATGGACATCTCGGAGGAAAACCACGCGATCATACCTGATTGGAGAACAGTCCTCATTGATTTTTTGGCTCATGACGTTTTGCCCATCGACAAATATGAAGCCAGAAAAGTTAGATTCAAGTCTCATGGTTATATTTTGCTGGGAGGATTGTTGTATAAAAAATCTTTGAGTAGGCCATTGCTAAGGTGCTTGAGTGGGCCTGAGTCACAAATTATCCTTTCCGAGCTGCATGACGGCGAAGGATCCGCTCACTGTGGATATAAGGCTTTGATACGCAGGGTATTCTTGGCAGGTTATTATTGGCCAACTATCTCGGCTGATGCAAAAGATCTGGTTAGACGCTGTGACACGTGCCAGCGCTACGCTAATGTAATTCACAAACCGGGAGTATTGATGGAAAGCATCTCTGAGGCAGTTCCTTTTGATAGGTGGGGCATTGACTTGGTTGGACCTCTACCAATGGCCTCTGGGGGCAGACAAACGATAATTGTGGCCGTCGATTATTTTTCTAAGTGGGTGGAAGCTGAGCCGCTCGCAGGAACAAAGGCCAAAGACGTAATCAAATTTGTTTTATCTAATATTTGTTGTCGTTTTGGTGTACTGTTGCAGATTACCACGGACAACGGACCACAATTTGATAACAAAGAATTCCAGAGTTTTTGTGTATCAAGGGGGATACGACAATGTTTTTCGGCACCATTTCACCCTCAGGAAAATGGGCAGGTGGAAGTAACTAATCGCACCATCCTCGACGGTTTGAGGAAGAACTTGGAAGGTAAGGCGGGGAAATGGCCCGACTATTTACAGGAGGTGTTATGGGCCTATCGAACGACCCCCCGAACAGCCACCGCTGTATCCCCATTTTCCTTAGTCTACGGGATGGATGCCGTGGTCCCTCCGGAGATCCTCTTCCCTTCACATCGAATCGCAACTTATGATTCAGACACAAATGACCAGCATAGAGCATTGGCTTTAGATTTGGTGGAAGAAAAGAGACAGCGGGCGCAGCTGACTACCCTTTACTATCAAACTCTTATGAGGAGTCGATATGCATCCAAAGTCAACCATAGAGATTTTCAGGTGGGAGACAAATTCCTACGCAAAGTTTTCGTGCACACTAAGGACAAGAGTTTGGGGAAGTTGGGACCTAATTGGGAAGGCCCTTATGAGGTTACCGAAAGGATAAAACCAAGCACATATCGGTTGAAAGATAAAGATGGACGATATCTCCGCTTACCTTGGAATATTGAGCATTTAAAGTTGTACCTCGATTAGCAGAGCTCGGAGATGACATTGTATTTCTTTTCATTTTCTATGTATCCCTTGGGAAAAATTTTGGTGAGGACACACTCTTTCCTACCCTGTTAGGCACAGGAAGGTTTTAATGAGGTGTTTCGGTGATCCTCTTAAATACAAAGTTTCTTTGCCTTTAACAATTTTTTTGAGTCATAGTAACATGTCCCTCGAATTGTTGTCCCTCGCACAATTTTTTGAGTCACGGTATAACACGTGCCTCGAATTGCTGTCCCTTAACTATTTTTTGAGTCACAGTAATATGTGCCTCGAATTGTTGTCCCTCGCACGATTTTTTGTTATTATTTATATTTTATTCATCGGGTCACATTAAGGTGTGCCACGATATTTTGGGACCCTCGAACTATTCATTGGGTCACAGTAAAATGTGCCACGATGTTTTGGGACCTTCGAACTATTCTTCGGGTCACGGTAACATGTGCCTCGGAGACCCTAAAATTATTCGAAGGACAGGTAGATTGGCATTCGACGGCCTCATTACGAGCGTAATTTGCTAAATTTATCCAAGTGAAATTTTTTCGAATGCCAAATAAGATTGGCATTCGAAGGTCTTATTGCAATTATAACTTGTTAAGTTTGGGAAAATAAAATTGTTCGAAGGCCACATAAGTTGGAATTCGAAGGCTTTATTATGCGCATAAAACTTGATAAATTTAACTAAGTAACATTATTCGAAGGCCAAGTAGATTGGCATTCGAAGGCCTCATTGCCAATATAACTTTTGTTAAAGGTTTTGGTGCGAGCAAAAACCTGCTAAATTTAACTAAGTAAAATTGTTCGAAGGTCAAGTAAGTTGGGGTTCGAAGGCTTTCTTGCAAGCGTAGAACTTGCTAAATTTATCTAAGTAAGAGTTGTTTAATTCATCTAGATAATAAATTATTCAAGGGTTAATAAAATTTTGGAGTTCAATGGCCAATCAATTTGAAGTTCGATGGCTTTATTACAAACCTAACACTAGTTGTTCGAAGGCCAATAAAATCATAAGTCAAAGAACAATTCATCTAACTGATAATCATTATGAACTTGTTCCAAATACAGTACATTGACAAGTCAAATATTCAGTGCTCTTACAAAATTAAAGCAGCACAGTAAGTTCCAATCATTACAAAAAGAGACCTTTTTAGGCCATATACAAAAAACAGAATTACTTATAGTACTTTTACTCAATCGGCATTTTTCGAGGTATCACTCCCTTCACCTTCTGAGTCTTCACTCTCACTTACGACTATTTGGGGAGGGCGCAGTTCTGGGGGGACAAGCTTCCAAAAAGGCCCCAGGTCATATTCAGGGTGCTCAGCATATATTTGAGTCAACAAGCCAGCTCGAGTAGCAGCATCACGAGCCTGTAAGGTTTTCAAACAAGTTGCTGCATAGGCATCCGCAGCCTTTTCCTTCGCCTCTTCGGTTTCTACTGGGAAACCTCTGATCTTTTTCTCTAAGATATCGCGTTCCCCAACTACTTTTCGAAGGGCCTCAGTGCATTGCTCGAATCCATGCAATTTACGATGCCCCTTTTTGTATTCAGATATCATAAGCTCCTGTGCATCAGTCTTCTCCTTGTACAAGTCCCTTTCTTGCTGGCAACACCTCTCTAGCATTGTCACATAATTCTCAGAGGCAGAAAGACGCTCGAACAAGGCGTCAGCTTGGCCCTCGATCACTGCATACTCCTTCTTGGCCTCTTCGAGCTGAGAGGCAGCTAGTGAGGCTTTGAACTTGTAGTAATTTTTACGCTTTTCAAAATGACGCATCTTCTTTCCTCGGTTCACTGAAGTGTGTAGCAGTCTCCGAAGATTCATTGAGAATTCATCATGCAAGGGAACTTCGAAGGAACTCGAAGGAGACCCCAATGCTGAAGAATCAAATTCAGAGAAATTACCACAAGCAACATCTGGGTGAACGAGTAGTGGAGGGTTTGTTCGAGGAGCAGGGATAGGATCCAGCCTTGGACTGTCTTCGAGGGAAGCTGGGTGAGAAGCCTCAGTCAGAGGAGGATTGGTAGGAAGTTTCCTTGGGTGATTGGCCACCCATGTTTTCAGCATCAATTGCATCATCATGGACTTCTCTTTCAAAGTTAGTCCCTTCATTGTTGTCAGGAGTTTCTCCTCCCTCAGACTGTTCTTCGATGGGCTCAAGAAGAATACCCTTCCCCTTCAAGTCTTTTTTCTTGCCATCTTTCTTTGGTGGAAGGATGGGAGCAGGGGGAGGAGGAGTGGGATTTGTTGAAGCAGTAATACTTGTTCGAGGGGCTTCAGTTGTTCGAGGGTCATTAGAGTTCGAGGCCCCTACATTCTTCGAAGAGTGTGGCTTTTGATTGTCAGTAGCTGTTTTGGGATTTATTGGTTGGGTTGGTGCTACTTCGTCTTCTGGAGGTTCATCCAGGTGACTTTGCGAGCGAGAGTGCTTGGGCAAATAGATTGTGACATCCTGTTGGCTACATCGCTCTAACACTTCCCGTTCCGAAGGCGGACTCATCAGTCCCCTCATACTTATACGATCTTGGGGATTAAGCCTCCAGAGTCGACTCCTAGCCAAGTTATCATCAACAAAACAACGGCGAAAACGATTGTCCCACTGCTCCTTTGCCCACAAGCGAAGGTTAGTAAAAATAGTGGTAGCTCCCTCGACATAGTCGGTGTAGGGTTTGGACACCCCAATCATAGCTGACGCAAGAAAGTAAATATCAAACACAACATACAATTTTGAGGGAACATATCACTTCGAAGACATACAAGTATTCGAGGAGGCTTAAAAGAAAGCATAAACTTCGAAGGCTTAAGTTTGAGGAGTAAAAGTTGGTGGAATACTTACATTTTATTGTCCATTTTAGCGAAATTTTGTGAGGATTCGAAAGAGTGGCTTCTGATCCAGTCTCCCAGCAGCCAAAGAAAAAGAGGAACTGTTGCCTCTATTTTTTATCGGCCTCCAATAGATCCTTCAGTATTTTTTTCCCTCGATTGAATGTCAATGAATAGAAGGGGAAGTAAGGATTTCGGGCAAGACCAGCACGACCAATGATTTGCTCCAGAAGAAATTCTTGACCTGAGAGCCTTGAGGCCATTATGCAAGCCATTAACGTGAACCACATATTGGGCCCAACCTGGGACGGGAAAAGATCTATCTTCGAGAGATATTCAATAAAAAGGGGGTCTAAGGGATACCTTAGCCCCCAATTCATGATTTCTGTGTAGACCACCACCTCGTGATCCCTCACAGATAAGGGTGTCTCTCCCTCAGCAGGAAATCTGATATTGATATAAGTGGGGATGCCCCATCGAGCCCTCAGCATCGTCTCCTCCTCCCTTGAAAAGTATTTATATTTGATGTTGGCAAGGGCTACCATGTGTTTATTCTCAATACCCCAAATATTGTTGCCAGCGATGTTGTCCAACTCCAAGGGCAGCACAATATCCCCCTTCAATTTTGGAGCAATCCGACGAGCTTGCTCCTCGGATATTGTCGAAGAAGATGTTGCACCGTTCGCAGGGCCTGAGGAAGGAATAATGGGAAATTTCTGTTCGAAGGACTTATTGAGAGGTTTTGTAACTTTGGGGTCTGAAGTTTGTTCATGTAAAATACGCATGTCTTCATCGGTAATAAGCGTCCTTGAGGGGGAGAATTGAGTTCCATGAATGGTCATGGATGGCGTGGAGGGCAGACTAGACACATCTGTTCCTTGTCTTCGAGGAGGACTTCCAGCATCACGATGAAGGTCTTGTCTTCGAGGAGAGCTACCAGCATCACGGTGACGGTCTTGATTTCGAGGAGGACTTCCAGAATTATGTTGTTGATCTTGATTTCGAGGAGGACTTCCAGAATTATGTTGTTGATCTTGGTTTCGAGGAGGACTTACAGAATTCTGTTGAAGGTCTTGGTTTCGAGGAGGACTAGCTGGCTTTCGAGGAGGACTCCTCGAAGTCCTTCGAGGACTTGAAGATCTTTGGGGAAGGTTTTCAACGTTAGTTGGGGCAGTTGGTTCTCAAATTGTTAGGGGAGCTTCCCTGGCCCGTTTTCGCTCATGAGAACCTTTTCTATCTCTATGGGATTTCTTCCTCTTCGAACCTGATGAATGCTTGTGTGATCTCTCTTTACCCATTTCCCTAGGAGGGTTTGTTTCGTTGAGTAAGCTTTGACGAGCTACTTCGCTAGGAATAATAGCGGTCGAGTTGTTCGAAGGAGGCCAGGCACCGAAAAAGGTTGTAGTCAATGGTGGGGGATGAGGTCTTACGTCTTCACCAGCAGCAACCCTTTCTTCGAACCGTTTACTAATCAACAACCACTCAAGAATTCGACGGGGCTTGTTCGCCAGCTTTATCTCTCTATAAATAATTGAACAGAAGTTGCATTAATGAAGGAAAAGGTTGGTATTTATAGAAGATTAGTGGGCTTTCTTGACAAATGAAGCCCGGGGACATTTTCTATGTTGTTTGCCTAGGGGTACGATGGTCCACATAGGGGGACGTTTTTCGGCAACCTAGCTATATTAGAAGGTGAAAAGTTTTTATGTCAGAGTTGTCAGGGGAAGGGGAAGAGTTTTCTGACAACAATGTCAGAAGAATTGGTACCGTTTTTTCCAAAGTATGCTGACACATGTATTTGTGCAATGACATCATCAATCCTAGCACCCTTTTTCGCCTAAGTATATAATTATCCGACGACCATTTTGCTCAAAATGTTGCAAGGATTGAGGGGGCTACTCGGTATAACAAGAAGTTCGGAGGGGCTGTTTTAGATATTCGAGGAAGCTTGTAAATCATTCGAGAGGTTTTGTGGAACGACTTTTCGCCTAAGTAGTTCATGGCCTCGACAATACGAAGGGACTCGTGGAGCAACTTTTTGAGGGACTTATGAAGTTCGAAGAAGAAGTAATTTTGGCCTGTCAGGAGAATTATTCAGTCTTAGCAAAACGATTTTTTACTAAGACTGGGGGGCTACTGATAAGGAAGAATAAAAGACAAGGGCCAAAATGCATATAAATAAATGTATAAGGGCCAAAATGCATAGAAATAAATGTATAAGGGCCATAATGCATAGAAATAAGTGTATAAGGGCCGAAACGCATGAATTATAAAGATATAGCTAAAATAGGAAGGAACCTAAAAGCAGAGACCAAAAGATGTAATTAAACCAAATTAAAGCGTGTAGGGTCCGCAATTGTACTATAAAAGGACCACACACGCTTCACGAATCTCGAGATGAATAGTACGACTTTCTCTCTCTACTCTGTTTAGCATTTTCTCTCTCTAGATTTAACACTCAAGTATTCTTCTACCTCCTAATTCTCTATCAACAAATCTTCTCATAACAAAATCACCCTCGGACCATCTTTTAACTCTTCACCAAAGACTTACACAAAATTTCCGACCCTATTACAAATTGTCTTGTATACAACAAGGACTTGTACGGTACAACATGAGATAAATCTATTCGCCTTTAGGCTCATTCCCATCTACATCTTTTTTTTATTTTTCTTCCAAATTTTGATCCTCAGAATCTCCTTCATTGCTATCATCGGAACCATAACCAGTTGAGTTCTCATAAGGACACAACTGGTTAGCTATGGGCATATCAGGGGCAACAAATTCACTGGGAAATGTCCCCACAAAGACCCGATAACTAATGTATGAAATTTATTATGGAATTCCAGGACCATATCTGATTTGGTCAAAGAAAATCTATAAACATGTCAACATATGCGTCTATAGTATCGTCTGCCTCTTGTGTAAATTTTTCCTTGAGAGAAGCCATTTTATCTTCGTATTTTTTAATAAGGGTTTCCTGGCCGATTTCTCACTTAACAAGCGTTCGATGATTCACTTGTCAGTAGTTTGTTGATTCTTAAATGAAGTGATCTCCTCAAAGCTGGATGATTGTGATTTTTCATAATTAGACTGTAGTTTTTCATTATCAGACTTTTCCTTGGCCAAATCTTATTTGATTGATTTGACCTCTTCAGATGAACAGTCAGATTTAGCTTTCTCCTCTTTGATAGAAGTCTTCTAATTCTTGTTCTCCTCTTGAAGAGAATAAATGGTTTTATTTGGGACCTCACTTCTCTCTCCAAGTCTATAATCGGCCTCACCTAGGTCAGCACTGAATAGTATATTATGTGCCTTTGAAAATTCAAAGGGAACCCCTTCAAACACCATAGCGGTGATATTGCTTGTAGATTCTGGGAAGTCGGTCTTAAGAGCGTCGAAGTAAAATTCCTCAATACCTTCTATTATATTGATATCTTCGAATGTCTACCTCTCGGGTGGGGGGAGTAATGGAGAAGGAGGATCAGATCCTACGGCTGATGCGAGTTCAACATTAGGGATCATTGGAGGAGTAATTTCCGAATGAAGGACAATATCCGAACGAGTCGAGGTATTATTTATCTTCTTGTCTCTTTTATAACTGTCTTGCTTGCTTCTCTTGTGTGTCATCTTTTTCTTAGACACGTGAGGCTTTGAGGGTACATCATCTCCTTCAAAATTGGAAGTAACAACAGCTAATAAGGCTTGAACGGATCTCATCTCGCTGCTTTTCGTTTCCAACTTTAGCAACAATATATTATAAGCCTTCCTTCTTTTATCCTTTTTGTTATGATGACTGGGGGGTCTGTTCATGGTCGGGAGATATAGCTTGCCATCATCGGTTTTAGTTCTTTTTAGAATAATGAAAGGTAGAGGAGGAGTGCAAAGCTGCTGACATGTCAGCTCATTTTCGGAATTAGTCCTCAAATTCAAACAAAGTTAGTAGGAGTGAACCACTGGTGGAAACCGTTTGTCCACTTAGGTTATGGCCACTAATTTAGACTTTTAAAAGTAACATTTGCATCGTCCAGGTGGTGCAGATAGGTATTCAAATTAGATGATAAAGGAAATAAGTTAGTGGAAACTAGTAAAATATGTAGAGGGAAAAATAAAAAGTCAATTTTATTTTTGAAGATACCTACCTGTATTCTCCGAGTATTTCGGTAAGTTGGCTCAGATTATCCCGTGAGGTGATTTTATTACCATTCTCCAACCAACTACTGATGAAAAGGAATTGTGTCTTCCACATTTTATCTGTCTCTAGTAAATCATCCACCACTTATAGTCATTGCCTATGTTAAAGTAGTAGAAGAGGATTTTGGGGTTTCGGGAGAGCCCCGCAATAGCAACCAGTTGCTACATTGGCATCAAAATTTTAGATAGCCTTAGTGTCATGATGCATTCCATTAATTCGAACCACACATTTGGACTAGTCTGACTCGGATATAACCCTACTTAGCTGAAATAGGATACAATCTCAGGGTCCAATGGGAACCGGAGGACCTAGTTGAACACATCTGTATAAATCACTAATTCCTTATGACCGCAGTTCATCAGAGTCTCTCCAGGTTGGGAAATCCTAACCTTAACTACTTCGGAGAACCCCCACTTGGAACGAATAACCTCTAATTCTGCTTTGCAAAAATAAACATAAGGAATTTTATATAGGGCTAAGAGATATTTTACATTGACCTTGGAAAAGTTGGGCCAGACACGTCCGACCAAAGAAGGGGGAAGAGTTTCGTTTTCTGTTTCAAGAGCCTTACATTTTCCTTTGCCATCACTAGCATTTTTTTTAAAGATTTTTTTCTCTTCATTAGCCTTAAAATTTCCATGGTCTGATTAAATGCCTCAACGGGGGAGTGTTCATTAATATCTTTCATGCTCTCTTCCGTAACTTTTGGAATTGATCCCGAAGTCTCAATAGGCTGAGTGCTAACATTATTTTCTTTCTTTGGGAGTTGAGGAAGAACTTGTTCATGTTAAGAGGGCTCGGATGGTTGAGGCGTGGGGTCATCTTCCATAATTAGATTTTGTGAGGAAGGATTGTTGGAAGCTTATTCTGCTGTGCTAACCATGTCTCTTTGGTAGGATTACTTTTGCCCTTAGATTGTATGGTCATTCTGCAAGGAGTGTTCTCTTCAATATCAGAACCCATGGATCTGAATGATAAACAAAGCCGAAGACTGGTGGCACCTTGTGATTGAGATGGCTTCGGAGAACGATTGGGCATTTAAAGAATGTTTGGAAGAAATATGCAGGTAACCTAGCAACAACCCTATCTTTTTTATTTTCTTCTTCTAGTTTGGAAAAGTTGAACCAACCACCTTCGTTTAATGTGTTTCTGGCGGTGAACATACAAATACCGAGAGACTACCGGAGAGAGGATTCACGGTGGTAGAAGCGATAGAGAAAATGGAAATATCTTTGGTGGTAAACTAAATTTCAATGGCAAAGAACAGGTTATCTAGAGTGTAGATTTTCTTTCTCTAAAAATTCTAAAGTGGAAAAATGAAATATAAACTTATATAGATGCTATAAAAAAAACCTTGAGTACCCTACTAGGGAGGTGAAAGTTCTATTGACAGCCATAGAATTCTAGAGAAGTGGAAACGTCTCCTATTGATTAGCTCGCCTTACCTAAGGTAAAACAAATGCGTGGCTCCAATTAAGAAATAAAACATGTCAAAAACTTATATTCACACCATTATTTACCTTTCAAAAAAATGTTCATCTTTCAAAAAACACTGTTCATTGCACAGTTTTTGATGAACTGTGTTTTGATTAATGATATTTCAAATGAATAGTTTTTTCAAAAAAATATGATTCACAATATTGTTCACCTTCCGATTTTTTTACAACCTTCTACTATTATCATTAGGAAATCCTCCCAGCCAGCAACACACATCTAGTAGATTTAAATTGATTTGTTAAATTATGGATCGTTTGATGCTAATTTTGGAAAAATTCGAGTCTTCAAACAGTCCGTAAATTTATTGAAAAATAAAAACAATATCATATACAGTCATTTATTCACGAATGATTACACACATAATCATACTTTTAACATGAATAAATTATCGTATCATGTTTTTCATTCAATTCCTCAATCCATGCTCTAACCATCTCAGTTAAACATTTAATTCCAATTGGAATGGGTTTTTTAGACTAAATAAAAGCATAATGATTCAATGTGAATCATAAGAGGGGTTTTCATTGGTTTTGATATCAATTGATGAATCACTCATCAAACCACGTACATATATAAAAGCCTCTTATTAATTTACTTATTGAATAAACGAAAGAAGAGAACACTTACTGCTTTGCATTATTGTTCTCCATTGTTCGTCTTCTGAAATCTAATGTCTTTCAAATTGATCTTCAAGATCTACTACTGAAATACCCGCAAAAGTGTTAGTAGATCTTCCAACCAACAAACGACGACTATTTTAAGAGTGTTTGGATTTCGTTGAAGGAATACAAAAATCTAGTATTTCTTTTATATATATACCTTTTACCGTATTGTGATGGGGGCATAACCCAGCAAATCAATTAAATTGATTTGCTCAATGAGTTATTAATTCAGGTTTAATTGTTGAGATTTTGGCTATCTCCTTCACGGTGTCCAAATTTAACCTATTTACTACACTTAGATCCATAAATGCTTTATTCGCATATATGTCTAATATAATTAATTATATTATAATTAATTCAATTACTTTTATTATTGGACTATCTTATGACATCAATATTCCAACAACATAGTAAGTGATATTTAATACTTAAAAGATCAACTCAAATTACTAATAGAAAATAATATTAGTTTTGGATTTCGCATTTGATTTTGCCATCCTTTCGTATTTTTCATATTATGGTTTTGCATTTCACATTTTGATTAAAAAAATTAAAATTTAACAATCGTGTCGCATTTTGTATCTCATTTTATTCCGGTTTCATATTTCGTATTTTGAAGTTTCACCTTCCGCATTTAAAACAAAAAAAAAATTAACACTAGTTTCACATTTTACATTTAAAATTTTTGTAAAATATTTACCACGTACTTAACCTTCTTCGTATCATTTTACTGTAGTTTCACTTTCACATTATTATTTAAACTTTATTTCGCCTTTTACTGTTGGACAAAGTTAAATAAATTTAACACTAATTTTAGGAACTCGCTTACAATGGTTAGTTAATTTTTAATATGAAGTAAGGAACTCAATTAAATTCCATATTGCATGAAGGCTGATTTCATTCAATACCATGGGCTGATAACTTAATATTTGGTTGGTTAAGAAAATTGATATGAATTCTCAACATTTATCAACTACAACTAAGGAAAAATGAGAGAACTTAAATTAAACAGATAAAAGGAGAAAATGGAAGACATGAAAGAGACAGAGGATCTATTTTAATGGTATAAACCGATCCGGATGCTATTCTTTATCAAAAAGTTTAAACAAATCTTGTGAACTTAAATCGTAGATTCTTTCAGTATCTATAGAGCTCAGTCTGAACAAACTCAATTTTAGAATTTTTATGATTTCTTGATGTCTTCGGTACATGTTTCACCTATTTGTTCACTAAAATGTAATGTAGCAGAGCGGGAAGATTTTCCAAAAAACTTAGTAAAAATTCATCCACTTTAAATGTCTGTAAAAACGTTTGTATATTTTTGTTTTTTAAAAGTTAAACAAATTATGACAGATACATTGTTTTGATAGCAATTATATCAAAACCTTCAACATTTAAAAAAAATAAAAGACTTAAATAAAAAAATAGAAATTTGATTATTTCGTTTTTTTTCATTTAGATTATCGACCTCAAAATCATTTTATGTTGTGAATGAGTCGAATAGTGTTTTGACATTGTACTGTGTTTGGCGGTACAGTTTTGTATCATTGACACGCA
The DNA here is from genome assembly GCA_036936605.1 of Limnanthes douglasii subsp. nivea. NCBI lineage: Eukaryota > Viridiplantae > Streptophyta > Magnoliopsida > Brassicales > Limnanthaceae > Limnanthes > Limnanthes douglasii. The sequence goes on along the minus strand of JAUPFV010000004.1, from coordinate 12,188,073 downwards.
GTAATACAATGGATGGTTTTCTTATTAGTGTATATGAGCCTATTAGCCTCATTGTCTAGTATATCTATTAATTCCTTATATATAGACAACTAGGACTACACAAAACACAATCTGAGATCTGTAAACTTTTCTATTCATAGTTAAACTATTTTTCCTGACCGTAGACAATTGTCGAACCACGTTGTGTTCTTTTGGTCTATCCTTCGCATATGTTCTGTGTTTGAGCCCTTTTATGATAATTGCATAATAATTTAATAACACTTTACTTTGCAAAATTTTATGAATTTAGTCTCTAATATACAAAATCTATAAATTTAATCTCTAGATTTCATAAATTTTATATATTTAGTGGGTGAGGAGACTTTTTTATAGATTTATGAACTAGTTTTATAAATTTTGTGAAATTGAGAGAAATTCTATAAATTTTATTAAATCAAGAGACTAAATCTGTAAATTTTACAAGTTATGGTTGAATTTATAAATTTCGACAAACCTAAAAGCTCTAGTTAGATTAAATAAAAGATAATAGAATAATAAATGAACTATTTTATGATTTAATAACTATGTCCGATGTATACTCAACCAATAAATATGATCACCCGTCTTGTATTTGAATAAGTTATCACAATTGCCAACAAATATATGTATAATCCAAGTGAAGAAAAACATATACAAATGCAAAAAATAGTTTTATATAACTACGAACTATAAATGATATGACATTACAATTAGAAATTAACTAAAATCCAAAAACAAGCTAATATACATTATAAATATGTTGATGATGCTAGTAATTTGACAACTACGTCTTATAATTGATACTTGTTCGCGATGACAAATATGGATATAATAGTAGGCGGTTTTAGTATATTGTAAACAAACTATATTATATTATAATAGTTGGAGGTTTACACGGTAGTATATTGTAAACAAACTATATTATATTATAATAGTTGGAGGTTTATGCGGTAGTATATTGTTATTTTGTTCACAACAAATTTAAAACTATGTAGTAATTGTTATTTTGTTCACAACAAATTTAAAAGTATGTAGTATAGGAGACTATGGAACTCGTATTAAAAAAATTTACAAATCATAAGAAAGATTAAATAAATAAATAACAAGAAATGAAATATAACTAAAACTTTATTAGTTAGGGTAAAAAATTTACATATAAGAAGGATTAAATAAATAAATAAATAAATAAATAACGAGAAATAAAATATAACTAAAAATTTATTAATTAGGGTCGTATTAAGTCATTATATATAAAGTAATAATTTAACGGTATAGCGGATCGAATTGTTAACAGGTTATAATGCTAACACATTTCTTTCAACTCTCCATACAACAAAAGTAAACATTGATAGTTTTTCATACATTAAACAAAACTGAAATGTTGCATGAGCTTTCGTGAATATATTAACAACCTGCGAAACTAATGGAATATACAAAAAGGAGATGGTCCTGAACCGAAGATAATACACATGATCTGTGAAAACATAGTAGAGATTGGGGTAGACTCTAGAAATAAACGCTACCTATAAATAATATATTCATGATCGAACAAATATTAAGGTTATATTTTTATTTTTGCCCACATTGAACTTGTTATCCTAAGATTTTGCATGGAAATTGTATATCTAATCGTCCACATCGTGAATCCCAAATACTTCGCTAGTGGTTCCATGAGGTCTTCATTCTTTTTTTATATAGATGGTCTCTCATGTGTAATGCAACCTGAGGATTGATATATAACAACCACAAAGATGATTATTTGATATTTTTAGCGAGAGACCTAGTCATTGTTACACGTTATAGTCGAAACTCCAAGTATCCGATGAGGTTTTCCTTTTATTTTGACAAAACTGTGATTAATCATCAGTTGTGAATCACTGAGTACCTTTATCCTACGTGATCCACATATGTTTTACAGCTAAAGTTCTGCAACAGCTACCTCATAATCTCTTTCATTATTTAAACACAAATAAAAAACCTAAAGACAGATGTAAGGCTTATTCTCAATGGGAGGTCAACTATGATAAGGAAGAATAAAAGACAAGGAGAAAAGTGTAAAGAAGAAACCTGACGGGAGAACATAGCAAAGGAAAAATGTGATAGGAGGAAAATGTATAGAAATAAATGTATAAGGGCTGAATTGAATAAATTATAAAGAGATAGCCAAAATAGGAAGAAAGCAAAGTGTAAGGACCAAAAGATGTAATTTGTCCAAGTTGAAACGTGTGGGGTCCGCAATAGTACTATAAAAGGACCACACACGCTTCACAAATCCCGAGATGAATAATATGAGACTTTCTCTCTCTACTTAACCTAATGATCTTTACTTTCTCTCTCTAAAACTGACACTAAGATATTTCTGTATCGCTAAATCGTCTATCAGTAATCCTCGTATCGCATAATCACCCCTGGACCATCTTAAAACTCTTCAAACTAGACTCGTGCTCTAATATCAAATATATTCATGTTGGAACCACCATTCATTTTAGTTAACCACTCGGGGTTGGGGATATCTAAAGCTATGAAAGATAAGTTAGCTTGAAACTCGATGAGGAAAATTGACTAGAGTTTGGGATTTAATTGTTGTTAGTGGTTCGTATTGGATGTTAAATTCATCACATCGAACAAGTAAATACATAACTGAGCATCTTTAGAATTATGACATATTTTCCAACATGTTACCACAAATATGAGATCTAACTTTTTAAGTTGTTGTTTTAAGTGTCAACATCAATTAGGGTTTTAGTTATATAATAAGATACCTTAGCGGTTCAGTCATCATTTCCGATAAGTACAAGATTGATAACATCGTCACACATAACAAATTAAATGTATAAGTATCTATTAAGGGTCAGAAGATAAAACTTCTAGTGATGGAATATATACTATTTGATTCCATTACAGGTGATGTTGTACTTTTAACTCCAGTGAAATTGGCTGAAAATCTTCAGTTAATATTAACTATTGATTTTTTTACTCATTCGAGGGTTGATAGAGAAAGTAGATTTGATGCTAACATCCAAAAAGATCTGATTAAAAACCAACATAAAATCTGCATAGTATCAACTGTTGGAATTGGTCATATAACACGCTCAAGAACGAGGAAACTTCGTGGAGAGTTGAAAAAGGTTGTGGGGAGCCTTATAAGCCAAATGAAATATGAGACAACTTGTAGATTAGCTACTGTCAACGAACCCCCTTTAGTTGTAGCAAATAATACGAAAAATTTGTTTCAATGTGTAACAACAACAGTTCAAGATGATATTGCTAAAATCTAAAGGATATAAATCTACTTTAAATCATTTTAGCAATATCAATGCATTTCGTCAAGACCCGGATGATGAGATCTTTTAAAACATATCAAAGGGATGAAATCCAAGAATCATGGAGATATATTACGTATTTATTGTCAAATATTTACTTTTTAAGTCTTTTTATTTTATTTTACGAGAGTCAATGAGATATGTTGCAAATTTATTACCCAAGACTTACTTTATAAATCTTTTTATTTTATTTTTAAATAATCAAATAGAGTTGTTGGGTAGTTATTATCCAATAACCCTCTTTGACTTTGATATTTAGTCTTTAAAGTCATTTAATTCTTTTTAAGAGAATTATTTCGTTTTTATTACTAGTCTTTAGCAATATCAATGCATTTCGTCAAGACTCGGATGATAGGATCTTTTAAAACATATTAAAGGGATGAAATCTAAGAATCAAGGAGATATATTGTGTATTATTGTCAAATATTTACTTTTTAAGTATTTTTATTTTATGTTAAGAGAGTCAATGAGATATATTGCAAATTTATTACCCAAGGCTTACTTTAAAAATATTTTTATTCTATTTTTAAATAATCAAAGAGAGTTATTGGGTAGTTATTATCCAATAACTACCCAATAACTCTTTTTGACTTTAATGTTTAGTCTTTAAAGTCATTTCATTCTTTTTAAGAGAATTAAAGATAATTATTTTATTTTTATTACTAGTTTTTGTAATGTTCAAGTGATTTAAGTTGTAAGATATCAACAAAAAGAAGTTTCTACTCAAAATATTTGTCCCCGACAAATCTATCTCTAAACTATTCTTGTGAGAAGCAAGTTTAGTTCTTCTTATTAAAGGTTTTTCTATCTCCTTTGTGGTGCAGTTCGATCCATCATCTATTTATCATCATCATCCATCTGATTTCTTCTGCAAGTTTTCTCTCAACGGTAACCAATCAAACTAACACTTTATCTATCGTTACACGTATCATCTGAATCTGTTCATGTTGTGAGTGTTCTTCAAACATTAACTTCTACAGCCAAATCTCTTTTATGTCTACATCATCTAGAATTAGAGCTGAAAGATCTGTTATCAAGGTTGTATCATCCTTACTTACAATGGCAAAAAACACTATAAATACTCTTGTTCAATTGATGACTTTTATTCATGAGTATATGCGAATACAAAATGAAGCGATATAAACACAAGGTGAAGAACTTTGTACTATGAGGAACGATTTTGGAGAATAAATAAGATGAATCAAGAAGCGTCCAATGAGATTTAAAGACATAAAAAACCTTCCACCTCCACAATAGCAACAACAACATGCTAAAATAGAAGATGAAGATGATGACATGCTTAATTTGGAAGATGACCCTCTAGACCTTTTGTTTCATCAAAACCAAATAAAGATCATATTGGGAGAAGGAGAGCAAGAGAGGAATGACCAGCAAGGCCTAGGAACACGAGGTAAAGATAACAAACCCTTTTTTATTCATTGGAAAATTAGATCCTAATGCCTACATGGATTGCGGAAAATATATGGATTATATGGTTGAGTGTTATAGATATAATGAGCAAAATAAGGTTGCCTTAGGTGCTGCAAAATTTCTAGTGAGTCTTCTTATTAGGTGGGACAAATAATTAGCAAAAATGAGTCAATGTTACATATACATAAACAATTTGGAAAACACAAAGTTTCTCTTAAGACGAAGGTATGTACTCGCTCTGACCATCATGACCTACAAAAACATTTTAGGAAGCTATTACAAGGAACTAAAACTGTTGAGGTATATTTTGATGAGTTTGAACTGCTCAAAAATATTTTTGAACTAAGAGTGTAATGAGGACGTGGACATTATGCTAGAGAGTACTCCAATTAACATGTCATGTTTATCATTATAACTGGAGAATATGAGTCATAAGATGAAGGTGAAAATAGTAAATCAGACCACAAAAAGGAATATGAGTATCCATGTGTTGGTGATTTATTGGTGACAAGAAGATTCCTAAGTGCAATGATTCAACCAGAAGAAACTATCCAAAGGGGAACATACTTTACACATGTATCAAAAGAAAATGTAAGTACTCTGGTCATAGATTGAGATTCTTGTACTCTGGTCTAGAAAGTTTATAGTTGATAGATTGGGTCTTGCAAAGACTAAACATCAAAGACTTTACAAGTTATGATGGCTCAATGATCAATCTAAATTACGTATCATGGATCATGCCATTATTCTATTCAACATAAAGAAATATCAAAATGAAGTTTTTTGTGTGTAGTGTTTATGCAAGTTGGACACCTACTTTTTGGTAGACCATGACAGTGTGATCATTTACTGTGTCATAATGGGCGCACAAACATCTAATCATTAGTGCATAATAATAATAAAAATCATCTTACAAGCTCTTAGCCATCTAAAGTTCATGAAATGAAACCACGAATGGCTAAGGATGTCGAGGTAAGTAAATGAAGCCTATATTTATCTTTTAATGTTATTTACAAGTCCATGAGTGCTAGAAGCACCATAATACCGATTTTGTTCAAGGAGTGCTTACATTCATGAGTTATCATGCTACAACTACCAAATGAAATGAGATGTTTTTTGAAAAATTATGAAGATATTCTTCCAAAAGAGATACCCCTCTAGTTTTCCTTTTTCGAAGCATTGAATATCAAATTGATATTTTTCTTGGTTATGTATTATCAAACAAGTCAGTTAACTACTTGAACCCGGAAGAAACTAAGAAGTTAGAGAAAAAAGTGCATAAATTGATGGCTAAATGATACATCATAAAGAGCCTTAACCTACGTGTTGTACTAGTTCTATTGGTACTCAAGAAATATTGTAGTTAGAGAATGTGTGTGGATTTTTATGCGTTTAACAATATCACCGCCAAATACCGCTATCCAATTCCAAGACTTGATGACAGGTTGGATGAACTTAGTGGTGCCACCATGTTCTCTAAGATTGATTTAGAGAGTGGTTATCACCAAGTTAGAATGCGAGAAAAAGATGAATGGGAGACATCATTCAAAACCAATCAAAAATTATATGAATGATTAGTTATGGAATTTGGGCTTACTAATTCTCTAAGTATATTTATGCAGCTGATGAATCAGGTTTTAAAATTATTTGTATGTAAGTCTGTTGTGGTATACTTTGATGATATACTAATTTACAACAAAAGTTTTGAGCATCTTGAGCTTGTTTTGCAAATTTATGACAAGAAGGCCTTTATGTTAATCTCGAGAAGTGTACATTCTATACATATTAGTTTGTCTTACTTGGATTTATTGTAAGCTCTCAAGGCCTATAAGTTGATAAATAAGAACAAAACAATCCTAGAATGGCCAACACCAACGACGATTAGGCATGTGTGAAGTTTCCATAGATTGACTTGTTTTCAAGAGATCTGAGAAATATTTCAGCACCTTAGCATCTTATCTCACTGCTGTGATTAAGAAAAATATATCGTTCAAGTGAGAATAAGCACAAAATACGAATTTCTAAGCCCTCAAAGGTAGCCTCACAAAAAGACCGGTTTTGGTTGTTCTTAATTTTGACAAAATGTTTAAACCAGAGTGTGATGCTTAAGGTCTGGGTATTGGATGTGTACTCAAGGAGGGACGTCCCATAACCGATTTTAGTGAGAAATTCCAGTATTCAATTCTCCAACATATGATAATGAGATTTATGCATCGATGAGATTGTTGGAAACATGACAACATTATTTATTATCTAAATAACTTATTATTCATACAGATCACGAGACTCTTTAGTATCTAGAGGACATGTCAAACTCAAAATAAGGCATGCTAATTCGTTTTAGTTGATTAAAACATTCATTTACATCATCAATTACAAAAGGGAAAAGATAATATTATTTCATATCTGTTATCAATGAGACATGCATTAATATATATATATATATAGACAAGGATTCCATGATTTGAACACATCAAAAAGATGTATGAAGAGGATCCAGACTTTATATATTTACAAGGAATGTTCTTATGGGTCACTTTGGAAGAGATAAAACCTTACATATTATTGGTGAGCATTTATTTTGGCCTCGCTTAAAGACAGATGTGGAGAAGTTTTGCCACTATATTATTTGCTTCAAATAAAAATCTAGATCGCATCCACATGATCCTTATCTATCATTGCTGATTCTTACTGTACCATAGGTGGATATATCGGATACAAAGACTTCATCTTTGTTGTGTTGGACAGATTCTCAAAAATGGCATATTTATATCATGTGCTAAGGTGAATGATGTTTCTCAAACAGCAGACGTTTCATTTAAAAAAATTAGTGCATTTACATGGAACACCAAGAACTATTATCTGAGATCGAGATACCAAATTCCTCAACCATTTTTGGAAAATGTTTTAGAAGAAAATGGAGAGAAAACTATTGTTTTCAAAAACTTGTCATCCATAAACAGATGGTCAAACTAAAGTGGTAAGTCATATACTACCTACTTCAATTAGAGCTACTTTGGATAAAAATATTAATTAGTTGGTTGGGATATTTACCATTCATTGAGTTTTCTTACAACAGTGATATCGATTCTTCAACTAAATTGTCCCGTTTTAAAATTGTGTATGGATTAAAGCCTTTTGGCGCTATTTGACTTATCCGCACTACCACCATCAGAGTATTTAAGCCAACATGCCATAACAAGGCCGAACTTATCAAGAAAATACACCATAAAATTATATGAACCTAGAAATTAAAATGGAGCAATATAAGCGTTAAAGAGATAAATAACGCAAAACGTTCAAATTTGAACCATGAGAATGGATTTGGATACACATGAGACGAGAAATATTTCCCTAAAAACGAATGTCTAAGCTTCTACCTCATGGAGATTTTCAATTCAAATTTCTAGAGTGAATCAATAATAATGCCTACAAATTAGAGCTTCCAGGAGATATGTAAATTTCTGCAAGTTTTAATGTTTATGATTTATCCCCATTTGAAACAAATGAACCAATTTGAGGATATAATATTCTCGAGAACGAGGGAATGATGAGGACATCCAAACATATATGATTGAAGACCAACATGAGATCATCAAAAGACCAATTATTGGAGTTGTACCTATAATATGCTCAAGAGCGAGGGAACTTCATGGAGAGTTATAAAATATAGTGGAGCATCTTATGAGCCAGATAAAACATGGAGCAACTTATTGTTTAGATATTTCCCACAAAATACCTTTAATTAGAGCAAACAATATAAGAAATTTGTCTCAATTCGCAACAATAACGGTTCAAAATGATATGATAATTTATAAAGGCAAAAAATATACATTAAGTAATTTTAGCAATATCATCCCATTTCGTCAAGGCCCATATGAAGAGATATTTTGACATCAAAGTGACGAAATCCAAGAATCAAAGAGATATATTGCGTATCCATTATCAAATATTTACTTTTTAAGTCTTTTTACTTTGTATTAAGAGAATAAGAAGATATATTACGTTTTATTATCCAAGACTTACTTTATAAGTCTTTTATTCTGTTTTAAGAGATTCGAAGAGAGTTATTGGGTATTTTTTTTATCCAAATTTACTATTTTAGTCTTTAAACTTATTTAATTTTCTTTTAAGAGAACCAAAGAGAATTATTTCATTTTTATTATTGGTTTTTCTTTGTATGACTATATATATATATATATATATATATATATATATATATATATATAAATCCCTAAACCTTTGTAATGTTCAAATTCATTCAAGTTATAAGATATCAATACAAAATGATTTTCTACTCAAAATATTTGTTCGAGATAAATTTATCTGTAAATTATTCTTATAAGAAACAAGTTTATTTATGCTTATCATAGGCTTTCCCATGTTTTTTGTGACACAACTCGATTCGTCATCTATATATCATCATCATCTCTCTGATTTTGCATGTGAGTGTTCCCCGAACAACAACGAGTCAAACCAAAACTCCATTTACGAATACATGTATCATCTGAATATGTTCAAGTTGTGAGTATTCTTTGAGTCACAACTTCTACAACCGAACCGCTTTTGTGCCTACATCAAGATGGAAGGGGTCAACTTCTATGGGTTTCTCACTTACTAGATAACCCAAACATTTACTCGATATTACTCTGATAGTTTAATATTTTGAGTTAGATCTATATTAAATCTCTTTAAATTCTAAAATGTTTGAGATGTGGTCGGTATCGTGGTTGTTCTCTTATATTATGTCATCAATATATGCTTTTATATTAGGGTCGAGTTATCTATGATAAGTTTCTTTTGTATTATAAGATTAAATATTATTACAATAGCAGTTCATACTCATCGTATCAGTAACATTTAATTGGTAGGTAAACTTCTTGTTGTATCAGTATCTACGAAGACGTCGACTATTTTGTGAGATTTTTTGGATTGAAATGATGATGAAGTTATTTGAAAATTATGTAGCTTATTATATGATGCATGCAGCTGGACAAATGGGGCGCATTCAGATGATTACATGCCTATTACAATAGGTATTTCTTAGGAAATGTAGACTTTCTAGAGTTTTAATTTCTTGAGATAGATTCCTTTAGATTTATTGACATTGTTACATTATTATTACCATCGTGAGTGGTCCTCGATATAAATGTGGATGACATAGTTGAGATGATGATTATCTATTTTGGATTAGAATAAACTTATGGTACACCATTAGTAATCCTTAGTCCCTCCGTCTTGATACGCATATCGTAGAGAGCCCGCCTGCGAGCATGTCTACGGTAGATCACAATTGGTACCTGATTCATAGAATGGATCCATACATTGATAATTGTAAATAAAATAATCTACCGTGATTCTTTACGATAATGTATGCAACTCTCGTACAACCATAGCAGGTGACTTTGGTTATGAATTTGTTTTGTCGGTTGTTAGGCTATAACTTTGTTTTGTCGGTTATTTGATGTTTGTTGGATTATGTTGGATTGTTGTTGTAGGTTATGTTCTATGTTTGCTAAATGTTTTATCATATTTTCTTTATTTTTGATGGCATTTGGATGATTTACCATATTTTGATTATGGTTTTGCCCTATTATTGGATTGTTGGATGGTTTTGTTTATTAGATTATGTTCTCTGAAATTAGGATTTCAATTTTTTAATTTTATCTGTCAGACATAAGTAAATCTCCTATATATACATTCATTTATCAGTAACGAATGTCAAGCATACATTCTATAGACACAAGCGAATCTCGTATATATATTTGCATATCAGTAGAGAATGATATACTTACATTCGTCAGATATAATCAAATCGTTTATATATATATATTTATCCATAAAAAGTAAAACAAAGGCGTGTATTCTCTCAATAGTAGCGAATATATTGAATTAAGTCATCGGATCTAGCAAAAAATAGTTAATTAAGTCGTTAAACACTAGCAAATGAGGTTAAGTAAAAGTGTTATTTTAAATAAGTTTTCATTCCACACAATTGTTCTAAGTAAAACTATTATTTTAATATGTTTCATTCAATCAAATAATTACAAAAATAAGTCCAGTTAAAACAATGATAACCTAAGAAATTTGAAATTGAAACAACAATAACTTAGGAATTTAGAAATTAAAACAATGATAACATATGGTATTGCTTATCTGTCAAGTTAAATTTTATTTCATATCATTCATTTCTCTCGTCTCCACTTGGTAGTAAATCAAAGACTCGTATATAGCTTTCTATTTCTTGGTTGTTATTTAGTCATGCACCTTCTTTATATGCTCATTAGTTAAACTGTTGGGTGACCTTGGACTTAAAAAATTGAAATGCAGTTGGTGATCCTTGTCGTCAAGATTGAAAAATAAGTGTGCTCGTTAAGTCCTTAAATACTTCAATTCAACTTTAATCTAACTTAGACGTCGTGAATTTTTGGTGGCTCGACATGATCCCTACCATAGTGATAGTACAACTAGCAAACCATTTTCTCCCAATAATATTTACCTCATTCTTCCCGATAGGTTTTTTCTATTTTAACAATGGTTTTCCCAAAATATTCATCTTCCATAGAAGTCCATACATGAATCTTTATTTTTATAGACTTTAGTTTTTAAGGTTAACTTTTCACAAGAGCAAAAATCTAGTAAAACGTAACATTTTACTACTTACAAGTTACTAAAACCATAAAAAATCTAAACATAAACTCACTACAACTCTTTTTCTTTCAACCTTGCAAAATTTTAATATCATGACCAAAATAGAAGCATTATAAATTCTTCTACGGACCAATATGGACATGTAATAGGTATATATTCTTTTATCTTTCTGTTTTTATGAAAATTATATTAAAAAAATACATAAATTACTCTATTCTGCTAGGAGATGGCGCTCGAGTGGTGTTATTTGCCATCGTCCTAACGAAAACATGATATTTTTTTCCATTCATATGCTCGACAAAATGACTCGAGCGCCATTGGTATGGCGAACGGGTTCACCCAAGCGATATTGGCATGGCTGTTAGGGTTATCTTTCTGTCATGTCATGGAGCATGTGTCACTTTCTCCACCTTATGCATGGCACAATGTTTTTAAGTAATCCAGATTCTTGATTATATTGATTCGTTTAGTTTATATGCATCGTAAAAGGTTATCCCAAATGAAATATCAGTTGTTACGAACTACACTCACCATTTTGTTACTCACGAGGAGTATAGCTTAGAGTCGATGATCGAGTGGGTCAAAGAAAATGACAAGTCGTTTCGGTTCTCACTTAAGATATCATGTAGGGAACCGAGAAAAATAAGAAGAACACCTATAGTAGATTATAAATGCGAGAAATTTGGTGTATTTGAATCTATAGTGAAAGACTGTGATCGTAAACGGAAGGTAAGCGATAACAAAAAAATCAATTATTATTTACATTTGGTTAGTACTCTCGTTAAAGGTGATGATAAGTGGGCCTTAAGTTTCATTTCTTACAACCACAACCATGATGCGATTAGGTACACGCAAGGACATTCGCAATGGTCAAAATTAAAACTAAATGAAAAAAAGTGTGTCGACGTTTTAACGGTGAACTCAACAACTCTGCATCAAATACTTGGGGCCTTAAAGAAGGCTGATCTGAAGAATGCGTCCAACATCCATAACTTATACAATAATCGTCAAACAATAAGATTGGTTGAAAATAGTGGTCGGCCGCAAATACAATGCTTGTTAGCAAAATTACAAATACACAAATACATATATTGGGATCGGATGACCAATGATGGATCCAATGGCATAATCGATTTATTTTTTACACGACCAGTTTAAATCGATTTACTAAAGGCATTTCCCGGTTGTTAATCATGGATATCAGATACAAAGTTATTAGATACATGATTTTATTGGTGGAAGTAGTCGTGGGTAACATCGACTAACATAATGTTTTGCATTTAATATAAACTAAAACATAAGAATAAATCATGAAATTACATACCCATGCCAAATGAAATAGGTAGCATGTTGTGCGGGACGTGTCATAAAATACTCTAGGTAATCGAGAGAGGGATGCAACACTAGATGGACCTCAACGAGGGTTAGACGGTCATCAGCTGGAGGTAGCGTTGAAAAATAAGTAGAACCGTATGAGGTGTAGAAGCGAATGGAGGCGGTAATGGGGACGAAAGCGACTCTGTATGAACCTATGATAAGATTCTTTCTAGTACAATAATGCTTTTTTTTTGTTTTTTGAGCCTCTTTGTCTGTGTATCATAATCATCGTCGTAACCTTTCCTGGATTCATAATTTGAAGAAAAAAAAACATAAAATATACGTAAACCTACTTGAAAATATCAAATGTTAAATGAGATGTTTTTTTTAAAAGACAATAGCGCAAATATAACAAAAATAACCAAACAAACAAGATAAAATGGGGCAAAATAAAATCAGGTCACCAAAAATGACAGGCATAAAGTCTATGGTAGGTTTTTAGGTCTAGAGGCCAGACGTCTAGCGCCAAGGGCTAACAGCCCGCCAAAGTCCTGACGTTGGCTTTTGCAGTCGCGCCAGACTTCTAGCGCAAGTCATAGCTTCCTTTCTAGCTTTGGCGCTCAACCTACACCTCGTGTCATATGACTGGCACGAGAGGCATGGTTTGCACTAAGTTTTGATGGAAACCATGTGTTCTTTGCCAATAGTTGGCGAAGAACATATAAACCTGTAAAATAAACAAAATTACTGCAAAGTTAACCTACTTCTAAACAATCTAAGTGGTTCTAAACAGCTATGAAATCACAAACCCTAACAAAACCATATGAACATATGAAAACTAATAAAATTACCTTTAGTTTTGTTGTTTTGCTAATTTTTTAAATTGGTTGATTTTTTGGATTTGTTGGTGATAAAATCGGTTTTTTGCTGGTGCTTTGTTGAAATAGAGTAAGATGGTCATTATCCACGTACTTTACAAAAGTAATTAATTTACGTACGTGAACGAAGTGGATACCATTCATACAAGAAAATCCACATGTTTTATATGTCGCAAAGAACAATCATGTAGTGCTAGATATGATAAAAATTGTTTAGAAGATAATCGTATACCAAGCATTGGTAGCGAGTAACGATAACTAAGCTGAGATCGACTAATGTTATCCAATAATGTGGTTCGGGATTTATTTTTAAGAAAGTTAAACTAGACAATGTTTGATCTAAAACATGTGTTGAACTGTACAATGCAAACCATAAGTCGCGATGTCATTTAATTTTGTTGGCAAATCTTGTCTCACCAATGAACACTCTGACTTGACATCGTATATAGCTTTAGATATGGTACAAAAACCGCATTGTTTGTCTGCCATAACATCTATAATGCTACTAATAAATGGATGTAAAAATTTCGGGATGTTTTTATTATAGGCCATATTAGGTTTTTAAACTTTTTGTTGCTTTGGAATTTTTGGTATTGGACATTTGCTTTTTATTTTATTGCGCTACTTACCGTATCTAGTGTACTAGCACTTTTTGTTTCCTCATTGACATGGTCAAAATAAGATTTATCCCCTTTAGTCAATTTGTATGTGTCGACCTTTTTCCTACCTCTAATATCGCCGATTCTTTAGGTAGTCCCACATAAATCGTTTCAGGATTAAGAATTTTCATAACCTTATTAATAATATGATTTTGAATTTCGGGTTTGTAACCGTGAATAAAATTATCTATTATCCCAAGTTTTTTGTAACATCATCTTTCATCGTGGTTTTATCTCGAGGTCTGATGTCTAATGTACCCCAAAACATATCGCAATCGATTTTTTCAATGACCTTATGTTCTCTCTGTATTATAATTATATTACATTTACAAGGCAAGTAGTATCTTTGCTTAACAACACAACCACATGCTACAGTATCGATGTTAATATCTTTTATCCCATTGATAATTCACCGTCAACAAATCTAAGGATGTACTTGATATGTTAGCTTTTATGAGACTAAACATACAAACAGCTACATATTTTTATTGAAAGACCAAACTTACTTTGGTTGAATGATTACAAAATATTTGAATGTTGAAGATCAAGCAAATCACAAACTTTAGTCCCATTTTTTATAATTTAGTTTACTTGAACTGATGTATCGTTATATATTAACATGAACGCTCTCGACCCCATAGAATTAAAATGATAAAAATATTGATTATCAAAGTCGACTCTTTGGAAACTAAATGACGTTCATGTTTTGGGAGAACTAACTTACCGATTTGTAGTTGTGTTGCCCATATGTTTAAAATCGTTTGGTCAAATAAGAATTTTTTCATCATACAGTGTTATCTATTGATTCATAATATAATATGTAACATTTGAGAAACTAAAACATACTTCATATGTTGTTGTTAATTTTGTGTTAAACTCTTGCAACATGGTTGCGTAAACCCATTGTCATAAAATTGCACCAAACCTTATGCATCATCCGCTTTAAGCATCAAATTGTTTGCCTTTGCAAGATTGTTTATGTTAATGTGTCATTTGGATAACCTACAAAAATATTTCGTAGAGAGCTTACAACAATGGCAACTCATGATGCGTTAAAATAATATCTATAAATCGACTATTATTATTCATAATCACTATAATTTTATATTTAAATAAAAAATTAATTCAAAAAATATGACAATAAATTCACTAAATATAATACAATTCATTTTAAAAAAATAGTCAAATGTATATTGAGTTCGGTTTTCAGTAGACGATATAATCCGTCACAGATAAAAAAAGGAAAATTACACCTAAGATACTCACTCAACTATTTTATTGTCATCTAGTACCCAAGGTTTGATCTATTATCTCTTAATACCCATCTCTACTACCTAATTACCACTTAATACATAACATAATTTTAATACCCTACCTACCTTCTCTCTTCATCAACAACGACGTAACCAAAATTTCTCTTTCTTACTTTTTATTTTTAAAAGATCAATATCTTTCAAACCAAAGCTCGAAAAAAATAAATGAAAATACCATCGCTTTTGTTTTTTTAAAATGAACAAAACTAGATCTATTAATGATATTTTTTTATTTTTTTTAAAAATAAAATTTCACCAGTAACAACTCTTGGGAAATTGAAAGAGTTACAAATAACTCTTGGGAAATTGAAAGAGTTGCAAATAACTCTTGGGAAATGTTGAGAGTTGTTTGAAATCGAGAGAGTTGCAAACAACTCTCAAGTTAGTTTTTCAAACAACTCTCAAGTTGGTTTTTCAAACAACTCCTAGGTTAGTACTGTTAAAGGTACCAGCAGGTATATATATATATATTAAGCAAATAAGAGATATATTACTAAATTTAACGTTTTACAATCAAAAGTCTCTAGTTGAATTTTTTATCCACTCAATCTACTTAGTAATGATACTAACAATAAAAATAACTTCAAGAAATCGTACTCTGATATCTTGAAATCAACTTCAAATCGTTGTGAAGCTTCCCCGAATTTATCAAGACAGTTTGAAGACCATAATTCGATCCATTACTCGAAATCTACTAAGGACATCCTCGTCATAAGCCACACACACCGAACCAGCGGGTATATATGGTCGGGAGTATTTTTGTCCAAATTTTCATTCGAAATACCAAATAACACTATTAAAAAACAGGTACTGGTAGATAATTAAATAACTGAGAAAATATTTACTAATTCATTTTTAAAAAGATTACCACTACACAAATGAAATAAAAACTTTTAACTTTTTTATAAAGGTACGTGAAATAATTGATATACGAGAATATCATCCATATGGAAGTATTTAACGGACAAAATAATTTGGCGAATAGTATTATCGAGTAAAGATAGGTAAATTGGTATCGAGTATAGGCTACAATAGCTTTCGACAAAACAAGACCCATATTCAAAGCTCCTCAATAATTGCAGTGGTACCATGGTCTTAGATTTGCGCCACGTGCCGTTCTGATCGAGAAGTGGTAAGGGAATCTTTTTAATTTATTTGCGTGTGGGCCAGACCCGATGTAATGTTGTCATAATCAATGATAAGCACCTTTGATTGAAATTACTGGCCCATTCTCCACTAATATTACTCTCCCGGACCCATCTCAATTGTCTTTTAGTAAAGTAGTACTACTAGTTTTTTGTTTTGCATTTTGGTCCCTCTTATGTTTGGTTTGTATCAAATTTATTCCCCCACTTATTAGTTGGGTTTTGTGTGTGTCATTAATGTTTTGAACTGTTTGTAGTATTTGTCTAACAGTTTTTTAGGTATGGATAATCTCTTATAACAAATTATAAGCTTCTTAATTGTCTTGGGCAAGTGTCCTAGGTTAATTGTATAGGATGATTTTAGATGTGATAATGGATGGTAATTCGTGTGATACGGTTTAATTTGTACTTATTATAATTTTAAAAACAAATATATATATATATATATATATATATATATCACTAATATATTAAATAATAAATAATAAGTATAATTAGTTATGAAAATAGTATAGTCGGCTTTCCATTTATTATAATTATATTAAAATGAATATTTTTTTATTATCAGATCGGGGAATTATATTAATATGAAAGGGTAGAGACGAATGTTAGTCTTAAAATAGGTTTAAAGAGAAAATATGATAGTCTAAAAAAAGACTTAGTGAAAATATTTTATCTGAAAAGAAAATTAAGATGGTTCTGAATCAGAAACGCGCCAAAAAGTAATTGAGATCTAAGGTTTAGATTTAGAGGTGAATGAGTTGAAAAAACATTCGATGAAACAACGAACAAGGGAACCGAGAAATTGATCACAGACAGAGCACCCATCAAGCAATTTTGAAAGGAGAACCAAGTTGAGTAGATGCGAATCTTTGACAGAAAAATAAGCCGAGATGGAGCAGTAGCAGGTTGAATCAAGATAAAGTAAGAAAGTCATCGATTTGGACGTGCTAAAATTTATCATAAACAGTGCAGAAATCAGAAAGAATAAAAAAAATTGAAGCTTAATCAGTTCTAAGGTAACCTAAGGCAGCTTTGTCTAACAACGCAATGACTTTTAAATCACATGGAGCTTATATTTTATGGTGCTTACTCTTTAATAGGTTAGAATAATCTAAAGCAGATAATATATATTTTATGTAGTTTATAGCAGAGTTGGGGGAGTGAGTACTTTCTTTATGCTTGACTTTGTTCCTGTTTTTCCAGATTACCCAAGTTATAATAGCAGGTAAGAGTGTGTTAATGTGAACCTTTGAAAGAGAGTTCCAAAACAAGCTTCTTATGATGTGTATTGTTGTCATGTGTTTGCTAATTTTAGTCTTAAGAATGTGTGCAAAATAGCTCCAAATTTTCCAGGGATAATCACAGGACATGAATAAGTGGTTAGGAGTTTCAGCATTTAGGCAAAATTAGTATTTAGAAACGATAATTATATGCATAGATTGGAGAGTGAAATCAATAGGCAGTCTATTTGTTAAATCTCTCCAAAGAAGAAATGAAAATTTTCAGGGAGTTGTTTGGTTCCAAACTTTTTAAACAAGGATTAATTGTTGTAATTGACTCTTATATTATGATAAGTGTTTTTTGTATTGAAAAAACCATCTTTAGAAACATTTTATTGAATAAAATCTTCAACAAAATAATTTAGAGATAGTTTAGAGATTAAGTTGTTATTAGAAACATTTGAAAATTGACTTATCTTGTTAAAATTCTAGTGGTTTGTCTCCCATAAAGTTTTCACTTGATCTTAACATTAGGATCAAGCTTAATTAAAAGAGAATTTCCAAGCCATGAATCCAACCAAAAGTCTATTGACCATTACCCAACTTCCATTTGATTAAACTTTCACCCAAGTATTTGATGTTAGCTAATCTCTTCTATGTACGAGAGCCTGACTTAATGTAGTTTATTTATAAAGGATGCTGGTCTTTGATGTAAATTCTATGCATGTATCTAGCCATATGCATTTGTCCTCCCTTAACTTGTACCAAAGCTTACAAGAAAAAAATGATTAGATGTCATTTAAATTCTTTAAACTGAGACCTCCTTCACTAAGAATTTTGCTATTAGTAGCCCAGTTAGACCAATGGATGATACCAGAGTCATGAGATCCTCCCCAAAGAAACTTATTTAACAAATTTTCAATCTTGCTAATAGTAGTTTTAGGAATCCAGCAACTTTGAGACCAATACATAGGAATATATAGTAGTAGAATATTAATAAGCATTAGCCTACCACCAAATGAGGGGTTCTTGCCTTCCTTCTCCATAATTTTACCTTTGATTTGTCAAGAAAAGGGATATAATTTCTAGTTTTGTTATTTGAATTCAGGATGATACCAAGGTAAGTAGTGGGAAGAAAACTAGTACTCAACTGAGTCTCAATGGATGAGGCATTCATCTTGTTTTGAGTAAGATTAGTAGTTGTGATTAACTTAGTTTTATCCTTATTGATGGATTTGCCTAAAGCTGTTTGATAGTCTTGTAAGAAATTTCCAATGATATTCATAGAAGACATATTACCATTATATAAAATCAATAAATTGTCAGCAAATGCAAGACTAGGTATAATGATATTGCTTCTCGTGTTAAATTTCAGAGTTTTGTTAGTCTCATAGAGATTGGTAAGACCTATGATCAAAATCTCTTCCAAAAGGATAAATAGACTAGAAGTAGGGGTGAGCAAAAACCGAACCGACCGACCAAACCAAACCGAAATTTGTCGGTTTGGTCGGTCTAAAAATAAGAATATTCGGTTTCGGTTTTAAAATTTCAAACCGAAATAAATTCGGTCGGTTTTCGGTTTTTCGAAAAAAGGAACCGAATATAACCGAAACCGACCGAAGTTATATATAGTTTTATACCACTTCTAAAACTAATAATCCTTTGTCATACTGGTCCTATATGCATATTTAAGTTACTCCTGGCATAGGGGCATGGGGTTCGAACCCCACAAGTGCCTTTTTAAGTCGTTTTCCCACGAATTAGTCTTCCCACGAATCAACCCCTTCTAACTGCACATAGGATCAATCAAAGCTTTATCAGGATTAGATATAATTGAATTTCAAATTTGGTAAAATTCTGCTTGAATAATCCCCAACCCGCATATGAAAATAATCAGTATACTAAATTTGGTGATAAGAAATATGTGTAGGGCAAAAAATATTCAATACCCAAGCCAAAGGCTGAAAATTAACAACAATAACCATTCGATTAGGATTACAGGAACTGAACTGCACAATCTGTTAATTAGAATATAAAAAATTATAACTATAAATTTATTATTATAAATATAAAAAATTAATAAGTAGTTTCCATTATAAATTTTTTTGTATTTTTTTTTTAAATTCTTAAAGTAAAAAAATAATTCGAAAAAAACCGGATCGAACCGCACCGAACCGCACCGAACCGCACCGAACCGCACAGACCGAACCGCACCTATGTTAAAACCGAAAAACCGACCGAAACCGACCGAAACCGAAAAAAACCGAAACCGAAAAAAACCGATTTTTTTTATTACTAAATCGGTTTAATAATATACAAACCGAATTATTTCGGTTCGGTTTTAAAATTTATTAAAAAACCGACCGAACCGACCGAATCTTACCCCTAACTAGAAGACAGAAGTCCTTTTGTCTAATTCCCTTATTAGTTTTGAAAAATCCATTGATTTTGCCATTGATGATAATTGATACAAAACATGTTTGATATATGCCAAATCAATGAAGAACGTTTAGAATAAAGTTGTGAGATAGGTTGTCAAATATCTTAAACATGTCTAGTTTGATTACAATGTTACCAGACTTTGTTTTTCTGCCCAAATCGTGAATGATTTCCTTAACAAGAAGGATGTTATCTTGATTGAGTCTTCCTTTCACGAACCCTTCCTGCACTTCTGAAATAAGCTTAAAAAGAAAGTTAGAAACTCTATAGTTTAATATACTAGATATGATTCTGTTCATGATTGTGCATAAACTAATAGGACGATAGTCTTCCCATTGAACATGGTTACTAGTCTTGGAATGAGGCATATTCTGGTGGCCATGACTCCTTTAAGTATTTGGTGACTTTGAAAAAATGAATATATGGCTTTACAGAAGTCAGTCTTGATGATTCTCCAGCAAGTGATGTAGAAGCATTTGTTAAAGCCATCTAGACGTGCTGAATTGGTAGATTTCAGATTCCGGATGATGTTAAAAACTTCATCTTTTATTGGATCAACCTGTAAATATTTATTATCTGCATCATCAATCAGATTATGAATAGTATTAAAGATGTTATCATTAGTATTAGCATCGAGATCATATTAGTTAGAAGATGATACAATGTTTTTTAAATAACATTCAGCAGAGTTGTTGATCAGGTTATCATCTGTGATCAAAATGTCATTAGCTTTGATGCATGAGATTCTACTCTCATTTTAACAAAGTTGTGGTAAACCTTGGTGTTACGATCTTCATCTTTTATCCAACTAGCATAGCATTAAAATGAATACGGTTTGAATACATTAAATTCGTCAACAATAAACACTAAAATTTGAAGGATTTAGTTAAAAAAAATATAATTAACCAAAATTAAGTTGTCGTACCAAGCGCCACATAACATCCCCCTGGAGCCCAACCAATTTGTATGTCAAACTCTATATAAAGGCAACAACAGTTGAGCGAGATGCATGTTTCGTCTTATAGTTATTTATTTTATTCACTCCAGATTTGAACTATTAGCCAAATAGAGCTAAGCATAATACAAATTCGGCGGTTGAAAATGAAAAAGACCAGATATCCAATGGTCATACCCATTTATAATTTCTATACATAGTTATTACGAGGATGAGGATTTCCATCCTAATGAAATTTTCCACTAGCCTCGAACGTGTTTAATCACATAATGTCATTATATTATGATAAACACAAAATGGACAAGTATAATGGTGAAATAGATCTAGATCACCATATCCCATCAGTTCAATAATGAGATACTCCAATACGGAGGTGATGATGGGATAAAATATCGAGTATTTTCTATGACCCTCTGAGGGACATAGATGCAATAGTTTAATAATCTCTCAAAATTATGCATAAAAAACTAAAAGATTTTCATACAATATTTATGAACTATTTG
Organism: Limnanthes douglasii subsp. nivea; assembly: GCA_036936605.1. Taxonomy (NCBI): domain Eukaryota; kingdom Viridiplantae; phylum Streptophyta; class Magnoliopsida; order Brassicales; family Limnanthaceae; genus Limnanthes; species Limnanthes douglasii. Next base: position 12,166,218 of record JAUPFV010000004.1, on the reverse strand, counting down.
TAGGTTCAAAAGAAATGAATGGATATGGATATTACATAATTTACCAGTAAGAAGAGAGCTAATGAAAGTTCGAGTTAGTACACAAAACGTTCTGTAGAAACAAAGTCCAAATTACAATATTACCATAATTTTGTGGTTGTAGCGATGTTCGGGTAAGAAGTCTAAGAATGAACCATATTTAAGTCAATAATGAAGAATAAGTCTTTGTACTTCAGAGATCTGCTAGTTCAGGTGGAACGATATATCAAAGTGGAAAATGTTTTCAAAACAATGACAATAGAGGATACCAACAAGAAAAATGGACATGTTGGCATAAATAAACATAAAATATGACATGTCAAACAACAACGATGTTTCAAATTTGGCCATGTTGAGATCCAGTCAATCCCAATACTATAAAGGGAAGTCCAATGTTGGCTACAGTTCTAATAATAGCAAGAGAACGAACCGTCAACAAGAGGGCCTTTCATAGAGTTAATTGAGTAACTAAAAACGATTTATGAAAATACTAATAACACAATAAAGTATAATCGGTATGGAAATTTATATGAACCAAAGGATAATATAAAAAAATGGTTAGCTTCATAGTGGTATAGGTCATTTTATTAGAGACTGTTAGATTTTACAGTATCAAGTCCAGACTTTATTTGATGAAGGAAATCTCAATGAGTTTGTAAAAATGAAAGGAAAAGATGAATCAAAACAAGGTTCAGGTGATATTATAAAATAAACTTCAGCCTCAGATGGCGATTTTAAAGGAGGATGTCTCTACAAGGTGATGCACTACTAATAACGTAAAGTTTTCAAGAGTATAAATCAATAGGTGACAATCAACATTGGCAGCTCGACAAATATCCTATACAGAGGAAGTTGTGAAAGAATGAGATGAGCTTTAGCGGTGATCCCAAGTCAAAGAATACTTATGGGCTTCACTAAAGCAAATGTAGATGTCCTAGGAGAGGTAACTCTCTATGTCTTTCACTAAAACAATGTAGATGTCCTTGGAGATCTAACTCTATATGTGGCTCTCAAGAAGTAAGACTTCAAAGAAAATGTATAATATATTTTCATGGTGGTAGACCCGACATCCTCTAACAATATTATATTAGGCCAATCATGGCTCAATCAGAAAAGTATCATTGTGTCTACGGTCGACCAGTGTTTAAAATACCATATAAGCGACAAAATGATTGTGACCAAAGGAAACTTGAAAACATCCAGGGAATGATCTGCAACACCCTTGAAACTCAGAGCATAACAACCAAAAGAGAAAACGGTCATGTTGAAGGGAATTGATAACCTCGCATAAAGACCTCAACTAGTGCAGCCAGGTGAAGAAACAAAATATGTAGTTATGGAAGCAAGGAAAATTCTAAAGAGCGGCCGAGATATCTTAATTGATCTAATGTATAAAATTATATCTTTTTTAAAAATAACCTAGATATGTCTGTATAGAGTACACATGACATAACAAGAATCCTGAAAGAATTCATTTGTCATCAGTTAAACATCAACAGTAACTTTCGACATATAATACAAAAAAGAGACCTTAGTCACAACAAAAAATAGAGGCGATGGTTAAAGAGATAAACAGATTGACGACCATAGGACAATATGAGAGTCTCATTATCCAATATAAATGACCTATCCTGTGTTGGTCAAGAAGAAGAATGGAAAGTTGAGGATGTGTGTAGACTTCACGGACTTAAACAAAATATGTCTAAAAATACCCTTTTCCCACTTCCAAGAATTAACCAACTTGTAAATACAAAATCAGGAAACAAAATGTTATCATTCATAGACGTTTTTTGGGATACAATCAGATACAAGTGAAATAGGAGGATCAAGAATATACAACTTTCACAACTAAAAGAAGTATATATTACTACAGAGTAATTCATTTTGGGTTGAAAAATGATGGAGCAACCTATTAGAGATTAGTAAATAAAATATTTGCAACTTAATTGGGCTGAAACATGCAAACCTATATTAATGACATGTTGGTAATAAACCTTTTGTGAAGAAGATCATTTAGAAACCTTAGCCAAAACGTTTGGAAACCTCAAGTGAGTAAACTTCAAGATGAATCCAGAAAAGTGCGCCTTGAGCATATGGTCTTGCAAATTCTTAGGTTCATAATGAGCAAGAAAAGAATCAAATAAAATCCAATCCAGCTTGCTAATTTGGTAGTAATGGATCCACCGAGGAACATAAACGAGGTCCAAATTCTGAATGGAAACCTGGTAACACTTAATAAATTATTGTAAAGGTCCTCAGATAAATGCCAACCATTCTTCCAAGTATTGCGAGGATCGGGAAATTTTAAATAGACCTCAGCATCTGATAAGACATTTAACAATATAAAGAAGTTTTTAGCTTCCGCCAAAGTGTTAACTAAACCTTGGATAAGAGAAAGCCTATACATATACCTCGTAGCCTCAGAATATGCAATCAGTACAGTGTTGGTCATGGAAGAAGTAAGATAATTTAAAGTAGTATATTATGTAAGTAAATCTATATTACTAGCTGAAACTATGTATTTACAATAAATAAACTTGCTTTACCATTAGTAGCTGTGACTAGGAAAATGAGATCATATTTTCAAGCACATGATATAATTGTTTAAATTTTTCCCTTTTAAGAAATGTATTACAAAAGCATTATGTCTACAAAATATTTACAAAATGGTTAGCAGAGTTAAATGATTATGATATTCACTTTGAGCTGAGAACATAAATAATAGCCTAGGCATTGGCATAATTTTTCACAGAGTTTCAATACAGAGTTTCAATACGATAGACATATTTAACTAAGAGATGAATCAAAGGATGCTTGGAGAGTCAGAACTGATAAAATCTAACATTCAATCTCAAAAGGAGCTATGATACTACATAAACTTCAACCCAAATATGAATATGTTATCCCCAAAAAGTATAAACTCTTCCCTAAATATGAATATAAACCTTATGAGAAGATATAAACGTTACGTCTCTTTTGTTTTGTTCTTGATCTTTCCTTTAGTTCATGATTTGATGCATCTTTGCTCCTGATTTATTGTATCTTTTAATCCTAAATGAAGATCTTTTAAATATTTGTTTATACTCTTACTAGATATAAGCTTGCAATGAATAATGGGAACCTATATATAAGTGACGTGAAGAATATTTACTTATATTTATAAATTATTTCTAACTGCAATGTCCTTCTTGAGTTCGGTTGTTGTGATAAGGACTATAATCATGACTAACTGTTTCTTTACAAATTAGTCTCTAAATGGGTTAGGCTATATTTAGTCCTCGTTTTGTTGGATCTATCACCTTTAGATTTTATGTTGTTTTTGTTGGATCTGTCATCATATTTTGGATATTTTTACCCATTTTTAAAATAGGACATACATAAATTATTTAGTTGGATCTCTTACCAAAAAACTTTAAAATTTCCATCGATTTTCTCTATTTAGAAAACTTCCAAAACATTCTAACTATCATTTACATGTTCTTATCATCCCTTAATATTATAGTAACAAAAAATATATTATATTTATTATATAATTACTATTTAATAATTTTGGTTTGATTTATGTTAGATTATGGTTTTATGATTCGAGATTTGGTTGTTCTTGATTTGAGTGTTTCTCGAAGAATAATGGCTGGTTTTTTCTAGGTTTTATAGGTTTTTTTCATCCCTGCTGGTGTGAAGCACTCAAACCGTTATGTTATGGTCTTCACATTGGCAGGGACTAAATTTTAAGCATGGATAATTTAATCCCTGTCAAAGCGGGTTATCACCCAGATGGTGGTAAGCTTTTCCACCCGTCGGGGCTGGTAACCCGCACTAGCAGGGACTACATTTTCCTACTTAAAATTTAGTTCCCATTGGTGTGAAGACCATACCCCAGAGATTTAGGGGCTTCAAACCAGCGGAGGAAAAACTAATTTTATGTTCTTCATCATTTTTTCCTAATTGTCAAACCAACCCAAAAAATTTCTTGTTTGCAAGCAACCAATTTTCAGACCAGAAAAACCCTTTAAAGTTCCACGTGATAAAGACCGCAAAGAGGTTGTGAAACCTAGTTTTAAAAAATATTGTACGCAACCGGTTAGTGGTAGTGGTACCCATGCAACAGAAGGTAGCTTGGATGAGCATTCTGAGCTCACGAAATGGTCCATACAACGTAGCAGGTTAGAAACTACTAAGCAACAGGGTCAAGGTAGCGTTCGTGGCGAACGTCCTCTTCGAGATGAATCACCTACCAAGGATTCGGTTAACGAGAAAGGAAAGCCTCAAATTTGTACCCAAGTACGTGTCACCGATCCGAAAAGTCTAGAGAATTTATTTTAGGTTTAAAACAATATCATATTTTGTCCTGACTACTTGCACCTCGAGGCTTACCACTACATTGGGAATGTAAATTATATCATCAATTTCATATTATTTCCTTATTTTATTTTGTTTATATCCATATTAATTTTTTAAATTAATACATTTTTAATTATTTAAGTCTCGTCCAAGTATTATCGTCTAAGCTAAGTACGGACTCATCGACCAATAGGACCCAACAAACTAGAAGCTATGAAGACTATCCTTAAAGCCACTCTATTATGGCCGATGATTTGCCACTTGCCTAAACTCAACTCAACCTCGTAGTTCGACGAGGTACTTATTGAATAGTGGCATCAGGAGACGAACACCTTCTAGTTCTCATTAGGCGAGATGACTATCACGTTGAACGATGTATTTATCATTACCGGCCTCCGATAGTGGGGAGAATAATCAAGGCGGATGCAAGCACCCTTACATGTCAGATTTATAATAGATACAATACTCTGTTGGGAGTTACGCCTGGGGAGATTCAAGAAGAAATAGATGACCATGATGGGGTCGGTTTTGGTCTTCAATGACTTAGGGAGCACTTTAGGGAAGATAAATATTTGGATTCTGATGTCGCGTGTACCGATGCTATGACTTTACATGTCGCACGTACCTACATATTGTTCATGATTGGTTGTAACATATTCACCAACAGGAGCTGAAAATCCATACATAACGATTTTTTCCTATGTTTTGAGCACCTGGATAACCTTGATGATATAACATGGGGTTCATGCGCGTTGGTGTGACTTTATAGGGATTTAGGAGAAGTTTCAAACACATTGCTCAAGAGTTTGATTGGTTTCTCCGGGTTGTTAGATTGCTGGATCTACGATCTTGTTAACAGTGCATATAGTATATCAAAACCTAAGATTGTAAGTTGGTTTTCCAAAAAACTAACTAGGATAAATGTTCGGCCCAAGAGTTATTACCGCGACATCATTGCCGCTCTAGAGTGGAAGGATGTAAGTAGGGTTATTTAACTACTATTAATTTTAACTTCACCGCTTAGTTTCTTACAAAGTTATGTGTTTGTTTATTTTGCAGGTGATTTTCCAGCCTTTTATTGACACGAGAGAGGGGTTTCCAGATCAAGAGATTGGTTTGTTTCGTAATTCTATTTGGATTATGAAGACGACTGAAGTATATATGTCGGGTTGAGTGATGCATAAATTTGGTTGGAACCAAAAGAAGCCACCGGACCCTATTACACCTCGACCCGTTATCAAGAAATGAGTTAGTATTTGGTATCTTTGTGATACTGGGGATTGTGAAAACTGACGATCGCATTTGTATGCCATTGATAGGTATACACGACCTTTGGCGAGAAACCATATGATAGAAACGCCTTAATACACAACTTATATTGCAAAATACAGATGGTTTCACATCACTCCACATATCCTTGATGACCATTTTGTTGTACATACAATTTATACGATAAATCGTATTCGACATATTGACGGCAACACAAAAGAAACGATCGATTTCACGAAGAGAGTGTTATAAAACACAAGTATATGGATCATTATCATCTTGGCTATCATAGTATTATGTTTATTTGTTTAGTGATGTACGTTATATTTTTAGAATTATGTTAACACACGTTGTTTGTTGTTTGGTTTCAGAAAGTTGTATAATATAACATTCTTTTTGTCGATGGACATGTATGTTATATAACATAAGTTTGATTGCTTTTATTGCACTTTTGCTTTGTATTTATCTTGTTATGAATTGAATTTGTTGATATTTATGATTGGCAAAATCTATATGGAGGGTTCATTATAATTGAATAAGACTATGGTATTTTATGCCTCTCAAACGCCAGTGTGGAACACCCGCACAACTGGTTAGAAAATCGCACACCGACATGAGAGTTTCCCACTGACGGTTGAAAAATTATCTACCCCCGGTGTGGTAACTCAAAAACAAAATTCCAATATGTAAGCTTTGGTTTCCTTCCGACGACGCGATAGTTCTCCACCGTCGGTTAGAAAATTACGCGCCGACGATTGAAAAATTCGCCATTGTTTGCTGGATACCCAAATACTCTACTCCAAAGTTGTTTGTTATAAATGGTTCTTATCGTCAGTTAAGAAATTACCCACTAACGCTGGAGTTTTCCACTGAAGGGTTAAAACGTTTCTACCACCGGTGGGAAAGCCCATTACTAGGAATTAGGGGTTCCCCGCAAATAATTTTGGTTCCCTGCCAAATGTTTTTTTACATTCTCATGACCTATATTGTTTCATTTCTTTCGAATTACCATGTATAAATGAAGGAAGCACGAGCGAGTAATATACATAAAATAATACCATGTGTGATGCAAAATGAAATGTGCATGAAAATGCACATATGCTCAAACCTTTTGAATATGTGAAATACACGATATCGCAAGAGACACCTGGCTTTATCGATATTTTTATATGCAGAATGTACTTCATGCACGGTAGGGAACAATATGTTCGACTTGTATGATGCCCCGAACATACGGACGTGAAGAAATTACCGCCATGTTAGATTATTTGAACATTGTTTTGAGTATACCTATTGTGTCACTCCCTTATGAAATACAACACGAAACCCGTGATGTTTTATGTATGAGTTTTGAAAGTACTATTACGAAAGATATGCCGGAACATGTGGTGCAAAAATTACAAGATAAAACGGACGTGAAAGCTAACTGCATTGCCACTTACCTAAGTTCTGGTGGAATTAGCGATGACGATGAATATCCTTTTGAGGAATGGTCAGAGCATGGATTAATTATCTATCACCATGAACGCACCTTTAATGTCTACTATGTCAAGTATCTATTTATTTTGGTTGTTTGCATTTGTATTTCAAATTATGCAATGTTCTATATTATGTGAACTAATGAATGTTTAATGTTATGTTTAAAAATTACCGTTATCATAATCTTCAAAACATACAAGTTTTTAGTGTGGGAAATTGTATGTAAATTACAATGACAAAGTTTTAAACGAAAGCGACTAAACCAGTTAATTTGAGACTATGACTGTTAATGTTTTTTGTATCTCTTGCAATGAGAATGAATTTGTAATGCCCAACCTTCAACATCTGTTGAACGTAATTTTAGGAAACAAGGATGTATCCTTACACATGAGGCATCAGTCACAATACAAAACTATAAAATGAAAAAAACTTACAATAACATAATCGGTGGGATATCTAAACGTTTAAAGGAATATTTGATGAAATAAAATACTTACGTCAACAAAATAGTTCATATTGACCCAACCCAATCTCATTTCCAACTGCTTTGACATCCAAGGGGGGTACATCTCTTAACGGTAGAGAAAGAAAACTAACATCAAAGATATTCGAATGTCATATGAAATGGAGTATGCAGTTAAACGTAGATTCGATTGCGACTCCCTTCTCGGCTATCTTCATTTAATTCTTCATATTAGCCGCATCTTTAGAGCACTTCACACATTCCACAATATCTATTAAATCCTCAATGTTAGTAAATATCTTCACGAACACAGATGCAAAATCCATAAGTTCATTGTAGATGATATCTCTAATCAATCTCCATCCATCTTTTTGTCTGTTCAAGGAAACTAAAATTGAATGGTACCCGCAGTGGCCATCGAATTTAACGTCATTGATCGGTATTATAAACGGTCTAAACAAGATGAGGAATTGGTTTAAGTAACAATTAGGATTAACTAATGTTATTTTAGTCGTCATCATGACATTTTACCTACAACCAACTGTGCCACCAGAATGAATCAATCCACCTGCTTGTGTAGGATAAAATCTTCCTCGTTTATAAGAACCGCTCCCCTATCAAATTTGCGACTAGAAGTTCCGCTCCCTCTACACAAACCGATGTACTTTTGAAATATTTTCCTAACAATGTCGAACTTGCTTTCTAGGAAGTTATCACATGCTCGTAATATGATTTGTCGCATTTAGTGGATGATTCAGATGTAATTATAGATAACTTACATTTAGAATGTGAACGACCACACACTTTTAGTTTTCCAAAGGCTCTAAAAGGGAAGTTGTTTTCGGATGAACTATGAAAAATCATTTCTTATAAACATGATCTATGCATGGTTCGTCATTGGTTTCCATGACATCAAGTACGAGTTTATCCAGTTTTTTTTTTTCAATTTCTCGATCGTCGTAAGATCAGTACAAATACCTATTTCTAACCTCTTCCAATGATCGTGATAAAATGTAAAGGTGCTTGTAAGATTTTGTTTATAAATTTGTAGATGTCGTGCGAATAAGGTATATTGTGCGTAGTTTGTATTGCACAACTACAATGCATATCGTACGCAACTGTCATTGTTCGGGCATATTCTACTTTGTCGAAAACAAAATCCAAAGCATAGTGGAAAACATTGTTTTTAGCTTCTCGTACACATTGTTAGCAAATTTACAATCTTAGCTAAAATTTATGCGCCTGTGGTACGCGACTGTAAAAAAAAACTTTCCCAAACGGGATTAGATCTCATCTATTGATTAGAAAGACTACCTCATTTGGGGTATAAAGCTCATCAACAAGGTTCTTTTTCTTACTTTCTATTTATAGTTTTATTTTTTTAGTTTAGGGGATTTGTATAAAAACGTTTGAAGGTTTTTGTGTTGCATAATGTTTTTAAATTTTGGAAAAAATAGATTTTGTATATGATCTAGAAGTTTGGAATAAAAATAGAGAAAAATACTCATAAATACCTACAACTTAATACCTAAAACTGGCATATTATCAACAGCTACCTCCACCAGGATGAAAAAAATACAAGTAACACTCCTTTCTTTTTTCAACCATTTTTCTTTTTCTTACTTTTTCTGTTTAATTTTTATTTAACAAAATATTTATTTTGAAACCGTAGCGCGGAAAAAAAAATCTGAAATTACCACCGGCTTTGTTTTTTTAAGACGAACAAAAGTAGATCCACTAATGATAATTTTTTTGGACTTTTTTCGCAGTTAAAACTGTAAAGAACTCTTATGGCTAAAAATCTATAAAACTCTCATGGTTAAACTTGTACACAACTCGCACGGTTGGATTATAATGAAAAACTATCATGTTTAATATTCAATATACTCGCATGGTTAAAAATGTACAGAACTCTCATGTTTAATATTCAATAAACCTGCATGGTTAAAAATATATATAACTCTTATGGTTAAAATTGTACCCAACTCGCACGGTTGGATTATAATGAAAAACTCTCATGTTTAATATTCACTACACTCGCATGGTTAAAATGTAAATAACTCATGGTTAAAAATGTATAACACTCATGGTTAAAAATGTACAGAACTCTCATGTTTAATATTCAACAAACTCGCATGGTTAAAAATGTACAAAACTCTCATGGATGGAAACATAATGTACAAAACTCTCATGATTAAAAATGTACATAATTCTCATGGTAAAAAATGTAAAGAACTCTCATGGTTAAAAATATACATAACTCTCATCGTAAAAAATGTACAGAACACTCGTGGTTGAACGCACATGTTATTGGCAATTTTATTTTTAAAAAAAATCAAAAATATCATCAATGAATCTAGTTTTATTTGTCTTAAAAGAAACTGATGATACTTTTAGATTTTTTTCCGAGCTACTGTTTGAAAGATATGAATATTTATAAAAAAAAAACTTTGATTAAAAATTAAAAATATTTACATGTTTCTAATAAAATTGCGAATATTTGAGATATTATTAAAGAATTAGGTATTGATTCTAGATTAAGGATATTAAATTATCATAAATAATAATTTAAATATTAGAAAACAACTATACTTTGTGTGAATAGATCATAAAAAATATATTAGAGTTTTAATCATGTTATTATGTTCATCCACTTTTTAGCAAAAGTCAAACTTAATCTAACTATCGGCATCCACTTTTTACAAAAATCTAAAAACTCCTTTTATTAAAAAAAAAATAATAAAAAAAAAACTAATATTTCTTAAACCCTCTATAAAATTTTGAAAAATGGTTTAGCCATGCCCATAAAAGTATTTTCCATCAGTCTAAACAATAAATACAGACTTGACCAAAACATATTTATATGAGATATTAAAATGAACAACCTAAATTATATAAGGTATTATATAATTTATCAAAATAGTTTGTAGCCAAATGTTATTCATTTCCAAACTTTTTCAATAACTTCAACCTTGATCACTAAACTTTTCTGAATAATTTGTAAACAACCTACTTTCAATAAATCAAGAATGAAATATAAACAAAAATTGTATATGAGGCTTAGATTGATCAAAACTCAACTTCTATCAACAAATTTGATAAAACCACAAAAGTAAAGGACTAAATATAAACAAAGATATTTTTTCTCTCCAACACTAAAAAAAGAAGTAATAATTGAATTATAGGTCGGTCTTTATTTAAGATCATAATGAGCTGAGCACCCAATAATTTATATTCCACAAACCAAAACCAATGGGCTCATTCCAATACCATTCTTATCATATCTATATATATGCCCACCACTCCCATCACAAAAGAAATCCTCTCAACTTTCTCCTAAAAACATTTCTCAAAAAAGATACCTTTGCTTTCTACTTATCTCCTCCAATCATGTTAAGCAAAAGACCACTCCCAATCATCGGAAGATTATCGGAGCTACTAGTTTCCGGTAACCGCGCAGGCTCGCACGACATATCGGTCAATCCAAAAAACCCACTAGACATAAAAAAAGGCTTAAAACGAGACGATCTTGATGGTGGTGTTGTTGGGTTAGGTATTGTCGCGGCACTAGAGAAAACTAGTCGGATTAGGAATGGAATTTTCGCGAATATCGCGGTTTCCGGACATATTTCGATCCGATCCGATCCGATTCCGTGTTGCGAGAAGAAAAAAATTAGAGGGTTGGTGGTGGATGATAAGAAGAAGGAGAGTCTGGAGCTGGAAGATTATACGTACGTCACACGTCACCGTGGACCGAACAAGTCTTGTACTAAGGTTTATTACGGTGATAGCAGATGTGATAAAGCTGTTGATGTCGGTAAAGAATCTCCTCCGGTGGTGGTCAGATTGAAAGAAGATGATTACAGGGTTTCGAGTTATCTTAGTTCTTGTCATATGTGTTGCAAGAAACTCGATGGAAAAGACATATATATGTACAGGTAAAACTATCAATTTTATTGTATCCCACATCGGTCAGATTTGATATCACGAATCACTTTATATATCAAACTCTATAGACACTAATGTTGTTTTATGATTCTGCAGAGGAGAGAAAGCATATTGTAGTACAGAGTGTAGATCGGAGCAAATGATGATAGATGAGCAGAAAAAGAAAAGCAGATCGAGAAATAAAAGACTTTCAACCTCGCCGCCGGCCGGCAAGAGATTTTCCACCGGGATTTTTGCAATTTAGTGGGACGTTTATTATAATAAAGTTATAGTACATCAAACTATAGATACCCGGAGAAAAATAATTATAAATTATAAAATAAAAATAAAAATATTTTTGTTGATAATAACTTTGATGGGAAGGAGAGAAAGAATAAGTTTATTTTTTTTTCCTTGATAGATTTTTGGTAGAGAAAGATGAGGCAACATAACAAAAGAAAAAGAAAGAGAAAGAGGCTTGTTTTGGTTTGATATTGTAATTTTGGTCCAAATTTTGGTTTGCTTTGAATGAAATATTTTGGACTTATTTCATATGTGTACATTTAATCTCTTGTACGACAACAAAACCGGAATAAGAATGAACTAAGATCGAGATTAAAAACAATACTTGGAGGGTTTTATTCCATGATAAATTCGGATGTTTAAATTTTTAACTTTAAAATATATCTTATTATTTCTTAATTTTTTTAAATGGTTAGTCATTCGATTCTATAAGATAATATAGTGTTTGTAGATTTGTTATATATGCCGACGTTTAATTTTTAAACTAACAATAGAATAAAACCAATTAGATAAAGAGTTGAGAATTCGAGATAGATAAAGAGTTGAGAATTCGAGATCAGTATGGTACGTTTTAAATCAGGTTTAATTCGTTTAGAAATTTGAGTATGAAATATTCTATCTCTGTATATAAAATCCGATTTCTATACTAATATTGATAATTTTTATGTTTAACCAATGTTGGATGTGAGATTTTGACTGTCATCCTAACAAATTATTATATTGAACAAAATATTATTTTAGCTTCTTTTCGTTTGGTTCTTCATTCGTCCACTCTAATCAGGTTGTGTTCGAATTACCACATGATCTATAGAGCATTACAACGGATCTTTATTTGCTCACATCCTATTAGACCATACTATCTTGTTCTTTAGTGTCACTCGATACTCAAATCAAATCACACCATTTGATGAGCCACGAACACTTCGAACTAGGATCTTTAGAGCAGCTTATTCACCTTGAGCACGACCTGCTGGCTCATCATATTCGACCTTCGAAAATCTAACATCGCGTTTGGTTTGGGGCTTGAGCTCTGATACCATTTATTAGGAATATGGGTACCACATATTATGCCTCTGTATATAAGTAAGAACAATTCCATCTCTAGACTAGTATGATATTATCCGCTTTGGACTGTAGGCCCGCACGACTTTATTTTTTGTCCACTTCCAAAAGGTCTCGTACTAGTTGAGATATGTTTTTACGATCATTTCCATATACAACCGATCTGGGGTGTGGGACTTTGGTCGCCACACTCAGTTGTCCGATAATTGTCAGCTTTATAAAAAATATAATAAATTTTAAAATATGAGGATAATTATTGAAAAAATAAATAATCAGATTAACGTGCCAAAATTAAAATTATGACAAAATTTTAAAAAATGATTATGATACTATGTGTTGGAAATATGGGTACGATATATTTGGATTCCATATATAAATATGGATAATCGTTTTCGTACAAATATGATATTGTTTATATTGGATCCGAAGGTCCGCACGACTTGCTTTTGGTCCACTTTATAAGGATTTTGTAGTAGTTGAAACTTTTAAAAGACCTTGTAATGGTTGAAATATATTGTTACATGTAAACCATTTCTCATTCTGATGCAATATCTTTTCTAAGTCTAACCGTTTGGAACTTTGATAGCACCTACCAATTCCTCTTTTTAATAAAGCAGCAACCTCTTCTCAATTAATTTTAATCCGACTGGGCACCACCTGAACCATAATAACACGACAGATTTATATGGTAAGATGTTCAACATTTGAAAATTTAACCCACACGATTTTCTATCTAAACCTGAAATTCTAATATAATTTGTTGGAAATATAAAAAAAAATGCTTTATTTTTGTATATAAATATGAACAGACCGATCAATCTATCTTCACCCAGTTTTCCATTTCGAATCCAAAAATCCGCACAATTTTGATTTTTATCAAAGAATCATATTAATTAAATATATTTTTATTTATATAATCATTCGCATGTCCAATGGATTGGAGATTTTAAATCTAACCAAAAATATACAAATCAACAATAGACGATTATACTCGTTTTGTTATTAAAGATACAAGTTGTACAAAAAAGAGAATCGACGAATAAAGAAGGTGACACTATATGATAAATAATATCTAGATATTATTGAAAGAGTGTATTGAAGAAGACGTATCTAAAAGAAAAGAAAAATAGTTTATGGTTACATCAGATAGTAGGTGAAACAACATTGTCAGAGCTTGTCATAAGCTACATGGCATATACACTTATCTTATCAAGAGCAAAAACTAAATGATTGATACTTATTGTTACCGACCGCAATTACCGATGTGATGACATATGGTTTATAATCGGCAAAATCAAATAGCTCGGTTCTGTCTATATGGGCAAGACAAAAAAATAGTTTTGAACCCCTCGAAACCGAAACCGAAACATATGACAATTATTGTGAAGTTTTTATTTTGAGAAATGTATTGTTAAAAGTGGAATGGTGTAATATGTCTTTAACATTGAAATAATTTTACAAAATCATAGAAATAAAACCCTAGTCAATCCAGGAATAAGAGTAGAGCTGTTAAAGGGAACTGAAAATCGGATAGGAACCGAGCGGATAAAAATCAGATCGAATTTTTACGGTCCGATTTACGGTTTCATCTTAAAACCCAAAATCGATAAGGAAATGGAACAATAAAATCGGTTCAGAACCGAATCGATAAACTGATAGAAATCGAACCAATAAAATCGGTAAATAATAAAGAACGATAAATCAGTAAAACCGATAAAAACGATCTCATAAAAAAGCGAACCATTAAAAGACGGTTAAAAATCGTTTTTTACTATATAATTTCGATACATTATATTATCAAAACTATTAGTTAATTACTAATTTTTAATAAAAATTAGAGTACTTTTATTTTATATATTATTTATTTAAATTAAAGAATTAAAAATTAAATTTAAATATTTTTAAGTGGATCGGACCAAAACCGGAATAAATTGAAACGGACCGAAACAAACTCTGACCAAAACGAATTCGGATCGAACCGAATTCGGACCGAACCGGAACCATAATCAAACCAAATTAGATCAAACCAGACCGGACGTAACCGAATTAAAAACTTAGCAATCCAGTCAAACCTAAACCAAATCGGACCGATAACAACCCTAAATAAGAGAATGAGAATAAGACATTGGCATAGACGCCAAGAGGGCATAATATCAAGGCTTGATATTTGTGTTGTGTTGTGATCCAATGCTTTGTTTTGTAGAGTTATTTTGATTTGGGCCCCTGCTTGTTGTTGACGCCCCAAACCCTTATTGGATGGTAGTTGTTTTGATGATGGACATGTAGCTTGCTTTTGGGCCAGATGTAGAGAGAAGCCTCCCAGTCCCTTATTTGGCTTTGACAAGGTTTAAAACTTTCCCTTTTTTAGAGCTTTCCTTTACCTTTGTGATGTTTTCCATCAAAGGAGAAACTAAAGCAAGTGTGAAGAGCGAGATTGGGCGAAGAGGGTACGATATCTTAACTACTGTGAAGGCAAATGTAAGTCTAAGTAGTCTGATCAAATTTTAGTAAACAAGGTTGGATCATCACGTAATAACTAGACTACAAAGTATTGTGGTACCATTGTTTTAAGAGTTTCAAGCTAAATTCATCTGAATCTCTCATGTAATGTCATCTAAAACTCATTTTCTATTTATTTTTATTTTTCAATTATATTTGATTTTTTCAATATCAAATTTACCACAAAATTGGATTTTGTTTGCGAAGTTATCATTGATGAAAAAACCATACTAAATGTGTCTTAGTATGATAAGACAACGTAATTTTCTAACCCCACCCAAAAATTAAAAAAAAATTTAAAAAATTAAAACTTATTTTTCTAAATTATAACTTGTTTTTTTAAAAAAATTAGGTGGTTCTTTAACATTATAATTTGTTCTTAGAAATTTCTTTACTAAAGAAACATAACCTAAATTATGAATCAACCGGAGGATGAGATTTTCATGGAGGAGCTAAGGTCGTCGGAAAATGAGTTACATTTGTCGAAGAAGGTAAAAAAAATATTTAATTTTTCCAATGGTGGTGCACGTACGCACCACAAGTTTAATGGAGTAAAACCGATCGTGCGTAAGTGCACCACCGTCGGTTCTATCACCCAATAAAATCTGTGCACGTTCCTGAACCAATGATGTAGGGTCCCTAAACCGATGGTGCAGGGCGGTTCAGGGCATTTGAACCACCGGTTTTGAGACCATGCACCATTGGTTGGTGCATGACCTTAAAACAACCGCTCCTAACAGGTGAACCATTAGTTCGAACCCCTATTTTCATTTATTTTAGTAATTTTTGTTTACTTACTTACTTTGATTTGTTTTTTATTCGGTATTGCAGGTCGGAATAATGTCAATGGATATGCTTAAGATTGTAGAACTGACTACACTCATGTTTTTTTCACAACCAAAATATTATACGCACGACGAATTCGTTGAGTGGGTTAAGAAGACCGGTACACAAAACAGTTTGGTTATCAACATAAAATGTCGCGATAAGATAAATAGTAGAAAGAATTCTCAAATATTATTTGAATACGGGATATAAGAAAGGTATACTCGGTCGATACCCGAAAAAGATCTGAAAATAAAGTCGACGGAAACAAAATAATGTGGTTGTCATTTTGAGCTTAAACGCACCATGGTAACTCAGATCAATGGTCGCTAGAAGTTATAGTTGACATTCACAACCATCCAAATTCTAAACACTTAGACAAGCATTTATAGAAAAGATGTTTGAATAAAGAAGAGTTAGAATTTGTAGAACGTTCAATCTCATGGGCGATAAGGGAATAATTCGCCAGAATTAATAATAATGAGTAGATTATGAATAGAAGGAAATTAATATGACTGTAATAGCATTTGTCGCTTATTAGAGGGTAATTTGTAAACAAAGTATTTAATGAAGGACCAAAAGAGAAATAAAATAAGCCCACCAAGGACATTAATGGGTCCACCCTTCCCTACTATAAAAGGAGACCCATTATTCTTGGTAGGTGGGACATTATGTAATATAATATTCTCTTCCACTTTCTCTCTATACATTCTCACTCTAGTCACATCAGGTTCAAGATCCAATATTCTTCTTAGTCATTTATTCTCTCATCATTGGCGCCGTCTGTGGGAAACCGTACTACTGCTGCTGAAAATCCTTCAACAATTATGGAGGAAGTAATGGAGGACTCTGTTGAAGAGGCTCCATTTGAGTCTGAGCCCTCCGGTCAGACCAACAGTGCTATAGTTTCCAAAAAGGACAAAGGCAAAGATAAATTGTGTTTGAGGCATCCAGATCTGCCGGAGAGTCTTGAAGAAAAGGTGGGGCCTTGTTTCCACAAGGTCAGCGTTAAGTACCTTCTCTCCTTGCAAAAGATCAACTACGCATTCATCCACACAGCTGAGCTGGGCCGGATGCGTACGAAGTGGGGAATACCGGAGAATGTGAAGATCAGGATCCCCATACACCCAGAGACTCCCATGGACTGCAATCTAAGCGAAATTGTCATGTTCATAGAGCTATTCAATTGGGGGCTCAGACTCCCATTGGACCCAGAAATTGTTAGATACTTCCATCTGATAAAACTCTGTCCGAGCCAGTTGAGCCCCAACGCCTGGTACACCCTCATGTCCTGCATCATGGCTTCGAGGCTCTCCGGGATTCCTCTGCCAATGGAGGAGTTTGCTGTTGTGGCCAGTCGTTGTAGAAACCACCACATCCCCTTTTACCATTTCAATACGGGGGATAATTTCAAAGCTGTAGATGATTTATTAGAGGCGGAGAGGAATTGGAGGACCCAGTTCCCGTTTGTTAGTGGTGCTTGGGAGAACGGAAAGAAGATCAAGTCCGGAGTGAACCCAAGCCTTCTCATAAGCAGGTGGAGGAGTGACCGTAAGTCTCCTGCTTTATATTTTTGTCTTTTTTTAGAGTTAGTTTAAACTGATTGGTCTTACCTTTGCCTCAGCAGAACTGCCCAAGGAATTCAGTGATTACCTGAAAACCGGGCATGCTACTTGCACCAAGATCAATGCTTGGGCTGCTGAGAGGTGGGGGAACCGGTTCCATGCTGCTTTTACCGGAGGAAACTTGGCAAGGTCTCACTTGTGGAACACCACAGGTCGGAGAGACTTGACTTGGGAGGAGCTCACCACTCAGCCTCCTCCGGATGTTGTGCTTAAAAGGACCCATGAACCAGATGGGACACTCTACTTGCCAGGCCGGGCCAAAGCCCCAAGCAAGATGAAGGGTAAAAAGAAAGGCAAGCAGGTGGTGGGTGGTGCTAACCCTGCTGATGCGGAGGAGGATGCTCCAATAAACCCGGAGGGGCCAGTCCACAACCAAATTGATGCTGCTCTCCTGGAAGTGGTGGAGCAGGAGACTGAAAGGCAAGAACTGCACCCCCCAAAACCTTCAAGGGCTTCCAAAAGAATCGTAAACAGGGAAGTGAAAGCAAAGACAGGGAGGCCAAGAAGAAGAAGACCTCTAAGGGTGACGAGCTTTCTCTCCGGGCTCCGGAGCCTCCTTCCCCAGCTGATCCTACTGACCCAACACTAGCAGAGGAGATACCAGGCGACTTCCATACCGATGAGGTCGAAGGGGGAGATCTCAACATTGATGGGGTAGACATCACCGGTCTTGGTGGGCTTGGTGAGTACTTCATCAATCTTCCAGAGACGACTTTGCTAGGCCTTATCTCCCTCCGAGCACCTCAAATACGGTCACTTTCAATGGTAAAACCTTTATTGTTTCAAGTTAAAGGGACGTCATAGCCCACTCTTTATTAAGCAATGTTCAGCCTGTACTTGCGTTGGAGAAACAAGTTCGGAATCAGGCAGACATTATCAAGATCTTAAGTCTGACAAAGAGAGGCTGTCCGATGACATTCGTACTGCTACTTCAAACGCTGCCATTCTAAAGGAAGAAATGAGGAGTTGAAGAGAAACCAAGAGGCAAGCACCACAAAAGTCACCACATTAGAGGACACCATCACAGAGCTCCGGGAGAAGCTGTCCGAACTGGAGAAATATCTTGCTACCTCAAAGGGGGAATCCAAGGCCAAATACCAAATCATCACCAACTTGACCAATGAAAAAATTGGTCTTGAGAATACAGTGTCCAAGGCTGCCGAGGAGAAAGCTACTTTGCTAAGGGAGCAGGAGGCCAAGATCCAAGCCAAGATAGACGCTTATGCCAACAACGTGATCGACACCCAGGAGGAAATGTATGCCAAGGTGAGGTCTTACATGGTTCTACTCTTCCATGAGAAGTTTTCGAAGAGGAACCTAGGGGATTTATGGCTTCATGTTGAGTCTGACGACCTCCCGTATCATACAATGGCTGAAGGCGACAGGTATGGTTACTCCAGTGCTTCCTCATCGGATGACGAAGAACACATCGGGGAGAGCCCCAACAAAGACAAAATTGATCTCAAAGGGAAGAAAAAGACAGATAAATATGAGCCATCTTCAAAGGCTCAACCTTAACTCATGATTTACTTTTTACTTGTTTACCCAAACTACAGTCCTTGGATGGCCAAGGCACTCTTTTTTGTAATTGTGTCCGGTATCTGACCGGATAGGTTTTTTGTTCTATTTTGACAATTCAAAAGTCCTTGGAGGGCTAAGGCACTTTAAGTTATTTTAATGAATATTTTTGTTTTGTGCAATTCTCATCTTCTTTCATTGTTTGTTCCAATTTTGATGGCTAGAGTTTAAATAGCCTTTAGCTATTTCATAGTGAGAGTGTTTAAATTCTCCGATGACGAATGTTTAAGTGGTCATCATTCTTTTATTTCAATCCGGATGGTGTGACATAGAAAAAAACTTAAAACACTTCAGAAATGTTTTAAGAAGGCATCAAATTTTATTCAAAAGCCCGGACACCTTATTAAAACCTCCCCGTGCCACCAGGGAGGAAAGAGTATGCCTCCAAATATTTACATGGATGTTTAAACAAGTAAATATTTACACAAATGTTACTCCAAGTACATCCAGAGATGTTCGATATTCCAAGGGTGAGTCAAAACTCTTTCATCCTTGTCTTCTAGCCAGTATGTTCCAGGTTTAAGCCTTTCAACAACCATATAGGGTCATTCCCAAGTCGGAGCCAATTTGCCGAATAGTTTTTCTTTAGTGTGTAAGAAGACTTTCCTCAATACCTTCTCCCCCGGTTGGAATACTCTTCTTTTAACTCTGGAAGCAAATCTGCTCCTCATCAAACCCTGATAGTGTGCAACTCTAAGGTGAGCTTTAACTCGTCTTTCTTCTACCAGATCGAGCTGACCTCTGATTGCCACCTCGTTAGCGCATTCGGAGAAGTTGTGAACACGAAACGATGGGAGAGTTGCTTCTATGGGAGATACTGCATCCATCCTATAGACCAAAGCAAAGGTTGAATCTTGTGTTGCAGCCCCAGGTGTTGTCCGGTAGGCCCACAAGACCTCTTGTAAATAACTAGGCCACTTCCCAGCAGCCCCTTCCAAATTCTTCTTCAAACCAGACAGTATAATTCTGTTAGCTACTTCAACTTGCCCATTTGCTTGTGGCTGGAAAGGCGAAGAGAAACAATGTTGTATACCCCTTGAGGCACAGAAGCTCTCCATTTCCTTATTGTCGAACTGTGGCCCATTGTCTGTTGTTATCTTTCGTGGGACACCAAATCTGCAACAGATGTTGGATAGAATGAATTTTATGACAGCTTTTGACGTTGTTCCTGCTAGAGGGGCTGCTTCAATCCAATTCGAAAAGTAATCTATAGCAAAAATTATAGTTCTGCGCCCTCCGGACACCATAGAGAGTGGGCCCACTAAATCCAATCCCCATCGAGCAAAAGGAATAGGCTCAGAAATTGACTCTAAAGGAATAGCTGGGACATGAATTTCATTGCTGTACCTCTGGCATGGGTCACACCTTCTTACCAATTCCTAAGCATCTTTCATGATAGATGGCCAATAGTAACCGGCCAGTAAAACTCTTCTTGTTAAAGCCCTGAATCCACAATGAGCTGATCCCTCACCATCGTGCAATTCGGAGAGGACTACTTGAGACTCATCATCCCCCAAAGAACGCAGAAGAGGTTTACAGTAAGACTTTTTTTATACAAAACGTCTCTCAATATGATAAAACCAAGAGCTTTGTGTTTCAATGTTCTTGCAAATGATTTATCCGGAGGCACGATACCATCAGAGAGGTATTACAGGAGAGGAAATCTCTAGTCCGGAGGTTGTTTCATCTGTACTTCAAAAATTTCCTCTTCTTTACTCATATTAAGTTGAATGGAGGGGCTTTCCAGCACATGGATCCATGGGTATGACTCCGTGTACGCTATGGTTGCCAATGAGTCTGCTAACCCATTTTCTGTCCGGGGTATATGTTCATAAGTAACACTTTTAAACCTGAGTGCTTCATTTTTAAAAAGGAGTAAATATTTCACAAGCTGCTCCGTTTTAGCCTCAGATTGACCTTGGGCATGGTGGATAAGAAGCTGGGAGTCACTTAGTAGCCTGACCCTCTTAGCCCCACAAATGTAGGCTAACTTTAATCCAGCTATAGCTGCTTCGTACTCGGACTCATTATTGGATGCCCATAAAGCAAAACATATAGCTTGGTACATTTTGTCACCATATGGAGAAGTCAAACACACCCCGGCACCACATCCCATAGTGCTAGATCCACCATCTGTTCGGACGACCCATACCTTTTTATCTTTTATGTCAGTAGCCTGCTCCAAATCTCTGTCGGAGTGAAATTCAACTAAAAAATCAGCCACAGCTTGGGCCTCAACTGCTGTTCGAGGAGCAAAATCTATGTCGAAATCTCCCAACTCTACTGACCATTTAGTCATCCTGCTTGAAATGTCTGCCTTTTGGAGGACGTTCTTCAAGGGAAAAGAAGTCCGGACGATGATAGGATGAGCCTGGAAATAAGGCCTCATTTTTCTTGCAGCTATTACCAGGGCCAATGCTAATTTCTCGAGTTTCAAGTAACGCCTTTCTGCATCTATCAAACTTTTGCTAATGTAGTACACCGGATGGGGATAACTATCCACTTCTCTTACCAACACAACACTAATTGCACAACTTGAAACTGCCAAATATACGAAGAGTGTCTCCCCATCAACTGGTTTAAACAAAGTTTTGGGGGAGGACATGTGCTTCTTGATCTCATTAAAAGCCTCATCGCACTGTGAGGTCCAATCGAATCCCTTTACACCCTTCAAGGTTTGAAAGAACGGGGCGCACCTGTCCGAAGACCTTGAGATAAATCTGTTTAAAGCAGCTAATCTCCCCGTTAGTCGTTGTACTTCTTTAACATTTCGAGGAGGCTCCATCTGGAATAGATCATTAAGTTGGTCCGGATTGGGCTGTATCCCATGTTCACTTATAATATAGCCTAGAAACTTCCCGGACTGCACTCCAAACACACATTTTTCTGGGTTTAACTTTAAATTCACTTTTACCAAGTTGACAAAAGTTTCTTGGAGGTCTGGCAAAGGAAATTGCTCATCCACACTCTTCACCATCATGTCATCGATGTATACTTCCATTTTTCTTCCAATATGATTAGCAAAAGCTTTGTTGACCAATCTCTGATAAGTAGCTCCAGCATTTTTCAACCCAAAAGGCATTACCTTGTAGCAATGAAGACCCCTGTCAGTGACAAATGTAGTATGCTCTTGATCCTTTGGATCTACATGGATCTGATTGTCTCCGGAGAAGGCATCCATAAAGGATAGCAGCTTGTTCCGAGAGGTGGAGTCTACTAACTGATCAATCCGGGGGACTAGATACAAATCTTTTGGGCAAGCTCTATTGAGATCTGTGAAGTCAATGCACATGCGCCACTTGCCATTTTTCTTTTTCACCAGAACCGGATTGGCAGTCCACAAAGGATATTGAGACTCCTTGATATGCCCCATCTTTGTGAGCCTGTCAACTTCTTGCACAATGACATCAGCCTTTTCCTTAGAAAAAGCTCTTCTCTTTTGAACCACTGGTGCTATATCTTTCCGGACGGACAAGTGATGTGATATTACTTCTACTGGAACCCCAGTAACATCAGCATTGCACCAAGCAAAAACGTGCTGATGATTCTTCAAAAACTTTAACATTTCATTTTTCAAAACGGGTGGCATCTTAGACCCGATCTTGACACTTTTTCCTTCTTCTAAACAATGTGTCTCTACCTCTTCGACCGGTATCAACACTCCAGGGGTCTCTCTAGGGTCATCAATTTCACCCTCACCCCTAGAAAGCCCCTCAAACTGCTATTGCTCGTTGATACGAACTTCCCCCAGTATCCAGGGAGCCAGAGCCGTAGCATAACATTCTCTTGCAACCTTTTGACTGCCCCGGACGACGCCCACCTGTCCCTGAACAGCATATTTCAAGCACTGGTGGACTTTTGAAGCCACTGCATGCATCCTAGAGAGCCAAGACCTCCCCAAAATAGCATTATAGCAAGTGGGACAATCCACCATAATAAAAAGTATCCTGACCATCTTCTTGAAAGGGCCCTTGCCCAACAAAACCTCTTCTTCGAGCTCCCCGATCACATCTGCTGAGCTGCCAGTAAAGCCCACAATTGATCTATCCGAACTCTGAATTACAGCTAGATTTTTCATTCTCTTGTATGTGGTTAAGAAAAGGATATTGGCTGAGCTTCCAGTATCCACCAAAATTTGTCTTATGTCGTTACCCCCAATAGATGCTCCTATGACAACAACATCTTCATGGGGGCCAGTTATATCTCTTAAATCATCTTCATCGAAAACAATGAAGGGGAATGGATTTTGTGATTGATAGGAAGTCATGCCTCCTTCTAGCTGGGTGGCTAAAGTGTGTACATGCATCTTCCTCGAAGAAGCAGTAGGAGTTGTCATAGTATCCCCTCCGAAAATTGTAAGTGACTAAAAAAACTTAATGAGCCCGAAGACCGTCCTAGAACATTCCTCAATTGCACCTACTCGGTTTCGAGTTGGATCAGGATCCAAGTACTCAAATTCCACATCAAACCTCTCAATTATAACCATGGCTCCCTCCGGAGTAGCATTACTTGGACCAACCTGGTGAGTATTGTCAGGCCTGTTACCTCCTCTTCTTTTGACATAAGCCCCCAGTTTTCCCTTTTCGATCAAGTTCTGAACCTCTTGCTTCAAAGCTATACAATCATCAGTGGTATGGCCAGTGTCATTGTGATACTGGCAGAAAGAGTTATTGCGATGCTCCCTAGGAGATTGCAGTGTGGCTGGTCTTCTATATTGCACCTCTTCCTTTGTTTTATCATAAATGGTGGCCACACTTTCTTTCAATTCTGTCAACCACTCCGGTTGAACCCAAGGCCCTCTCTTGTTTCTGGATTGCTGACTCTGAGCAGGAGCAGCTGGCTGAGACTGAGCTTTAGCCCTACCATGCCCCTATCCGGTTTCCCTTTCCTTGTTCCCGGATTGATTCTGATTGGGGTTTGGTGCCACCGGGGCAAACTTCACTTGCATGTACACCCTTGTTTTCTTTGTTTCATCTACGTTAATCTGTTTTCCAACCTAATTCAGCAACCCTCCCCAGGTCATGGCCTTCTTTCTGGTCACCGAATCAGCCAAATTGCCAGGGTTCAAGCCATGTCTTAAGGATGCTATTGCCACTTGCTCGAAGCAATAAGCCAACCCATTCTTGGTGTTCACAAAACGACTTATATATTCTTTTAAGGACTCGTTTGGTTCCTGAGCACAATGTATTATTGTGTCTCCATTTCCCTTTAGCTCTTTACTTCGAACGAACTGCCTTCGAAAGGCCACCCAAAAAGTATCGAAATTCTTGATACAGCCTTGTGGTAGACTGTTATACCATTTCAGAGCACTCCCCGTAAAAGACTGGGAGAGTGCTCTACAAAGTAGCTTATCATCGTCATCAAAGTTCATCATAAAGTTCTTGAATTGGTCTAAATGGTTGTCCGGATCAGTACTGCCATCGTACTTTTCCATTTTGGTGCTGTCAAACCTCTTAGGGAGGTTTCCGGACAAAATTTTGGAAGATAATGGAGATTGCCTCCAATTTCTACCACGACTGAACACAGTATCTTCATTGGGAGTTGCAAAGATACCTGGTTCATCGTGAAAAGCGAAAGGATCCATCAGCATCCGGTCCACATGCCTCCAGCTATGAGATGACCGTTTACCAATATTCCTCTTCATCTTTCCATGCCTATCTCTTTTTCTGGAATATTTTTTAATCTGCTTTTGCTTCTTTTTAGTTCGACCCTCATCGCTGCTAGAGGATAAGGATTATTCTATGCCCTCATCGTCCGAAGAGCTATTAGAAGATTCTGAGCTTGAGTCAGAGCTCTCCACTGGCTTAGACCGGTGAGACGTTTTGGAGCTGGCATGAGTCTTTTTGGTACTCACATGAGTCTTTGAAGGCTCATGCTCTCTGGGGTTATCGGTGTGATGGGCAACTGATGCTTTGGATTTTTCTTTCATGCCCATCCTAGCCTTTTCTGCCCTCAGAGCTTCTATTTCACCCTTCAGCCTATCGCGCTCTTCGATGGTGTATTCATCGTTTTCACCCACCACTTCGAGCAAAGTTGGTGGTACTTCCGGGGCATCCGGATTCATTCGGAGTGACTTTTCTTGCTGGTTCGAATGCTTGATTCAGGCACCTTCTTCTCCCACTGTGGTCGCCAATTTGGTGAGGATAATTATCGCCTGAGGGTAGGCTTGTAATTTGTTTGGTGTTTAGTGAAAGTATGTGGGTGTTTAATATTTACAGTAGAGTCTAAAGGGAGAATTAAGCAGCCTAATTGTATTTAATTTTCATTATTCACATTTAATGCAGGTGGTTGGGTATTTATACCCTCACGTTTGGGCCCTTATGGGCTTTCAGATCATGTTCAATGGACCCGGGGTCATGTTTAAAGACCCATGAGCTCTAAGTAGGAGAGCAAGTAGCTTAGTCAAGAAGTGTTTAGGTTTTTTAGTACTTTTTTCATAGTTCGAACAGTCCCATTAGCTAAGTGTTCGAAGTGGTCTGTCCGGTCCGGAGGGCTAGGTCCGATCTGTCCCTGTCCGGTGAGTAGTCAGAATTCAGACTCATCAACGCTTACCATCAGGAACCCATGTCCGCAGTAGTTGCCTTGGATTCTCCTTACTATAAGGGCGATCATTTTCCTAGAAACCGCTAAGGAAGATGAAGCGGTGTTTCCAACCCTCGTCGCCCTCAAGAAAGTCATTTACTATCTTCCATTATTTTCCAGAGAAGAATAGAAGAAAGGGGACTTGGGAGATTTCGACAGCCCGGACATGGCTATGTACTCCTCCATGGGCATGACCCGACCTGAAAGGCGCGATGCCATTATGCAAGACATCAGCGTGTACCATGCATTGGGCGTCAGCTGAGAGGGGCAGGTGTTTAGAGTTCTGAAATACAGAGCAATCTCAGGGTCCAGGGGGAACCTGAGGCCCAGTTGAACAGCTCGGTAAAAATCAAAATTTCTCGTGACCGAACATGTACACGAGTCTCCCCAGGAACGGGAAACCGAACGGTAACGCACTCCGGAATACCCCACCAGATCAGCAGCTCATCTTGCTCGGCAGCAGGGAGGTAAAGATACTTGCCCTAAAAAAGAGAGATAACATTGTCTACGGGCAACCAACGATGATATGTGGTGGTTATGACCACCTCTATCTCCTCGGGAAGTGGCTTCTCGGGAGGGGCAGCGACATTGCCAACAGCAGCAATACTGTCTTCTGCGGGCAGGGCATCCACCTCTGATTCTTCGGTATTCACTACCGAGATTTTGTCAAAACTAAGGGCGCTGGCTGCGCCTGGGTCGGATGGTCGAACAACAAGGTCCGCAGGGTTAGAACTGCTGCCAGTTTGGGCCAGATGAGCCTCGTCCTGTTGTTGACGAGCGCGTTCGGGATCCAGTTCTGCAGGTGTCAATGGCCGCTGATTAAGACCTATAAAAGTCACAGCAGTGTTAGTACCAGTTCGGTATCCTCGTATGGAGGGAGTAAGCTGAACCATCTCAGGAGAATTACCTCCCGTAGGAGAAGTTGGAGAGCTGGTTTCACCCATAGAAAGAAATTGGGCTTTGCTGCGACGTCGGGGCGGAAAAGGGGGCGGAGCAGCGTAAGAATTGACTGATGAAGGCGTCGGACGGTTTAATTGAGCAATTGGGGAGTGCGGAGAGCTACTACTAGAAGGAATGACAAAGGGCTCTGGGGTCCGAGCACCAGATGGTTCGGGCAAGGTAAAGGACTCAGCGGGGATCAGATCAGCAAGAACAGGGTCGTGGGGCTGCGGTACAAGCGTTAATGGCTTGGTGTTAGGACTCCAAATTAATCCCGCGCGTCAGTATTCTTCAGCACGGTCACCAATGCTAGCCCAATCTACAAATCCGAACACTGGTTCTTTCTTCTTTTTGGGTTTTGGTTTCTGCTTCGGGTACTTATGTCTCATAAAACAAGCTCTCTCTCTCTAGAAAAATCTGGACAGCACTTTCTCTCTCTAGAACGCCTCTGAGAGCAATTTGTATTCGTGAGGTATTTATAGGCAACCCCACCTAGCCGTTGCATGTACGGGGAAGTCCAAGCGACAAAAAGCAGCGGGAAGTCAAAAGGACTCCTTAAGAGACTGTGCTGATAAGCACGCTTCGAGTTATCGGGCAACAAGATTATCAGCACTATATACAACGCTAGGCAGAAAAACCGGACGTTAGGCAGAAAAATTAACAATTTGGACAAATATAATGCTTTTTCATACGTACTATATACAACACTAGGTAGAAAAACCGGACGTTAAAGAAAGTCAGTCGGTCACAGTTGCAATACTTGTTAGAGAGCTCAAAAGACATAATTATTTTGGATGACATAAATCTAGCAAAAGGTTGTATTATTACTATTTTTTTTGCGCACCCAGTTAGTATGGATTTGTTACGGAAATTTCTAATAGTGTTGATACGAGATAGCACTTACAAGATAATAATGTATGTGATTCCATTGTTTGAGGTCGTAGGTGTGACATCTACTGGTTTGACTTACTATATTTCTTTTTTCGTTTATGTCTAGTGAGAAAGTAAACAATTTCAAATGGGCATTAGATTGTTTAAAATCATTGATTTAATCTCATGGAATTGAAGAACCATCCATGGTTTTGACGCATAGAGACTTTGTGTTATTGAATTATCTAGAACTAGTACTCCCAAAACCAACGCACCTGCTATGTCGATGACACATAGACCAAAATGTTCAAGTGAATACAAACAAGTAGTTTAATGAGAAAACCAATCATGCTTTGTTTGTATCTGCATGGAAAAAGTTAGTGTACTCGGTGTCAAAAATTGAATTTGATCACGTTAGGATTAAGACGCATCGTGACTACAAAATTATCCTCAAGCAAGCAAATACACCGACATATTTTGTCTTGATCCATACACTGATAAATTTATAGTTTGGAAAACTAAAAAGTTCATGCATTTAGGACATGTCACAACAGACCGGATGGAGAGCGGTCATTCTAACCTAAAGCATTATATATGTACGAGAAAGCTTAACTTCGAGTTATTTTAGGGTAGGGTGCACTCACTTGTTGAACTGTAACATTGTTCAATTAAATTCTTATTTGAATGAGTCGTTAGGTGTTTAACCAAATCAGAGGTAAGGTCTCTGACAGTGCTTTAGAAATCTTCCTTATTGAAGTAGAAAGTGCTAAAGATTATGAGAAATCCGAATGACATTGGGATGACAGTTGAAATTGATACAACAGATTAAATTTGCATACTGTCTTTGCACCAGATTCACGAGTGGCTATATAACGGTACAGTTGCACTTTTAGAAGCTTTTCATGATCATTGGAGGATGTTAAATATAATGATAAGTACAAACCTAACCACAATGAAGATTTTGAAAAAAAAATAGATAAAATTGTAACCGATGTTATGCTAACCAATAACGAAAGACGCATATAATATATTCATAATAAATGGTTTGAAGTTGTTTATAAAAAACATCCATTTTTTTATAACCATTAAAAAAACAACAACATCGTTGTTATCCACATGCCAAATAAAAATTAGCTATTGATGCATCATCCACTAAATAAGATAAATCGCATTGGGAAATATAGATTATGCATAAAAATCCAGTGAAACTTCAATGCCAAACCCTTTTAAACTCCAAGTTTACAGCTCGCAAATGAATTCCTAGTGGTCATACCGCTCGGGCAGATAAACCTACTGTATTTCGAACTCCTTCTATCTAGGAATAACATACCAAACTCTAATATCGGTTTAAACAAATAGTTAATGATCCAAAATACTATTTGTGATGGGTTACCTCTCACTTTTAACCTTTTATAACTGCTATAAATGACGTTAGACCCGATGACCATTGTGGGTATCGTTCAGTATCATATAGGTTGTCTGGCCAAGAAGAGGGTGGGGTTTGATTAGAAATGGCCTTTACGATGAACTTATGACTTTGACGTTTATAACAAGATATACAACAATAAAGAAGAGTATTTACAGGCTACTGAAAGTATACATTATTACGGAATACCAGCTGGTACATCGTATTATATGAAAATATCGGAATGAGGATAACAATCATAACAAGGTTTCAGTGTAGTGTGCATTTTGTATCACAATCAGGGTTGATGAATTGCAGTTACACTTTTCAATCACTTAGAGGTGCACCCCCTCCGATGTCTAAAAGGGTAGAAATCGGATTTGGTTTTTTTGATAATAACCATCTGGTCAATGTAAGTACTCCATTTTACTTTGAACTTTTTATTGTATTAATTAGCTATCTGATAGTTCCAAATACTTCTTAAAGGGTTTTTTGTCCAAGTAATATTCGTAAGAGGATATCTAGACAGAAAAATGGGAAAAGTAGAGATATAGAGTGACAAATAGAATAAAAAGACAATGGTCGATTAATGATTTACCTTTTTCCCAATACTATATAAAGCAATGATTGATTAATGATTCACTCATTTCGTAATACTCCCTCCGTCTCATAATATAAGTCGTTTAAGGTTTTTTCACAAATATTAAGGAAAGTAATAATGACTTTGAAGAAATAATTTTTTTTAATGGGTGGAGTTGATAACTTGTGCAGAAGGTTAACTATTTTATTGGTGGAAAGTGGAGTATATGTAGTAAATGCTGCATTGGAAAATGATAATGACTTATATTATGAAACAAAAAAAGTTCATATAAAGACTTATATTATGAAACAAAGGGAGTACTGTATAAAACAATGATTGATTAATGATTCACCCCCCCTTTCCCAAAAGGGGTGTTGCTTTATATAGTACAAGTTGTAGGTCTATAATTTACATGTTTACGCTCTTCTTATGGATTTCTCACACCCCATTACTTTACTAATTATAACCATGATTGCTAGTTATTATACAAAGCACCCTCAATATTACATATTTGTTGTGTTTCTTACGCAATATTTTATTAAATCAAATTAACTCATTTATTTATCCAATTTAGCTTATTCTCCCCAATATTTATTCCCCTTATCACTATCGACATCCTAATTTCTGTGTATATAATTTTCAGTTGTCGTTGACTGTCTATGTGCATGGATACATCTTACATGGACAACATTGCATATCAATGGCGTAATAACTTGGCAATTATCATTACTTAGTCGTTACAAAATATATAAAGATCTTGAAGGTCAGAAGCCTATCATCTCGCACCAATAAGTTACAGATTTAGATGAATTTGTGTAATAGGGTACTCGTTTATTGTAATTGATTTATATACTCGATTTATGTTGTTATATTGAATATGTAATGCAAACTTATTTGTTTAATGTATTCCCATTACATTAATGGGTTAATAATTTGCAAATACACTAAAATGAAACAATGATAAGTAACAAAACATTAAAGATTATTCAAAATCATATTCTTCGTTAAAAGTAATACTCTTCAATGCATCCTCTTTTTCAAAAATTTGCTCATCCATAAAATGTAGTATATTATCGTGTTTTGGACCATCGGTGTAACTACCTGCACCTATGGTGCAACAATACACCATCCGTAAAAAGTAATGCGTACCATTGGTACCTAGGATGTGCGTCGATGGTATTGTGTATATGCACTATGGTTCTTAGTAATGTGCACCATAGGTGCACAGACTTGGCACCAATGGTGCATTCTCCTTGGTAACCTTTTCTAAATTCTCCTTGGTAACCTTGTTTTAGAAGAATGTATGTTAAAAATATTATTTTTACTAATAATTTGTTTTTTGTGTGTGTGTATGAATTCAAACCCTAAATAATTTTATAACATCGATGGATGACCTCCGATCAAGAAACGCTCAGAGGCGGCATAGACTTTGGGTGTCAACACTCAAACCGATCTTCTTACCACACAACCCCCCAGTCCGACTTGTCTGACGCAAAACAAGAGTGACCGTAGCCTTCTGAAGAAACCAACTCACACTTCAACATTCATTCTGATGGGTGATAAACACCAAACAACTGAAAAATCCAAGGACGATCGTTCAAAGATGAAAAAATCTTCGAAGGCCACAACAAAATGGTATACAAAGATTAAATTTACATCGTGGTTAGGTTTATACCTGAGGGAGATCAAGAAGAAAATACTATTATTGAGATGCTCAACCCATTAGAGCTGTTGCTGCACAAACTTACCAGGTCAGACCTTCCGTACAAACTCAAGCATCAACCCCTAGGGTGAAGCTGAAATGAGTTCTCATGTTCACCAGATGGCTAAATCAAAGAAGAATAAAAATGATGATATCGAGTGACCCTAAAAAGCTACGGAAGGTCGAGGTTAAGCATCTTTTGGCGCTGCATAAAATTTAATACAAGTACTCTCAACTGTCCGAGGAGGCCAAGCTTAGATATCGATTGGGAATTCCGTAGTCCATTCAAATTCAATTTTTTGAAGCTGGGGAAAATCCTTTATTAGTTCGAGATCATGAATTAATTGTGTATTCAAAAATCCTCAACTAGGGTCATCAATACGCACTGGACCCTGCTCTAGTGAAGAATTTCGAATTGATAGATTTGTGTCCGACCAAGGAGGTCCAAACACGTGGTTCACGCTGATGGCTAAAGGCTTCTCAGATCTCTAGGATTGGATTTTTGATGGAGCAGTTCGTTGGGCTGACCGGCGTTGCCAAAAACCCTTAGTTTCCCTTCTACTCATTAACCCTTGGGAAGAAGTTCAAGATAGTTGAAGACCTATTGGAAGCTGATAAGAAGTAGAAACAGAGATTCTTATTCATTTCAGCAAGGGCTTGGGCCTGAAGTCATAAGAATCGCCAAAAAGACGCGGCTGAAGAAGAAGATATCAATGCTGGGGCTGAAGCCAATGAAACAAATGATCCTGAGGTTGAACCTGAAGAAGTTAATCCTACTAGGAAATGCAGATCCAAGATGCCACCAAAGAGATACTCGTCCAAAGACAAAGGTAAGAAGAAAATTGTCGAAGAAGATAATAACACAATAGATCTGATCATGCCTTCTTCCAAAAAAGTCGTTATTGTAGATTCAGATTCTGCTCGAGCTTTAACAGAAGAGTTTGTTTCTTAAGGCAGCAAGATGAATGATGACCAGAGAGTTCACAAAAATGAAAAGAAAGTTCCAGAGAACGTCAAAGCTAGTTCTCTTGCATCGGCATATTTTGATATCTACCATAATGACTCTCTAGCCATGGAGCTTAAAAAATTACCTCATACTGCTAGCGTTATTGAGAGAAAAGCTAACCAAAAAGACTGCTACAAAAAACATTTCTCCAAAAAAGGTCAGAGTTGAAAAGGTTGGAAGAGGAGCTTGCCCAATACAAGAAGATTTCTACTGAGCATTCGACGAAGATCGATGCATTGGAGTTTAGTTGAAAAAAGAGCAAGAATAATTTGATGATGAGCTGGAACGATTTGTTGCTAGAGATAACGATCGAAATACGCTTGTTGTCGGTCTTATTGAAGCTCATAGCATAAGTAAAGGATACTTCGAGCGGGATGTCAGGGACATCGAAAAACTCACTACCGAGAAGAAAAATCTTAGAAACGACGCTAAAAGGTGATGAGTTCGGATTATTCGGTCACAACCTACTGAGATATCCGGACAGGGGTAATTCGAATATAAACGTGCCACTGAACTATCCAGACAGGACAAAAGTAAAGAAACACCTAAACACCTTTTAACTAAGCTAGGTGCTAATCAGCTTAATAAGACAATGGATCCTTAAACTTGATCCGGTTCCATAACTTGACCCAAAATCCCATGGGTCTTTAATTAAGGGTATAAATACCCCAACTTACTTTGATACATTCTGGGTTGCTTTCCGAAGACAGTTCGTGGGGAGTAAGGAGGTGAAGGGCAATGAAGATACTATTATCCATTGTGCCCAAGAGCCAAATGAGTCCTTGAAAGACTATATTAGTCGATTCGTGAATAATAAGAATGGGTTAGCAGATTGCTTCGAGTAGGTGTCCATTGTTTCCCTAACACGAGGCTTGAACCCTTGGAATCTAGCTGATTCAGTGACAAGGGAGAAGGCTATGACCTGGGAAGGTTTGTTGAATTAGGTGGGCAAGCAAATCAACGTGGATGAAACTAAAAATACCATTGTATACCGATAGGTGAGGTCTGCCCCAGCAGCACCAAACCAAAACAAGTCCGGATACAAGGCTAAAGAAACCGGACAGGGGTCCAACAGGGCCAAACAGACTCAATCCCACCCAAATCCAGCCCAAAGCTAGCAGTCCAGGAATAAAAGAGGTCATTGGGTTCAACCGAAATGGTTTGCGGAGTTAAAATAAAATGTGGCAACCATTTATGACAATACTAAAGATTAGGTTCATTTCCGGAAACCAGCAGCACTCCAATCTCCGAGGGAAAGTTGTAATACTTGTTTTTGCCAATATCATCATGATATTGGCCATAACACCGAAGACTGTATCGCTTTAAAGCAAGAGGTGCATAATCTTATTGAAAGAGGCAAGCTAGGAGCTTATGTCAAAAGAAGAAATGGAAACAGGCCTGACAATGCTCCTCGGACGGTTCCTGCAAACAATGCGGGAACATCTGCTCTAGAGGGGGCAATGGTGATCCTTGAAAGATTTGATCTTGATTCAGAATACTTAAAGTAGGGGTTATAACAGAACAAGTTAAGATGGTGTCCGGACTCATAAGCTTTTTTGAGTCACTTACTATATTTGGAGGGGATACCATGACTACGCCAACTCCTACTTCAAAGAAGAGGCATGTTCACACTTTGGCCAGTCAGTTAGAGGGAGGCATGTCTTCTTACCAGTCCCAAACTCATTTTTTATTTATAGTCTTTGATGAGGATGATTTGAGGAATATTGATGGGCCTCATGAGGATGCTGTGGTGATAGGAGCGTCCATTGGGGGCAATGATATTAGACGAATTTTGATTGACACTGGCAGCTCAGCCAACATTCTCTTTTTAAGTTCTTACAAACAGATGAAAATCCGGCCGTGATTCAACTGTCAAATAAAACTATTGTGGGCTTTACGGGGAGATCTGCGGATGTAATCAGGGAATTTGAAGAAGAAGTGTTGTTGGGTAAGGGGCCTTTCAAAAATCTGGTCAGGGTTTTATTTGTTGTGGTAGACTGCCCCACATGCTACAATGCAATATTTGGGAGGTCCTGGCTCTCTAGGATGCATGTTGTGGCCTCAACAGTCCATCAATGTTTGAAGTATGCGGTTCAAGGGAAAGTGGGAGTTTTCCGGAGTAGCCAAAAGATAGAAAGGGAGTGTTATGCGACTGCACTTGCTCCTAAAACTTTGAAAACGGTCCGAATTAATAAAAATTAGCAGTTATTGGGGGCTTCTGAGGGGGAAAGAGAAATTGATGACCCCAGAGAGGCCCCTGGTGTTTTAATACCGGCTAAGGAAGTTGAAACCCACTCTTTGGAAGAAGGTAGAAGTGTTAAGATTGGTTCCAAGATGACGTCAGAATTAAAAGTAAGATTGTTATCCTTTTTGGCAGATCACCAACATGTTTTCGCTTGGTGCAATGTTGATATGACCGGAGTGCCTGCAAGTGTTATATCATACAAGCTGTTAATCCGGAGTGACATTTCACTTGTTGTGCAAAAGAGAAGGCGTTTTTTGAAGGAAAAGGATGATGTAATAGTACAAGAAGTTGACCGGCTTACAAAGATGGGGCACATAAAGGAGTCTCAGTACCCTTTATGGATAGCCAATCCGGTGTTGGTTAATAAAAATAATGGGAAATGGCGCATATGCATTGATTTTACTGACCTCAACAGATCTTGCCCAAAAGATCTATACCCGGTTCCCCCGGATAGAAAAATTGGTGGACTCAACGTCTGGCAACAAGTTATTGTCCTTCATGGATGCTTTCTCTAGGTATAACCAGATACAGGTGGATCCGAAGGACCAACACCATACTACGTTTGTTACGGACAGGGTCTACATTGATACAAGGTAATACCCTTTGGGTTAAAGAATGCTGGGGCTACCTATCAGAGGTTGGTGAACAAGAAATTTGTTGATCAGATTGGCAGAAATATGGAAGTATACATCGCTGATATGATGATAAAAGGCTTGGAAGAAGATTTGCACATAATTGATCTTCAAGAAACTTTTGGCAACTTGACTAAGGTAAATTTGAAACTAAACCCAGAGAAGTGTGTCTTTGGTGTTCGATCTGGAAATGTTTTGGGGTATGTGATAAGTGAGAAAGGGATACAGCCTGATCCGGATCAGTAGAATGCCCTGTTGGAGATGGATCATCCCTGGAATGTTAAACAAGTCTAGAGGCTTACTCGAAGGTTGGCTGCTCTGAATCAGTTTATTTCAAGGTCCTCAGACAAGTTCGCTCCATTTTTCATAACCTTGAAGAATGCTAAAGACTTTAATTGGTCTCCACAATGCAGCCAAGCTTTTAATAGAATAAAGAAATATTTGTCTTCACCGAAGACCCTTTTCAAATTTGTAGAAGAAGAAACACTTTATGTATACTTGGTTGTGTCAGAATATTCTATAAGTGTAGTGTTGGTAAGAGAAGTGGACAATTACCCTCGTCTGGTGTACTACATCAGCAAGAGCATGATAGATGTTGAGAAGTGGTACCTGAAACTTGAGAAATTGGAACTAGCCTTAGTGATTGCTCCAAGGAAAATGAGGCCGTATTTTCAGTCTCATTATATTGTTGTCCGATCATCTTTTCCATTAAAGAACATGCTTCAGAAAGCAGACATATCAAGCAGAATGACCAAGTGGTCAGTAGATTTTGGTGATTATGACATTGATTTTGCCTCGTGAACTGTTATCAAGGCTCAATCTATTGCTGACTTCTTAGTGGAATTCCATTCGGATAGAAGTTCTAAACAGACTTCAGAGGAGAAAACTAAACAAGAATGGGTAGTCCGGACTGATGGTGGATCGAACACAATAGGTTGTGGGGCTGGAATTTGTTTAACCTCTCCGTACAGTGATAAACTGTATCAGGCTATATGTTTTGCGTTCAGAGCCTCTAACAATGAGTCTGAATACGAAGCAGCTATATCTGGGCTTAAGTTAGCATATCTTTGTGGAGCCAAAATACTTAGGCTGATGAGTGATTCTCACCTTCTTATCCACCATGCTCAAGGTCAGTCTGAGACCAAGAAGGAACAATTGATTAAATACTTATTCATCCTCAAAGAGGTGGTAGCCAATTTCAAGAATATTTACTATGAGCCCATTCCTAGATCAAAGAATACGCTAGTAGATTACTTGACAACCATAGCATACTCTGAGTCCTACCCTTGGATTCATGTACAAGAATGCCCATTCATACAAACCAATCAGAACAAGGAAGAGGAGGAGAGCTTGAATGTACAAGTAAGTTAGTCCAAAGATTGGAGATTCCCTATTCTTCAATACATATCTGATGGGGCTTTGCCTTCGGATAAAGTTATGGCAAGAAAAATTAAGCATAAAGCTCTTGGTTTTCTGATTATAAGAGAAGTTTTGTATAAAAAGTCTTTCAGCAAACCTCTTATGCGATGTTTGGGGATTGAAGAGTCCCAAACTGTTTTATCCAAACTACATGACGGAGAAGGATCAGCGCATTGTGTTTTCAGGGCTCTAACCCGGAGAGTTTTATTGCCGGATACTATTGGCCATCAATAATGGCAGATGCTAAGGAATTGGTGAGAATGTGTGATCCATGTCAAAGGTATGGTAACGAAATTCATATCCCAGCATGGAGTCTATTTCTGAGCTAGTACATTTTGCTCGGTGGGGATTGGATTTGGTTGAGCCTCTACCAATGGCGTCCGGAGGGTGCAGAACTATCATTGTGGCCATTGACTATTTTTCCAAGTGGATAGAAGCAACTCCTCTCGAAAGAACCACTTCGAAAGCTGTCATAAAGTTTATCTTGTCTAATATATGTTGCAGATTTGGGATTCCTCAGAAGATTACTACTAATAATGGGCCACAATTTGACAACAAAGATCTGGAATTTTTTTGTTCCTCCAGGGGCATTCAGCATTGCTTCTCCTCTCATTTCCATCCACAAGCTAATTACCAAGTTGAAGTGACAAACATGACTATTTTTTCCGGATTCAAAAGAATTTGGAAGGGGCTGCAGGGAAGTGGCCAAGCTATATGCAAGAAGTGTTGTGGGCATACTGGACTACTCCTAGGGCTGCTACACGGGAATCTCCTTTTGCCTTGGTGTATGGGATGGATGCTATTACTCCCATAGAAGCAACCCTACCATCATACAGGGTCCATAACTATTCCGAACAAGCTAATGAAATGACAGTTAGGAATCAGTTGGACTTAATAGAAGAAAGAAAGGTTAAAGCTCATCTTGATGATGAGCAGGTTTGCTTCCAGGATCAAGAGGAAATATTTTCAATTGGGAGATAAAGTTTTGAGAAAAGTCTTCTTACATACTAAGGAAAAGCAGTTCGGCAAGCTGGCTCCGAACTGGGAAGGCCTTTATAAGGTCTCTGAAAAGCTTAAGCCTGGGACATATAGGCTTCAAGACAAAGATGGAAGAATTTTGAAGCACCCATGGAATATTGAGCACCTTAGGTTATACCTAGAATAAAATTTATGTAAATATTTATTTGGTAGATATCAATGTAAATATTAAGGGGGCATACTCTTTCCTACCCTGGTGGCACGGGGAAGTTTTAATGAGGTGTCTGTTTTTTTCAATTAATAAAATACGATGCCTTCTTGAAACATCAAGTGTGGTTTAAATACAATTCTATTCAAGAACAAGGTTGTGATTTAAAATTTTAGATCTTTGAGAGATCGTATAAACTTGGTGGAATGATGACCATTAAATACATGTCATCGGAGATATTAAACACTCTCACTTTAATACTTCTGAAATAATTGGAGGTGCTTAAACATTAGCTATTAAAATTAAAAGAAGAGAAAGTATTAAACAAAGCAGGATTTGTTAAAAAAACCTATCCGGACTAAAACCGGATAACATTACAAAAATACAAAATATGCCTTGGCCATCGAAGGACTTTAAGTGTTTTGAAAAACTTATCCGGACTCAAACGAGGTACTATTACAAAAATACCTTTGCCATCCAAGGACTTCCATAGTTCATGAATTAATAAAGCAAAAAAAACTTAAAAACCTTAGGGCTTATTCCCTTCGGATTTTCCCACATCATCTCCTTTCTTGGGGCTTTTGAGTTCCGCACTCGAACTCTCCCTGGTTCCCTCTTCATCATCAGTAGTGGAGTCGATTCCACTGGAATGTTGTACTTATCACCAGTTGCCATGGTGTGGTGAGGAAGATCTTCGTATTCCACATATTTCCATAGGGGACCAAGGGTTCTCTTCGGGAAAGTTTCGTGGAAGAGCAGTACCATGTCAGACTTGACTTCAGCATATCTTTTCTCCAGGAAGTCAATCACTTCGTTGGTATATGCATCAATACTGGCCTGAATCTTTTGTTCCTGCTGCTTCTCCAAATCTTCCTTCTCCTTGGTCACCTTAGACACAACGTCTTCAAGGGAAGTCTTCTCATCGGACAAGGTCTGAATGACCCCATCTTTGCTCTTCAAGTCCTCCTTCAAGGTTGAGAGATATTTCTCCAAACCGGAGCACTTTGTTTGGAGTTCAGTATTGGCCGTCTCTGAAGTAGCAAGCTTGTTTGATAGGCTCTCCTTGTCCTTCTTCAGTTCTTAATATCTTTTTTCAGTTCTACTATGATCCGGTCATCATTGAAGAGATTGGTTGACATGGACTCTTTGTAAGAAGTGAGGGTGTTGATGAGCGCAATCTGACTCTTTACTTGTCTCTCCAGATTGAGCACTGGTTGGATATGACTTAGAAGAGAATGGGCCACAATATCTTGATCTTCGGAGACAGAGAAAGACTTACCGTTATAAGTCACCATGTTGGAAGAGCCTGAAGGCCGGAAGGGTTCAGCAAAGTCGTCCTTCTCAGGGTCATTGAAGTAAAGATCGATGTCCTAAAGAGCTCTAATGTCCACTCCGTCAATCCCTCCTCCGGTATCCTCTTTGGATTGTATATCTGCTGGAATTCTTTCTGCCAAGGTGGGGTCAACAGGGGCTAAAGGAGGAAGAAGCTCCTGAGGGCTAAGGATGACTTCTTTCCCTACAATGACCTTTTTCTTTTTTTCAGCCTTTTCATCACTGCTTGTTCCTCTTTTTCGGTGCTTTTTGGGAGGCCTCGGTAGGTTTTGTAGTTCTCCTGCTACCCCAGCAGTCTCAGCTTCAACCACCTTAAGCAGGGCAGCATCGATCTCCCCTTGGTTCCCCGAACCGTCTCCTTCTGTAACAGTTTGAACTACCTCTGTTGCAAATCTCTTTTTCTTCCCCTTCATCTTGCTGGGAGCCTTGGCTCTAGAGGGCAAGGCAATTTCACCATCCTTTTATTTTGTCCGCTTTAAAATGACACCAGGCGGAGGGGGTGTGGTTAGTTCTTTCCATGAAAGATCCCTCCGACCTGTGGTATTCCACAGATGGGACCTTACCAGGTTGCTAAAACTGAAGCAGTTGTGGAAGGAATTTCCCCAACGCTCTGCAACCCATGCATTCAACTTCGTACAAGTTGTTTGCCCCTCCTCCAGGTGTCCGGAGAACTCCTTTGGAAACACTAATAAAGAAATAACAGCTAAGTCAGGAGAGAAGTACTTATAAAAAAACAAAACATAGAATACATGAATAAAGACGTACTCGTACTCTTCCACCTGCTAGTCAACAAGCTTGGGTTGGTATCGGCCTTGATCTTCTTGCCATTCTCCCATGACCCACTGATGAATAAGAAATGTGTCTTCCAGTTCTTCTCAGACTCTAATAAATCATCCACCACTTTGAAGTTATTCCCCATGTTGTGATGATAAAATGGGATGTGGTGATTCCTGCATAGACTTGCCACAACGGAAAATTTCTCTACGGGGAGAGGGATCTTAGATAACCTCAATGCCATTATGCAGGCAAGGAGGGAGTACCAAGCGTTGGGACTCAGTTGGCTTGGACAGAGTTTCACCAGGTGGAAATACCTGACAATTTCTGGGTCTAATGGGAACCGAAGTCCCGAGTTCAGCACCTCTGTAAAAATATCCACTTCGTTGAGTTTACAGTCCATCGGATTTTCCGATGTGACTGGTATCCTCACCTTTACTGATTCTGGGATCCCCCATTTTGTCTGGATCCGGACCAACTCGGCGGTATGAGTGTAGACATAGTTTATATTCTGCAAGGCCAGCAGATATTTAACATTAACTTTTTTAAAGCAAGGCTCTACCTTGCCCTCCAAGCACTCCAGGAGATACGGGTGAGCCACACCAACTTTAACCTTGCCTTTGCCCTTCCTATCAGAGGCAGCATCCCCAGTTTATCCTAAAGCTTCAGTTTCGAAGGGGGGCTCTTTAGTGCTTTCCTCCATCACTTCTTCCATCACTCTGGAAGGTCTATCATTTGTTGTAGATGGGAGGGGAGCAACGCCTGACACCAAAGGCTCTCCGGATGAATGAGCGCATGTTGTTTCCAAAGGCTTGAGATCCGATTGAGATTGAACCCCGGAGGAATTTGATTTTAGATCTACCTTGGATACCTCTGATCCGGAGGGCTTATCTTGTTGGGATCTTTTAGACACCTCTGATCCGGAGGGCTTGTCTTTGGATGTCACTTTAGAAGCCTCCAATTTGGAGGGTTTTGACAGTGAGGCAGTTGCTTGGGATTTCACCAAATGAGTCGTCTGGCGTGGGGTTGATTTCTCTGGAGACTTTTCAACATCTGAGCCCATTGCTAGGAAAGATGAGGGTTTTCTAACATTCGATACTGCTTTTACCTTGGCAGTGGAGGGTTGGGACTCCTGAGCAAAAGAACCTGATGGAATTGGTGAGAGGCTTGGTTTGAACAACTGCTTAGTTTTATGGTTTCTGGTGGAGGAAGACCCTTGTTCAGTTTCCTAGGGTGGTTCACTAAACTTTTTTCTTGGGGAGACTGGGAGACCAGCAGTGATACACTTATCTCTTTCGACTTTCCTTGCTTTCTCTAACTCAGACAAGTTCAACCAGCCGCCTTTTATAAGAGCGTTTCTAGTCATGAACATAAAAATATCCAAGAACAAGTTTGAAAGTGAGGATGAAAAGCTCTCTAGAAGGTTTTCAAATGATGAAGATAATGAAACAGTAAAAAAATGATTTATATACTAGTGAAAAAGGTAACCGATACCTAGGAGAAGTTGAAAAGGTTTTGCAATGATGAGAGACGACGCAGACGTGGGGAAACTTAAATGCATAGGTCACTTTCAAGGTTTAGTGGGAACGCCAATCTAGGTAAAATACAGCTGGTAGGTCAAATCAGATTGTGACACGTGTTCCACAATTCAAAAGAAGACTCTTAGAATTCTAGGAAAAAGCCAGTTCGGACAGACTTTGAACTAGATACGCAGGCAGTTCGGACACAATCGTCACTGGCTAAGAAAATGTTTTAGTCATGCCAAAGATTTTTGACAATGCCTAAAAAAGGGGCTAATGATGAGTTCGGATTATTCAGTCACGGCCTACTGAGATATCCGGACAGGGGTAATTCGGACATAAACGTGCCACTGAACTATTTGGACAGGACAATAGTAAAGAAACACTTAAACACATTTTGACTAAGCTATGTGCTAATCAGCTTAATAAGATAATGGGTCCTTAAAGTTGACCCGGTTCCATAAATTGACCCGAAAGCCCATGGGTCCTTAATTAAGGGTATAAATATCCCAACTTCTTTTATTAATGAGGATAATGAACATTTAATACAACTAGGCTACTCAAATCTCTCACTAGTTAACACCAAAACATTAAATAACACCCAAAACACTTTACATAATTACCATCAGCTCAAAATAAACCTCACTAAAACGTATAAGGATGCTTTCTTTGAGAAGTATTCTACTGATTGTGTGTCTTATTTGAAAGAGAGCGATGCTAAGATCAAATATGTTTTGGTGTTAGAAATTCATGAACGTTTTCCCGATTTGAAATTAAGAAGTCTTTGGGAGCGTGTTTCGAAGAAGCATCGTCTGGAGGGAGTTTCTTTAGTGGATGATGAATGATCTAGCGATTCTGAATAATCAAACATCTCATCCCCAAACAACTCGTCAGTGGACAACAATGAAGGTACCCTTTCAGGGTAAAATCAAAGTACTTTGCCAATTTTTATTTTTATCGTTTTTATGTAAACCTTTATTAACCAATTGAGCCTTGGACACCTTTTTGTTAAGTCCTCGTATCTTTTGAGGCATTTTGTAGTATGGAAACTTTTATGAATGAAAGTGTTCATTGGTTGATTATTTTCCACCAAATTATTTCTTATTAAAATATTATTATCCATCATTCGTTGGAAGACCCTTACTGTCCAAAATATAAAACTTGTTGACCAACATTAGTTGGAAGACCCTTTTATTCGAAAGATAAATATTGTTGACCAACATTCATTCAAAAACCCTTCTGGTCCAAAAAAACATTATTGACCAATATTCGTTGGAAGACGCTTCCGATCCAAAAGATAAAAGTTATTGACGAACATTCGTTGGAAGACCCTTCTGGTCCAAAAATATAAAAATTATTGACGAACATTCGTTGGAAGATCCTTCTGTTCCAAAAGAAAAAAAATTGACGAACATTCGTTGGAAGACCCTTCCGGTCCAAAAGATAAAAAAATTACAAGTTGTTTTAATATGGAAAATTAATATTATATATAAGTAGTCTATAAATGCACCTCGTGAAAACCTTCATGCTCCACCAGAGTAGGAAAAAGTATGCCACCTATCCTTACAAAAATTCTCAAAAAACATACACAAACTTTTACATTCATTCCAAGTACAATTTAAGATGTTCATTACTCCATGGATGATGAAGATCTCTTCCTTCTTTATCTTTAAGTCGATATGTCTACGGACACCTTATTAGTTACTATGTACAAGCCCTCCCACTTAGGTCCAAACTTACAAAGTCATTTTTATTTTGTATGCATAAATACTTTGTCCCCTATTTTGAATTCTCTTTGCCTAACTCTGGAAGCGTATCGAATTCTCATCAAAGTTTGGTAGTGTAGAGAATTCAATTGCGCTCTTCTTCTTTT
Source organism: Limnanthes douglasii subsp. nivea (assembly GCA_036936605.1). Lineage (NCBI taxonomy): Eukaryota > Viridiplantae > Streptophyta > Magnoliopsida > Brassicales > Limnanthaceae > Limnanthes > Limnanthes douglasii. The sequence goes on along the minus strand of JAUPFV010000004.1, from coordinate 12,122,764 downwards.
TTTCTTCAATTAAATCTAACTCCGTACGTTTACCCTAATCATTTGCCTCTTTGGAATATTCTTTAATTCAGTATGAGGAGAAAATCGCTTTGGATGGCACAACATAATCTATCTTAATATACTAATGCGAATGGAGATTCTTGGGTTGTTGTTCGAGGGGTAGTCATGTATGCCCACAGAACTTCTTGTAAATAATCTGGCCATTTTCCAGCATGACCTTCCAAATTCTTTCTCAGCCCATCAAGAATGCTCCAATTTGTAACCTTAACTTGGTCGTTTTATTGCGGATGGACAAGTTACGAGAAGCATTACTGTATTCCTCTAGAAGAACAAAAATCCTTCATTTCTTTATTGTCAAATTATGGCCTATTATCCATTGTCATTCTCCTCAGAGCACAAAAATGAAAAATATATTGGAAACCATCAATTTGATTACGTCTTTGGCTTCTGTTCCAAACAATGATTTAGCTTCCACCCATTTGGAGAAATAATCTACTGCAACAATTATCGTCTGTCTTCCTCTAGATGCCATTGGTAAAGGTCCGACAAGATCAATACCCCATCGGTCAGAAGGTGATGTCTTAGATATTGACTCAAGAGGTATTCCTGGTGCATGAATTGCGTTAGTAAATATTTGGCACGTATCACATCTCTTAACCAATTCCTTGGCATCCGAAGCGATCGTGGGACAATTATACCCTACCAAGAAAACTCTTTCTGTCAAATTTTTATACCTATAATGTGTGGATCCTTCCATATTGTGTAACTTAGATAGTATCGTTTGTGATTCATTTTTTCCAAGACAACGAGGCAATGACCTGCTAAAGGATTTTTTTATATAAAATGTCTTCGAGTAACACGTAGTGATATGCCTTGAACCATATTTTCTTTGTTATTACTTTATTAATAGGAAAAACATCATTTACCAGAAACTCCTTAATTTTATTCCTCCAATATATTTTATACTTTTAAAAATTTGAAGAGCTTCGACTGATCTTACTAAATTCTCGGACCCCTTTATTATCGAAAGACTTTCTTGTGTGATTATTCATGGATACTCCCCGGAATACGAAACAACAGCTAGAGAGTCAGCCATATAGTTTCCTTCCCGACGAACATGTTCATACCCAATATTTTAAAAGACAAATTATAAGGCCTTTAACACTCTCAAATACTTCACTAAATGATCATTTCTAGCCTCGGATTAGACAGATGCATGATTTATAAGTAGTTTTAAAATCGCTCACTAGTCTAATTTTTTTAGCCCCATAGATTCGAGCAAGTCTTAAACCTGCCACATCGACTTCGTACTCAACCACATTGTTCGATGCTTGAAATCTGAAGCGAATAGCTTGATACATTGAAATCCTATATGGGGAAAACTAACTACACTCATGCCCTACATCCTATTGTATTTGAACCCCCATATGTCCGGATTGTCCATTTTACCTCAGAACTTTCTTTATTTATCTCAATATATGATCGTTAATAGTGAAATTCAACTAGGAAATCTGCTAAGGCTTGCGCTTTAATTGTAGTTCGAGGTTCAAACTCAATGTCAAAATCTTTTAGTTCAACTGACCATTTGGTCATTCTTCCTGATACATCAGGCCTTTGCAACATACTTTTCAATGGAAAAGATGTTTGTATAATGATAAAATGAGCCTGAAAATAAGGCCTCATTTTCCAAGCAGCAGTTACCAATACGAGGGCTAGTTTTTTTTTTAAATTTCAAATATCATTTTTTTCGTGTCCAAAACACTTTTAATGGAATAATACACTGGTCTTGGGAAATTACCTCCTCGAATCAGAACATCACTAACATCATAATTCGGCACTGCTATGTAGATGTATATTTTTTCCCTCTGATTAGGCTTTGTCAAACTTTCCGGTGAATACTCTTTAATTCGGTGAAAATATTCAAAATATTCTTGACTCTAATTAAAATAATTTTCTTACCTCAGGACTTTGAAGAATGGAGCGCATTTATTCGAAGATCAGGATATAAATATATTAAAACTGCCAATCTCTCTGTCAAAATTTGTATTTCTTTGATCTTCTGACGTGGTGCCATAGTAATCAAAGCATTTACTTATACATGATAAGCTTTTATAACGTCTTCACTAACTATTTACCCAAGAAATTGTTTGGAGCGTACCTCACATGTGCACTTCTTTAGGATTAGCTTCAAATTTATTTATTTTTTATGTTGGAAAAAGTTTCTTCTAGATCTACGAAATGGTCCTCTCTCCTTGTGCTTCTTACTAGCATATCATCAATATACACTTCAATATTTCATTCGATATGAGCTTAAAAAATTCTGTTTATTAAACGCTGGTAAGTTGCCCCAACATTTTTCAACCCAGATGGTATAACCTTATAACAATGTAGGCCTCATCTAGTGATTAAAGTTGTGATTTCTTGGTCCTTTGGATCCATTTGGATTTTATTATAACACATCCATAAATGACAATAACCGGTTACCTGAAGTTGAGTCCATTAATGATCTATATGAGGGATAGGGAAATGATCTTTTGGAGATGCTCTATTCAAGTAAATGAAATCCATACACATTTACCACTTACCATTTTTATTTTTCACCAAAACTGGATTGGAAGTCCACAAAGGATATTGTGAGTCTCATATGTGTCCAACCTTAGATAAGAGATCTACCTCTGTATGATTGCCTTATTGTTTTTTAAAAATACCTTTATTTTTGGATGATGGGACACACACTGCTTTAAATTTCCAGTCTATGACATATGATTTCCGCAGGCAACCCTGTCACATTTTCAGCGCACCATGCAAACATATTTAGCTTTGTTGAAAAAAAATAGAATTAACTTCTCCCTCACCTCCGAAGATAACCTTGCATTAATTTTTAAACTCGTTCCATTTGAGAAAACATGATCCTCAAAACTTTCGTCAGGGACCAAGAAACTGGGGGACTCCATCGGATAATCTTTAGGATTGTTCGCCGAGGAAGACCCCACTAATTGTTATGTCTTCCTTGACTCACCCCCTTGATCTGCTTTGGGTCCAAATCTGTCTGATAACACTATCTCACCATTTTCTGGCTACTTCTAATTTTTCCGAAATTGCTCCCAACCATATGTTTCAAGCACCGATGAATGGTTAATGCCAAAACATGCATTCTATATAACCAAGATATTCTAAAGATTTCATTATAAGAAGTTGGCGCATCCACCACAATGAACAACACTATCACTACTTTTTTAAGCGGTCTCCGACCCAATTCTACTATTCCTTGAAACTCTCCAACCACTTTCGCGGTTACCCTAGTAAACCCAACGATTGTCTGATCTGATCGGGGTATTGTAAAAGGATTCATTATTTTTGATAAGTTTCCATGAAGATTATATTGGCAGAACTTCCAGTATATATCAAGATTCTTTGTATCTCATCCCCAGTTATTTCCGCCGCAATGACCATTGCATCCTCATGCGGACCAGCCACATCCCTCATGTCATAATCTTCAAACAGAGTATCAGTGATGGATTCATGTACAAATATGGTGAAATTCCTGCTTCTAACTACATTGTCAAGCTTACAATATGCATTTTCCAAGAATAATTTGATTTACCTGAAACAATGTCACCTCCAAAAATTATTAGTGATTCAAAGAAAGCACATAGTTTAATAACATTTCCATTCACAACTGATTCATCTACCACCAAGATACTATTCATGGCCAATTTTGGATCTAAATACTCCGTAGAAATGTCAAATGTATCAATAGGCTCCAAAATAATCATAGTGTTTTCCTACTATTCTTATGGTACTTACAATACATGTTGCTTCTGCTTTTCCTTGGAGTCTGTATTTGGGTTGGCTTGCAAAACTGTATGTGATTTTGTTCTCTATCAAAAATTATTGCTACACACTCTGTCAACTCGAAGAAATGTGATGGTCGGATCCACTTGTTAGATATAGGTCGGAAGTGTTGTTGTTCACAACTTGTGTATTCGTCCTCGGTTTTGGAGGTACTGGGTTAGTGCTTAAATTGGTGCACGAGCTCGGACAATAATTGTTGGATGTGAATTGTTATGTGTCACCATCAGAGTCTGATAAAACTGATTTTTCTCAAACTATGCCATATAGTCCATTTCCAACGCTTGTGTTTCCTCCACCAAAATTGTTTTCTCTACATGATCCAACAAGGCCCCAAATTTCATAGCTTCTCTCTATGAAATGTTATCTTTCATTATACTGGGGAGAAGTCCCATTCAAAAAGCTAATAATGTCACTTTATCTTTACAACTTTCCATGTCAATCTTAGCCTTGATAAAATGATTTGTATAATCCTTAAGACTATATTCCACTTTCTGTCTACAACAGATAATCGTATCACCATTTGTGTGGTTTTTTTTTTGCTTCCCTAAACATCTTGCGAAATATAACCCTATGGCAGATGATTTTACCATTTCGAAGATGCGTTCTTGCATGTTTGGGAGAATGCCCTACATAGCAATTTGTCATCATCGTCAGAGTTGATCATAAAATTCTTGAATTGTTCAATACGGCTATCCGAATCTTGTGTCCCATCAAACTTTTCTAGATTTATAATATTAAACCACTTATGCAGATTCCGTGAAAGAATCTCCTAGAAGATGAGGGATGACCATCAATTATGGCCGACTTTATACACACTACCCCAAGTCTTTCATTTGCTGTGGTATATAGACCTTCATCAAATAGATATGTAAACTGGTTACTTACATAATACTCAAAATTATAACTTCTCGAGGGGATCCTCACATGGGGTGCTTACTCCTTTTTAGCAACATTCACATACATAACTTGGTCATCGGACCCAAGTCATCGTTTATCTTGACTGTGCCTTTCTCTCCTCGAATCTCTAGTCTGATGAGATGTTCGATGACCATCTCTACGCCACTTATAATTTTCTTCACATCGATAATCCTTTTCTGGGGAAGAGGACTCATCTGAATCGTACAAATAATAATCACTAGATTCAGTGGACTCATAATGATGCTTAGACTTCATCTTTATCCCTGAAGAATAATAGTTCTTTCTCTAATGCCTCCGTTTTTATCATCAATTTGATAAACATCTTCCATATTTTCATTTTCAGTTACCTGCTCTATTTGGACTTTCGACTTGAGCCTTTTAAAATTCATAATTGATTCCTTTTCACCATTCAGCCTTTCTATGTCTTCCAATAGTTCTTTTTATCGTACTACTAAAGCAGACTTCTCTAGTAGCTCCTCAACATGGTGTTCATTGTTATTTTGTTCCTTCATTACTTGCTCTTCGATTAGGAGATCTCCAGATTAGTTTCTGATCACATGATTAATTGCACCAACATCTAGCTATCCTAACATTTCTATATCCATCACTCTCAATGTGTTTAACAATTAAATAATGGTTTCGGAAAAACAATTCTGGGTACCAATCGTTTTCCCACAGACGACACCAATAATAGTTTGAAAGATTTCTTTAAGGGGTATCTTGTCTAAGTAATGTTCGTAAGAGGATATCTAAAGAGAGAAACGGGAAAACTAGAGAGAGTGACAAATAGAATAATAAACCAATAATTAATTAATGATTCACCTGTTTCCCAAAGAGAGGTGTTGCTTTATATAGTACAAGTGATGGGTTTATAATTTACATGTTTACCTCCTTCTTATGGACGTTTCACACCCGATTACTTTACTAATCATAACCTTAATTGTTAGTTATTACACTAAGCACCCTCAATATTTCATATTTGATGGATTTCTTAAAGTATATTTTATGAAACCAAATTAACTTCTTTATTTATCCAATTTAGCTTATTCTTCCCAATATTTATTCCTCTTATCTCTATCGGCATCCTAATTTTTTTTATTTGTGTATACAATTTTCCATTACATTGACTGTCTATGTGCATTAATTACATGGAAAACATTACATATCGATGGCGTAATAACTTGGCAATTACCATTACTTAGTTGCTAAAAAATATATAAAGATATTGAAGATCTAAATCATATCATCTCACACCCATAAGTAATAGATTTAGATGAATTTGTGTAATAGAGTACTCGTTTATTTTACTTGAGTTATGTACTCGATTTATGTTATTGTATTGAATATGTAATGCAAACTTATTTGTTTAATGTATTCCCATTACATTAATGGGTTAATAACTTGTAAATACACTCAAATGAGACAATGATAACTTAAAGTAATATAACATTAAAAATTATTCAAAATCATATCCTTCGTTAAAAGTAAAACTCTCTCGTGCTTCCTCTTTTTCAAAAATTTATTCCTCCACAAAGCTTAGCCTATTATTTGTATATTGGACCATCATTGTAGACTACCAACACTCATGGTGCAACAATAAATCATCTGTGCAAAGTAATGCGTACCATTGGTTCCTAGGGTGTGCACCGATGGTGTTGTCCATATGTACCACGGTGCTTAGTACTTCACACCATAATTGCAAAGACTTGGCACCTATGATGCATTCTTCTTGGTAATTTTTTCTAAATTTTTCTTTTAACATAATGTATGTTAATAATATTATTTTTACTAACAATTTGTTTTTTGGTGTATGAATTGGAACTCTAACTAATTTTATAACATCGATGAGTTGATTTAATATTTTTAGGTATTATATTTTTTTTAATATTTGACTATTTTTTTAATGTTACGTAATGGATGATGGAGTGAACTTAAACATTCGAGTAAAAATAACTAAATATAAAATTAATACGCGAGTACATAACCAACTCATCTCTGGTTCAATACAAAATATAAACATATCATACGTACATCAACCAAGCATAAGCAAAATAAGTCATATAGCAAAAACAATGAGCCAAGAAGAAAAAAAGTTACAACACTTGTTTCTTAAAAAACCTCAAATCATCTAAATTACCTCTCGTATGCATGGTGTTGAGAAATCGAATAATCTCAAGAAGTCTTTCATTGCTGGACTGCACAGGTGGGTGATGACATACCAGCCAAAGCGAGAAATATAATCATGATACTTAGTCTTCATCGATCTCTCATATGTAGCAACTCTAACTTTCAAGAAATCGTCGTAAAGTAAGTGGTGACATCAAGATTTTCAAATGGACTTACGCCAAGGGTAACGAGACAAATCTCCATTTCTATACGAAACATGTTGTAATATGGAGGGTTCTGGTGTATCACAGATCTGTCTGAACTGTCCCATGACTCTGTCAGGTATATATCCTTCTATCGTGCTCATCATTTGGACTACAAAATCAAGTAGACAGATATCTTGTACATGAAACTAAGCTCTCATGTACTCGTACGGCTCAAAGATGACTTGTAAAAAATAAAACATGTTAAATAATAAATTTTTTATAAAGCATATAATAAGTAAAATATTTGTTTTCTTACATCATTCTCCTTCATAACTGTTAGAAGGGCGCGTATGCTGAATTTGTGGTGCACGTTTGAGTCTACCATTCTCCTAGGTAACCAGCTAGCAATCCTTGGTTTCATTAAGATGTAAGTTGGATTTATGAAGATTTTAAAGCTGAAAAGTGATCGTATATCCAACAGTCTAACATGGCTACAAAACCGTACAATTCTCGGATTGCTTACATATCTAACCAATAAACCAACAACAGAGGCAATGTATGGCCTTGCTAAAACTTGAGTAATATCATATTCGCAATTGCTGAAGCATAAAGGGTCTGTTTTTTAATTTCAAATTTTGTCTTGGATATTGAGTAAAGATTTATTTGTCTTATATATATATGAGGGTATTCAAAGGCCATTTATTTTCCATTCTCTAAGATTCTAGCATACATACATACATACATACATACATACATATATATATATATATATACATTTTATGATTATCTTAAGATTTTACATGAGTGATCCATGTGAATCTGGATTCATAATACAAAAGTCGCACCACCAAGACCTTTCGTATCGAATTTGTCTGACATAAATTTCTTTAAAGTATGTAATATTTTTGTATCCTTCGTGGCTAGAAGTATGTCATCGACATACAATACTAAAAACATGAACTTATTCGCATTGGACTTGTGATACACACAATCCTCAATGGATCTTATCTTTAAAATAAAAGAGATTATTATCTCAATGAACTTATGGTACCACTATCGAAATGTTTGTTTGAGTTCATAAATATATTTTGTTAACTTTGCATACCATAGACTTTGGATCACAAATTACGAAGTTTTCATGTTACACATGTAGGTCATTTCTTTTATATCACCATTGATAAAGAGACATTAACATATTTGATAAAACTCTAGCTCAAACTATGAAACTAAGATCAAAATTTCCTTAAAATAATCGTTCCGCAATATTAGAGAGAACGTCTTCTTAAAATCAATCCCTTCACATTGAGTATTTTTATACCAGAAATAATGCTTTATGTGTTTTTACATTACACCAGGAATCCCATTTGGTTTTGTAAATCCATTTATAACCAATAAGCTTATTTTCTTCAGTTAATATGACAGCTTCATAACCGCATTATCTTGCATTAATTTATACTCTTCTTTAATAACATTGATCCACAACTGAGAATCAGAAATATTCATGGTCTTAAGAAATATGACGGATCTTTTATTGTCACACCATATGTATATTTGTGTTCTTGAATATATACTACATAATTTGTAGATATAACATGCTTCTTTTATATTGTGGACCTTCTTACAAAATTATTAACTCATTTTCAGCTTTTGAAGATGTACAATTTGATTTTTATAAAATAAATTATGTTGTTCCTCATGTGGATAATTATCATTATCTTGATTAATTTTATGTTATAACAAGACCATATATGTAACCTGGTTAGAATCGCGAAATTAAACATATATTTGATTTTGAGTGTCTTTATGTTCCAACTATACTTAAATTATTGGCATTGTAGCCCGATCCTCTTATACATGAGTATCTTTATTAGAAACCTTCATGAATCTTTATAGAATCTTCTTCAAAATGAACATTTGTTCATAAGTTCTATCCCCCTTAAAACTCAATGTTCTTAAAGAAATTTATGGTTCCCATTTCAAAAATATTTATAGTGGAAGGATGATAAAATGTAAATCCACTATATTCTAAATAACCAACAAAGTAGTAGGTAACCATATTGGAATCTATTTTTTTTAATTCTAGTATAGGTTTCACTTAAGTTGGATACCTCTAAAAATGTAGATGCTTTAAGCTATGATTAGCCCAGTCCAAAACTCATATGTCTTTATGGTCTCATTTGTGGGAAATTTATTGAGAAGGTATGCAAAGTATATCACGGCTTCACCCTAAAGAGATAGTGGTAGATTCGAATGACTAATCATATTTCTCACCATATCTTTTAATGTACGGTTTTATATCTCAAATACACCATTTATGATAGGCAAACCCGACAAATATACTGATGAATTATACCGTACATAGAAAATGGTTCATGAAGTTAGTCACCTAAACCATCGTATCTGCCATAGTATGCACAACCCCGATCTGATTTGACACTCTTAATACTTTTATCTAGTTATTTTTCAAATTCAGTCTTAAACTCTATGAACTTGTCTAGGGTTGATGATTTCTTATGAATACGGTAAATGTACATGTACTAAGAGAAGTCATCTATTAGATCAATGAATTTCGTCCTAGTTGGTTTAAAATATTAAGTGTTAACATATCCTTACGAATTTAATACTCGATTCTGATAGGGTTTTATAACGTAAAAACCTAATTTTATTAAATTTGAATACATCCGTAGATGAATAATAGAATATTTTCATGATGTGTATAACATCTTAGTTTTTTAGATTTGTTCTTGATCTTGCTTTTGGTTTCTGATCTGTTGAATCCTTTAGTGATTCAATGAATCTACTCATCTGCTAGATCCATTTAGTGAATCCTTGTATCTACTGATATATTGAATCCTTTAGTGAATCAATGTTATATCTTATACTCATAACTTAAGATATTGATAGAATATAAGTTTCCAGGTTTTAGGTTTTTTAACCAGCAACACGACGGAAATCTGTATGTAAGTGAATAAAATAAGATTACATTTATCTTACTCTTTATATAATTCGTAATGTTTTAACTTAAACATGATTGCAATCACATACTTGAGTTATCATTTTGTGATCAAAGACCATAACCTTAAATAAATTAGCCCATAAACTTTATGTGTAGACTTAAGTGTCAATATTCGAGTTTAGTCTTTCACAAACACGAATTTGACTTGGTATCCACACAATAACCTTCATAAATAGTTTGCATATATTATTTTAATTTTTATTTATTTTATTTATACGACTACATATTAATTGGACCTTGTATCAACAATAGCCAATGCATCATCAAACATCTGACGATCTATAAATTTCCAACAATTACCCAGGATCACCATATGCTTCCAAATGATGTATATAATTAATGGGATTCATGTGATATTGTCCATATATGAATAATCTCGTACGTGATGATGAATGATAAATGACTAAATACCTCTTCAATGTAATATAAGAAAATAAACGCAAAAATAAGCATATAATCGCCATCAATTAACTACAAGAATCTATTATAGTGTGCGTCATAAGAATAATATCAAAAGTATTCACATATATCTATTCTTAATTGGTCGTTCTTAAGTGAAGATCTACTTAATGAACAAGGGAAGTCAACAAAATGTAAATAAGTATTATATATATATATATATATATATAATTTTATATGAATAGAACTAAATATCAAATATATCTCGAGACCTATTACAAAATTCCATTAAATTCAATGATCTTTAAAAAACAACGATACTCATCCTAATGATATGTTTCATGATAGGCGTAATACCATTTGTTTAGTAAGAGGATCTGCCACTATAAGATTTGTATCGATATGCTTTAACTTATTTGACGATTCCATACACTCTTTTTAATAAACATGAACTTGATATTTATATACTTTGACTTAGTCAAGCTCAAGCTAATTAATATATGGTTGTTGTTGTATTATAGCCTTAAAAGATATTGTATCCCTTCTACAATGATTTTTTTTGCAATCATAATGCATGGTTGGATACCATAAAACATGCAACAAATTCTTGTATTATATTGAAAAATAAATTTGGTTTTACATGTTTCTATAATGTTGCACCTCTAACAAATAGGAATATATTGCCCAAAGTTCTACAAAGTGTATCAACATTACCAACCAAAATTTGAGTCATAATACCCAAATATCTGTAGATTATGCAATTTCAGATATGTAAAAATGTATCTTTCTATTTGTTGATTATACTGTAGAATAATTTTGACCACTTTCTAATGGTTTATCCCTGGATTACTTACACACCTTTCCAGTAACTCTAAAATAAAGAAAATGTTCGGCCTTATACAAACTTGAGCATACATTAGACTCTTGATTGTTGCAGCATATGGAGTCATTTGCATATTCTTAATCTCAAAGTTAGGATATTGACTTAAAATTTATTTGTCTCCAATATGGGTATTCAAGGGCGCACTAAAATATAAAGTTACTCTTACTGAACCTTTAATACACACAATTCTCAACCGAGTTCATCTTAAATCCAAAAGAGACTATTACCTCAAAGAACTTACGGTGCTACTATTAAGAAGCCTATTTTAGTCCATTAAATGATTTTTTAAGTTTGTATCGCCAATTACAAAGTTCTTGGGTTGTACCATAAAGATTGTTTCTCTATATTATCATAAGAAAAATAGTCTTAACATCCATTTGCTGAACTTCTAGGTCCAAGTGTACAATTAGTACCATAAATGTCCTAAAAGAGTATTTCATGAAACTAGAGAGAAGTTTTATTTAAGTTAATACCTTCATGCTGAGTATATACTTTTGGCAAAAGTTGTGCTCTATGTATCCCCATATTACCATAGAAATTATGTTTAATTTTTTTAATCCACTTACAACCAATCGACTTCTTTCCTTCGAGTAATGGGACAATATATGATAGTGCGTTATCTTGTATTAACTTATACTCTTCTTTCATAATTTTAATCAACAATTGAGAATAAGAACTCTTCACGACTTCACAGAAACACAATGAATCATTTACTGTTACACCTCATGAACCTTCATATTCTTTAATATACAATATATTATCTAAAAATATATTATTCTTCCTATCTCCAACGGACCCCATTAAAGGCGTTATTTCTTCACTTTGCATTTCTTGATGAGAGAGTGATATTCTTAAATAATTCAGTTGTGTTCCTTTATAAAAAAATATCATGCTGAGTATTTTTATGTTCTAACAAAACAAATGACTGCATTGAAACCAAATCATTTGAAACCTGAGTATCAATTCAATAACAATGATCACTTTAATGATATATTGGATTTATGGCCTACTTAATTTGTTGAATCCTTCATAAATCTCTATAGATTTTTCATCAACATGAACAATTTTTCATGAAATCCTCCCCTACACTCAAAATTCTTAAAGAGCCTTGATGTTCCCGTCCCAAACATACTTATAGTAGAATAATCATAAAACTTAAAGCCTTCTGAATATTCGGAATATCTAATGAAACAACAATTAACCCTTTTAATGTCTAATTTCTTTTGATTCAACCTATAAGGCTTTACTTCTGATAGACATCCCCAATCATGTATATACTTTAAGTTGCGTTCAGTACAAAGTTCATGTTGAGGTCTTAATGGTTGCTTTTATGGGATCTATATTGAGAATATATACAACAGATTCGATGGACTCTTCCGAGAATGATAGTGCTAGAGTTTACTTCTCACCAAAATCTTAAATATACGATTTTATTTCTCGTTTACATTTTTAATGTTAGGCGAACCCGACATTGTATTTTGAGGAACTTTATTGTATGCCTGTAGATACTTTGTAAATGATCCGTGGAAATGTTCACCTGAACCGTCGTGTATACCGTAGTATTTACCATCATGGTCAGATATGACGCACTTAATGCTCTTACCAAATCGTCTAACTTTGGTATTAACAGTTGTTAACTTGTTTTAGGGCTTATGATATCTCGTGAATAAGATATAGATACATGTGTTGAGATAATTCATTTATAGATGATATAAAATTATTCCAATTCCATGATGCTTTTGGGAACAGTTCATGGGTAGGGCTGTCAACGGTTCTCCGGAACCGAGAACCGGACCGGGACCGAACCGATAAGGACCGGACCAAGAACCGGACCGAATCTTAACGGTCCGGTTCGCGGTTCCATTCTAAAAACCAAAAACCGATAAGGAACCGAAATAAAAAACCGGTTAGGAACCGAACCGATAGAACCGATAAACCGATATAACCGATAAGGAACCGAACCGATAAAACCGATAGGACCGAAGGAACCGATACAGAATCGAACCGATGAAACCGATAAACCGGTAGAACCGATAAGAAATCGGACCAATAAAACTGTTAAAACCGATTATTTATTATTATTATTATTATATTCTTTTATAAATTATAGTACCAAAATTAATAGTTAATTACCAATTTTTTAAGAAAATGAAAGATCAACTTATAAACTTTAGTTTTTATATCATTTATTTTAATAAAAAAATAATTAAAAATCAATTTTTAATTGATTTTATTTTTTTAAGTGGACCGAACCGGACCGAAACGGGACCGAAACGGGACCGGACCGAACCGAACTCGGACCGAACCGAAACCGGAACTGAACCGAACCGGACCAGACCGAAAGCTTAGCGGTTCGGTCCGGTTCCAAAAATTAGAACCGAAAGCTTAGCGGTCCGAACCGATAAGCTTAGCGGTCCTGTCCGGTTCCTTCAAAACCCGGACCAAACCGGACCGATAACAGCCCTATTCATGAGTATCGGTACGTAACAACTCTAAGAATTTGTTTGCTTTGGATGTACCTAACCTTTTCATTTCGGTATGTTTTAGATTGAGATATTTGATGCAACCGTGAAAATAGGAGGTCCTTTGCCTACTAGGTCAAAAGTATTGCATATGACATATTGCAAATTAGTCACATATTTATTTGACTTATAATCTTTAGATAGTGTTTAAATATGGTATATTACATGTAAATTATACCTTAATTGCTAATAAAATACATTTGAGTAAACATGTTACCATGCACTTGTATGAGTTTTATAAAAGTCATGATTAATCTAACTTTGATCGACTTAATCTGAGAGAACCATCCCTTATTGGTTTCTCTATAAACAATAACCTTATTTGGGCTGGTAATGTTTTATGAACCAGTCAAAATCCTAAGTTTTAAATCCACCAACATGGATCAATTTGACGATATGTTGGCTTCATGACTTAATTACTGAAGTTAAGACAAAGTTAGTCATACAATCTATATATCACATAAATATTAAACAACTACACATACAAAAAGGTTAAATCCTAAACATAACATGTGGTTTAGGTCTAAAGAAAGACCTTCGAGTGTAGTGATGGATGTTTGCTACAGTAGCTCGGTTTTTGCTCGATAACTAAACCTTTTTCCGTGACAAATCATGCAATTTCCCCGATAATTAGATTTTGTTGTGGTGACTGGCCCTGACAGTTAGTTTGTCGCGACAACATCAGGGTTTGACGCTAGGAAAGCTCATTGTCTAACTTATGACTTGACTTTTGATTTATGTGCTGCAACTATGCTCTTTTCATCGCAATATCTCGATCCCACATTAAGTCAAAACCCATAATTTTCATCCAGAAAACCATCTCAATTGATAAAACATAAAACATAAATGCTGATATGTTGTATCCCTAATAAATCAATTAGTCACACACTTTTAAACCATAGAATCATACATCTACCAACTCAATCAACCAATAATTTATAAAAGTGTGGATCGTTTACTAAAAAATTATATTACATATAATATAAATTATTTTAACACAAATTATATCATTCGATTTGAAGAGAAAGGTTATAATACCAATTATTAAAGGTTTATATCACATAAACTTTAATATAATTATTAATGCCTAATCTCCATTAGAATTAAAGACATTCTTAGATGCGGAATTAAATAATTACATGATGTATACGATATTGTCTTTCTTCGTATATTTTTATTGATTTTGATATTGTATTTTGATATGTTGAATCATTTAGTGAATCAATGTATTCATTAATCTGTTAAATCCTTTTGTGAATTAATTTATTTTCTGATTTGTCAAGACCTTTAATGAATCACTAATTTATCTTCTGCTTATAATTAAATATATTAATTGAAGATATATTTCTAGGTTTTAGGTTTTCTAAGCATGCCATAAATAATTATGTAAGGGATTAAAGGGAGATTACACTACCTTTATCTTTATATATGATTATATATGATTTACAGTTAAGCTTTTAACTTAAACCAAATTACAATCATATCCTTAATTTTCGTTGTTTTGATCGTAGATCATAACTTGAATAATGAGTTGTTCGTAAATTATCTCATAAATTTATGTTTAGACTTAACTACCAGCATTCTGGTTCAAGCCTTCACATAACTAATATGGTATCCACATAATTATCTCCATAAATAGTTTTCATCTATTAGTCCAGTTTTTATTTATTTTATTTATTCAATTTTTATTGATTCGATTATCTATCAATAACAACTGATACATCATTAAATAGACCACAAGCCATAAAATTTCAAAAAAAAAGTAACTAGATTACAAAACTAAACATATCATGGAAAAAATTAATATTAACATCTCTTTCTTTTGCAAATTTTAATAAGTGTGTGATATAGGTTATGATCACTGATGATATAAGAATCTATTTATTCCTTCAAATTTCAAAAACGGTGATTTTTATATTTAGTAACAAATCTATATAATGTATTTATTACTTAAATAGTTAAATTTGGCATAACAATGTAAAATGTATTGGTTGGTCATAAATTTTATAACAAATATGTAAAGAATATGTTTTCGTAGATTTGCATATTTAACATACATATATTCTGCTTTTCTAAGTTTATGAATTTTAATTTTAATTTTTGAATTGTTAAATTTATAGTTGACTAATATATATTTAATTATAAATAATTTATAATTTATTTTTACTTTTTGTAATTAATAAATAAGTTCATGCATGAAATTAAATAAATAATGTAGATATTTGTGTATATATGTTCATTAAAAATAAAATAACAAAATCATATGGTTTGGGTTGGTATATGTTAGAAACATTTTAAAATCTATAAATCGTTCGATAGAATCGACTTGAGATGGATCTCCGCATTTATGAAAAAAAGTTATCATCTATATATATACATATATATATACTAAGTTTAAATAAGTTTTATATTCAGTTTTAGATTTTGAAACTTAAAAACTCATTTAGAGACAATAAATATTTTTACTGGTGCACACTATTGCAGATCCGCGACAGGATAGTTAGTATACTGCGGTATATTATTATAAATATGCATTTGGTCCACTGTGACACATTAATAGAAAGTTATGATTGGCCACATATAGCTATTTAAGAGACACATTCATATTTTAATATTTTTTTCAAATATTTTTTAATCTTTTTGGGATTTTTTTGTTCACTCGTCGACATATATTTGTTTATATTGTATGTTTGGTAATTATGTGAATATATTTTCAGTGTGATATTTGGGTGATGTCCTACATATCCAAATATAATTAAATTTTGAGATGCACAAGATGATATCATGCATGTCCAAAAATTGTTTGTCAAGTTTAGAGTTGAATTATGATCATATCCCTTTTTTTTATATATAAAGCATAAATGAGACACATTAACCATTAACACATCAATGTTACTCGATTCATGTTATAGTCACGTGATCTTAAATATTTTTTTTTATATTCTCTATGAGACAAGATGCAGACGCAATCATCAATTGATATACGAACGTAAGTTGGATCGTCATTGTAGCTGATAATAAATTGAATACATGGTGGGTGTAAAATTTTGGGAGAAGTCCTGAATTCAATTTACTAGTAATCTCACTAGATTATGGAATCTGAGTTCATTTTTTTTTGGAGGAAATAGAAAAGTGGTTGAATGGTTGAGAAACTTATTGTTGGAACCACCATTCACCAATAAAGAAAACATGAAAAATATAAATATATTGTGATAGTTAAACAACTTTAGATATAGCATATAATGGCATTTACAATGAGAAGTCTAGACATATAAGTCTAAGACATGTGTACATTAGACAGTCGATACAAAGTGGATTCATATCGGTTTTGTGCGTGCGTTTTAGTGAAAGCGTGGAAGATACATTTACCAAACCATTCGTTTGAGAGTTGGTAAACTCTACATTCAGAGTGATGAGACTAAAATTCTTACATTTATATTTTAAAATAATAGTAACCAAATTTGACTATAGAGAACCTAAACATCAAATTTTAAATGATTAACAACAAATTATTTGTAAATGGTTTAACATATATAAAAATGAGGTCTATTTTTTATGTGTGTGTTATATGTTGGTCATTATCCTAGAGGGGTAAGTCCAAAATTACTTTTGATACGATTAGGTCTACATGTGTTTCTAAATATGAGAAAACTACTGCAAAAATTATACTTATTAGAATTAGGGTTGATATTGCCTCCCTTAAGAGAATGAGTTTCTCTCAAGTTATGGTTCTTAAAATGGATAGAGGACGCGACCAAAATTGTGTTAAGTAAACTGTGAAAAACTGATTGGTAAAATGATTGTGTGTGCGATTGTCAGTTAGATCACATGGAAGGTTGGTTCAAAATTACGACCACCGCATTTTTATAATTTAACTTAATTATATTTTCACTAAAATAAAATTCAAATCGAAAAACATTTTAATTTATGCACAAAATTTATCATAATGATGAGATGAAATATGTCATTTAATCAATTGAAAGATTATTCAAAATATTGAATAAGTAAAATGATAGAAGTTGATACGAAATCGTGTATGGATCACTGAAATCAACATAAATTCGGAAGAATGAAATAGGAGGAAGAGTAAATAGTCATCCAAAATAAACTAACGTAAAAAAACTTAATATGTTGCAGTAAAAAGAAAAGATTGTCGTGACAATACATACACAATGACCCGTAATTTGAGATTACATGTTATTATCGCATCAACTTGTATTTAAAAAAGTATTTGCAGCAACAAAACACATGTCTACCACAAAAATACAAGATGCCAACATACTGGAAATTGATTCAAAATTGATGTTACGACAAAAATATATATAGTAATGTACCAAAAATATATATATATATATATATATATATATATATATATATATATATATATTATCTAGATATAACTATATTTAAACTTTAATTAATAAAATCTCATATAAATTTAATAAATATATATAATAACGTACCAAGTTTGTATATATATAATAGAGAAATTGCACCTAAGGTACCCACTCAACTATTATATTGTCACCTAGTATCCAAGTTTTTTTTCTATTACCTCTTAATACCCATCTCAACTACCTAATTACAACTTAATACCTAACATTATTTAAATACCCCGACTACCCTCACATTTCATCAACAACCACGTAACCAAAATTTATCTTTCTTACTTTCTCTTTTTATTTTATTTTTTAAAAGATCCATATCTTTCAAACCGAAGCTCGGAAAAATATATGAAAGTATCATTGCTTTTGTTTTTTAAAGATGAACAAAACTAAATCATTTGATGATATTTTTTTATTTTCTTAAAAAAATAAAATTTTACCAGAGAGTTGCAAACAACTCTCAGGTTAGTAGTGGTGAAGGTACCAGCGGATATATAAAGTCGGGGGTATTTTTGTCCATTTATTAAATGAAGGTACCAATTATCATCATCCTCATTTTGGGCACTAGTTGGTAATTAGGTAGTTGAGTGGGTATTTACTGGTACTTTTCTCATAATAATATCTAAAATATAATTATACTTAAACTTTTATTAATAAAATCTCATAAAAATTCAATAAATATATGTAGTCACTAACTAATTATATATATATATATATATATAATATCTAAAATTTTATTATATTTAAATTTTATTTAATAAGAACAATAATGTTTTTTATATCTTTTTTAGAATAAAATAAAAAGTTAATGAATACACACAATAAATAAATATTGAGGCAATTAATAAAATATTAATATGTGTCAATTAATACATACGGTAACCGACCATTTTTATAGAATGTATAAATTAACTGTTCTATTTACACTATTATATTTACACTTTATTTCATAATATTTCAATGAATACAATTTATTTCTCGCATTATCTCTCGCACTCGAAGAATATACAAGTGAATCTTAAGAGTATCAATAACATCCACCACCTGCAAATTCAAATTTAAAAAAAAAACAAGTCAAAGTAATTAAGTATACAAAAAAAGTCTAAAACCAGTAAAAATAAGGGTTCGGACCACATAAAAACTCAATATTTTTTCCATGCACCACCGATTCTGGCACCACTAAAAGTCCAATCTGCTCTCTAAAAATATATTTTATGGTCATTTTTTTAAGAAAAACAGATTTATAAAATAATTTAGAATAGCAGATAAGTACTAGAGCGCTTTACTTTTAGATAACATTTCAACAAAGATTTTAGATTAGTTTTAATATCGACCTGATGAATGTTCTTCTCCTTACATATGATTAAACCATATAGAAATGTCCTAAGTTCAACATAAAGAGGATTAAGTTTCCCATAAGTTCTACTAAGACCAAAGATATATTCTCCTTATCATTTATTAGCAATCCACCCCCACCAACTTCACCTAAGCTATTATAGGTTCCATCAACATTAAACTTAAGTCTGTTTTTATAGAAAACATCCATTGGAGATAAGTACAAGACCTAGGGTGATCTAAACGATGAACACAACCGAATTCTAAATCAGAATTCAAGTCCTTAGTTCAATAGAATCTTTTGAGAAGTTTGGTCTAGTCCAAGTTTGATCGAATGTACCTAATATAAGTCAAGTTAGAGTAGATAGAAGAAACATAACCTTCATGTTTACTCTTATTTATATTGTTACAAAACCCAACATAAAAATATGAAGAATTATTGTTCTTAGATGAACAATTTTGTTAGTGGACCAAAACCAAGCCCTTATCATAGCAGGCACAGACATTTCTCTATTGATTAGGATCTTGAAAATACCTACGAAGTATTTCCATACTTCCCATGCATTGTTACAGTTGATAAAGAGATGCTGAATAGTTTCAGTATTCTTACAAAACTGGTATTTTGATTCCAAAGAGAAATGTCTCTTTTGAAGAACAAAATCTATAGAAATCCACTTATTTATGATCCTTCATAGAATGAAAGAGAATTTCCTAGGTGTAGAGGAATTCCAATGATCAGTTTTCCAAAATTCATTTACTTTCTCTTTAGAATACCATGAATTTTCTTCGTTATTTGAAAGGATGTTTAAAGGTCTTGCGTGACACCATTTCTCAAGCCAAAAGTCAATATCCCCTTGACCAAAGGACCAAAACATATATTTTTCTACAAAATCTGTGATGCTTTTTTGCTAAGTTTTAGAACTCTTTTTGTTATTAGTAACTATGATTGGGTTAGTATTAGGGCAATAAATGAACTTCATGAATTTGGCCCAGAGAGAATGTTACTCTCTGAATTTAAACCAAAGCGTAGAAGAGTAAGCTAATTGAATATCCTTAATTCTCCTAACATTGAGTCAACCTTCCCAAATGGCTTGCAAAGATGCACTCATTTGGACCAGTTTGTGATAATCTTAGTAGTATTAGATCCCCACAAAATATTATTACAGATTTCTTCAATTATGTTAATAATTCCTTTAGGTATCATAAGTATTTAGTAATGATATGAGAGAATAATGAGAAGAATTGACTGAATAAGAATTAGTTTTCCTCCAAATGAGAGGAGCTTACCATCCCATTCAAATATTATATTTTTTTATTTTAGTAACAATGTCCTCATATAGACTTTTACTATTTTTTTGTATGAATTAAAATTCTCATGTATTTGAATGGAAGAAAAGCGTGAGTGAATCTTGTAGAAAAAGGTAAAACCAAGAAATACGACTAGAGAAACAAAAAAAACTATGATTTATTATCTATAAAGCGTACCAATTACATTTAGCATAAAGCTCTTATTTATAGACAAACTACATGGGGCTGATGGGCCTAGGCCTTATATCTCTAACACCGTCTCTCAAACTCGCAATGCTTATTCTTGTATTGTAAATTTGTTACACAAAATAAAAACCAAAATTGCAACTTCAAAACAATAATCGAAAGCCAAATCAAAACCGATGAGAGAGAATAAAAGATGTATAGAAAAATTGTAAGGAAGTGTTTTTATTGGGGAAGTATTGAAAGCCCACAAATACAAGTAGTTATGTGAATAAGTGGAAAAATATAGGGACTAAATGTGTAATAAGTAGAAATTAAAATGTGTGGGGCCCATCATTATACTATAAAAGGACCTCACACGAGCTGATAATCGAGTTGATTATTATAATATTACTTTCTCTCTTTACTTAGTCTTGCTCTTACTTTCTCTCTCTAAAAAGGCACTTTCACGAAGGATTCGGTTTTCATTGTTTAGTCCTCCAAATATTCGCCTAACACAAAATCACCCTTGAGCTATTTCTTAATTCATCAGTGGTACCGTCTGTGGGAAACGAAGATTATTCTGACGACAATCGCTTTCTGGAAATTATTCCTAATCCGAGCGGAATCATAGAACAGCAAGGGATGATTTTGTTAACGACTGTGAGGAGAATCTTGTGCGGAATACTTATCAGAATGATATAGAATACGAGGCGCATGGTGGCCAGCGTGTCGGAGAAATTGATGACTCGGATTTGCTGGATCGAAGGAATGAGTTCTTGCTGGAGATGGAAAGATTGAGGGCATAAAAGAATCCGTTCGGGAAAATCTTCGTTCCGAGGTGAGGATGGAGCCTGACAGTGGAAAAGAAGAGCGTGCAACCAACTTTCATCCTAGAAACAGAGATGACAGATATAGAGGTCATGAGCAACGTTCTTCGAGGAGGAAAGAAAAACGCCACCTGGAATCTTCTGATTCAAGCGATTATTCTCGTTATAGTTCACCAGAATCGTCTCCTAGGAGGAATCATAGAAAGAAAAGATATGGTCGAAGGCATGGGGAACACCGGAGGGGGAGAATTTCGGAGAGAAAATCTCTAAGGGAAAAGAACTATCATGCTCGTGCTAATGAGCAGGGCTATGACCAAATGAATTTTCCCTCTGGGAACCAGCATGTTGACCAGCGGAATTCGGAATTGCAGCATCAGTATACTCTGCCGTCCGAAGAAGGACTCTATTTTCCGAGCCATGAAAATTTGAGAGCTAATGTTTATAGAACGGGTCATAATTGGAGAGTTTCTCCTTTGTCCTCGGAAATACTAGCTGGAAACCTCCCAAAACATTTTGATGTTTCGAAGCTAGAAAAGTTTGACGGGACACAGGATCCTGATAATCACATCGGGCAGTTCAAGAATTTCATGATTAATTTCGATGATGATGATGATGATAAATTGATGTGTAGAGCGTTTTCTCAAACTTCCAAAGGGGTGGCTTCAAAGTGGTATAACCGGCTTCCGCAGGGCTCAATACAGAATTTCGACATATTCTGGAATATCTTTAGACAACATTTTGTGGGGATCAAGAAGTTTCGAGCTAATGGAGACACAATAATCTATTGTAGGCAAAATATTGGGGAGAGCTTAAATAATTACACCAATCGATTCGTTAAAACAAAAACGGACATGGAGTATTGTAAAGATTTTATGGCACTCGCTGCATTCAAGATGGGGCTTCTCCCCGGACTATTAAATGACACGGTAGCAGAAAGTCAGGCAATGACTTTTGGGGCACTATTGGATCAAGTTGAGAAGAGGATTTTAGTGGAGGAGACTCAGGCATCCGAGAAAGGATCAAGCGATTAGTTGGAGCATAACCAATTTCAAAGGACTGAGTCTTATAATCAAGGGCCACGTACTAGTGTTCCAACCAAGAGTGTGGGTCAGTATCCGTCGAGGCCGAGAACGAACTAGCAGAACTATAGTAGCCAGCAAAACTATAACTAAGGCACGAGGCCAATTTCGAACAAATGGATTCGTCCGGACTATTTTGCGGAGTTAACGGAAAATGTGGCTACGATATTTGATAAGGCAAGATCAACGGTGCAGTTCAGAAAACCTATTCCAATTCAAACTCTGAGGGAAAGAAGAAGTGCTAACAGGTTATGTAAGTACCACGAGGACATTGGACATGACACTAAACAATGCATCGCTTTGAAAAAAGAAGTGCAAACTTTGATTGAGAATGGAATGTTATTAGAATTTATGAAAAAGCATTCCCAGAAAAACGCTTCGGTAAAGGCTGTCCCAAATATTGCTGATACAGTGATGGTCATTTTCGAAGAGGTCGATGTCTTTGATATTGAACAAGAGTATTTGGATCCCAATGAAGGGAGAAATAAAGTGAACATGGTAGAGGAGATTATTCCAAGGGGGAAAGTAAATGACCTGTGTGCTATTTTCGAATCGCTAGCTATCTTCGGAGGAGATACCATCGCAAGGAATTCTAATAGTTCGCGAAAAATACATATGGTGAACTTGACCACACCGATTGAAGCAGGGGTTTCAGCGCAGATGCATCGCTTGCCCTCCCCCATCATATGTTTTGACGATGATGATATGAGGAATATAGCGGGCCCACATGAAGATGCGGTGGTTATTGCTACGGGTATAGCCGGAGACCAAGTTCAGAAGATATTTATTGACACAGGGAGTTCTGCGAATATTTTGTTTATGAGTACCTACAGGAGAAATTCTGACCCGCCTGTTATACGACGATCCGATAGAACTATAGTGGGCTTTACAGGAGCAACAGTAATAGTCGTTGGAGAGTTTTAGTGTGTGGTAGAGTTAGGTCGTGGGCCGTTTAAGAAGGAAGTGGAAGTATTGTTCATAGTGGTAGACGCACGAACTTCGTAAAATGCAATTCTGGGTCGCTCTTGGCTGTCCAGGATGCATGGTGTTATCTTTACGGTACACGAGTGTCTGAAATATGTGGTAGGGAATAATATAGGGACGATCAGGAGTAGACAGAAGATGGCTCGAGAGTGTTATCAGATAGCTCTATCCTCGAAAGGAGTTCGGGGAGAAGTTTCAAAAAAGGCATAGCAATTAAAGGGGACTTCTTCGGAAATCATTCCCTGTGATGATCCGAGGGAGGCCCCCGGATTTCTGGTTCCAGAGGAAGATCACGAGGAGCATAAGTTTGAAGGGGAAATTTCTTTGAAGATTGGAGTACAACTTTCTTTTGAGTTCAGAGAAAAACTGATTGCGTTTTTGTCAACAAAGTTAAATATGTTTGCTTCGTGTGCACAGGATGTTACGGGAGTACCGCCAGAGATAATATGTCACAAACTTGCAGTACGGCATGATGTTCGACCTATTGTCCAGAAAAGGAGACCGGTTTCTCAGGAAAAATCTGCAGCTATTATTTCGGAAGTGGAACAGTTATTGAGCATAGCCAACATTCGAGAGTCACAGTGCCTTGTATGGGCCTCGAATCCAGTCTTGGTCAGGAAAAAAATGGAAAGTGGAGCATGTGCGTGGATTTCACGGACCTGTATAGAGCTTGTCCCAAGGATCCTTTTCCGGTACCCTGGATTGATCAGTTAGTGGACTCTACTTCGGGTAATCGATTATTGTCTTTCATGGATGCTTATATAATCAAATCAGGTGAGATGCAAAAGATGAAGAAAGTACATCGTTTATCACCAGGAGAGGATTATATTGTTATAAGGTCATGCCATTTGGCCTAAAAAATGCAGGGGCAACTTATCAGCGTTTGGTCAACAAAACCTTTGAGGGGCAAATTGGCAGGAATGTGGAAGCTTACATTGATGATATGCTAGTAAAACGTTTGTAGGACGAAGATCATTTCTCTGACTTGGAGGAAACTTTTAACAATCTGAGTAAAGTTAATTTGAAATTAAATCCAGAAAAGTGCATTTTTGGGGTACGATCGGGGAAGTTCCTTGGCTACATGATAAGTGAAAGGGGCATAGAAGCTGATCCAGAATAGATAAAGGCTTTGACAACTATGACGCCACCTCGGAATATCAAGGAAGTCCAAATTCTGACAGGGAGGTTGGCAGCATTGAATAGGTTTATTTCTCGTTCATCGGATAAATGTGCGCCTTTCTTTAAGGTATTAAGAAATGCGAGACAATTTAGTTGGACCGAGGAATGTTCAACCGCTTTTCGCCAGATTCAAGAATATTTGATGTCCCCGGAGATACTTTCCAAACCTTTGGTGGGAGAGAAGTTAATCGTCTATGTGTCGGTATCAGATTGTGCAGTCAGTGTCGTTTTACTCTGGGAAAAGGTCAATATGTTGAAACCAATTTATTATGTCAGCAAAAGTTTGTTAGATGTTGAGAAACGATATCTTAAGCTGGAAAAGTTAGCCTTGGCATTAGTAACAGCTGCTCGGAAAATGAGGCCATATTTCCAAGCCCACCCTATTGTGGTTCAAACAGCATTCCTCTGAAAAGGTTTGTTACAGCGACCAGATATATCTGGGAGGATGACAAAATGGTCAGTTGAACTGGGAGATTTCGACATAACATTCGAGCCTCGGATGGCAATAAAAGCTCAGGTTTTGGCTGATTTTTTGGTCGAATTCCACTCAGAGAGGGACGACATAGAGGTTATTGACCACTCAGGTAAGACCAAATGGTTGGTTCGAACGAATGGGGGGTCGAATAATTCAGGAAGTGGTGCAGGAGTCCAATTAAATTTTCCGGTGGGGATAGCTATGTTTCAGGTTATTCAATTCGGTTTTAAGGCAACTAATAATGAGGCAGAGTATGAGGCAGCATTGGCAGGACTACGATTGGCTCAAATATGTGGAGCCAGTAAGGTTAAATTGATCAGTGATTTGCAGTTGGTGATAAATCAAGCTTTGGGAGAGTCTGAGGCGAGAAAAGATAAGCTGGTCAAGTACTTGAAAGTGTTGAAGGACTTGGCTTCCGGATTTGATGAGGTTCAGTATGAGCATGTTCGAAGGGAGGCAAATGTTATCCTTGATTCATTAGCAGCGGCTTCGCGATCGGAAGGTTATCCATGGGTCCAAATTCAGGAGCATCCTTCGGTTACAGGCGGTACAGAGCACTCAATGAATTTGGAGGAAGTCAGCAATGTGACCACAAATGATTGGAGGTCAAAAATCGTGGACTTCTTAGAAAAAGATAGCTTACCCACAGAGAAGTCTGAGGCTAGGAGGGTCAAGTTTAAGTCTCATGGTTACATTCTATTAGGAGGAGTCTTATATAAGAAATCCCTAAGCAGACCGTTACTTAGATGTTTGGCTAAGGACGAGTCGCAGTTTGTCCTATCAGAACTGCACGACGGGGAAGGATCGGCCCATTGTGGGTATAAAGCGTTATTCGACGGGTGTTTTTGGCTGGTTATTATTGGCCGACCATCTCTTCTGATGCGAAATATTTGGTAGAGCGGTGTGATACGTGTCAGCGATATGCCAACATAATACATAAGCCAGGGGTGCCCTTAAGAGAGTATTTCAGAAGCAGTATTGTTTGATAGGTGGGGCATTGGCCTAGTTGGGCCCCTAGCAATGGCGTCTGGTGGAAGGCAAACGATAATAGTAGCCGTGGATTATTTTTCCAAGTGGGTGGAAGTAGAACCTCTAGCAGGAACAAAAGCGAAAGATGTTATCAAGTTCATTGTCTCGAATATTTGCTGTCGTTTTGGAATGCCGATAAAAATCACAACGGATAATGGGCCTCAATTCGATAACAATGATTTTAAGAGCTTTTGTCGTTCCAGGGGCATACAACAATATTTTTCTACATCGTTCCATCCCCAGGCCAATGGCCAGGTGGAAGTGACCAATCGAACAATTTTGGATGGATTGAAAAAGAATTTGGAAGGAAAGGCTTGAAAATGGCCCGATTATTTACAAGAAGTATTGTGGGCCTCTAGAACGATGCCTCGAACTTCCACTACTACATCTCCCATCGTACCGTGTTGCAACTTATACATAAGATTTGAACGATCAAAGCAGAGCCCTAGAATTGGACTTGGTGGAAGAAAAAAGACGAAGAGCGCAGTTAAAGTCCTTGCATTATCAAACGTTGATGAGGAGTAGGTATACTTCGAAAGTAAAGCAAAGAGATTTAAAGGTGGGGGACAAAGTGTTACGAATTTTTTTTTTTGCACACCAAAGAGAAAAGTCTTGGAAAGATGGGGCTAAATTGGGAGGGCCCTTATGAAGTCAAGGAGAAGATAAAGCAGGGCACGTATAGATTAAAAGATAAGGAAGGGCGATATCTTAAGCATCCATGGAACATCGAACATTTAAAATTGTACCTGGAATGAGGAAGAAATTAGCATGTAACAGTCATCTTTTGTGTGTATTTTCAGGTTTACAAAAACAACGAGGGCATACTCTTTCCAACCCTGTTAGGCACATGAAGGTTTTAATGAGGTGTCATATTGAGCTGATCAATACAATTGCATTTTTTGCCTCGAATTATTCTTTCTGAGATAACAGTTGTGGTTGAGCTATTAAGATTAATAATTCTGGCATTGTATAAGCTTGCCTTAGTGCAGCATCCAACGATTATTATGATCAATATTGACATAAAATAACTATTCAACGCAAGTTGGCACACATATATTTTTTCACATAAAAAATGTGAAGTTACAAAGTTGTAAAATAGGCATTTCAAAAGTGGCATACTATAAATTCGAGGAATAGCACAAAAAACTTCCTAAGTGACCACAAAAAACTGCCTTACAAAAAACTGCCTTACAAGGACTTATACATAACTTGCCCAACCATGTTGACATCACTAATACAAATCTATCTAGTCAGAATGTTCTGAGGAGCCACTATCTTCGGACTCTGAGGACTCACTGTCACTAACAACAATGTTAGGAGGACGAAGGTTGGGGGAGACGAGCTTCCAAAAAATTCCTAAGTCATACTCAGGATATTTCGCATGAATTTGGGTGATCAGACCTGCTCGGGTGGTAGCATCTCGAGTGTTGAGATTGTCCACACATTTTGCCGCATAGTCATTCACAGCTTTTTCTTTCTCAGCCTCAACTTGTTTAGGGAAATCTTCAATTCTCTTCACTAATTTTTTTCCTGTCCTCCATAACAATATCGTAATCAGCAAGACAATCCTTAAATCCCTTACATGCAAGTTGGTGAGCTTTCTTGAGTTTTGTCAGAAGTGTCTCTTGAGCTCCTGTCTTATTTTGGTAGAGATCTCTCTATTCCCAGCAGCATTTTTCGAGCATAAGGACGTAACTTTCAGAAGCAGACAGTCTTTCAAAAATTGCATTTGCTTGACTCTCTAAAACGGAGTGTTTTTTCTTTGCCTCTTCAAGTTGAGAGGAAGCAACGGAAGCTTTGAACTTATAGTGGTTTTTTCGGTCTTCCAGATGTTGCATTCTTCTTCCCATGTCGACTGAAGCATGTAGTAGGTTGCGAACACTTAGCGAAAATTCATCATGTTGAGGAATCTCGAAGGAGCTGGAAGGCGAGCCTATTGCTGCGGGGTCAAAATCAGAAGACTTGCTAGTTAAAATATTGATGTCAACATTTTGAAGAGGATCGCTTCGGGGAATTGGGTGCGGTAATAGGATAGGAGAATTCTCAATTGGAGAGGGACTTGAAGCTTGGGTAAGAGGAGAGTTGGGTGTCTGATTTGAATTTTCTCGAGCCTCTCTTTCAGGATCAATCGACACATCTTGGGTCTCAGTGCCTTGGGAAATTTCTTGGACTTCATCTTGTGTTTTAGCGTCCTCTGATATTTCTTGGATGGGTTCCACAACAACCTTTTTCTTGGTTTATTTTATCTTGGCATCTTTTCTCTTGCTGGGGCGGACAGATTTATTCGGAGGGGAAATTGTAATGGGTGAAACTATATTTGCCAATAAGGGTAGTTCCTGATTAACAGCTAATCCTTCAGAGTCTGACTGAAGGTTTTTTGTGGACACTTCCTCGTCGGAATCATCAAGGTGACTCTTAGCACGAGAGCGTTTCGGAAGATAGATGACTATATATTTCTTGTTCACTCGATCAAGGATTTCTTGTTGAGAGGGAGGGGTCATTAGTTCTTTTAGGGTCAACCGGTCAAGGGGATTCAGCCCTCTATAGTCGAATTTTGGCCAAGTTGTTATTCATAAAGCACAGATGGAATTTGTTGTCCTTATTTTCTTTGGCCCACTCGCTGAGTTTGGTGAAGACGGTGGTGGCACTCTCTACATAGTCTGCGTATGGTTTTAAAACTCCGGTCATAGCTACAAAGCATTTCAGTTAGTACATAATTGTCCAAGGAAAAGTAAAAGGAGTAAGTAATAGAGTCACATTTGTTGGTCCACAAGAGAGACAGCTTATGTGAATTCGAAGGAGTTTATTCAGATTATGTCTCATAATGACCAGAGAAGTAGACAAATTGCTGCCTCCACTTCTTGTTAGCTTCTAGCAAGTCTTTCAATACTTTTTATCCTCGACCAAAAGTTAGTGAATAAAACGGGAAAAATGGATTCTTTGCTAGGCCAGATAATCCGATGAGCTCTTCCAAGGAAAATTTGTTGCCCGAAATCCTCGAAGCCATGATACATGCCATGAGTGTGAACCACATGTTTGGACCAGCTTGTGAGGGGCAGAGGTTAATTTGGCAAAGTATTCAATAAAAAATGGATCTAAGGGATACCTTAACCCCAGTTCATGATTTCCGTATACACAACTAACTCATTATCCCTAACTGATAAAGGAGTCTCACCTTTAGAGGGGAATCTAATGTTGATGTACGAGGGGATGCAACATCGGGTCCTCAGCATGGTCTCTTCTGAAGGTGAAAAGTATTTATAAGAGATGTTGTGAAGTGCAACCATATGCTGGTTTTCGATTCCTCGAAGGTTGTTGCCCGCAATGGCATCAAGTTCTAAGGGAAGAGTGATGTCTCCCTTAGATTTTGGGGCGATCCGACGAGCCTGTTCTTCGGACAATGTTATGGGAACGGTGAACATTTGGCTAGAAGAGGACAAGTGTGAGCTACTGGTTTTTCTATGCTCTGCAATAGTAATTGGTAGAGTTTTTGTCTCAGGATTATCCGAGGCAATTTCTTTCCCCTTATCATCAAAAGATTTATTTCGCATGGCTTGAAGATCGTCTTCGGTGATATTAGTTCTTGAGGGAGAGAATCGAGGGCTTTCACTTCCCGTTATCGAAGGGGTGGCTGGAAGGCTAGATCCAGAAGCGTTTATTTTCAGAGGAGAATTTCAACTACTAAGGCCAAACTCGGGTTTGGAATTTCTGAGGGAGTCTCTTTGGCACGCTTGCGTTCTTGCGAGTTCTTTTTATCCTTCTGGTGCCTTTTCCACTTACCAGAAGAATGCTTATGGTGTCTGTCTTTACCCATGGATTCGAGGGGGCTGAGGTCGGAAGGTTGGTTTTGATGAGAAATTTCGAGGGGTATGATAGCAGGAGAGTTTTCCGATGGAGGCCAGGAACCGTAGAAAGTGGTGACAGAAGGTGAGGTTCCACGTATTCACCAGCAACAACTTTCTCTTGAAATTTTTTACTGATTAAAAGCCACTCTGGAATCCAACGAGATTTATAAGCCATCTTTCTCTCTCTAGAAATTTTAGAACGAAAAGTTTGGAGTGTAAATGAAGAAGGTGAGTATTTATAGAGGAATGTGTGCTTTTAGGGTACGATAGGTCTGATGACATTTTCATTTGTTTGCCTAGGGGAGTTATGTGTAATATAGGCACAATTATATTGATCCGATAAACGAGGGAGAAGATGAAGAGTCAATCTAATGATGAAAAGTATTGGGAAAGGGGATAAGATCTCTAAAAAGATTTGGTGACAAGGAATTACGACTAATGACGTCATGAAAAAGGCGGGAGATTGTTATTGGGGTATGCGAGTTGATGCTGAAAAATTTGATGAGTCCAATCCTTGCAATTTCCTTGCCAGCTAAGGGAGGTTAATTTATGAGACGACTAATTTCGATGAACAAAATTTATGGGAGGCATGGTTCAAGCCTGGCTAAGACATTGCAAGTATTGAGGGGCTACTGATCAGTATTGCCCACGAGAATAAGAGGAAATTCGAAGAGGCATTTTTTCGAAGAGGTATTTTTTAGCTAAAGGATATTTGAAGAGGCATTTTTTGAAGAGGCATTTTTCAGTTAAAGGATATTCGAAGAGGCATTTTTTCGAAGAGGCATTTTGTGTTCGAAAAGACATTCTGTATTTGAAGAAGTATTATTCGAGGACAGTTAAATAGTAAAAGATATTCGAAGAGGTGCATTTTCGAGGAGAATTGAAACAGACAAGAAGAAGTTCGATGATGTCTTCACAATCCTAGTAAAAAAATTTTTTTTACTAAGACTAGGGGGCTACTGATGAGGGATAATAAATAACGTATAGCAAAATTGTAAGGAAGTGTTTTTATTGGGTAAGTATTGTAAAGCCCACAAATAGAAGTAGTTATGTGAATAAGTGGAAAAATATAGGGACTAAATGTGTAATAAGTAGGAACTAAAGTGTGTGGGGTCCATCATTATACTATAAAAGGACCTCACACGAGCTGATAATCAGGTTGATTATTATAATATTACTTTCTTTCTCTCTACTTAGTCTAGCTCTTACTTTCTCTCTCTAAAAAGGCACTTTCACGAAGGATTCGTTTTTCATTGTTTAGTCCCCCAAATATTCGCCTAACACAAAATCACCCTCGAGCTATTTTTTAATTCATAAAAAACAAGATGCCAAAATCAAAATCGAAACGTCAAAACCCAAAATCAAACTCCAATATCCAAACTCCAATCTCCAAATTCCAGTCTCTAATCTTTAGTCTCCAAACTCCAACATCCAAACTCCAATCTTCATTATCCATTCTTCAAAATCCAAACTCAAATCTCCAAACTCCAAACTCCAAACTAATCCAGACGAAATCTAAACACCAAACGACTCCAAACGAAGCCAAATGAATCCAAACGAAACAAGCCCAACAAAGCCAAACATATCCAAACAATTCCAAACGAATCCAAACTAAATCTATACCAAATTCAAATCCAAAAGAAGAACAAAATCTAAACACCAAACAAATCAAAACGAATGTAAATGAATCAAAACGACATAAGCTGATCCTACTACCAAGTTTTCAATCTTTTCAGAAAATATTTTGTTATTTTTTAATTATCCTTATTTATTTATCAAGAGCTCTATATCCATATTTCGAATAGTAGACTTATTTTGATATTAAAGAAAGGAAAAAAAAGTTAATGGGCTAGAATTAGAATTAGATTTTATTTGGATAAAAACTTTTCTAAATTACTATTTCGGGTGGTTAATAGAATTTTAACTAAAATAAACTCTCTTATAATTTATTTTTAGAACTCTATCTACTTTTTATGTCTTATATTTTTATGGTTTAATAGAATTTATAGTTTTAGATTTATTTTTATAAATGTGAATATAATGTTTTATATTTTATTTATTTAAGAATAATTTTTATGATAAAAAAATTGACTGAAATAAAATAAAATAATTATTTTATTTAATATTTATTTTTTAAAACTCGTTATTATTGTAAAAAGAATCGATTTTGAAAGTAGATGTTTGATAGAATGATTGAGTGATGTAATTTCTTGTAATGATGCAATTTTTAGATGGTTAAAACAGAGAAGATGGATTTATACTAGGGAAATGACACACTAAGTACATTTTAGTCAAACCTATTACAATCTGGTACCCAAAAATGGGTTAATGCTCACTTAATATCCATTTCATCAAACATATCCACTTCTAATACCTTATTTTTTTAAATACCATAATTACCCTCAACATAGTATATAAGGGTTAATTTGTGCAAAATGGTCCATTTTGGCTTCAGCACCTTCTTTATTACTTTTGAATTTTGAATTTTGAATTTATTAGCCCCTCTCTCTCCTCTCTCCTAACCTAACAAACAACCCATTTTTCAAGAACGTCTCTTCTTTCAAAAAACGGGGGCGTGATTACACTCATTCCGGCGATTACATACTAACCACCGGCGATTACATACTGACCACCGGCGAACTCACCGGCGAATTCCGATATCACCACCATCGAACCTTACTTACGTTCACTGTCAGCCGGTTTTCGAACCACCATCGTACCAGCTCCACCATCTTCACTGGTGCTCTGTTGCAGCGATTACGTACCAGCTCGACCGGAGATTACATATAAACACCTTCATTTGAAACAACCGTCAGCCTCCTAGCTCCTATAACCGGCGAACTCTGGAATTCCGGTTCGACGTCGTCAGCTACAGAGACAGTCTCCTAGCTCATTCATTTGTCGTCGACTCAGCCTCCTACCTCCGATTTTGCACCGTTTCTCAGCCTCCTAGACCGCCGTTTATCTGCCTCCTAACCACTGTTATCGGAGCCCGACGTTACAGCTTTCAGGTCAGTATCGGACCTTAGTTTTCAGTTTCAAAATCGTTTTCCATTTTTGAAATCGATTATAGACTTGTATATAATGTACGTTTATTGCAGGAAACCTATTACTATCTTCGTTCTGGTCGATTCAAAGCATTGATACCGGCTCCGATAACATTCCGGTAAGAAATTTCATTTTTCGACCTATGTTATATAGGTTGCGATTTGTGTGTGTTAAACTCTGCGATTTGTCGCCTGCTAATGTATGGTAGAGGTTGCTAGATCACTGCATACACCCTGATATGTTAGCTATAATTGGTAGACGTGCATATACCCTGATATTTTAGTTACTTGATAGTGCTAGACGTGCTCAACCATATCCCCTAATGCAGACACCCTGATATGTTAGTTATGAAATTTTGCTAGATGTGTTGGAAAATACCCCAGGACTCCATATACCTTGATAGTTTAGTTACGGGATATTGCTAGATGTGTTCAACCACATCCCCTGTCTGCATACACCCTGATATGTTAGCTATTATATGTTGCTAGATGTGTTGGAAAATAGACCACGAATGCATATACCCTGATATGTTAGTTAAGGGATATTGCTAGATGTTTCAACCATTTCCCCTGACTGCAGACACCCTGATATGTTAGCTATAATAGTTTGCTAGATGTGTTGGAAAATAGAACATGACTTCATATACCCTGATAGTTTAGTTATGACATTTTGCTAGATGTGTTGAATAATAGACCACGAATGCATACACCCTGATATGTTAGTTACGGGATATTGCTAGATGTGTTCAACCATTTACTTATATCAGCAACACAATCAGCTGTTCTACGCTGCCCTACAACAAACTAACCAAAACTCCTACAATTCAGGGTACACAATGTCGAAACCAAAAGTTTGCATTTTTAAATTTGGGACGGAAACAGCTATTGTTCCGCTGTCCGAATTTGAAAACTACGAGTCTTTTCAGCAGTACGTCGAGGAGACATGGCAAGGGCTTGTTAGAGGCAACTACAACATTACGTACTCTTACGGTTCTCAGAATAATTGTATGTTTAATAAGGAGACCGGTTTTATTGGGTTGGAATGTTACCTTGATGTTGAGCGTCTGAAGAGTGTTAGTTTTCTTATCGAAGAACATGTTGCTGATAAAGGCTCCGCCATTAAACGTAAACAAATTGTTCAACTGTTCGAAGAATCCTCTCATATGCAACGAACTAGCGGTGAAAGTAGTAGTTGTTTGGCCATTTCAACCCCCCAAAAAAGGCATCTAGCTACAACTGGATGGGCAGAAGCTATCATCGGTGTTGGACAGTCTTTTCCAGATGGTGCTCAAGGTCTGAGGTTATCGTTATCCCGGTATGCATTAGAGAACGGTTTTGCGTTTAGGTACATGCACAATACCTTTAGCAAGATCACCGTTTATTATGTAAACAAAGATTCGGGCGTCTGCAAATGGAGGCTTTATGCTTCTGTTGATTCTAAGACCGGTTTGATGACAATTAAAAGGTTTTTCAGTACCCATACGTGCAGTCCCGTATTCACAAAGAAGAAAAGCAGGCATCTGTCCTCCAATTTGATTGTTGATGAAATTCACGACTCTCTATGGAACTGCCAATCCGTAACAGCTAAGACTATACAGTCCACCATCAAGCAAGACTACGGTTTAGATATTTCATATCGTCTATCTTGGAATGCGTTGGAGAAGGCCCGTCGTGTTGTATTTGGAGATAGCAATACCTCTTTCGGATTGCTAAAAGCATAATTCAAGAGACTAAAGATTCGTGACATTACTACGGACTGCCATCTGGATTTGGCTCCCGACAATGTTTTCCGTTGTTGTTTTATAGCGTTTGGGGCGTGTCTTCAGGGTTTCCATTCCTGCCGCCCTCTACTGTACGTTGACGGAACCCACCTAACAGGGAAGCATGGTGGCGTGTTGCTTTCAGCAGTGGCAAAAGATGGAAACAACGGTCAGTCCATTGTTTCAATATACGTTTAGTCCGCTAGATAGGTTTACATAGATTGCGATTTTCTTGCACTGATTGATAGATTAGGTTACATACCCTGCTGTTTTAGTTATTTATGATTGCTAGCTTAGTTATGTGACATTGCGATTTATGCATTTTATAATGTGATACGTTGATTATTACACAGGCTTTCCTTAGTCTGATAGATATGTTAATATACATTGCTATTTGGGTCCGTTCACCCATGTTGATGTATTGCTGTTTTTCAACTTTATCGTTTCCGTTTCAGGTCTCTTCCCCGTAGCTTTTGGTATATTTGGTAGTGAAGACTCAGATAACTGGTTTTGGTTTTTGGAAAGTTTAAAACCTCATCTGTTAGGGCGCCAAATAACTTTCATTTCAGATCGCCATGCTGGTATTATTAGCGCTGTCGCAACTCTTTATCCTACTGACTACCACGCTTATTGCATCTTCTATCTTATCCAGAACTTGAGTAAAGCTCTTGAACACACTAACAGAGTCTACAAACAAAATATGCTAGTGATATTTAAGAGCTGTGCTTATGCCCCGACGGTGGAACTTTTTAATGAACGTTATGGTCAGTTTTTGCGCCAAGGCGGTGAGCGTATTGGCAACTTTGTAAGAAATCTGCCACCATAAAAATGGGCTTAGGCATATGTCAAAGGCAAACGGTATGGGGCGATGGCATCAACCACTGTTGAATCGTTCAATTCCCAGATTAAATAGTTGTGCCATCTGCCTATAGTTGAATTGTTCGACCAGATTAGAGCTCTTCTGATGACTCAAATGTCTCGACGTTTAGGAGAGGGCCTAAGTTGGAACACACATTTGTACCCCGATGTACAATGCAGTCGGACATGGTTAGTTCGCAAGTCTTCTGCCGCTTATTTTGAGGTTTTGTCAAACCCAGTCATGGTGGTAAACATACTTGATTTCAAATGCACATGCGGCTCTTGGCAGCAAGAATGTTTCCCATGCGCTCATGCATTGGTTGCAATTGCATCTCTAAACGATGATCCTATGACATTGGTTGAGCCGTTTTTCAGTGCTGTGAATTACCGGTCCAGCTATTCATTTAACATACCGGCTATAACAGAGTTTGGTGCATCCAGTACTGCAGATTATGATGGAGAGCCCGTGGTGATGCCCCCGAACGTTAAAAGACGACCTGGGCATCCGAGGAAAGAGCGTATTCCATCAAGAGGTGAAGTTTCCAGCAGCCAGTCCCGTTGTGGTCGATGTTTCAAATCGGGGCATAATAGGAGGTCATGTGATGCTCCGTTCTAAACATTTTTTACCGATTTTTTTAACATTTTACATCTCAAAGATAAGCACTCCTTATCTTTCGACTTATGCTTTTGTACACTTTTAATATTGACATGTACCATGTCTGTTTGTTTCAGACTCTGATATCTATTCAAAGCTACATTGCTATATACGCTGTTACACTCCGATAGACACTCCATGTAACATTAATAGATCCCGGATTTTACATCTGCCAGATACATCAATTTATGTTTTCTGTTTTGTTGTACATCCATCTGATACCTTACTTACATTTGTTCAAGAGGTCCTTTAAATCTCCCCTGCCTGATTCATTTCGTTATTTAATAGCCAGATAGATTGATGACGTAAATATGACATAAACAGTGGTTGATAGATAAGTTAGCTTACATCTGATAGATTAGGTCTACCAAAATTGGTCTGTTAATGTTAACCTAACTCTGATATTTTAGTTTTCATACAATGCGATTCTATGAGATAACTGCAATTAAAACTCCTTCAGTCAACTGCAACATATCATGTGTTAACTTGTTGCACATTTCAAAATTAACCCATCAGTTTAAGCTAGATAACGGAAAATGCAATCAAACGTTAACATTAACATAAAATCATTCACTGCTACAGATCTTCCAAATACACCAACCCTGTCAAAAAATGAGAATATTGCACAGGGTTTGGTGAAAGTTACAGTCCAAATAGAGCATAAACAAACATTAAAAACAACAAAATAGAAACCAGAAGTTAAATGAAACTACATCAACATGTTCAAACCTAGTCAGAATCCTCTTCATCAGATCCCTCCTCCTCTTCTTCTTCTTCTTCTTCCTCTTCCTCGTCTTCTTCGTCTTAAGACTTCTCGTTGTCTGCCTCCTCTGAATCATCATCCTCTTCTTTTTCCCACTTGCAACTGCTCCTACGTCTCTTCCGTTTTGGAAGTGTTTCAACCTCAGACTCATAACTGTCGTCGAACGACCATGAATCCCATGAACCGTAGGGGTCTTCTTGGTCCTCAGACCAAACGGACCAGTCATCTACTTCATCATCGGAGTACTCCGACGTTGTGGTACGCTTGTACGCCTTGTTGTCGACGTAGTGGTCAGTTGACCAGCCATCATCGTTGGAGTTCATTGGTGAGAAAGGTGAGGAAGGTGCCATTTTCGAAGCTGGTTTGGTTTCAACTTAGGCTAGAGTTTCTGGTTTATTTTTGCTTTGAAGGGAAGTGTGAGAGGAATAGGTTCAAATATCACCCTATTTTTATAGCAAAACACAATGCCCAAGGCTGAGTGCCATTTAGCAACCATACTTACTTTCACAAATTTAATGGCACACGTCTGTTAAATGCATGTAATCATTCAAGTCCATCTACCTTTGTCTTTTCAACTTTCAATCTAACCAATAGGTTTAACACATTTACTTCTAATGAGTAATTGGTGTGGTTAAAAGTCCTTTCAAAAAATTAATTTTACTCATCTACCAATAACCATATCGTCCAGTCCATATATATATTTCGTCCATCACTAATATGTTATATGCGATTTACGAGTAATTTACAATGCTAGATAAATTATATTTAAAATTGAAAACCTATATGCTCTAGATAATTAGTCTGGCAGATATGTAAAAGTGTACTATATGGTTCGTAACAAAACTTTTTTACATGTGGACATCCATATATAGTAGATAATTGGTCTGACTGATATGTAGTTCGAACTATGATAGTTACTTGATTATAACCCCGATAGATAAAACTGGTGGACATTGCAATGTATTGGGATATAAGTACGATAGATAATTTATTAAATCTCTGATAGATACGAAGGTAGACAATGCGATATAACCTACTATTACTCTGTCGTATCTAGAACATAAAACCTACTTAATAAATTTGTCCATGTATTAAATTGATTCATGCAACGAATGGGGGATCTGCCAAGGTAGTTTAGAAAAACATTTGCCTTCATATTTACTTGAGTTTAAGCCTGGTTACAAAGAATTTCGTATAGAGCTACATACACCATCTGTTTATGATTCTGATAGTTAAGCAAGTAGACATTGATAGATGCTTAGTTCAAGCCTGATAGGTAATAATAAAAACTTTGATAACAACTTGAAAACTATTATGAAGGATACAACATATATAAATTAGTAGATTCAACACTGAATGATGTAACAGTGATGTGAAAATGTTTGTTTACACGTGAGTTTTCTACTACCAACAGAAATCATATTAGTTGTCTAATTCACCCATTGCTAATCTATCCGAATCATAAAAATGGGTACCCAAAAATAAATTACATACTACCAACGTTTGTTTGTGTTACGATCATTCATGAAATGCTTAAATATTTTAGCTCTTGTTTCTGCCGGCATTTCCTTTTCATATTCCCGCGGAACAAACCCTCTTGTAATGATGTCTTCTATGTACTTACAAACAAAAACACCGCAGTCAAGGTTGTCTTTCTTTTGTTGTGGGATATTTAACACGGTCTTTATTTTGTATCCACCTTTTACATAAGGTATGTATTTCTTCTTCATGCAATAGGTCAGCTGCAAAATCAAGTAATCCATAGGTACTATGCGATTAACGAGTAGCAATCATTGCTATGTATTACTATATACATTGATAGATATAGTATTCGAAATTGCTAGATAGACAACCAAAATAGGTTACTTGGCATTTAAATTCCTTACCAGAGCATCGGTTGTGTTTTTCGTCTTATCTGCAATGTGTTTGCTCCACAGAAACAGTGGGTTGTAGCTTCTGGCAGCCCCATTCTCCATGTCTATAACCAGGAGCGTCCAGTAGTTCACGCCGGCCGTGTTTACGGTACAAAGGGGAACAAATGCAACATATGTTTTTGGTTTCATTGTTTCAAAAACATTGTCCACAATGACAGACAAATCTCCCTTGATAGCCAGTGTTCCCTGTAAATTTAAGTCATTACTACAGGAAGTAGATGTTTCCAATATAACACAAATAATTCCCTGGGAACTTACAGTTGCAATCCCAGTTATTTGAATGGCGTTGACAGGAAATGAATACTTATCATCAGACCCTTTCAGAGGGACTTTTCAATCTGAATCCTTTAACAGCTTATATATCCAAGCATCTATTACCTATCAAAACACAATTACAAGCTCAAATCAGTTGAATGACAATTACTGAAAAGAATAACCAACGGTTTATTGGTTGACACATTGATAGATGCTGCATATTAATATTGCTAGACGTACATAGACACGTTGCTAGACTAACAATTTTACTATGATAGATACAACCTGAAACCTTATTACCTTGAAGTCAACTTGAGTTTCGTTAGGCAGTTCTATTATCTCTGACACACTAATGGAAAGCCTGTATGAGAACTCTGATGTTGGCAAGTACCATACTGTGGATCTTCTTGTTGTTCTACCTGTTTGAGTTTCAGCACCTTCTCGTACTCACTGACATTGATCAGTTCCGTTGTCTCTGTCGGGAACGGCCAATCTACGACTTCAGTCTGCTGTTGTTGAACCTGCGTCGGAGTAAGTAAGTTGAACCCAGGCATTTCATCAACGGGCACCTAAAATAAAGCATCATAGTAAATTGTTAACATTACTTTAATAAGGTTTATTGATAATACAAAATATCTTCTTACGTCAACGTATGTTTGTTCTTCCTCGATGGAGTCCATTGTACGTCTCTTCTCGTTTGAATTTTCAACAGCCTTGTCAACTTCTGCGTAAAATGATTGAGTGCAGTCTACAAAGCTATCCTCAGCCAACGGTGTAACCGATCGGACAATCAGATCGTTAGATGTTGCTTTCTGTTGTTGTGGTGTTGCGTACGAAGATGGCTCAACATGTGACACTTTTTCAATCTTCTCTGTGTATTGATCTTCTCCGTTGATAATTGGTATCACCTTTAATGGAGAGACAGCTTGCGATAGTTGTTCGCACTTTGCTGCTTTTTTCAATCCCAGTGAATGCCAATGTCTTTACATTAGAGTGTCGTGTGTCTTCGGGCTCTGCTGTTTCCACTTCCTAATAACATAACATTAGAATATTGGAAACCATACATTGCGAGATTAGCACAAATATCATTGATAGATGATATTCAAATAACGATCTACGCTATTTACGTCTATCTTGGAATGCGATTTGTTTGCAATGTATACGGTATTCTATATATTTTTTAACTTATACATATTGGGTTTTCGATTTGTCAAACATGCATCAACTAATACTCATTGAGACAATCATTGAAATCGTGTCTTACACTACACAGATACTGTCAAACCAACTTTTTCATACAAAAAACAACTCAGATACTGTAAATATTTTCCAACCTAGAGTTTAAAGCATTCCAAAACAAGCCAAAATATAATTAATGATAATTTATGAATCTTAGGGATGTTAAGATCCACTTACATCTTCAGCCACATTCTCCACCACATTGTGACAGACAGGTTCTGGACCCTGTAGTTCTGTGGCTGCGATCTCCATCAAGGCAGTTGCTACTATGGCATCTTCTCCTTCCTCCTCACCTTTCTCCGCATTCTGTCCTTGATCTACTCTTTCTGGCGACTCCTCCAACTGTTGTTTCATTGTTTTTGTTCCTTCGTTGGAACCTTCGTCCAACAAATCAATTCTGTCCACCATCAGCTGCTGTTGTTCAACCTCGTTGTTTCCAACTCCGAGTCCCTGTGCAGGTACCAAAACTTCATTTTGCGCACCGGCAGCATGAGTTAGGGGTGATAATTCTTCTGCAACCTCCCCTTTCTCATTACCAGCATCACAACCAGTTATTGTAGTCCCGTTCGGCTTCCTAGACACATTAACAACAATAGCTTCCGGTGTAGTACTCTCTTCCATTGGTTCAACACGTGTTTCGGATTGAACACCCCCTCCATCAACTTCTTCCTTCTCCTCATCCGATACGTCCCTTTCTTTTTCCTCAGCTTTGTCAAGCTCCTGTTGTTCTTCTGCTTTTGTCTCCCCCTGAACATCCTCTTCTTCTGTTGCTTCTTCTGTGTCAGAAGCTGTTTGGTTCCTCTTCGGAACAAATCCATGCCTCCGAGATCTGTAAACCAGTGTTTCCTTAACCACCTTCTCAGCAACGTTTGCATATTATTGTTGATAGACAACTTATAGTACTTAAAA
Source organism: Limnanthes douglasii subsp. nivea (assembly GCA_036936605.1). NCBI lineage: Eukaryota > Viridiplantae > Streptophyta > Magnoliopsida > Brassicales > Limnanthaceae > Limnanthes > Limnanthes douglasii. Next base: position 12,080,828 of record JAUPFV010000004.1, on the reverse strand, counting down.
ACATGGTAACACTAACCTCTTCGTTTCTTTCCTCAAGCGACGTTTTAAGCCGCTTGTTTTCAACTTTCAACCGGCGCAACCGACTTCTTTTTTTCAGCTTGTTGTTGTCACGCAGCACCGATTGCGACAGCCCTCCAAAGCTTGGTATAATACTAGACCTACGTTTGTTTTTGTTTTTCAATCTATCCCCTTTGTTTTTACCAACTATTGTCTTCCTCTCCACAATGAATTCCCCCAATGTAACATCATCATCAACCTCAGTCATCGAACGTCTTCTCTTCTTACCTCCAGCTACGTCATCTACCTTCCTTCTTGTACTTCTGTGCGCAACAGATTTCTTTCTTTTCCTACTCCTCTGTTCACTTGTTTCTCCAGCAGTTTCGCACTGCCTCCGCGAATCATTTACTCCATAACAAAACATTCAGACGCTGAAAACACCAACTCACCGCCCACAACCTAAGAAATACAGTATAATATACATTGAGCAGCCCAATATTATAATCACTACTGCGAATTACAGACAATTATGATCCATGAACATGTTGAAGTTATGACGTTATGCTACATGGTATGCTATTTGTTTGATATTTTTATCGATATATATATGTTTTTTTTTGTTCTAATATTAATGCTTGCTATTTGTTTGTAAGAACCGTGTGTATGCGATTTGTTTGATACTACAACATGGACATTGATAGGTGCGTTACATACCTGATCGTCCCTGAGCTCACTGACCATCTGGATCATTTCGAATGTCGACTCCTTGCCCTCTAGTCCCCACCACTTGTAACATCTAGGGATTATGTTTGGCCTTGGTATGTCGACGTTCATCGAAATATGCTCCATAAGAAATGGCTGCAGAGAACATAACTAACCTTTAAAAAAAACAGTTTCGTAACAGACATGCTGATCATAACCCAATGTACTTACAAAAAGCAGAGCAACGCATCCGATAACTCTTGCAGGATGCCCGACCTTAATACATTTGTCCAGTGATTTGTGAAGCTTCTCCAAGATGGCTCCAGACCAGTCATAGTCGTTTATCTTTTCAAGATTCTCCACGTAGAATATTATTGTCCACCCGACTACGTCGCCCGACACTGAAAAGAACAGTGTCGAGCATATGAAAAGTATCAGGAGCCGAGCAACATCCTTCGCTTCATCCTCCCCTCCTTCACTGACTGCTTTCTCGATCGCTTCCTACAAAAATAAACAAAATCATACAAAGAATACAGAAATAACAATTAAAGACATCTACCCATAATAAGATATTGATAGATATGATCTCAGACATTACTAGATGCATAAAACCAAACACCAACGTAATATACTGCTAACACCCTGCAGCATAAACTAAAAAACAACTACATTCTAATAGACTCTATTTACCTTTATCAACGCATTGGAAACTGATTTTCCGTTTGTTGGCCCGGTCCTCCTCGTCCTTGGGCTCAAAAAATATTTCTTCATCAGAATCGAATCTAACTCAGCTCCATCAGCGTACCGAGCGATAAATGCGCCTGATTTGCTCATCGGCATCTCCTCGTTACCGTGTTTCAGGCCAAAGATCGCCTTAACATCTTTCTTCGTCAGCCTTACATGCTTCTGTCCAATCTTGAAAGCCTTCCATCTAACATCGTATAAACCAAAAATCGCCTCGATCAAGTAGTGGAACTTTTTAAGCTTCAGAACCTCGTTCCTCAAGTCGAACGAGGTTTTGAGGAAGGTATAGAAAGGGGTTCCTCGAGCAGCCTCGATGTGTTCAGCTTTAATTATATCCCGTCTCAGTACGTTGATTATGCTAACCAACCCCGACCTGTAGAATACTCCTGTTTTTGTCATTTTGACCTGTTAACGTTTACATAATAAGCTAGTTAGTAATACCATGGTAACTAAAACAATAAAACTAAGTAGCCAGTATATATGTTAACGCTTCGAGACAGCACTTCTCCAAGTTACTACACAACATCCTATACCTCACTGCATTATGAAGATTGCTAGAAGTGACCAGAATCATATACTACTCCGCTAGACGTGCTGTCTGACATGTAAACTATTAACAGACCCCGATAGATAATGCAACTCACATTGCTAGATGTCTAACAAACCTACGTAAACTCACAACGGTTATAACAGCAGCCCTATAGCCACGATAGACGACGTTACATGTTCAAGATTCAACCAGGTCAGGTTCAAATCGATGGCGTCGGACAGCACTACCAACACAACTATCAACTAACGTCGTCCGGTCGAGCAACAGTACGAAATACCCTTACTGACTACCAGAGTATTAAACGTCGGACATCATGGAGTATCAATGTAAAACAACGGAGTATTCTAACTACCGGAGTATTAAACGTCGACGCATATAACTCGAACAGAGACAGTGGTAGACGATACATGGTTCGGTTCGAAGGCGTAACGAAGAACAGAGACAGTGGTCGACGGTTCGGTTCGACGGATACTTCGTTGCAGTAGGAGGCTCGTTGGCGTACGTGTTGAACGGTGGTTGCTTGAAAGATCGGAACGAAGGTTAGTTGTCGCCGGTTTGGTTTGGTTTCAAAAAGGTCTTTTGGGTTCTCTCTCGTTTCACGTGTTTCTCTCTCTTCAAATTTAGAAATGTGAAAGTGGGGGAAATTGGAACCTAAAAGTCTGGGTTTCAACCAAACAACCCATTTTATACCCTAAAGGGTATAATTGTCCCAAATATGGCTCTAAATATTTTATGAAACTAGTCCAAAAACGGATACCATTTTGGTATTTCATAGTTGAGTGGGTATTTAGAGGTACTTTCGCTAAAAAAAATGTTATTGATATTTTGTTCGGTCAATTTTTATTTTTATTTTTTAGTTCCGTCATTTCTTAAAAAGTATATGTATTTTGGGACAGATAAAGTACAGAGGAACACTATTAATGAATGCAGAAGTGACTTTGCCGCATATACGTACACAGTACACACAGACATAAAAGACTTTCTTTTATTTGATATCCACTTGCATGTTGGACACACCAAGCAACCGCGTGACAATTTTTAATTCTATATACAACATATGCTGAATGGGTCAAATGGTAGGTACGCTTATTTTAAATTCATTCTGTTCAAATTTGATACTTTTCTCTACATGCCTCTTTTGAATCTAATCCATCATTAATTACTATTTTAATAGTAGTAATCAAAATCTCTCATTATTATACTCCATAAACGTCTTTGTCACATTTCTTAATATTTACTTTTAAATAATAATAAAAAATGCCTATTATTTACATTAAACTTATACCACAAGTGGGTGGACAGACATGAATAACGTGATAATATTACTGTATTTAATATTTATTTGTGTTTCCCTTTCGGCCACACAAATTATATGGTTCCTGCTACACCTTATTTTCAATTTCTGATCCAAAATTCAAAACCCATAAAGTAAAATTTAATAAGTGAACAAAAACGAAATAAAGAACGAACATATCATTCATTATTTATAATCATAATAATGATCTAAATAAATTTACCTGGGTATAAAGTTTAATTAAATAAAACTAAAGAGAGAGCTAAAACAAAAAGGGGGAAAACAGGTTCAGAACCTGCAACCAAAACATACATATATCAAGATTTGTAGAATAGATAGCCTAAGACTTGAACATATATATATAGGACTCCTGAGTTGACGCCAACTATTGTAAAGTTTGAGCAGCAAGTCCGAGCCACGATTTCTTTCCAGCTGGTTTGGAATTATTGCCACTAGTCTGGTAAGGTGCTTTTGCGGTAATCCTGTAGAATCATCGCAACAACTTTAAGATTTCGAATGTATATGAAGTTTCAAATTATAAAAACATTTACGAGGAAAATATTCAGCTTACCTATCCTTTCTCTTCTCTAAGAATCGATGAAGCGAAGCCCTTCTCGCGATTGGTAACTCTGCAATCAAGAACAAAGTTGAAGTTAGAAACGCAACATCATCGACATATTTTTCTTTATTCTGAAAGGGTATAATCATAGGTCGTCTCTTACCGCATGCACTTGGTTTTGGCGAAGAAGCGCGACGCTCTTGAGTAGCGAAATTAGGAACTGTGTGTGGTGTAGGAGCAACAACAGTTTGAGGAAATGGTGAAGTCTTCGGTAGAGGAGGAGGAGATGTAAAAGCAATCTGGTTTTGGTTACTCCCTTTGCACGCTAACCCTATGATTTCCTTTGCTTTCTCAGCTGGAAAATCGTTGAATACCATCACTTGCCCATTGTAAAATATAGTCATTTGATTCTCTGAGTTCCCGGTTTTATTAACACTGTCACAACATAACAAATCAGTATCTACAACCGAACCAAACATAAATAAATCTTTTTCGACCGAACTGAGTCAAAGTTAGGTCTAGTGTTCCTTCAAAAATTACCTCAAATCAGCCGATTTCACGACGTCATGCGTAGGAGTAGGAGTTTGAGGGAACAAGTCCATCGATTTTAGATTTCGGCCGGAAACACCAACCGGCCTGTCGACAACCGGAAAAAAGTTCATAGTTGCCGCCTGACGTGAACCTGCAATAATCATAGTAAGTAAAACTAAACATCAGCTCTCAACTCTTTCCCAAATTCAAATGTCTACAGTGGACTAGTTCATCCAATTCTGGGAGTAAGAGGTTGATTATTCCAAGCCACTTCTTCAGGGATGAAGATATTTTAAATATATATAAAAAAGAACTCACCAATGGTCTATAACAATCCATCTTCCTTCAATCAGGTAAAAATAATCTCGATTCTTTCTGATTAACCACTAACTATTAATCTAAGAACTTCATAGTATCAGATCTATCCATAATTAACGATTGAACTTCAATTTTTACCAATTAAGAAACTTCGAACTTAATTTTAAACAAGGGATTGTTCTTCTTTCCCCTTTCTAATTAGGAACAACAAGTTACAGTTTCCGATTCAATTTCTAATCTGTAATCTGTAATCTCTAATTCTTCTAAATTTCTCTACAACTAACTATGAACACTATACTAACTTCAAAACGGAAAAAAAAAATCGAAATCTAGAGAGAGAAATCGGTTACCGTTTGATTCGGTATTGCATGTCATATCCAGATTCAGATCTCCAAAGCTACCTTTCGCCTTCAGGTACTGGCTTAACCGACTACACGTCTGTGAGAAGCTCGGTTTGGCCGGTAACTGAGTAGAAATCTCGACCGAACTCGACATAACTATTTTCCGATGACGAAGAAATTGAAAAGAATCGAAGTATGATGATGAGATGAGATGTGATGAAAGAAAATAGAAATCGATTTCTGTGATTCCTCTTGGTTCTTATGAGATTCTTAATATAGAATTGATAGAATCAAAAGGCAAAAGGAAACAGAAATCGATTGATTGGAGAGTAGTGAAGAGCAGAAAGGGAAGAAGGTTGTGAAGAAACAATCGATTGATTGTTGGTTGAAGACTAGAGAGAGAGAGAAGGTCTAGAGAGAGAAGCCGATAAGTTCGTTTGTGTTAAAAGCACGAGGAACAAATGGAGCAATTTAAGCTAATTTCTTTCGCTGCAGATTCCTTGAAAATCGAGAGTGTTATTTAAATAAATAAATAAATAAAAATTATTATCCATCGGTTTTAAAAACGTGCGTCAATTCATTCATATTTTACACCTCAAACAGAAGAAGAAGAAGAGCAAAGTCTGGTTTCCCTTTGCGCCCCTACTTTATCTATGTCTATGTGTTCAACTGTTATCGCGTTGTCGACACTTCTACTTTTTCGACTTTTACGTTACTACCCTCTCCTCTCAACACGTGTTTCAATGTGTTCTTAACTCTGTTTCATTCTCTCTCTCACGATATTATTAGTAAAATAATAATCGCAGTTATTGTCGGCTCTATTTTTATTACCGCCGGTTTTCAGTTAAATCTTTTTTCATAACATTAACTGAGAATATTCGTCGCTACTCCGTTTTTTTATTTACTCATTTCATTTAAAATTTTATAAATTTATTTTTTAACTTTCAAAATTTATAAATTTAATTTTTCGGCTTCCGAAATTTATAAATTTAGTTCTTGAATTTTTTTTAAAAAAGTTAATATATAAATTTATAAATATTACAAAATTGATGGACTAAATTTATAAATTTATAGATTTGATAAACCAAAAATTAATTTATAAATTTTATCAAATAAAAAAATCTCAAAAATCTCATTGATAAAACAAAATATCTAAACAACCAAAATATTCAATGAACTATCTCCTCTTCGTTAAAACCGATTATTAAACTCAAAAACTAATATATATATATATATATATATATATATATATATATATATATATATATATATATATATATATATATATATATATAAAATCACATTATTTCAATAGAAAGCCACTGTGGTTTTATTGTTCCACCTGAATAATCAGGGTTTTTATTGGTCTGGATTTTGACATAAGTGGTCCGAATTTTTAAATTTATTGTTTCAAATCGTATTGAAAGGTTAAGTTTTTTGTTTTATTTTTTTGGAATTAGACTGGATCGTTAAGTTTTCGGTTTAGTTTAGTTCGTTCTGGTTCGGTTCGGTTCTAGTTTCGGTTCGGTCTGAATTTAGTTCAGTTCTGTTTCGGTTCGGTCCGTTGTCGGACCGATTTTGATCTGGTCTGGTTCACTTAAAAAAAAATTAAATTAAGTTACAATTTAATTTTCAAAGATTTTGCTCAAACAAATAACATAAAAATTAAACAGAAGTTAATCTTAGTTTTTTATTAAAAATTCGTAATTAACTATTAATTTTGTTAATATAAAATATAAATAATAAATAATATTAATAAAACAATCGGTTTTAATATTTTTATTGGTTCGATTCCTTAGCAGTTATACCGAATTATCGATTTTATCGGTCCAGTTTCTAATCGGTTCTACCGGTTTTATCGATTCGGTTCCGAAACGGTTTTATTGTTTTGATTCCTTATCGATTTTGGTTTTTAATTTGGTAATTTATAGGGTCCTTGTATGTCAATTGCAGATGTTACTTTGTTTGTAAATGACCATTATTTTCTGGTCCATGTTAGGTAGTTCTTTAGAGATTTGATGTTGAAGAAGGTCTAAATTTAGTTCAAATGAAGGCCCTTCATCCAACTCTTTCTGCACAAATGTGAAACCAATGAAACTGTAAGAGGAGATAGATACGAAACGTTCAGCAATACAATAAATGAGAAACAAGGGAAACGACGCTAGATGCGAAACCAAGAAAATGTGATAGATGAGAAACCTGTGAAACTAAATAAGATGTGAAACCTGAAAAATATGATAAATCAGAAACCTATGTAATTCTGTTAGATGAGAAACTAGTGAAACTATGCTCAATGCGAAAATAGTAAAAATATGATAATTGTGAAAACATTGCAGTATGATAGATGCGAACATAGTGCAATCACTTACTTGTATCTTATATATATATATATATCCTTTTCAATTTTGATAATTTCTATTTCAATTGATGGGTCTAAGTCACTAATTTGTGGCGTTTGGATTTGTTGGACTTCAGAGGTTTGGTTATTTACAAAAAACAAAACTGCACATTAGTTGTGAAACAACTGTAAAAGCAATAATTGCGAAACAAGGTAAATATGATGCAGACTCAGTGATAAATGCGAAACTGTTGTTTTTATTGGATGCAAAACACTTATATATAAAATCCACCATACTAGTATTATATATATATATATTAATAATATTACAGTATTTAAGCAAAAAAGAAGATAAACACAACAAAATATATCTTCAAATACATAGGTTTTGCAAAAGAGTTTTTTTTTTAATTTTGGGTTATTTATATCACCTCTTTGTCCACATCAACATTCTTTGTGACTTCAGTTACTTCAGCAACATTCTTGGATACTTCAGATACTTTAGCAACAGATTCTTCAACTTCATGTACAATAGCATTAGTATCTTTATCTTGTTCTTCTATAACAGCATGTAAACGGCAGTATCAACATGTAAAACAACAGTAGTATCAGGATCTTGTTCTTCCATAACAGTAACTTCAACAGGGGGATCATCTTGCTTTTGAAATTCAACGTCAATAGGAGTAACATGTTTATTTTCCACAACAACAATACCTTTAGATGAAACAACGTCAACATCAACAGGGTGATCATCTTTCTTTTCAACCCGACCTTCAATAGGAGTAACAGGCTCTTTTTTCATTACATCAATATTGTTAGATGTAACAAGATCAACATCAAGATGGTAAATATTTTACTTTTCAACGCCACCTTCAATAGGAGTAACATTCTCATTTTTCATAGCATCACTACCTTTAGAGGTAACAACATCGACATCAACACGGGAAATATTTTGGTTTTTAACCCCAACATTAGCAAGAACATGTATGATACCCTTAGATGTAACAACATCAACATTAAGCGCAACCCCAACAACATTGGCATCTTCAAAAGCAACAACGACAATAGGATCGTGTTGTTCCACCATAACTTCATTGTTTTCTCTTTGTGGATGTGGAAATTTGTATTTCCCTATAGTATTAGGTGATGTGCCTTGGTTGTTGACATCAACAACAAGGTCTTCAACATAAAAACTAATAACATAATCATTTAGCTTTTTTAGATTTTATTCGGTGAGTGTTGGGCTTGATCATTCAGTCTCTATTTTATTACATAAGTTTTTGGTTTCTAGTTAGATGTTTTGTTAACTTCATCTTCTATGTTTGGTTTTAACATAGACAGTTTAAGTGTCTTTTATAGGTCAATTTCTATGTCTAATTCTGCATCAGCTTTCATTTGTGTAATGATCTTCTCTTTTTCCTTAAGTTTCCTTTTTAATATTTCAATTTGTTCTTGAAGTTTTCTACGTTCTAATTCATTTTGTTCCATTTTTTCAACTGTTGATAAGTCAAAGATTTGGCTGGAGACAGGGTCTGCTGGTGCTTTTGGTGGGGTTGAGGCTAAGGCTGGGGTTGGGGGTATGGTTGGGGTTGGGGCTGAGGATAAGATGATGGATGATAGATCCACAACCTTAACAAATTTGATAATTATGAAACATAAATAAACGTCATAGATACAAAACCTTTTTATTAGATTATTCATGATAGATGTGTAACCTTAATAGGCATGATACATGTGAAAAAAGATCTAAATGATAGTTGCGGAACCTTAATAGATATGATAGATGTGAAACATGAATTAAAATGATAGATACGGAACCCAAATAGAAATGATAGATGTGAAACATGAATTAAATGATAGATGCGTAACATTTAGTAAACATGGTAGATGTGGAACCTTAAGTAAATATGATAGATGAGAAACATGACTTAAATGATAGATGTGCAACCTTTAGTAAACATGATAGATGTAAAACGTGACTTAAACGATAAATGCAAAACATATTATGATATTTTTTTATACTAGATGCGAAATCATCAATGTTGATTGGAGACTTTTTTTATTTTATTTTCAAGTCTCTTTAGATTCATAAGAATCTGTGATATTTAATTCTCTTTTCTTGCAATAGGCGCACGTCATGTCAGTATCATCTTCTGTTTGTTCAGAGTACCAATTTCTTTCGGTAAAGTTTTCTTTGCCACTTTCCTTACTAGTTTTCTTTTTTGTTTTGCATTCGTTTTGGTTCTTGTAACTCTTGGACGTGGTTGAACAATGTATTGGTCTATTTTTTCGTTATTAGTAGAATCTCTTACACCTAAGTCTTGGTGCGTATCCCAATGTAAACTATTATCATTTTTGTTGAGGTTTACTTGTTCAGAATCATGTGGTGGAACATCATCATCTTTTTTAGGAACATCATTATTTTCTTTTTGTATTTGGAACTCTCCTCCAAATTGTTCTTCTTCTTTTGTTAGTTTCAATTATTCTTCCAGAACCTACAAAATTGTTAAAATATTAGAGTAAAGATATATCTATATATATAATGTAAAATGTGAAACTTGAAAAAAAAAACAATATGCAAATATACTTGTTCATCTGTTACCTTTGTTATGACTTCAATCAAATCTAATGTTGTTTTGTCCTCAATACCCAGCCATTTGATGCATTTAGGTATATTGTCTTCAATTTCATCATTTTGGCATAATGTTGTATGTTCCATGATGAATGAATATAAATTAACAGTATTATTTAACCATTAAAAGGGCAACACAATCAACTACTTTTACAGATTTAGTTTCATGACAAGCTTTTTTTGAATTCATCAAATTTTCACGGATTGCTTCAGCCCAATTATAGTTGTTAATTTTGTATATATGTTCTATGTAATGCACCACCGTAGAAGCTAGTACATCTCCAGATGTAGAGAAAAGCAACATGGAACAGGCTAACATTATAAAGAGTATCACAGCATCTTGTATTGCATGTTCTCTAGGTGCTTTTACTGCTTTTCTTATAGCATCCTGTCGATATGCAGAAGCATTAGTTAAAATGGATAGATGCGAAACATATGCTAATGTCAAACGTATCTAATTGATAGACGTGAAACCAATTCAAATATGAAAACATAATTAAAAACTAGATGCGGAACCTATGCAAATACTAAAATGGTATATGTGGAACAATATTAATATAAATAGATGCAAAACCTAGTCTAATATAATACAAGGGCTGATGTGATAGATGTGAAACCTATCGAAATGTGAAGCAGAGTAAAATGATAGATGCATAACCTTATGCAAATAGTAAACTAACGCAGAAGTGGTAGATAAGAAACCAATGCTAATGTGAAACAGGGTAGATGTAGTAGATGAGATACCTATGCAAATTTGAAAATAATGCAAAAATGTACGAAAAGTTGGAATTGTATACCTTTATCATTTTGTTAGCGATTGGTCTTGCTCTGCTTTTATCAATTTTTCTTGATGTTTGATCAGAAAATTATTTCTTCATTTTCCTTGATTTTTCTTCATCTTCTAATTCAGAAAACTTAGGTACAATATGTTTGGCTTGTAGTGGCATAATTTCGTTTACATGTTTTAAACCAAAGATGATCTTTATGTCATGGTTTGTGACCTGCATAAATTTTTGGCCCCACTTAAATGCTTTATTTTCGTCATCATATGTCATTACTATCTCCTTAATTACTACCTAGTTCTTTTTTACGAAGTCCCTTCTTTCAAATATCATATGCTGCCTTTAAAAGTGAGTAAAATGGTGTCTTCTTTGCTGCTTTTATATGTTATGGCCTCAATTTTGTCTCTTGCATCTGTTTTATCAGTTAAAAGAGGTAGGACCTGTATAAACATGTTTTTGGTGTCATATTACCTGTAAAAGAAATAAATGAGAAAAATAGATCAGCTATGATAAATGCGAAGTTATTTGGAAGTTAGCTAAGTGATAAATGTGAAATGTATGCAAATTTGAAACTGTTGTAAAAGCGATAGATGCGCAATGTTTTGAAAATGTTAAGACATGTGGTAAACTAAAAGATGTCAAACCTATGTTAATGTATAAGCACTGAAACACTGATAGATGCGAAACCTATGCTAATGTATAACCAAGATACACTAATAGATGTGAAACCTGTGTTAATATATAACCAAGACACACTGATAGATGCGAAACCTATACACACTTGCAATTATGGAAAAATGATATCTGCGAGACCTATATAAATGTAAACAAAAGCAGATCTAATTTGCAGTCAATAGTAAAACTATTTTGTATATGAAAATGCACGGCATTTATGCAGCTACTATGAGTGCCTCGTGTCTCATTTTAGCGAGACACGAGTAACCAATATGATTGAGTTATGATCGAGCTGAAAAACTTATATAAATGAAGTCGATAATTTACAAAAACAGGTCAATCGAACGACTATAAATAACACAAATCTGATATTTATATAAGGACGTTATTAAAATTTTAATATCATTTATCATAAATTTTACAAGCATATAATACTTTCATTACAAACTGATTGGTAAAAGTTCACTAATTACTCAAATTTATTTACACATTGACATACAATTCTGAATTTGCACACGTGAAATGTATTGGAAACTTTATTTATTACTCACTTACACCACCATATAACATTAGCCTCGGTTTATTTTTGCTTTTTAGGTACTGATGGTTTATTTACAATTTACTTCCACCTTATATAATCAATTCAACTTATACCTATACACTTGGGTATATAATATAATGAAATTATTGTGTTCTTCATTTGTAAAATTTTAAATAGTTCAACGATATTAATTTTATTAACTTAAGATAGATTCTTTGAAACCGACATATTAATTGGTTACATAATAATTATGTGATTTAGGTTAAGATAGATTCTTTGAAACCGACACATTAATTGGTTACATAATAATTATGTGATTTAGGTTAAGTTTGTTTTAGATATATGGTAGAACAAAACGCATAGATAATATGATTCAGTTTTTTTAGTCATTATTAGGATATTTGGTTTATATGTTAATACGATAATGTTCATTAATCCTCGATTCCGAAGATACATTCCCATGACCTAAATATAAAATTATAAGAATGTTCTGAACTTAACGTTATATCGATGTAAATTTAAAGTAACTAATGTATTCTAAAATACGATCCAATTTATACTACGTAAAAGTTATGCTAAATATTTTATCTGTTTTGAATAAGATTATGAACAGTTAAAGTAAATGATGAGTGTTTATAAGTCGCAGTTAAATTTGTAAAAACAAGAGATTGAATGTAACTTGTAAACAATCCAAAAAACATGACACTGACAAGTATTGGAACCATTAAAGGTACTAAAGAAATAAAGAACAACAACTACTAATTCATGGCTAATATATTTTTAAAAAAACGAAAGCAAAAGGAGAAAGATCTTGTGAAATCTTCTAAGATGTTAATAGTTAAATGAATCGGAGTTGGTTGAATCTATTTACTGAACTATCCTAATAATATTTTGGTAAGACATGTATAAGAATATGTTACTGACGTGAGTAAAGCTCAAGCAACAGTAGTATTTATATCAATCGTTGGTGCGGCTTACTCCCCATAAGGTAACTATATTATTTTCCAAGGTATAAAAGCACATCACTAATTAGAAACAAAATAAATGGAAACAAAGTTTCAATAAAGAAAACCCATTGACTATGTTCTTCTCCAATTTGAGTTTTGTTCAAGTCGCAAATTAATTCAAAGATATATTAAAAACAATTGACCATCAGTTGGAATGGTTTGTGGATTTTGAACTGTTATAATGGTAGAACCTAATAAGGTAGCAATTAAAACCAACCAAGTGATAAGTATTTGGGTGTGAACTTGGAAATCTCATATATGCCAATAGAAAAGTTTGCATACTTCTACATCAGATATATTGTATAACATTCTTATTGTGTTTGATGGAAATCAATAGAACATTCATATTGTCGGCTGACATAAATTAATAACTTAAAATTATTTTGATTTTAATAATCTCTCTTACTTGAATTGTATATTTTGCTTTAAATACTACCTAAATTAATCACATTATTTACATAATATTCACTTATATTTTTATTTTTTGTTTATAATTCAGGAGTAGTAGCGAATTCCATAAATCATAAATTCATAAATGTAAATATAATAGGTTAAAAAAACTAAAATAGATCAATAATTTTTTATTTGTCTTAATATAAATTAAGGGTTTTGTATACATCTAGCGCGACCATACGAGAATACTAACTTGTTAAGAATTAATCGAATTTGAAGTTATAACGTCTTCATTTGATGGAATCAATATATATACGAGATCGGGATCACTGTTTGTATTGACTAAAGATATGGTAGGAATATCCAAAGTGTATATTCTCGGAAAGCTGTATATTCTTCTTGTTGATCGATGATGATTATAATAACAGAAACCCCGTCATATTTTTAATTTCCCATAGATATTTTTGCGTCTGAGATAATTGCCTTTTTAACTCAGTTGCATCCCTTTCGGAAGACGATTGAGTTTACCTATTTTTTGTTTCGTTCTCAAGTCCATAAACTTATGAAGTTTCGTTTCTGTAGGGGACCAATTTGTTAATGTAAAGTCGAGTCATACTTTATTAACATAATAACAACGAGCCCTTATTATAGTTGAACATGCATGAAAGAGTCATATCTTTATTCCTATCATTTTCCTTGGTGCATCTGGGCCATTCTGGATTTGAACCATAGACGTTGCCCGTGAAGTAAATCATAGCACCTACGGTCCAAACAATTGGGAGATCAGTAGATAACTTTTCAGGAGTGATTCATCATTATCGAACATAGCATATAACTCTTTATTGTACTACTCTTCAAGAGTGCTTGCCCCCCTCTTCCTTACCATGGGAAGTGAAAGAACTCCAATGAGAGTAAACAGAGAGCGTTAAAATACCCTACTGCCTAACCATAAAAACTATAATATAATTTGCATACCTGCTCCCATTTTGAGTCAAGAGATAGATAAATAGATATGCCCCATTACACTAGTCGAGGCACTCATCGTGATTGAGAGGGTCGAAAACCAAGAAGTGAGTTATTTATCATTCAAAAATTCTATTTACTACTAAATCTAATCTCCAGGTCCATATGGAAAGGCTCGAATGGTACGATCTTTCTGTCACCCCAGAATGAAAAAGGGTTATCTCGTAATTCTTAGTCTGTGAAGATACGTTGTTAGGTGCTCCATTTGATGTTTCCAAAATGCGGAACCTAAATTTGTGCCCGATATATATTTTTCCATACACTAATAAAAGATGTATAAATTATCAAAAAGAGAGGATCCATGATATCCCTTTCCTCTGGACTATCCGGATCACACGAGTGAATGAAAAGTTAGATGTACATTGGATCTTACCTAAATTGCCCCATATATCCTCCTAAGAATAAGTTTAGTTTTAAATCCCAATTAAAATAGGAGAAGTACGCCATGCTAATGTGCCTTGGATGATCCATATCTCAGGGTCAGGTTCTGAAGAGCATACTGAAATATACATGTGGTTGAGAGCCCTCACAACTTAAGCACAACAACGCAATTATCAGGGGTGCGCTCTATTACTGAGCTAGTAGACCATCGTGTGGGTCTTCTATTGGGGCCTCACTATGTTAAGCTAAAAGTGAGAGAAAACTTGTCCATATTTTTTCTTTTTAAGCCCCGCATATCCCTTCCTTGTGGCGACATGCGAGCGTAAAAGGAGATCTTATCAACTTGTTCCGACCTAAGATAATAAATTTGTGGGTCGGGTCTTACTTCACTAGCAAGAAACAAAAAACATCTTCCATCTCCAAGTTTAACTAAGATGTAGCTTGCTTTCTTTTAGGTGTAAAACAATGTCAAACGAAAAATCCAACAAACATTAGCTCTTCTTGAAAAGGAGGTGATCCAGCCGCACCTTCCAATACCACTACCTTATTACAAATTTACTTCAGTCACTAGCCCTGCATTCGATATGCCCCCTCCTTGTAGTTAAGGTAAATAATTTGGGCATGTCAACTCCCATAGTGTGACGGGCGATGTCTACAAAGCCAAGGTATGAATTCACCGTCGTTTGGCTGACAACCAAATCATAATGATTCCGGCTTCATGTAGGTGAGTTACAACTTGTAATGTGGACTGATGATGAGTTTTTGGAGTTACCTCACCCTCGTGGGATCAAAACTCTTTATCCTGCACGTTGTAGCACGCGTGTTGCCTGGAGCATAAGAGGCATGATGACTTGAAGTCATCCCCACCTTATTTTGGCTTATCACCGATAGTCTGTTTAAGATTCTAAACTCAACGATGGCAACTAAACACGAGGGTTGCACTCATTGCCGGACTTAATGTTGATGGTTCCAAAAATGTTTGGAGCCCAATTTGGGTTGTTAATAATTTGAGAGTCAGATACGTGAAAATGTAGAAAGAGAAAGTATTGTTAAATTATGTCCCCTTCCCAAAAAGAGGGATCTTTCCTTATATAGTCATTGTGGTGGGTCCATATTTTACATTATTGGTCCCCTTAATTACATTATCATTTTTTTTCTACTTGTCAATTAATTCCCCGCCTTTTCTTGATCATATATTGTGATTTCATTATATTTCAAATAATAAATTTATGAAACTGTTATAGGCCCAAGAAGGACTCGAACATTTCCCAGTCTTATCAGTAGCCCCAGTCTTCACAACCGTAAGTGTGTGGACTGTCAAATTTTCAGGTCTGGAAAATTTGCTGCTTCGATTTGACTGGTGCGGGTTGAGTTTGAATCAAGATCGGGAACCAAAACGACCCTGCACTTGCCCGTGCTCAGCTCGTCGAGAACTATTTGTGAAAACTTGATCGGGTAATTCCTTTATCACCAAACTGTGATTGGCACGTTTGGGTCTAATTAAAGATTTTATAAAAAATATGGGACTATGCCCAACCCTGTTATTTTTTGCCCAATGGTTTAGTTATGCAAGTTAGTTCTTCTGCTTATCCACGTGTCTAATTTCCTTTCGACGCCGCTCATACCTCAAACTCTTCGCCTGTCACTAATCATGTTCCTAGCCCCTCACCCTGTAAGAACTGTCAGAAATAGACACACGTCACCCAATTACTTAAAGAGTGTCTACTCGTGAGCCTGACAAAACGACTGTTCAACTTTTCGAGGTTCTTTTTTATTACTTTTCTGTATGAAAGGGTCCTTTGAAGGTGAGACCCTTCTATAAATACATCTCTCCTTTTCATTATCTGCTATTAGAACGACTATTAGAGAGAGTGAGAGCCTTGGTCTTAGCTTTCTAAAGAGGAAAATGGTCATCGTTTATGAGAAGACCCACCTCGGGGTGCAAACGCAAACCCAAACAGAAAAAAACCCTTATTTGGGATAATCGACTACTTGAGCATTACTGAGAGGGTAGATGAGTACCAAGCAACGGGCTTGATTTGGGATTCTCAATAAACTCCTTGGGAAACAACTACATTTGTGCCCTATAGACCCGACCATTCTCATTTTCTCATTAGAGAAAACAAGCCACCTTCATCCTCTGTTCCTGAATCGGCGCATAACTCGACCCTTATTTCTCCTAGCGACACAAAACCCAAAACCTGTCCCTACTTTCTCTTGTAGGAAAACCTTTACTCAAACAACTTTTGTCGCTGTTATCATCAGGCCTTAGACTTTGAATACCAACACATCGCCTTCACAAAAACCTCGACCCCAATTTCTCGTTATGGGAGACTCCAACGCTTCTTCTTCTTCTGAATTGGTTCAGTTAACTAAAACCATTGTGGGTGTTCGTACTGGCCCTAATACCACAGCTACTCCCCAAGGTATCCTTCAACACGACGCAGAATGTCAGAAAAAAGAGGAGGCGGCATCTATAACTCTCAAAGGATCTAAACCTGGTCACCAATGCGTTGGTAGTAGTTCTAGCTTTGTTAACTCTGCTCCAGTGACCAAAGAGTTGGATGCTTCTACTAAACATCTTACGGAGAACAAAAGTAAAAAAGAAGATATCCTCGTCGCTCCGATGTAAAAAACGATTGCAATATAAACTACTCTTCTGAAGAGAAATGGTACTTCGAATCGTTTAGAGGAGCCTGCTCCTGTCGACCTGACCACTACTAACATTGGGATAGACTTGCCGAGTACTGCTGAGGGGACCGATGCACTCCAAAGATTCAACCCGATCCTTGATGGTGTTGACAACCTTCGAACTGTTAACGAGATGGAAAATGAGATGGAAAATCGAGATGGAAAATAAATTATGGTCGGAGGGGGAGGTCATGCCAACGTTGCGGAGGTAAAAGAACCCTTTCCGCCCGAAATCGACGCAGTTATAAACAGCTAACACAATGAATTTTTAAGGGACAATATTCTTACTTTGTTCAATGGCTAGTATTTATACTACAACCCCAAAGAGATGCCCAAGCTAAAAGTCATATGGAGAATTCCAAAAGGTGTGTCCGTCCGCTTTCCAATACCTGGGGAAACGCCACTGTCGACAAGGCGGAGGGAGATAGTTTTTTTCACCGACCTCTTCAACTGGGGTCTTAGATTTCTATTGGACCCCAACATCATGAGTTATTTCGAAATCATTGGACTTTGCCTGTCCCAGATTACTCTCAACACTTGGTACACGTTGATGTCGTGTATAATGGCCTCTAGACTGGCTCAAGTTCCAATGCCGATGGAGGCGTATGTGGCGATGACCGGCCTTTCTAAATCGCTTAAGTTTCCCTTCTTTTACTCTTCCTTGGCAAATAACATGCAAATTGTGAACGATTTTCTAGAGGGCGACAAAGCTTGGAAACATCAGTTTGATTTTATTTGTGGAGCCTGGGAAAATGGTCGGCCTCACCCATTGGACAACCCGAGGCGTTTAACCTGTAAATAGGTCCATGAAGGTTTGTAGTATACGTACTATTTTTTCTTTTGAACACAAGTGTTACTTTCAGTGTCAATAGGAGAAAGTCTAACTGGTGAAAAAAGATCACATAAAATCTATCAAGGTAACTTTTCAGAAATTCAAAGAATATGCCTTTAAAAATTGGAGATGGGCATTCCATCAATTCTTCAAGAATACCAATCCAATTAATAGTAACCTTTGGCGGTGCTCAACCCAACCACTGACTTCTAAAAAACTACGGGAGTCGCCTGATCTCGTTGATTTGGTGTTAAAGACTGATACTCTGGACGCCCATTTATTTCTTCCAAAGCATAACCGGGCGCCTAACAAACGTACTAAATCCAAAGAACTATCTGACCAAGAAGTGAAAGAAGAGGCTGAGGTTAATGAGCATAAAGTTTTTTTTTCGTGAAGGCAGAACATACCTTGGTCCTTAGTGACCCGGCAGCCAACGACGAAAAATCCCAAAGTAATAAAAGAAAGTGAAATGATAACTCTGAGAAGAAAAGAATGAAATCTGCGGCCGATGATGACGGAGTCAAAAGGCCTTAAGTGGTGAAGCGAAAGAATGACCAAGAAGTCGGGCATGGGGTGATTAATCTGCCTGTGGCTGAGCAAGCGACTATCCCGACTTTATTCGAACAATATAAAAGAGGTGCTAAAATAGTCGCACCTGCCAGAGTTCTACAGGGAACACAGAAATAGTAGTGATGCAGTCAAAAATTCCGGTCAAGGAGAAAATTGGCGAGTCATCTCCAGAAAAGTCTTGCCCAAGTTTTCCTAAAGACACGTATGTTGTTGTAGATGCCTCGTCGGGTGGAGTCCGCCTACCCATGCTTGATGAGTCCGAATTCGAAGCGCTCCCCGGAGGGGTAGTCCAAGGTAAATCTCCCCGTAAAATTCGGACAGACTCCAAGCATATTAATTCGAACAGGACTTTTTCACCGGACAGATAAATTCGAACACTATAAACCTAAGGCAGTTCGACCTATGACTAAAGTACTAAAAAACCTAAACACTATCTGACTAAGCTACCTGCACATCTGCTTAAAACTTGTGGGTCTTTTAACATGACCCGGGTCCATTAAACTTGACCCGAAAGCCCATAAGGGCCCAAATTTCACACTATAAATACCCAACCACCAGCATTAACTATGGGTAAGAAAAATTAACTGCTGCCAGGCTGCTTAATTCTCTCTCCACCCTTAAAACACCCTGAAACACTTTGAAACACCTTTAAACACCACCATACCACCGTGAAACACCCTTACACCGTCTTAAAACTCCACTTGAAATTACCAGCCTACCCTCAGGCTACTTTTATCCACACCAAATTGGCGACCACAGTGGGAGTACGAAGCAGCTATAGCTGGGTTGAAGTTGGCTTACATCTGTGGAGCAAAAAGGGTCAAGCTACTAAGTGACTCCCAATTGCTTGTCCACCATGCCTTGGGCCTATCAGAAGCTAGAAAGGAACAATTGATCAAATATTTACTTCTCTTGAAAAATGAGGCAATGAAGTTTAAAGCTGTTGTCTATGAGCATATCCCCCGGCCAGAGAATGAGCTAGCAGACTCGTTGGCAACAATAGCATACACGGAGTCCTATCCATGGATCCATGTGCTTGAAAGTCCTTCTATTCAACTTGATGAAGGAGAGAAAGAGGAAGTCTTTGAAATACAAGTAAATCAGCCTCAGGATTGGAGGTCTCCTCTTATGCAGTATCTGTCCGATGGCATCGTACCTTTGGATAAATCACAAGCCAGAACGTTAAAGCACAAGGCTCGTGGTTTCATCATGATTAGAGAGGTCTTGTACAAGAAATCCTATAGCAAACCTCTCCTACGCTGTTTAGGAGATCATGAGTCACAGATGGTTCTCTCCGAATTGCATGATGGTGAGGGATCAGCTCATTGTGGATTTAGAGCATTGACAAGAAGAGTGCTTCTCTCCGGATATTATTGGCCTTCAATAATGAAAGATGCCAAGGAACTGGTAAGAAGGTGTGACCCATGCCAGAGGTACAGCAATGAAATTCATGTACCAGCCATTCCTTTAGAATCAATTTCTGAGCCTATCCCTTTTGCTCGATGGGGATTGGACTTAGTTGGGCCTCTCCCTATGGCGTCCGGAGGGCGTAAAACCATAATTGTAGCCATTGACTACTTTTTGAAGTGGATAGAAGCAGCCCCCTTGGCAGGGACAACATCAAAGGCTGTTATAAAATTCATTCTATCCAACATATGTTGCAGATTTGGTGTCCCCCAGAGAATAACGACAGACAATGGGCCACAGTTTGACAACAGAGAAATGGAGAGCTTCTGTGCCTCAAGGGGTATTCAGCACTGCTTTTCTTCACCTTTCCACCCACAGGCCAATGGGCAAGTTGAAGTGGCTAATAGAACAATACTGTCTGGTTTAAAGAAAAATTTGGAAGGGGCTGCTGGGAAGTGGCCTAGTTATTTACAGGAAGTTTTGTGGGCCTACCGGACAACACCTGGGGCTGCAACACAAGAATCCCCTTTTGCCTTGGTTTATGGGATGGATGCAGTAGCCCCCATAGAGAAGACACTTCCCTCCTTTCGAGTGCACAACTTCTCCGGACAGGCTAATGAAATGGCAGTTAGGAATCAACTTGATTTAATTAAAGAAAGGCGAGTAAAAGCTCATCTTAGAGTGGCACACTATCAAGGTTTGATGAGAAGCAGGTTTGCTTCTAAAGTTAAAAGAAGGGATTTTCAACCAGGAGATAAGGTGTTGAGGAAGGTTTTCTTGCATACCAAGGAAAAGCTCTTCGGAAAGCTGGCCCCAACTTGGGAGGGTCCCTATACTGTGGTTGAGAGGATCAAGCCTGGCACATACTGGTTGGAATACAAAGATGGCAGGGTTTTAACTCACCCTTGGAATATTGAACACCTTCGAATGTACTTGGAATAAAATTTATGTAAATATTTACTTGTTTAAACATCCATGTAAATATTTGGGGGCATACAACTACCTCTCTCCGGCGCCACGGAGAGCTTTAAATGAAACTTGGAGCCTTCTTGAATAATTTTCTAAGTTTTTGCAAAATTCTGTTGATTGTCATACTATCCGGACTGAAAGATCTAGGGCTACTTAAATTCTAGCCAGAGAAATTAAACACTCTCACAACACGATAACTTGAAATTACTTAAACTCTAAGATATTTAAACAAACTATGAAAGAAGAGAATGGATGAGCAAAACAAAACATTCATTCAACAACGTAAAATTGCCTTGGCCTTCCAAGGACTTTTTAAATAAGTTTGGGTGCAGAACAAAAATCTGTCCGAATAATTCGGACAACATCACAAAAAAGGTGCATTGGCCTTCCAAGGACTTTGGTTCAAGTAAAAGATAAACAAAACAGATTATAAATTAAGGAGGAGCCTTTGAAGATGGCTCACCCTCATCTGTTCTCTTGCCCTTGATGTTGCTTTTTTCCTCAATGACCTTCTTGCCTTTGGGGTCAACCTCTTCCTCACCCGGACTCTCTCCGGTTTCCTCTTCATCACCAGACGAGGATATATCAGTGTACCCTTCATCAACCATGGTCCAGTAGGGGAGATCATCGTCATCCACATAACGCCATAAGTCCCCTAGCCTCCTCTTCGGGAACTTCTCGTGAAATAAGAGGACCATGTCGGACTTCACTTTCTCAACCATTAATTCTTCACGTATCATCTCCCTGGCATAAGCGTTAATTTTGGCCTTGATCATGGCCTCTTGATCCTTCACCAAAGCAGCTTTCTCCTCAACAGCCTGAGTCACTGCATTCTCTAAAGCAAGTTTGTCAGTAGTCAGGTTGGTGACAAGCTTCTCCTGTGCTGCAGTCTCTCCTCTTGAGGCTGTTAAGTCCTTCTCCAATCCGGATAGCTTAGCCTGGAGATCTTTCACGGTCTCTTCTAGAGAAGCAACTTTTGTGTTGCTTTTATCTTGATTTATCTTTAGCTGTTCGTTCGACTCCTTAAGCAAGTCAACCTTAGTAGTGGCAGTCCTGAGGTCATCGGACAGTTTCTCCTTCTCAGACTTAAGTTCTTTGATGGTTTCTGCCTGACTCCGGACTTGCCTTTCCAGAGTAAGTACTGGTTGTACGTTGCTAAGGAGGGAATGAGCTATAACATCCCTCTCGCTGGAGACCAAGAAAGTTTTACCATTGAAGTTTACTGTGTTGGAACTGCTGGGAGGAACATATGGCCCTGCGAACTCATCTCTTGACAGGCCAAGGAAGTAATCACCTAGGGGGCCCAGACCGGTGACGTCCACTTCATCCATATTAATCTCTCCCCTATCCACTTCATCAGTGTGAAATTCCATTGGAATCCTTTCATTAAGATTCCCTGGGATCTCTTCGGATAAGGTTGGATCAGTTGGGAAAGTGGGCTCCGGGTCTCGAAGAGAAAGCTCCTCTCCTTGGGAAATCTTCTTCTTTTTGACCTCCCTATCAGCACTGTCACTCGCTTGCTTACGAGTCCGTTTAGGAGCCCTTGAGGGTTTTGGGGACTTCGCTCTTTGTTTCTCGCTCTCCTGTTCTACCACTTGTAGAAGGTTTGCATTGACTTGAACCTGAGCTGGTACCTCTGAGCCTGTTGGGACCTCTTTCTCAGCATCTTCTACCGCTTTCCAGCTTTTCTTCTTCTTGCCCTTCATTTTACTTGGGGCTTTGGCCCGGACAGGAAGGAAGAGGGTCCCATCCAACTCATGAGACCTTCTCAGAACTACATCCTCATCAGGTGGGGTGGAGAACTCCTCCCAGGATAGATCCCTCCGACCTGTGGTGTTCCACAGATGGGATCTCGCTAAATTCCCAGGGGTAAAAGCCTTGTGAAACCGGTTCTCCCAGTTCTCTGCGGCCCATGCATTTATCTTGCCACAGGTGACCTGTCCGGCTTTTAGATAGTCTCCGAACTCCTTTGGCAGCTCTGATAAAACAAGAGAACAACTGATTAGCATAAACTAAGTGAAAAGAGAAGTTCGAACAGAAACTTAAAGGAAAACTTACGATCGCTCCTCCATCTGCTTCGAAGAAGGCTAGGATTCTCCCCAACCTTGATTTTATTGCCATTCTCCCATGAGCCACTTACAAACAAAAACTGGCTCCTCCATTTACTCTCCGACTCCAGGAGATCATCGACGGCTTTCAAGTCATTTCCCATATTAAAGTGATAGAAAGGGAACTGATGGTGTTTGCACAAACTAGCAACAGCAGCGAACTCTTCCATTGGAAGAGGAATTCCGGACAACCTAGATGCCATAATGCATGACATCAAGGTGTACCATCCGTTAGGGCTTAGCTGTGATGGACATAGCTTGACTAGGTGGAAATAGCGCACTATCTCTGGATCCAGTGGGAACCTAAGTCCCCAGTTGAATAGCTCCGTAAAGAAGACTATCTCGTTCCTTTTACAATCCATTGGGGTCTCCGGATCGATGGGAATTCGGATTTTAACGTTTTCAGGGATCCCCCACTTGGTGCGAAACCGTCCCAAATCTCTAGTATGGATAAACGCATACTTGGTTTTTAACAGAGACAAAAGATACTTGAACTCTACCTTGTGAAAGCAGGGCCCTACTCTCCCTTCGAGGCTCTCCGGTAGATCCGGACTCCTCAGATATAAGTCCTCTTTGCCCTTCTTGGCAACAACTATAGCAGTGTCAGCTTGTCCGGAAGACTCGGACTCAAACCTAACCTCCTCAGTGGAGTCTTCCATCCTCTCCTCCATTATTATTGGGGGAGCTTCTGCAGAAACAGCCCGGGGAGGGATGAAGCTTGGCACAGCTGATCCTCCGGACTGGTGGCTCGATGTATGTTTTTGAGTTCTCACCTCAGTTTGAGTTTCTGAGGTCGAGATTTCCTTGGGAGGTAGTGGACTGCTAGCCTCCGGGCCAACCGGCCGTTCCTGGAGAGTCCTAACAGTTGCCCCGGACCCTGAATCGCTGGTATTTTTTGAAGAGAGTCCCTTAACCAATCTGCTTGGTCTTTTCATGATTAGTTTGTCTGGAGAATGATCGGAATCGGACCCCATAGCAAGGAAAGTGGATTTCTTCCTAACGCTTGTGACAGTGACCCCCGGTTCGACAATGGGGATTGACTCTTGGACTGATGAGCCAGATACTATGGGGGATAGTGTTGATTGAAAGAATTTTCTAGGTTTCGTACCTTTCGAGGAAGACGAACCTCTATCAGACTCTTCGATTGAAGGGGCTGGTTTCTCGACAGGCGACGATGGAAGCCCTGCAGCAAGTCTTTTCTCTTTTTCAACCCGTTGAGCTTTCTCCAATTCTGAGAGATTAAGCCAGCCACCCTTGATTAGAGCTGTTCTTGCTGTGAACATAAAACAACTAAGGAAAGTTTGAAGTTTTAGAGAGATGAAGTTTTGAGTGAAATGGCAAAGTGAAAGTGAAAATGAGACTGTGAAAGACAAATGGAATTTATAGTAAATGTAAAAAAGGGTTTGATTCCTAGGAGAATCCGAAAAGTTGGGCAATGATTAAAAAACGGCGCTGACGTCATCAAAAGCATTTAAAGAGGTAACGTGTTCGAGATAGTGGTACAACTTTCAAGGTGAAAAAACGGCTGAAGTAACCAACCAGAGAGTGACACGTGTCCCACTACCTCTGACAAGAACCGTTTAGAATTCGTAACGATTGGGCTGTCCGGGCCTGTCCTCAACTCTCCGAATTAGAAGACCACCTCCTCAATCGGACTGTTTTTCAGTTCTTTGACAAAGATACTTGTTCAAAAACCTAAAAAAGGGGCTCCTGATGAGTCCGAATTCGAAGCGCTCCCCGGAGGGGTAGTCCAAGGTAAATCTCCCCGTAAAATTCGGACAGACTCCAAGCATATTAATTCGAACAGGACTTTTTCACCGGACAGATAAATTCGAACACTATAAACCTAAGGCAGTTCGACTTATGACTAAAGTACTAAAAAACCTAAACACTATCTGACTAAGCTACCTGCACATCTGCTTAAAACTTGTGGGTCTTTTAACATGACCCGGGTCCATTAAACTTGACCCGAAAGCCCATAAGGGCCCAAATTTCACACTATAAATACCCAACCACCAGCATTAACTATGGGTAAGAAAAATTAACTGCTGCCAGGCTGCTTAATTCTCTCTCCACCCTTAAAACACCTTGAAACACTTTGAAACACCTTTAAACACCACCATACCACCGTGAAACACCCTTACACCGTCTTAAAACTCCACTTGAAATTACCAGCCTACCCTCAGGCTACTTTTATCCACACCAATGCTCACTATAACAGGGGGCGCGAATGACTTCCCTTTGCTGAGTTTAGAGGTTCTAGCTCTTTCTTTATACAACATGGTAGCACTTCTAGCGATGAAAGAAATAAAAACCAGGAAGCTTAGTCGTGAACTGTCAGAGGACAAGAAACGCTTGTCTGATTTGGAAAATAAATTATCAGAACAAAGCGATCATCAGAAAAAACTAGAAAAAGAAACCAAAGAGGCCAAAACCCAGGTGGATTTAACTGAGGCTGACCTACAAAATATTTGGGAGAAAGAAAAAGAGTGACAAAAGACTCAGAGCCAACAAAATCAACTCAATCAATCTATGCATAGTTCTTTCAAGAAAGTCAAGAATGATCAATATAGTATGACCCATAAAATAGATGCGCAGAGAATTCGAAATCAATTCCTCTGTCGGCTGATCAGAAAAAAGAACACGGATCTTTGCGATGTTTGGGGTAAAGAGTAAGGAAGAAAACAATCAATTTGTTGCTTCTTGTAAAACGATTATGGAACCATAGGTGACCGATACAAAAGTTGTTTATGTCTTGGACTTGCACAACCAATATTCACGGTTACCATTGGGCTCAATGTGGTTGAATTTTCCAGAGGAAGATCGCTGTTAGAGTTGTGTGCGAAGATGACGAGCCCAACAATGTAGAACCCTCTGGCGAGGATCCCTACGATGATGTAGTTTAATTAATATGTTGTTATTTTGAATATTTTTTGTGAATGCTGCCCCTCACGGACGTGCTTAAGTTGTAGTGTTTGCTTGATTTCTAAGACTTGTGTACTTGGGTTAAAAATCCGATGTTCATTATATTTCCAGACATAAAAAGAAATCATTTCTCGACACGTAATTTGCATAAATTAGTCACCAAATTAGGTAAATCAATTGTAACTGAAAAACCTTTAATGTTCGGGCTAAATAATGTAGATCAGTTATAACTGAAAAACCTTTAAGGTTCAAACTAAATAATGAATATTAGTTATAACTGAAAAAAGTTTAAGGTTTGGGCTAAATAATGTAGATCAGTTATAACTGAAAAACCTTTAAGGTTCAGACTTTGTTGGATTGCGTTGATCAACTATTGTTAAAAAAATTACGATTTCGAATCTAAGAACATTGTATATCAACTCGTTAGTTGAAAAACACTCTAGGCTCAAGTTTTAATTTCTTTTAGATACATAGTTGAGAAATAACGTTTACTTGTTCGGGACCGCCCTACACATATTTTACCAAAGGCTAAAGAAAAATTAAATAGACCGGTTGCCATAGACACCTCATTAAAACCTCCCCGCGCCACCAGGATAGGAAAATAGTATGTCCCCAATCAAAAGTGTTTACAAGACAATAAGTAAATAGATTGTGAATAAAAAACTACTCTAGATACGATTTAAGATGTTCGATGTTCCACGAGATTCGCAGAGGTCGATCGTGTTTATTTTTCAGTCTATTACTTGGTAAGATCCTTCCCAATTTGGAGCTAACTTCCCGAGTGCCTTGTCTTTGGTGTGAGGAAAAACTTTTCGCAAAACCATGTCACCGACCTTGAATTCTCTTCCTCGAACCTTAGAAGCATACCGACTTCGCTTCAATATTTGATAGTGTAATGAATTTAAGTATGCCCGACCTCGTCTTTCTTCGATTAGATCAAGGGCCAAGCGCCGATCCTAGACGTTGTTATCTTCGCTATAATTCCCAACCCCGAAAGATGGAAAAATTGTTTCCACCGGGGTTACCGCATTCATTCTGTAAACAAGGGCGTATGAAGATTATTGGGTTGCGTTTGGGGCGTCGTTCGGTATGCCTATATAAATTCTTGTATGTAGTCTGGCCAATTTTCGGAATTCCCTTCCAAATTCTTTTTGAGACTGTCAACGATTATCCTGTTTCTTACCTCAACATGTCTGTTAGATTGTGGGTGGAAAGGCGCCGAAAAACATTGCTGAATGCCATGAGATGGACAAACATTTATCATTTCATTGTTGTCAAAATGAGGACCGTTATCCATAGTTAGTCGCTGATGAATCTCATACCGACATCAGATATTAGACGAAATAAACTTGATCACATCTTTAGCCTTTGTTCCAGATAAGGGTTCAACTTCGACCCACTTAGAAAAATAATCTACAACAACCACTATAATTTCCCTTCCCCTGATTGCCATAAGAAGTGGGCATACCATATTGATCCCTCATCTGTCAAACGAAAATCCTTCTAAGATGAGTTCTAGTGGTGCAGTCGGGGTGTGAATTATGTTTGCAAATTTTCGACAAGTATCGCATATTTTCACCATGTTTTTAGCGTCAACCACTATCGTTGGCCAGTGGAAACCTGATAGCAAGACTCTTCTGATTAATGTTTTGAAACCGCTAATACTTGGCCCTTGATAGCATTTCTTGGTTTGAACTTGCTGTAGAAATCACCCAGCTTTACCAACCACTTGGACATCCATCCCGAGACATCCGACCGCTGCAACACACTCTTCAGAGGAAAAGACGTCTGAACCACAA
The DNA here is from genome assembly GCA_036936605.1 of Limnanthes douglasii subsp. nivea. Classification (NCBI taxonomy): domain Eukaryota; kingdom Viridiplantae; phylum Streptophyta; class Magnoliopsida; order Brassicales; family Limnanthaceae; genus Limnanthes; species Limnanthes douglasii. The sequence continues at coordinate 12,052,719 of JAUPFV010000004.1, read as the reverse complement.
TCGTATGGCCTTGAAAATAAGGGTGCATTTTATGTGTTGCGGTTACAAGGGCCAGATCTATCTGTTCAAGTTTTAGATACGTTGTTTTGGAATCCAGCAAAAATTTTCTGATGTAGTATACTGCCTGTGGGGTCGGGCCTGATTCACAAATTAGCGTAACTCCTACCGCGTAGTCCGATCCCGCAAGGTACAAAAATAAAGTTTCTCCTGACACCGATTTTGTTAGTAGAGTTGGGGACGATAGATAATCTTTGATTCCAATGAAGGCTTCAGTACATGCAGGCGTCCACGAGAATGACTAGGCATTTCTTAAAACCTGGAAAAATGGCGCACATTTGTCAGAAGATCTAGATTTGAATCTATTTAAAGTTGTTAAACGTCGGGTTAGCATCTGTACTTCCTTGACGTTGCTCAGGGGTGTCATACTACTCAGAGCTCTTAATTGCATTGGATCAGCTTTAATTCCCTTTTCGCTGATCAAGAACCCCAAAACGTTTCCTGATCGGACGCCAAATGGACACTTATTCGGGTTTAACTTGCGATTTATTCTTTTTAAATTATCAAAAGTTTCTTCTAGATTGACAAGATGATCCTTGTCTATCCCGCTCTTGACGAGCACGTCATCGATGTAGACTTCCACATTCCTCCCAATCTGACCCTCAAAAGTCTCGTTTACCAACCTCTGATACGTCGCACCCACATTCTATAGACCAAAATGCATAACTTTGTAGCATTACAAACCCCTTACGGTTATAAAATTCGTGCTTTCTTGATCGTCCGGGTTCAACTTTATCTGATTGTAACCAACGTAAGCATTCATGAAAGATAATAGCTTATTCCTCTACGTGGAATCCACCGACTGATCAATTTTTGGCATCGAGAAAGGATATTTAGGACACACCTTTTTGAGATCGGTGAACTCCACGCATATTCTCTATTGACCACTTTTGTTTTTAACTAAAACAGGATTTGACATCCACTGCGGGTATCTAGATTCTCTAATATGTCCAACCGTAATCAGTATTTCCACCTCTGAAAGGATTTCCTCGGCTTTTTATGAAGAAATAACTCGGCGCTTTTGTGAAATAGGTCGGACATTTCGACATACTGCCAAACTATGAAAAATTAGATTGTCCGGAACACATGTCACGTCCTCTGAACACCAAGCAAAAGGTGCAATCTTTCCTTTAAAAACAAAATTAACCTTTCCCGAAAATAAGGGGACAAATTTGTTCTAATCTTCAAAACTCTTTATTTGGTTAAATCATAATTTTCACAACTTTTATCTGTTGATAACAAACCGGGGGCTTCTCTGGGGTCGTCTACTAATTTTGACCCCGAAACTGGCCCCGCTAATTGCTAATCCTTTGCTTGCACCATTTCCTTGTCATCTTTAGCCGCCAGAGCAGCTCGGCAGCATTCCCTCGTTGGCTTCTGGCTGCTTCTAACCACACCAATATTATTCCCAACCACGTAAATTAAGCATTGGTGAACCGTAGGTGTTACCGCATGCATCCTCGATAGCCGAGACCTGCCAAAAATTTCATTATGAGAGGTCGGCGCGTTCACGACCACGAACAGTATCGTTACCTTCTTTTGAATGGACGACGAACCAATTGTACTAACCCTTTACACTCTCCAACTACCTCGACTGTCGAACCTGTGAAGCCCATGATAGTTCTGTCCGAATTTAGAATGACATGTGGCTTCTTGAATTTTGCGTAGGTGGTCAAGAAAATTATGTTAGCCGAACTCTCGGTGTCAAGCAGAATTCTCCGTACTTCCTCTCCCGCAATTGCAGCTACAATAACCATCGCGTCCTTGTGTGGTCCTGCAATGTCCCTCATATCATCATCGTTGAAACAAAGGATAGGAGATGGGATGCTGTACAGGTGTGGTGTGTCCTAGCTTCTACCTGAGTAGCTAAACTCACAATGTGCCTCTTGCGGGAAGCGTTGGTAATTTATGTCATCGAATCACCTCCAAAAATGGTTAGAGATTAAAAAAATCTACATAAACTGCTAACCTTCTTTTGGTCTTCCATAGTTTCGTCCTCTTTACACCGATTATGTTCTTATCCTTATCAAGATCCAAATACTCTGTAGATACGTCAAATAGGTTGGTTAGCTCTAAAATGGCCATCGTTGTCCCTAGTTTTGGCACCGCTACGTTTTCCTTAGAAGTTGTGCTTTGTTGTACCTGATTCTTCACGTAATTAGTCAACTTTCCATTTTCCAATTAACATTTGTATTTCCTTCTTCAGGACGATACACTATTTTGTGTTGTGCCCCACGTCTTCGTGATATATGCAATACCGGCTATTGCAGTTTTCTCGGGGAATTTGGATCGGAAAAGGCTCGAGGAAATGCACATTTTTTATATCTTTACGAAAATAGTCGATACATATTCGGTTAGATCAGCAAAATGCGCGGGTCGGGTCCATTTGTTTACAATGAGTCGGCTGATTATCTGACTATTAGGTTTAGCTCGCTGTGGCTGAGACCCCAATGCCTTAGCAGGGTAAGACTGCACCGCTGGTGACAAAGTACTTATTGGTTGGGGTGGAAGGGCAGAGCTAAACTTCAGCAAAATCTGCTGGTATGTTACGACCACGACTTGTGTACTTTTATGTACTTGTGCTGCCAATTCAGACGCCTCTGTTTCCTCGATTAGGATCTGATTTTCGACTTGGGCTAGTAGGGCAGAAAAAGTGAACGTTTTCTTCTTGGTTACTGCTTGCTTCATAGGAACGGGAAGTAGCCCCAATCTTTACCGTGTTAAAGCTACAC